>OX336383.1:4248279-4882894 GCA_946902895.1 Fragum fragum | reverse complement strand
TGACCAATGACAAACTAAATTTTATCGATTTGAAATAGTGCAGTTGTGAATTTTTTATAAGCTGCAATATAAAGAAATAGAATATAAGGTGTTAAGTTGTGGAAATAAGGTGATAAAATCGCCTCCCTTAGTCGGACAAGATGGTTTTCTAGGCTTTGCCTAAGCCATTATCTGCGATGGATATTTCGAAATTAGTCAGCGTCAATGAAAAATTGTTTTAAAATGGAAAACATCCAGATACACAGGAAAATTCTTATTTACTTTTATATGTGTATGGAATTACGCGGTCATGTGTTCGATCCAAGGCGGCGTCACATATTCTTTCGACATTTGTCTCTCACCAATGGGTGGATAATCGTAAACCTTAGTGAGATAGCAGCTGGATGCTAGGAAAGGATGTAGTTGTAGTACTGATGTGAAAAATACCAGGAATCCATTGTTAGGTGCTCCATCCGCCACGATATGACTAAAATACTGTTAAAAGCGGCGTTAAACCCCATTCAAACAATCAATGGAATTACCCGGATCTTCTTTTTAAATTGGTGTTACACCAAAAACCACGGGCAACAACAACAACGAAACCTGAACCGGAAATTACTAAGTCAAGATTTATTAAAAGAACTTAAAATATGTCCTTTATAGCCGTCTCTCCAGACAGTCATTTTCCAATTGAGAATCTTCCTTACGGTGTGTTTTCAACGGAAGAAAATGTGAGTCATGACAATCGTTATTTCGCCCGTTTAGGATCGCCGAGTAAATCGGTTACTCTATGAACGCGAATACTAATGATTGTCCGTGGCTTTTGTCGAAGTTGTGAAATGTAGGCTCGTGATAATGTTAAGGCTACACGAAATTTTCACTGATAAAATTTCAAACTTCTTATAAGTCGATCTTTATAGAATTTAGAATATTAATCCTCCTACATGTGAAACTAGGGATCAAGGTTATCTTGATTGTCCAATCAGAAGGCTTGTGTACTGCACACACCTTTTTGTACACGAGGTGGCACTCAATTAAAAAAAAATAAAAATGTGCAAGGATTCATTTTGTTTCTCATGCAAACTTTTCACCATTTAGAATTGGGAAAACGAATAAGTTAAATGTGCAAGGATTCATTTTGTTTCTCATGCAAACTTTTCACCATTTAGAATTGGGAAAACGAATAAGTTAAATAATGGCCCTTTTATTTCAAAGAGGAGAACAGAGTTTTTCTCACATTATTTGATTTCTTGACTTTTTGAATTTTTTAAACCATTTTACCACTTCCCACACAACAACTTTTGATGCCCCCCCCCCAAAAAAAATGGTGAAGAAAACATTGCGGAAATTTGAGAAATTGCTTGTTGAAACCTTTCTTAAGCTCACATAACAAAATTTTAGACTTGTCTAAATTAAAAGAAGTTGCAGACGACAATTTTTGTTGATGAAATCTTAGAATCTTGGCTTTTGTGTAGAAATCAAAGCATAATGGACAGTGTAGAAATTGCTTGTAACAAGAAATTTCTTCATTTTACATAATGTTTTCCAATCATTTATTTTGAGGGTGTCAAACACATTATTATGTTGGAATGGGTTAAGCGTCTTTAAAATATACAGATATTTAAACTAGAACTAGTGTATAATTAACCTGTTACTCTATTTTTCAGCCAACACATCGTATTGGAGTAGCTATTGGTGACAATGTGCTTGATTTAAGTGCTGTAAAACATCTTTTTGATGGTCCAGTATTGCGCAATCATCAACATGTGTTCAATGACGTAAGTATTTTACATAGCAGAGCTTGAATTTAAAGTATGAAGAATAATAATTTACCTAACAATAGAACATTTTGGCCCACTGAAGAGAAAAAGTTTGTGAAAATGTATGGGAAAAATAGAAATTTTATGTAACCGGCAATTTATTTTTGTAACTACATCTTTTCTAGGCAATTTAACCCTTTCCTGTACAATCACTGGTTTTTACGTCCCCATGAATTTATAATTGAGAAAATATTGTAGAAAAAGAGAAATTGCTTGTAACAAGCAATTTCTTCCTTTTTCCACAATATTTTCTACCCTACTGAATGTTTAAATTTCAAATTAAATACAATTTTAATTTTTATATGCAAAACCTTTGAATTTGGACAGGTCTAAAATTTTGCAAACCAGGAACTTGTTAACTGTTCTTAATGTTGGAAGACATTGATTGGCCAATTTTGACCAGTCCAAAACTTTGTTTGTTTGTTATTGTAATGGGGGTGATAAGCCCGCAACCTTTGATAAAGATAAAGGCCATCCAGCATGAATAACGTGATATACATTTCATGACATTTATCATACATATGTTCTGAATGAAAAGGATTTTGTTTTTTTATGACAATAGCTTTTTATACACCACCAAAGGTGGCCTGTAATTGTTACCATCTTCTCTGTCTCTCCATCTATCAGACAGTCTGTTAACTGTCCTCTTACATTTATGGACAAATTGTAATGAAATTTTCACTGAATGTTCATAGTCACCTGACCTTTGGCATATCAGGATTTAATCCATTCTAGACTGTCAAGAAAAAGGGACCTTAACCCTTTCCTGTGTAATCTCAGGTTTTTACGTCCCTGTGTTCTAATACTTGAGAAAAAAAATATGGAAAAGGAAGAAATTTCTTGTAACAAGCATTTTCTTCTTTTTCCGCAATATTTTCTACCCTACTGAATGATTACTTTCCAGATAAATTTAACTTTGTCGTCTGCAAAACCTTTGAAATTGGACCAGTCTAAAATTTAGAAAAAATGGGAAAGGGTTAATATGTATGTAGTGACTATGAAACTAGTAGCGTTCAACCCCATTTGATTCAATCAATCAATCAAGCACCAGTCAAAGCAGCTATGAGTTTTATGTTGTAATTGAGACTTTGCTGGCTCAGCCCAATGACCTCCGACAAGAAGTTTGTCTATTAAACAAATTTTATTGCCAGTTAAATGTAACGAAAAGTGAATTTGCTGGCTGGCCATGTAAAACATTGTAACTCACTACAGGTTGACTGAGCTGTAGTTATGACCTTTTAGCTGCCAATCCAACTGAAATTCTTTACATAATTGTCAGTCAATCTTGTTTGAAGTTAACTTCCAGTCTAAATGAATAATTTGATTGGGATGTAGGGATTCTTTCATTGACAGTCGCAAATAGTCAATCAGATAAATCATGTGATTGTGTCAATATCTATAAATAGAAGTTCATGTCACTGTGATTTCAGTCAACTTTGAACAGCTTTATGGGTCTAGGTAGAGAGGCATGGAAAGAATGCAGGGAGACATTACAGAAATTATTAGCTGTAGATAGTCCCACACTCAGAGATAACTCTGCTTTAAGGGAACAGTAAGTATGGATTACTTCCCTTAGGAAGAGAGGCTTCGAAAGAATCTAGAGAGACATCAAAGAAACTATTCTGATAGGATTGTCTTGTTAAAAGATGACCTTGCCTAATTAAGCAAAAATTTTATTAGCACACCCTAGCTGCAAACTCTACTTACTTTCTACTTTGTTACCTAAATTCCAATACACAGAATAAGAGAAATGTACCAAAGTCAAAAGTATCAAAAGCATAATTCCAATCTTCAGTCTGGCTTTATTTTCAAAAACTACATTAAATTTCCATCAAATGGGTCAATAATTCTCAAAATAACTACAACAACAGGTATAATTAGTATTATTATTCTTTCTTTTTCAAGTGCCAACGTTTCGGCATACGCCTTCTTCAGAGTACATAATAATGAAAACAAATAAACAAACGTGACGTCATTAACGCTACGTTGAAATAGCGGAAAAATAAATTACGCGTGTAGGAGCGTGCGATTTTGTAATAAATGGCAATGTTTACAAAAACATTAAAATGCCATAAAACATCGAAACTACAGCCCCCATTCATGCTGGAATTCGGTGATTCAGCAGCAAATAAACGGTTTGTGGACCCATATAAAATTTTCTAATATTTATTTCATAACACACTGTGTTAAACAGGTAAGGATGAAATACAAATCATAAATAAGTGTAAATATGTGCAACCTAATACTGATCTATATTGCACACAAAACTAAGCAGAAACTTATTTTTCATCAAATGGGTCTAAATATAATCACTTTACTCACAATATTAAGGAAGTAGTATTTTGTGACATTAATTTACTACATTAGGAAAGGTTACACTAAGTGTAATAGACAAAAAGGACAAAATTGTAAAACTTTTGAAAACCTCAGATTGAAATTGAGAATGATTAGTCAAACAAACAGACATACAATGAACATTTTATGAGTAAGAAAAAAAATGCTTCTTTCCCCACATTGTTTTGGAATTATAACCTGTAGATAAATTCATTCTTAAGGATAAATCCGCTTAGAGGGAACAGTAACTATGAATGTGAATAATCTCCCTTTATATGCCTAGGAAGTATGGAACCAAATGTGTCAAGAAGATGTTATAGAAGCTGATAGAAGCTGATAAATTTACTGATCTACTTGTACTCTTTGATGATTGCTTGAGAGTATAGAAACTGGCTGAACCTGTTTAGGTCAATTGGTAACTTTGCTCTCAGTCTTGTGGTCATGAGTTTGATGCCTGACTCGGCCAACATTTATCAGAAGTCATTGCGACATGCTTCATTTGTCTCTCACCAATGTAGTGTACCTACATAGGTTGGGTTCCATCCCTAGATTTTACACCCAAGTGATTTCATAATTGAGAAAACATTGCACAAAAAGAAAGAAATTGCTTGTTACAAGCAATTTCCTCGTTTTAAAACAATATTTTCTACCCTTCTTAATTATTATTTTCAATTTGAACCCTCTTTAAATTTTCCTCTGCAAAACCTTTTAATTTGGACAGGTCTAAATTTCTTGCAAAACAGGAAAGGGTTAAATCATATGTTATGGTTCATGTACAAGATATAACTGGAAAACATGTTTAGGTGCAACTGAAATTTAGTCAAAAATAGTATTAACATATTACTTTATTCCAGATTGAAAGAAGTTGCAGACAACAACTTTTCATTAATTGAATTCAGGACTTTTTTTTAAAGAATTAGGAAGAGGCCCTAGCCCTTCAAATTGGGAAATTTTGCGTGAACTTTGGTCAAATTGGGAAAAAAAGTTAAAAACTAACGATATAGAGATCTAAACATCTAAGCCATTATCATTTGATCAAAACAGCAGACAACCATGGTGTTTATAAACTTAAAACTGATAATACTTTAATAAAAATTGACATATTGACCCTTGTCATGCAGTACCAGGAATGTTGCTGCTTTTGTAGGAGGTGTTGGCAAAGATCAGCCTGCACCTTAGTCTACACTACCTGTTTGTCCCTTTTAAGCAAGGGCTGTTTGTCAAATTAACTGTACAAGAAAGCTGGTCCACATAAGTCTTTCCATTGCTTTCAGTCCTATAATTTTAATGCAATTCGAAACGATGACTTTATTCAGCATGACAAGGGTTAACATCATTCCTTGTGAAGGTATCTGTTTTTGCTTGAGCACCTAAACTTGACGGTTTACACAATTAAGATTGAGAATTCACCAAGCCTTATCAGCAACTCTTTTTAACAATTTTCTACGCTATTTACCATTTTTACCCTCATTGGATAGGTATAATTTCCATGTATTTTCAACTAGATTCTACGCAACATTGTTTGGGTGAATTTGGTTGTTGAAAGATGTTAACGTCAAAACCTATTAGGAATATGTTCTTTGTAATGCGCCAGTTACCTTTTCGCTGTTTTCGCGTTCAGCATAAATCCATATTCTAACAACAAATAACAATGCTGTCCCCAGTTTAAAACCAATTTAAGATTAATTTTGCACAACAAATTCTGGTTTTCATTTTTATTTAAGTCAGTAATAACCTGTAATTCTATTTTGAACAAATCATGTTGAACCATTTTGTTCCCGGCTAAACTGAGCTGAATAACTAACATAAAAATGGCGTTAAACTCAGACATTTTATAACAGGGCTAGTATTACTGATCTTATTCAATTGAAAGTCGTACTTTATCTTCACTATCAAAAGAGTATCAAATACAAACAAGGGAAATAAATCTAAGCATATTTTTACAAATTATACCCCTTGCTCTACTGAAAAGTCAACTATCAGGTATTTGAACAGATGAGTGTCTGCATGTGGTGCTCTTCTTTCAAAGAGTTTTTTCCACTGGGTATTGTCAAAATGAGAGATTAATGTATGGTAAATGGTTTGGTTACTATTACAGGGCTCTAAAATCTCAGAAGGATGTCACGATGCACTTGCCTGTCAACATCGGAGATTACACTGATTTTTACTCCTCCAAGAGCCATGCTTTCAATATTGGCTGTATGTTTAGGGGTAAAGACAATGCCTTGATGCCTAATTGGTGAGTTAACACATTACCAGATGACACAATTTTAGACTGGTCCAAATTAAAAGGAGATGCAAATGGTATTTTCAAGTTGAGGATTTTTTAAAAATCTTTGGATTTTTGGGGGATAAAAATAATTGTGCTTAATGAAGAAATTGCTTGTCACAAGCAATTTCTTCATTTTCCACAATGTTCTCCAAAACTTTTTCCTTGGGGGTATCTAAAAGCGTCAATAAATGGGAATGGGTAAAAGATTGGATGCGTATTATTGATAAAAAATCAAATGACTTATCAGATTGTTAATCAACCCATTCTAAGGCTGTTATGGGCCTCTGAAGAAAAACAATTGAGAAAACATATATATAGAAATGAACCAAGCAATTCCTTCAATTGATATAATGTTTTGAAACCAGAAAGTTGAAAAAATCTAGAATTTCATTAGCTTTAAATTGTTGACTGCAACTCTTTTCAATTTGGACTTGTCCAAAATTTTGTCGTCTCATAATTGGTTTAGGCTGGAACTGAATGTTGATCTCCAACATTTATGTCAAGCAAATTTATTGGTTTTGCCACTTAAGAGATGAAGAGAATATTTTTTGTTTTCATGGAGGTATGAACCGAAAATCTAATCACACTGTATGAATACGCAAAGCGGATTCATACATTGTGTGATTAGGTTTTTCGGTTCATACCTCCATAAAAACAAAAATTATTCTCTTCATTTCTTATAATTTAATAGCATCGAGCGAAAAAACCAAAAGCTTTACAAATTTTGATTCCTTTTTGTATGGGACTATTTTGTTAGGAAGCATACAAAATCGCTGCGTGCTCAAAATTTTGTTCATGGAGTTATGAATATTTGTTTTCGACCAATCAGAACGCTCATCTTTGATAGACGAAACTAAAAATTAAATTATTTACACATTGTAATTATGTAATCTAATTTAAGTCTGAAGTGACATGATCGTACTATTCAATAATGTTACTGTGATTTGGTGAAATAATTAAATGACAAAACTCGTTAAAAAAATCTCAATAATTCATTGAAGATTGAGAAATCCTCATATATCGTCATATATTATGGAGACATATCATGGTACACTTTCAGTACATATATATGTATTAAAATATGTAGGTATATAATAAATGGAATATTCCATTACGATAGCAATACAATGTCTTGTATTTGCTTCTCACTGCAAAAGAAAATTTGATATTCCACTTGACCTCCGGTCATGTAAAATATCAAAATTTTCCTCTGCAGCTCAAAGCAAATACAAGATGTTGTATCGCTACCGCCACATGATATTCCCTATATAATATGGAGACATGTGTTACATTTTCAGGACATATATACCTGTAGGTTACCATGGTAGAGCTTCCTCAGTGGTTGTGTCAGGGACGCCGATAAGACGGCCAAATGGACAGACAAGACCTGATGAAAGTAAGTTATAATGTTTCTCTACCTATTCCCTCATAATCCTAGTTTTTTACAACCAATAGAAATCGCCTTTAAATTAATTGTATAGGATATACCTACTTACTAGGTGAAGGGGTCTACAAGAAAAAGATGATTTTGATTACTTTTCTCTTGTCATATGGACAAGATCCCAATCTGAAATTAAAAAAGCAGACAATCAGTATTCTATGCTTTTGATATTTTGCTTTTATCCACTTATTTTGTACTTAAAATCAAAGGAAAGCATTGAGTTAGCCTTAAAAGAGCAAATCAACCATTAGTCTATTTTTCTATCAAATTGAAAGGAATTTGGTTACATTAAAGAGAAATCAAAAGCGATTTCAATGATTTTATAATTACCATTTTTAGCTTTGTTCAGAGAAAACCTGAAATATTACTTTAGCCCTGATATTGTCTGAGTCAATATCGTCATCCAAAACTTTAGCATTTTACTACATGTATATATATACTATCACTATTCTTGATGACAACATATTTCTCATGTCAATTGTTTCTGATGCCTCGATGGCCAAGTGGTAAAGGTGCTTGACTTGTGATCTAAAGGTCACGGTTTGAGCTCCACCATCACTCGGGTGTGATCATTTGCCAGCCCCAGTCTACCCAGCTTCGGAAGTGGGTAGCAGTGGTGTTAAGCCACTGCCTTTCTTTCAGGGACATGAAAACTTCTGGTTTGTGTGTTCGAAAGCCACTCTATAAGCTTAAAGCTTTCGTTGCAATCAAACTAAAATGAATTAGTATAAACTTAATTACTTGTGACTAGTTTGTTACACTAGTACATGTACTTTACAGACCTGAGATAAGATATGTAGACATGTCTATTTAACCCATTCCCAAACAGTGACTAGTTTGTTACACTAGTACATGTACTTTACAGACCTGAGATAAGATATGGAGACATGTCTATTTAACCCATTCCCAAACAGTGACGCTTTTGGACTCCCCGCAGGAAAAATGCTTTTGAAAACATTGTGGATAATGAAGAAATTGCTTGTGTAAAGCAATTTCTTCATTTTCCACAATGTTTTCTACCCAGGAAGTTGAAAAAATCTAAAATTTTATAAACGTGAAATTGTTATCTGCAACTCCTTTCAATTTGGACCAGTCCAGAATTTTGTTGTGTGGGAATGGGTTAACCGTTAAGTTATAAAGTGCCTGCAGCTGAGCATTGATGTCTACATATGGTACTCTTGTAATTACTTCATTGCTCACTTTTTCCAAGTTAGGAGGAAAGATTCACAAATGAAAGCAGTTAGGTACTAGTTGTTGATTTGGTGGAATGAACATAAGTTTAGTACTTATCATACTCAAAATCTTAGACAGTTTAGCAAAAGGAAAACAAAAAGTGTTTCTTTTGTGTTGTTGTAATCATGAGATAATATATTTGTTGTTTTTTTACTGCCCAGCTTTTGTAATGGAGTCTGGCATCCAAATCTTTCACCCATTACCATTAAAATTTTGATGACCTGTATTAATATATAGGTGAGGAAAACTTTATGGGAAAAGGAGATTGCTTGTTATAAGCTATTTCTCCTTTTCTCACAACTTTTTCTCCCTTACTTCTTCCATATCTTCCTCTTGCATACATTTTCAATTCAGATCAGTCTAAATTTTAGTTGTCTGGGTAAAGGTGAAGTGGTATTAAATTTCATTATGTTATTCTTCTTTTATAGAGCAGCCCCCACAATTCACAACTTGTAAACTGATGGATTTTGAGCTGGAGATGGCTTTTTTGACGGGGCCAGCAACAAAATTCGGAGAACCAATCCCTATAGACAAAGCAGAGGATTATATTTTTGGAATGGTGCTTATGAATGATTGGTCAGGTAAATCAACTTAACCCATTCCCTACCCCATAGTGCTTTTTGACGCCCTTCATGAAAAAAAGCTTAAAAAAGGAAGAAATGGTTAAAAAAAAAACATAGTGGACAAGGAAGAAATGGCCTGCTTGAAGAAATAATTTCAATGTTCACAATGTTTTCTACCCTAAAAGTCAAATATTTTCTAAATTCTATTAATATGAAACTGTCATCAGCAGCTTCTTTCAATTCGGATCATTCTAAAATTTTATTGTGTGTGAATGGGTTAAGGATCAACAGAAAGGACGAAGTATTACAAAATTGATTTAAGAGATGAAGAGAATATTTTCTGTTTTCATGGAGGTATGAACCGAAAAAACTAATCACACTGTATGAATACGCCAAGCAGATTCATACAGTGTTATTAGGTTTTCGGTTCATACCTCCATGAAAACAAAAAATGTTCTCTTCATTTCTTATGATTTAATAGCATCAAGCAAAAAAAGCCAAAAGATTTACAAATTTTGATACCTTTTTGTATGGGACTATTTTGTGCAGAAGCATACAAAATCGCTGTGTGCTCAAAATTTTGTTCATGGAGTTATGAATATTTTTTTTCGACCAATCAGAACGAAACCAAGAATTAAATTATATAGAAATAAAGCCATATCTGCCCTCCAATGAAGGAAAAACAATTAAACAAGTAATTGTTCTTATTTGGTTACTAAAACAAAAAGGGCTTTCTTAATATCAATATGAAAAGGAGAGTATTAATGAAGTTCTACGGAAAGTGATTTTTTTGTGTCGATTTCAACTTGTGCTTGTTTGCATTTTGAGATAGAGAAGAATTAATCCGATTCTTGACCATAAATGTTTACTAATCTTGTTTACAGACGACTTTGTTAATCTCCGTTAATATCTTCTTTTCTCACAATGTTGTCTATCTCATATAGCCCTTCTTTTTGAATTTAAAAAGAATGTGTTTTTTGTCTGCAACATCTTTCAATTTGGTCAAGCCTAGAAACTTGTCATTCAGAGTTTGCAATTATAAAGACTTAAACTTTATTTTAATAAACTTATATATTTAAATGAAGTAAGCATTTCTAATATTTCAATGAATTATCTTTAAGCTCGAGACATACAAAAGTGGGAGTATGTTCCACTAGGACCTTTCTTGGGGAAGAACCTGGGAACAACGATATCACCATGGGTTGTCACGATGGATGCTTTAAAACCTTTCTGTGTTCCAAATGTTGAACAAGATCCTAAACCATTTCCCCATCTGTATCATGAAGATAATTATAACTTTGATATTCACCTTGAAGTATCATTAATGTGTAAGTTCATACAGTTTGGTTTGAATTTATTTCATTTCAAAAAAGTTTGTCCTCATTAATTGAGAATGTTTCCTCAAACCAATCATTTAATCAATTCCCTTACAATCCTGCTTTTTGATTTCCTTCACAAAATAGCTTGGAAATTTTTGTGGAAAATTAAGAAATCACTTGTCACAAGCAATTTCTTCATTATCTACACTGTTTAACAAAGATAAAGACATTGTATGCCTCCACATCAAAAGACCAGTGGCATATTTTTTTCTGTTGTCTTGTCTATTTTCCTGTCTGTTGGTCTATCTGTCTGAGGCTTAACCAAAAAACTTAAATGTTATAATTACTAGGTCTATTCAAAACATTGCTTATATTTTGCATGATGATCACTGATACACATTGCAAATACCAATGTTAAGGTCATTTGTCAAGGTCTAACTTGTACATAACTTAACCAAAAAACTTTAACAGTCAAGCCTATTCAAGATACAATGCTCGCATTTGGCATAATGATAGATCTCAACAGTATGCATCTGTAGGTACCAAGGTCGAGGTCATGTGACAAAGTCAGGGTCACTCATCAAGGTAGCATTTTGGAAAAAATGCTGTAAGGGAATATGGTGTTTCACAAACACATCTTGTAGGAATTCCATCAACTAAAATTGTCATCTGCAACATCTTTGACTTTGGTAATGGGTTAAATGTAGGAAATTACATTCAAATATACCTTCAATTTTGTGAACTTGCAAGAAAAGTTTGTCTGATAGATAGCTTAAATGAAAGTGTTTCCCCATTGGTGATTTTCCAAAATTATTTCTGTGATAACGTCATTGTAAATAAACTATGGTAAAAATGGCATGAACCTTCCCGAGCTATCTGCTATGAGTTTGAAAATGACGAATCACTAGCCTTGCCCTCTGACTCCACAAGCCACACCGAGTGACTTCAACAGAAAGTACCACTTTGATATTAAACTGCTTTATTTTACAAAGTTATAGTCAGTAGCATGTAACAAAAAAGTAAGATGGTTGGTTGGCAACATAAACCTTGTAAAAACAACTGAATAAGCTGTAGTTGTGACGTAAAAATTGATTGATTGAATGGGGTTTTACCCCGCTTTCAACAATCTTGCAGTTATATCACGGCAGCTGGAGCACCTAACAATGGATTCCTGGTATTTCTCACACCAGTACTGCCATCACATCCTTTCCTAGCCTCCAGCTGCTATCCCACATAGGTCTAGGATTATCGACCCATTGGTTGGAGACAAATAGTCGGAAAGGATGAGTGCTGCCGCCAGGGATCAAACCTTGGACCTCTAGATTGACAGCCCGACGCGTGACATAAAAAACCAACAAAAACATTTCTCATAAATGTCTGTCAATGTCAGAAGTCAAAGTTGACTTCACGTCTAATTGAATTATTTGATTGGTCATTTTGTTCTTTGATTTACAGCTGCACTTCTACAATTATCATATGGTAATATTTCACACTTTGTAGCATTTAAGCAGAGCTAATACTGTTACCTTGAAAAAAACTTAAACTATTAACCCATTACCAGACAACAAACTTTTAGACTGGTCCAAATTGAAAGAAGTTGCAGATGACAGTTTTCAGGTGATGAAATTTTGAGAATCTTAGACTTTCTGGGTGGAAAACATTGTAACAAGCTATTTCTTCATTTTCCATAATGATTTTCAAAGCATTAGGGGCATAAAAAGGCCATTGAGTGGGGAAAAGTTAAGATCAAGATCAGAGCAGAGAGTCAAATAACAAGTATTTATAAAGATCAAAATGTCTAACATCCACATTGTTTATTACTACAGCAAGTTTAAACCCTTTCTTGTTTTTTGAGTTTTTAGACTGGTCCAATTAGTGTTAAATTACACTACTTTTAATGATAGATGCTTTAGCTATCAATTATTACAACAAGATTAATGTAAGAATAAAAAGTGTAAGGGGATGTAAGAAGCTCTTTTTGACTTTATTTTACAGGTAAAGGTCTCAAACAGCCTAAAACTCTCACAAAAAGTAATTTTAAGTATATGTATTGGACAATGAAACAACAGTTAGCCCACCACACAAGTTCTGGATGCAATATCAACCCGGGAGATTTGATGGGCTCAGGAACAATATCAGGGGAGGTAACTATTGTTTAAATGGTAGTTATATCCCCATCTACGAAGTAAAGGGGGTACCAGTATATTGGATTCACCATGTCTGTCTGTGTGTCCATCTGTAGTCTTTTTCGCTTCCATGTTCTCAATCAAGAACCAATAGACTAATAACCTTGAAACTTCATACAATTGTTGCCAATGTCCAAAGGAGCCCCATTATTTTTGGGTTATGTTGGTCAAAGGTCAAGGTCACAATTGAACTTCAATTGAAAACCATTTCTGTGCTCTAATTCCTAAGCCATGTGACCTAGGACCATGATGCTTTTTTTGACCGAAGGAGGTGCCCTAATGTTTTGGGGTAATGAAGGTCAAAGGTTAATTGTTCTACTTGAGTGACAAAGCGCTTGTGTTTGGTTATAGGACACTATACGACAATTCTAATATTTACTGGAATACATTACTTGACATTATTGAAGGGCAGCAAATTTTAAATGTGCAAACATAAAGTTAAGATAATTCCAAAGTAAGATAAAGTTTAAAAGAATTAGCTATATCAGAGTATGTATAATATGAAAAGTAAGTGTGTTAACCCATTCCCAGATGGTAAAATTTTAGACTGGTCCAGATTGAATGAAGTTGCAGACAACTATTCAGATGTCATGAAATATTAGGGTTTTTGAACTTCCTAGATAGAAAACATTGTGGAAAATGAAGAAATTGCTTGCAACAAGCAGTTTCTTTATTTCCTACAATATTTTCCAAAGCTTTTTTTCTTTAGGGCGTCAAAAAGCGTCATAGTGTGGAAATGGGTTAATTAACTTATTTTCTATCTAGTCAGAGGATTCCTATGGCAGCATGCTGGAGTTGTGTTGGAAGGGAACTAAGCCAATAGATCTTGGTGAAGGACTGACCAGAAAGTTTTTGCAAGATGGAGATGAAGTCATAATGACAGGTATATCCGCCCCATTTCTCCCATTTACCCTTGTCATTCTGAATAAAATCCTTACCCAAAATGTTGTCTAATGTGGAGCTCTGTGGTCTAGTGGAAGGATGCTGAACTTGGGATCGGAGGGTCCTGCGTTTGGATTCCGCACAGACTATGGGATTTTTCTGAGCAAAAAGCTTACTCCACATTACGCCTCTCCACCCAAGTTTATAATTGGGTACCTGTGAGGGTTGTAAGCCAATGCACTGTGGCTGCCATGTGCGCCGTATGCTAACAGCTGACTTGCAATTCAATGAACGTGGGTTAAAGTGTAAAGTCGTTTGAATAACTTTAACTTTAAACTGTGTGAAAATGAAAAGGCTGAAAGCTCAGAAATATTAATTATGGGTTAATATGTATTTTGAAGGTTAAATTTTAATAAAAAAAAAAACCTTCTGATTTCATGTGCATACTGATCTTTGTCTATACCTCCTGCAAAAGCAGGAATATCCCAGGTTCAGCATGACAAGGGTTAAAAACTCCCCAATAAAAGTAGGTCCTACATGAGGAATGATATGTTATAGTTGTGATGCATAACATTAAATTCGATTCGAACCGCATAGGAAATTGTGGACAATTCTCGGGACAGAAGGTTTTGTATCACTGCTACATCATAGTTTTCAATTTATTATAGACCTTAGACTACCAATATTTAAAATAATATAACCTCACGAAAACTTGTCTAAAATCTTTTTTTTTTAATCCTAATAAAGTTGTTTTGGGCTTGACATTTTACTGGGGCATCATCCAACCATATCTGCATCAATTCAGTCCATGGCTGAGATGGATTTTTTCACCTGTTCATAATTTGATTTGAGATGAGTCTATCATAATTCAAGCATTGTGATTGGCTGAATTTTTTTCATACTTCCATTAACAAAATTTTGATCATGCAACTAAATTGTCTGCATGCACGCAAAGTAGATCCATAAATTTTACCCAAAAGATATTTTTTGCTTGATGGCCATAAATTGTAAGAAATGATGAGAATATTTTTTGTAAGAAGCTTAATCACACTAATGCAAAGTGGGTTTATACATTTGCTTATTCATACAGTGTGATTATGTTTTAAACAATGTGCTTATGGAAGCTTTTGTGACAATTGAATGTCTGTTATCTGTCATGCAGTATGCAGCATCAACAATTGAAGTGTTTTCACTCTAGAGGCCACAGTTTTGACTGAATCTTATCGAAACTTGACCAGAATAATTGTTTGGTCATAAGGATGAATCCTTTTAATTATGGGGAGGTTCTACTCGAAAACAAGTAAAAAGGGCCTTGATGACAATTTCGTTCTTTACACTCTAGAGGCCATACTTATGTCCCAATCTTCTTGAAACTTAGTCAGGATAACTATAAGGTCATAAGGATGAACCCTATCCCTTATGGGAGTGTTCTTTTGGAAAACATTGGAAAAGCAGCCTTTAAGACAATTTCTTTGTTTATGTTCTATAGACCATGGCTCAATCTTCATGAAATTTAGACAGGGTAATTGTTAGGTCATAAGAATGAAACCTATAGATTATGGGAATGTGCTGTAGGAAAACGCGGGAAAAGGGGCCCAATTGAGAATTTCTTTGTTTACACTCTAGAGGCCACAGTTTCGGATCAATCTTCATGAAACTGATTATGATTATTTGGCTCCAATTGCACTTTTCTAACAGTAGATGATTTTGGACCATCGAGGTATATCAGTCAAGGACAAGGTCAATTATCATGGTTATAAATCAGAAAAGTGTTATTTATAGGGGCGTGTCTATGTTGTAAATCTAGCTTCTTTTATTTTCAGGATACTGCGAAGGTTCAGGGTATAAAGTGGGTTTTGGAACGTGTACAGGTAAACTTCTTCCAGCCCATCCTTTATAGACATTCTACTATCTTTGAAAAGGTGCAGTGGTTAGTGAAAAGTTACCTTTCTGTGGACGAAGAACAATAAAATCAAGTGACTTAGATTTAACCACAAGCAAACGACAAAATTTTAGACTGATCCCGAATTCAAAGAAGTTTCAGACGACAATTTTTAGTTAGTGAAATTTTAAAAATCTTTGATTTTTGGAGGAAGAAACTATTGTGGATAACGAAACAATTTCTTGTATCAAATAATTCATTTTCCTCATTGATTTCCAAAGCTTTTTTCTATGGTGGCTCCAAAAAGCAGGATTGTGATGGAATGGGTTGGGGCGAAAGACCGTGTATGAAAACAGAACAAAGTTAAAAGTCATTAAATGGTGATCGTATAACTGCTTCCTAATACATTGAATGCTGATATGTCAACATTCTTTCAATCTATTGTTGGTGCTTGTAATCAGTTGCAGTTAAATGCAAGTTGTTAATTGCTTTTATCCAGATTACAGTTAATTGGAATACAATGCATATTGCGGATTCTCATGCAATACTAACTTAACAATCAAATGATCTATAAACAGATAGAAGTAGGTTTTTACGAAGTTTTGTGTGTTTTAGACAAATGCTTGATAAATTAGAAATTTTCTACATACTCTTTACTGTTTCTATTTAATTAAGAGTTTTTTGCCTAGTAACGGATTAGGACAGTATTTTCAGTTTTGTAATTGTGTATGAATCTCAATTATTTTTGAAATAATAAAGGTGCTCAATTTTATCGAATTGTCTTTATCTCTTATTTGTTCAAAAGTCAAGATCAGCCCTTATCTATTAAGAATCGGAGCACAAGGTAAAGTATTGTGATACCTACATATCTCTTCTCTTGCCCGTCAGTCACAATTTCTTGAAGCAGGGCCTTCTTCGAAATTTAGAGGAGCTGTTATTTAGGTGACTCTCAACCAAAGTTTTTCAAATGATTGAAATTCACCCATAACTATGGTTGTCATGGCAACAAACAGGACAATAATTATCTTCTTCGACGATTTTTGACGTTTTGTATAGAGCATCCAGTTAAACTCTACCATCACCAGGGTTTATAAGTGGGCTCTGCCCAAGCTCATACCATTTGCATTGTAGCAATGTATGAAATCTTTACAAATCGTCTCTGAAACCTACCTTGGCAGATGATAGCGCGTCAGACTCTCAATCACGTGGTCCAGGGTTCGATTTGTGGTCACAGCTAATATCCTTTCGGGCATTTGTCTTTCACAAATTGGTGAAAAATTGTTAACCTAAGTGGGATGAGCAGCTGGAGACTCGGAAAAAAATAAAGTGGCAGTGCTCTTGCTAGAAATACCAGGAATCCATGGACCATGGGAACATGTTTAGCTCCACTGGCCAAAGGCCAGTAGGCTATGTGTATCATGTGTGCGATCGTTCGTCAGTTCATACACTTTTTGTTTACTAATCTCCCCATAAGCTTCTTGGTGGAATTCAACCGAATTCAACAGGAAATCCTTTTGTGACCATTTAACATATCCCTTCAAAGACTTGATTGGATGAAAATATAGTTTTCATAGTTGGGGGTATTTTCCATGTATGGAGTAGGGTGAAAACTTTGAAAATACTCTATTCAAAAACCACAGGCTATATTATCACCAAACTTCGCCGTTTAATATCGAAGTGGAACTTCTGTCAGAGTTGAGCGGACGTTGCCAGTGATGCGTTAAAAATATTTTGAAGCACACAACCACCGAGCGTCAGGTACCCATAGGCGGCGCTCTTTAGTTCATTTCGAGTATTTTTAAGTTGGAATGCGGAGCAATTCAAACTTAGATTTAACAAAACCGCAAAATGAACACAAGACAATTTCATTTCGGGTTTCTTGATAACACATATCACGTGATCTCTCAGATGTGAATACACCTCGGGTTACTTCGCATCTCAACTTGCCACGGACAATCAGTTAGTTGTAGCCGAAGACAATTATATGGCACATGTAAAGGATGGTATGAAAACAGTTTAGAGACTTCAAAACATACTTTAGTTTGCTTTAAATTATTGAAAAAATAAGGTAATGATCAGCGCAGTAATTTGTTCTTTGTGGTTCGCCTTGTCGTGTTTGGTAATCACGTGATTTCAAGTGGCATGTGGTAGTCATGTGACCATAGATAGGCAATGTTTACAAATATGGCTCAGGTCGCAAGTACATTTTTACAATAATCACGCCGCCCAATGCTTTAAACATCCTAGAGCGACAATTAGATTGTAAACATATCAACTTCCGGTTTCTACTTATTTACTTAATAATTACGCTTTTTTTATGTCGTTATTTACAAGTTTAAATCAATAATAACACATCAAACAAGTGCCATCTAGCTTTCAGTTTGGTCCTTTTTACTTAAGATTTTTTACGGTTCTAAAGCCGTATAACGAATAAGGAAATCGCGCGACTACAGGGCGCCGAAGATAATTTAATACTATCTTCATAATATAATAGCAAAAGAGCAAAACTACCATGTGCAAACAATAACGTTACAATAACGTTAACGTCCTTTTTTCATTTGAATTTTGCTCACAGCGCTTTAAATCTTCTTTTTTCCTAAGTCTAAACCGGTTTTTAAAATCGATCTCCCCGAAACAAGTTTCCGCGCATTGCCGCATATTTTTCTCGTATACTCATAAACTTGAAGTGAAAATCTACATGAATTTAGTATGATCGTTATAGAATTGGCCGAGTTGTGGGTAAAATAATCATCGAGGTCATTGATTTCTTGCTGTAGAAGCTGTTATTCTCTGTTTTCAAGATTCTAAAGGGAGTTCACATATTACAGTTGATCAAAAGGAGAATGATATGCTTGAAAATTCTAATTTTGCTGTGCGTGACACTAGCTTATAACCCATTCCAAAACGATAGAATTTTAGACCAGTCCAAATTCAAAGAAGTAGCAGACAGCAATTGTAAGATGAAATCTTTAAAGTCCTGGTCTTTTTGGACAGAAAACACTGTGGAGAATGAAGAAATTGCTTGAAACAAGCAATTTCTTCCTTTTCCTCAATGTTTTCCAAAGTTTTCACAATGGGGGTCATTTAAAAGCGTCACTGTCTGGGAATGGGTTAAGACAATGCTAGGTTTTGATTTTTGTAGGTGAATTTATGTTTTTGTGCGATATTCACGCACATATGTACACGAATGGGAATGCTGTTTAAGTTTAAAGGAGGGAGGCTTACTCGGAAAGTAATAATTGAATTTGAACCGATTTCTACAGTTATGACCCTTTCAGCGCATTCCAATTTCTCAGTACTTTCAGGCCTTTGATTATAACTAAGAGATGAAGAGAATACTTTTTGTTTTTATGGAGGTATGAGCCGGAAAAACTAATCACACTCTATGAATACGCGAAGCGGATTCATACCTAAGTGTGATTAGTTTTTCGGTTCATACCTCCATGAAAACAAAAAAGTATTCTCTTCATTTCTTATAATTTAATTACATCGAGCGAAAAGAGCGAAAACTTCAGAAATTTTGATATTTTTTATGGGACTATTTTGTGCGGAATCATACAAAATTAATGCGTGCTCAAAATTTTGTTCATGGAGTTGTGAATAATTGTTTTCAGAACGCTAGTTTTTGATAGACGAATCCAAAAATTAAATTATTTCAAAGTGAATTACTTTTCGAAATAACCGACGCTAATTGACTTCTATTGAAATCTTTTCCAAATTCCCTAGTTAGTTAACGTATCCACCTCCGTGTGTGGTACAAAGAAATTTGAAAAACCTCCGGATTACTCGATACTGAAAAGATGCCCGTTGTTGTCAATTCCACTTTACACTTCGGTCCGCGTTAATCACTTAACCGATTCCCACACATAATGACCTTGACACTGCGGCTTTGACCTTTAACCTGTTATAAAAATCTTTACAATTCTAACTGTTTCTTTCTTGATCATTTTTTATCATAGGGTGCTCATAATCTCTTATGTATTCATCAGTAGATAGGCTTTTATTTGAGATACTGCACACATGCATTCTTAAGGAGATGACCTTGATGTTATGAACATGTGCGCTTAACATAACTTAAAAGGTGAACTACGTTTTCTTCGGACAGCTATTGTTCTCTGATGCAACCCTCTCAAACTAATATTTTCTGATAGTCTCCTTTGTGCGTATCGATTTCAAAATACTGGTAACGTGCATGAATCATGCCAAAAGAAGTCAGTGGATAGATTTCAATTCATATATTCTTTTTCTTTTCACAGTTAGTCTCCCTTACTAAGGGATGTGCCACTTTAAAGGCTTGTTGTAGAATCGTGGTCAAGGTCACAGTTGAACTACACTTTTTTCTGAACTACTACATTTATGGAAATGCACTGCGTTTCTTTATAAACTTTTACATTTGTTTAGCATCATTAGTAGATGGTATCATTGAAACATTAATTAAAAGAAGACCCAAAGTCACACTTGAAGGGAAAGTAATTGTGGACTCGACGCAAGTTATCCTTTGGCAACTACTCGAGTTTACTTCTAGTTTGTCAAAACCTAAATAAAATGGAAAGAACGTGTTACATTTGAAATTGTCATGGTTATCTGCTAAGGTCATGGTCAATTGATAGATCGCCATTCTCAGTAAGCTGTAGTTACGACGTTTGTATTACAAACCAACAAAAAATGCCTCGCATGAATGTCGCCTCATGTTTTGAGTTCAAACGGCGGTTCACTTCCGGTCTAAATGAATGACGTGATTGGTCGATTGCTATTTTGATTGACAGTCGCGATCGGTCACCTGATCTTTCAATGCGAGATTATCCAAACTAGAGGTTACGTACAGCTTTTGTATCTTGTGTCCATAAAAAGATAAGAGTTAGTGAAAGTTTGAAATATTGATAATTACGGGGGGTGGGGGGGGTTAGTGTGTGTTTTTAATTTGGTTGTTTTTTCCTAACACTGAGCTCCAATTCGAAAGACCGAAATATGAGAGAGAGAAAAAAAACAACTTTATGATAGTAAATTCTACGACAGTTTCATTTCTGGATTTTGCAGATGAATCGGATTTTGAATTTGAAGCGCACATAATAACATTAAAATATGACTTAATTGAATTCATCTATCAACATTATTGTTCCCTGATTTGGCACTCTCTTCCTTTCCAGTTTTTTCTCGGTGAGAGTAACGAACGACACTGCATGATTACCAGACGGCAAATTTTTACTCTGGACCAAATTGAAAGGAGTTGCAGATGAAAAATTAAAGTCTATTATATTGTAGATTTTTTCAACTCTCCGGGTTGGAAAGTTTGTGGAAAATGAAGAAATTGCTTGGTTCAATGTTTTCTCAATTGTTTTTTCTTGAGGGGCGTCTTAAAGCGTCATTGTGAGGGAATGGGTGAAAAAGCCCTTGAATTACATTTCAAACAATTGCACACATGTACGAGAAGTGCAGACATGGATCAGCCTGGACAGCCTCTCAGGGTATTTAGAATACTTGCTGATCGCGTAAGGAAGCGTTGTATCATTATCTATTTGAAGAGCTTCAAGTGAAGACTGATCAGACTGTGCAGGTGCACAGGCTGATGTGAGTCTTTACTTTGCGCACATGTTTAATCATTGAAAATGACTCGTACAGGATGAAATGTACGTTGTTTAAATGTCGTAGTCGAGGAGAGAAAAATGGAAGTTCTTTACAAAGAAAAAAAGAATAATTATGATAAAAAGTCCAATTTCCCCCTTTCTCTCGTCACGGCTTATGTAAATAAAGCACCCCGTGTCTGTATCCAAGATACTTTACCGACTGAGAAATCTGGGTGTAAACTTTTGGACTATAGCTTTTGTGATTTTTGACCTCTATCCAACCCTTCATTGATGAATCGACGCGTCCTGCCTTAACGACCGAACCCACGTATGATCTAATACAAAAAACGTATACGCAGAGCAATTTTCCTTTTATTGAATATCATTAGACAATGTTATCGTTTATACAGTGTTCGTCATTCACAGTGGAAATACTTTATTTTACTGTTTTGTAGAATTTATCATTATATTACAACAGAAAATACTTCTTTTTTTTTGCTTGTTTAAGACTGTGTGAAAAATAAAATGTAGCCATGCATAAATTATCAATCACACACCCGATTAGTAATTCCATAGATAATACTCAGACATTTTGTTTTTGTTTGTTTTTGTTTGTTTGTCTGTGGGGAGATGTGTCTTTTCCTTTCTTTCTTCATTTTGTTTACCTTTTTTTTTTTTTTTTTTTTTTTCTTTTTTTGTTGTTGTTGTTGTCGACTTGGTTTTGTTTGTCTATA
The DNA here is from genome assembly GCA_946902895.1 of Fragum fragum. Taxonomy (NCBI): domain Eukaryota; kingdom Metazoa; phylum Mollusca; class Bivalvia; order Cardiida; family Cardiidae; genus Fragum; species Fragum fragum. The sequence continues at coordinate 4,860,685 of OX336383.1, read as the reverse complement.
ATTATTCAGTGAACGATGATATATCACACGTGACAATGAATCAATGCTTGTAACCGATCGCGACTGTCAATCAACGAATCAACAGACCAATCAACTCATAAAGACCCTAATTGAATTTTGACCACCAACATTGGTCTTCATTTATCGGAAGCAACTTAAGCGCATCTTTGATATAGTTAAAGATATTCTATCAATACTCAACGCGTCGGACTGTCAATCTAGAGGTCCCGGGTTCAATCCCCGGCGGCGGCACTCATCCTTTCCGACTATTTGTCTCTCACCAATGGGTCGATAATCGTAGACCTATGTGGGATAGCAGCTGGAGGCTAGGAAAGGATGTAATGGTTGTACTTGTGTGAGAAATACCAGGATTCCATTGTTAGGTTTTCCAGCCGCCGCGATACAACTGAAAGATTGTTGAAAGCGGCGTAAAACCCCATTCAAACAAACAAACAACAAATACTCAAATTACATCGTTAATGAATGACATTAATACCCCTGGTTCAGTCTGAATTCACCAATTTCTGGCTCCGACCACTTACTCCGTTGGCCCCGCTCATTGACTTTGACAGAAGGTTCCACTTGGATATATCACGGCGATATTTCAATTAGTTAATGGTTGGTAGCTTGTAACGGGAATGTGGGATGGCTGGTTGACGTTTGAGTCGCCAACAACTCTTTTTACTTTTTTGTCACATTTGTTACTTGCTACAAATATTGCTAAATAACACCTTTTCATAGCAAAGTGGAACTTTCTATCGAAACTCAGGGTGCGTAATCATTGGTCCGTTAATTATACACCGACAAGACATATTGTCTGTAACGAAATTAGACTGAAAAATATATGTACGGTGATATTAAACAAATAAATCCTTATTTGGCAACCTAAACGTCGTAACTACAGTTTTAATTGGCTTGAGTTATAACGTTTAACCCATTAACGTTCTTTTGAAATTTTAGACTAAAGACTTTACAGACGACAATGAGAATTGGATGTGAATTGAAACGAGACCATCCTTTGTGGTAGAAAATATTGTGGGCAAAGAAGAAATTGCTTGTTACAAGCAATTCCTTCTTTTTTCCACAATGTTTTCCACAATGTGATTAGTTTTTTCTGTTCAAACCTCCATGAAAACAAAACAAATCTCTTTATAACTTGTAATTTAATAGCGACATGCGTAAAAAGCAAAAACTTTACAAATTTTGATATTTTTTGTATGAAACTATTTTTTGTGGAAGCATACAAAATGGCTGCGTGCTCAAACTTTTGTTCAAGGATGTATGAATAACTTTTTATCGACCAATCAGAACGCTCGTTTTTGATAGACGAAACTAAACATTAAGTTATACATGCATAATCACAGAATTCTAGCCGCTTCCTGTTTTTTTTTTTTTTTTTTTTTTTTGGACTCATTAGAATCGTCTCATTAAGATAATTCTAATGAGTTCTTTGATATAGGTATGATATGTTTTTATCTAATAAGATCACTGCTTTGCGTGACTTTTTAAAGGGATATCTCGCTTGTTGTCGCTTAATGGAAGTGGTCGTTTAATAGAGGCTGTCGCTCCAGCAAGATCGACAATAACCAAATAACGCTTTGTCCGTTATTATCATATTGGGGATTTGTTATCTGGCCGATAGACAAATTTAAAAGTGAACATATGAAAGTTAAAAGTTTAAATCGGTTTTCATGGTGGCGCGGCTACTTAGCACAACGGTTATAAATATCATCGTAAGTACACCAAACCTTGGTAACAAAGTAGGTGTAACATCAAGTCTGAATATTTTATACTGATTTGGGGAATATTTTTTGGGAGAAAAAACCTGAAAGAAATTTAATAAAAAAGTAACGCAGAGAACTTCACAAAGCAGAAAAATAGACAAGGAGTCAAATAAATTTGTGTGTCATAGTAATATATTGATTGAATTCGGTTACTTCAAAAGAAATAAATATTACAATATTTTTAGACTTAAAACTATTTTTATAAGATTAAGCAACTGCAAATCTAAAAGACGTTTTTAAGTTAAGTTAACGATAATAGACTGTGACAGACAAAGAAACAAGTCCGAACCATTTTGCAAGACACCACCGGGAAATTGTGCCTCAAAATCAAATTATGAATTTTGGTTTTAATTATGTTGATGTTAATTCGAAGTTTGTGCTATGTTGGATTTCTACACTAGTCTCAATAGGTAAATATATATCTCAGTATGTGTATTTCCGTTTGTTTATCGACGCTACCGTAGTACATGCACATATGGGCTACGCCCCATAGAAAACGGTTAGCTGCTACGGTGGATAGTGCAAGGATACAGGACGAAACTGCTGAGAAATCTGCCTGGTTATTCAACGTGCTCGATGGATAGCGCCGTCACTCGGGGCCTCGGTTTAACGTCTAATTCGAAAGACAATTAGTGTTCTTGAGGTTTGAAGTCAAGTGCTCTACTTATATCTAATATTGAGGGGTTAGAGCAAAATATAGTATGTTAATAAAAAAAATCAATTAACCAATCAAACAATTCATTTTGGCCCGATTGAGTTAGGGACTCTATCGTCTATATCAAGCATTTTTGTTGGTTTGGTGACATAAACGCAGTAACTACAGCTTATTCAACGTTTCCAACTAAAGAGAAGAGTTTTATTTTGTGTGCCTGACCACATATTTTACTTCAGAGATGAAGAGAATATTTTTGTTTTCATGGAGGTATAAACCAAAAAACCTAATCACACAATGTATGAATACGTGAAGCGATACGCGAGTACCAACGTACTCTGAAAATTAGTCGCTTTCTGTGCAAGCCTTGATTTTAAATTGGAATAGAAAAGGAATTATTTGAAATTTTTTTACTCCTAAACCATAAGACCTAGTGCTTTTGTTTTTAGTATGTATCAAAACCTTTTGACGCTCTACCGAAATGGTTCAATGAATCATTATCCTCTGAAAATTAGCCCTTTTCCGTGCGATCACCTGATTTTACATAGGAATGATCTTTGAAAATATTCTCCCAAACCATAAAGCCTAGAGCTAAGAAGTTTGGATATATCATTGCTTATTTACACTCTACTAAAATACTTCAAAGAATGACTCAACTCTGAAAACTAGCCCTAAGTTGTGGGATCTTGGATGTACATAGGATTACAGGAGAATAAATTAAAAATCTCTTTCTCCATAACCATTAAGCCCAGAGCTTTTATAATTTGTATAATATCATAAAGCCTTGAGCTATCATACACAGGTGAGCGATATAGGACTAGCATGGTCCTCTTGTTCACTATTATCATCACTTATTTTTCAGTGAGTGGAGGGCAGATTTGTCACGTATGTGAAGATATACCACGACCCGAGGACTGTCCTCTTGTGAAAGAATGTGGGCCTCACGAGGTTTGAATAGCACCCAATCTTACAGGATAACAGCTAAAATGAATCTGAATTTCTTAAGCTGAAACATCTATGCTTATTGCAGCTCGGAAAGGCTAAAGTGCGAGTATTTGATCACCCACTGACGACGTGCTAAACGACTCGAGCTATGTCCTCTTCTGAAAGAGAGGGTCCACAAATCGTGAATGCTAGGTCAAATAGTAATTTTCACTCCATAACCTTAGCAGTACTATAGGTATGGCTGAATGGTCAAGGACTTTCCGTGTACACTTTGTACACCTTAGAATTAAGGCAAAAATATATCTCTAATTATTTCTGGGTTATCCTAAGTAAACATAAATTTATTGAGCTTCTAACATTTCAAAACAGTTAAAGCATTAGCAGCCTAAACATATAAGAGTTTCGAACTGAGAAAAGATACCCTTTACAAGTACTTACAAGTAGTTACCTCGTAAGTCTCAAGTTATTTCTCTCAATACAACAAATTTCAGATTTGTTACGCAGAATTTTCATTTCGTTTCGGTCAAACCTGTGTAATATGACTACTTTATCAATATTAATAGCAACGCGCTGATATATATATATATATATATTAAACGCCATTTTCCGGGAACTGAAACGCTTTTATTTTGTAATACATTTGTAAGAAATGTATACTATGTTCATTACTGTACATCATGGACCGTCATGTCTTATTGTGAATAAAGATACTTACTTACTCGACCGTTAAGCAATACGTTTAATGATATGAGCGCGTGCGTGACATTTCCAACCATTTCACATATGCTCCAAGTGAAGACCCGGATCAGCCAGTGCATCCGCACAGTCTGATCAGAGTCTCCACTATCCGCTCTGTAGATAGATACAGACCCAAAGCTTCTTTAAACAATCAGCAACGGGGCTCGTCACTTTGGATATAAGGACCTTTGTAAAGATTATCCTAAAATGCTGTATACAAGTATTTGTTTTACGGGACACTCGGGAGATCCCTTTTCTCGGCTCACATTTTACCTTTTTTTTTGTCGATTTGGTAATTTTCGGTTGACGAGCCTGTCAGGCAATTCTCTAAATGTTGGTGTCACTGGTTCGAACCCCTGCTTGACCAACTTTTGTTTTCGATATATGATAAAATTCGTTGCGACATGAGTCATTTGTTCAACACGAATGCCCGATACAGGTAGGTAAACTTAGAAATGATAATCTGTTGGTGGCTCGAATAGAGTTTTACGGCTCTGAGAAATGACAAATAAACATAGCTAGTGCGCTTTACTAAACTTAATATGGCGTCAACCCCATACAAACTGCTAATCTGTCGAGCGATGGGTCAAACCCAAGTTACTGTATTTCAGACATGCTCAACAGAAAGCTACTTGTCGCCTAATGGACATATATTGTATAAACTGAGCTGTAAAGATAAAGCGGTAAGTTTTTTTTTTTATGTTTTAAGCATTGAAGTACAACATTTTGAATAATTTAGTCACCGTAAAGAATCAGATTGTAATTGAAATTTGATTCAATTGACCTATTGCAGTTTTTCAGTCAAAGAAAAAAAAAAGACCAATCAACTCATTTGATTTGACCGGAGGCTGACTTTGAACTAAAACATTGGCGCACTTAAATTATGTGAAGCATTTTTATTGATTTGACAACTTAAACGGCATAACTACTGCTTATTCAAGCTCTAGTAAAGACGTTTTGGTCGCCAACTATTTTACTTTTTTATTACATGCTACTGGCCGTAAATTTTGCAAAATAACGCCCTTTCAAATCTAAGTGGAACTTCCTGTCGAAGTCAATGGGCGGCATCAACGGTGTGATCTTTCTATATTGTGTTGTCTTCAGAGCAGTTGATACTGTCGAATTTGGACGGGTCCCGATATTTCCTAAAAAGATACCATTTTTTATAAACTTTTTCCCCTAATTCGTAAAATTCATCATGTAAGTCAATATAGGTTTTCAAAATCCTAATGATACACTCCGAATTGGTGGGTTAGATTTTATAAAGTTCATATATCGATCTAACATCTAAATATGCACATGAAAAGCCTTTTCATTTTCTTTGAAAAATGATTCCAAACAATTTTCATGAAATCTGCTAACAGTAGTAATAGATCCTCGGGTTGCGAACAACATTTCGTAACTACAGTTGAAGTAACAATACTGTAGTTACAACATTTTGCTCGCCAACCAACGAAATGCCATCGGTTATTTTTCAATGTGTTGCTTCTAGTGAGGTAAGCGAAAGGTTAAAATGGACTCCAATAACAGCGGTCGCTTCCATAAAAAAACGCTGTAGGCTTGCGTTTGAACAATCAAAAATACGCTCGATCCTGCTTAAGCGACCACGTCTATTAAGCGACAACTTTCATTAACCTACCATAATTGACCAATCGCTAACCCCGCCTACTGACTCCATAAGCCCCGCCCATTCACTCTGACAGGAAGTTCCGCCCCGGTTTTTAACGGTGTAATTTTACAAAATTCATGGTCAGTAGCATGTAACAACAAAGCAGGATGGTTGGTTGGTGACCTAAACGTCGTAACTACAGCTTGAGTAAGCTGTTGTTATGACGTCTAAGTCGCCAAACCAACACAAAAATTGAAAATATGGCGACCAATGTCTAAGTTGAAAGCTAAAGTCCGGGCTGAATAAATGACTTGACTGGTCGATTGATTCCTTGTTGAGAGCCGCGTTTGGTCTATCGACGCCATGTTCTTGCAGTTCATTTACTTACTACTTATTTGAAAATATTCTTAAGAAAATTATTTTTATGCACTTTGTATTTATGAAAGTACAAAAATTCTCAAGTATATATTTTTAAATAGCAATGTAACGGATTCAATATCAACCCAGTATACACACCAGTCTGTAGTGGATGTTGTTCTAGTGACTTATGTGGAGTGGGCATGTGTGGGAATAATGGTGAGTAAATACATTTTGTACACACCAGTCTGTAGTGGATGTTGTTCTAGTGACTTATGTGGGTAACCATGTGTGGGAATAATGGTGAGTACATACATTTTATACATACCAGTCTGTAGTGGATGTTGTTCTAGTGACTTAGTTGGAATCCATATGTGTTGACTACAGATACCTAGTAAATAAGCGTCTGTAATAGGTGATGTTCTTGTGGTTTAGGTGGGATTATCATATATTGAATTAATGGTGAGTAAAGACACTATGTGAACAGGTGTCTACAGAGGATGTTTGTGAAGTGACTTATGTGGAGTTGCCCTGTCTAGAAAAATGGTGGATACAAGCGTCTACAATGGGGGTTGTTCTTGTAAGATATTTAAGAAATAATTTTGAGTCACAGGCTATGTATACAAGCGTCAATAGTGTAAGCTGTTTTTATGACTTATATGGATATGCCACCTGTAGAAGTAATAGCGAGTACAGACGCTGTGTATATATACAAGCGTCTGGATTTTGTGCATATATACAAGTGGTTAAGGTTGTTGTCCTTGTGAATCATATGTTGTTATATTAGTTTGTAAATATCCGCCAGTAGTGATTGCTGTTTTCTGACTTATGCTGCGCTGTCATGTGTGCAAATATAATCCAACGGCGAATAAACAATTGACGTTTGATCCCCGTTGAAGTATAGCTGTTAGTACAGTAATTGTCTGTATTTATCCCTTCGAGAAAAGAATCTAGCAGCATTTGCCTAATTTACGAGTATGGGAACTGATTTAGGCTTTAAAAGACATCCACACATTAACAACATAGAAATGGGCGGTTTTTTCTTTTAAAGGATACCGGTTTCCGCTCTAGAATAAATGATCCTCATACACGTATTATCATTCTTTTTGTTTTATTGTTTGTTTTATTTATTCATTAAAAAAAAAAAAAAAAAAAAAACACTAAGAACAGCTAAATATTTGAGCGGTTTTTTATAATGAAAAACAAATCGTATATGGATGTGAGATATTCGTGAAATTTAATGAAATTTAGGTTTTATTCATATAAATGTGATTATTATCTGAACGCCTACCCGCCGTTGGCAAGATACATAACATTACACAAAAGCTTGAGGTACACTCCTTTGTCCCCGCCACTGGCTTTTTTTATGCCAACAGACTATTGGTAGGTGTATGTTCGTTTATTTATCGTCGCTACCGTAGCACATGCCCATATGAGCGACACCCCTAGAAACGGTTAGTTGTTACGAGGGAGAGTGCAAGGATACAACATGAAACTTCTGAGAGCTCCGCATTTACTTTAATCCTTTCCCGTTGTTTTCTTCTCTTTTTTTTTAATAAAGACTGGTCAAAATTCAAGGATGTTACAGACAACAACAACAACAAAAATAGCAGTAGAAAATATTATGTGTACAGGACAAATTGCTTGTAACAAGCGTTTTCTCCTTTTTCCATAACATTTTTTAAGTATAAAAACACGACAACGTAAAATTCTGGAATTTTACTGGAAATGGTAAACATGCTTGATGGATAGCACCGTCACTGTGTAGCTCGGTGTAACGTCTCTATGACTAATCTAGGATAACTGCATATATATTACTTTGAATAACAATACATCTCAAATTATTAACATTTAAGGATATCCAAAGCAGAGAGGTCCTGTCTGTTTTAACTGTATTTACCAAATGGACGAACCAACTCACTGTGGAAAGATAAGAGTGTGCAGTCGAGATGAGGTATGATCAACTAACATATTGTTGGGCCGAGAGCAAAATGTAATAACATATTTAATGAAATTGTACCGACGCATCGACGACATAGTACAGCAAAACTAGCTTTAAGGTTTTTCCCACCCCGCTTTAATTCGTCCGGCCAAACAAAAATAAATGAATAAATAAATGAAACGCAAGAGTGAGAGAGAGAGAGAGAGAGAGAGAGAGAAACACTTTGTGGGAAAAATTAAAGAATATGTCGAAACATGCGATTTGTTCGATCCCAACAATATTTCCTTCCAATTAATCCATCATCAGACGACACAAATTTACGGACTGGGTCTAATTCAGAGATGGAAGAAGGTAATCCTAACAGGTTTTTGATATAAAGCTAAGTGCTACATTGAGTTGTTAATATTGTGAGAAAAAGAAACATCGTTAAAGTCAAAAGTCCTTTCGTCTTGTCATCTGTGTGGGTCGACTCGTATATTAATATATATTATCACTGTATATGAAAATAGATATAATCAAAGCACTGAAAGAACTAATGATTGACTGTCACTCTTAGTAGAGTGATATGCCCATTTTGGTCTAAAAAAATGCATTTTTTAGTTTTCTTATTATTTATTACAATATTTTCTACCCTATCTGAGCCTTAGTTATCAATTTCAAAGCGATTTAAATGCCATCTGTAACATCTGTCAATTCGGACTGGTCCAAAATTTTATCGTGTGATGCTAGTTAAAAATGATACTAGACTTTGATCGCACCTAGCTGTCTCACATATATGGCTGGTAGGTCGAGGTCTAAAAAAAGAAGGTAAATTACTCACCATAGAATTGAAAGACTACGCGTTATTGAAACCGTTGCCGCATCTACGCTGAGCGGGATATTGGTAGGTATTTTCGTATTTAACGGGAGTCTTTACGCTATGAATTATATAGAATACTCGTATAGCGCCATTTTCAAAATGAACGGTTGTTTAGAGGAGACAGGTTTTGAAAAACAATAAACCGAACCTAGTATTTTCCTACTGGATTTTCCAACTGGTTAACACTGATGGACTTTGAAGACGCCCATCCAAAAGCATTTATTGATTTTTATTTTGTTTTTCTTGTTTATTTCAGTATTGCGGTGTACAGAAATTTGACAATGGATTATATGAAGTAAAATGTTTATCAAATCAGGTACGTAATCTCAAGCGGCAACTCCTCCGTGAAAAAAATTAAGGAACATACAAGATGAGTATACCCTCGATAGATCACTATTGATCAAAAGATATAAATAACAGACTTATTCAAAACCACTCCCACACGATTAAATTTCCGATTACACGATATTCAGAGAAGTAGCAGACGTGAATTGTAACAAGCAATTTCTTCCTTTTCCACAATGTTTTCCAAAGCTTTCAGATTTAGGGGTGTTTAAAAGCGCCATTGTGTGGGAGTGGGTTAATTACCCTGATTTCGTTTATTGAATTGATAGAATTGTAATAAAATGGATGATTAGATAAATATAAATTGTAAATAGATCAATAAACAAATCATATAACTAAATGTAACACAGTAAAATTTGTATTAGACGACCACTTAAGGGACGGCAAAAATGTGGTTGCTTAAGAGAATGACCGCTTAATACATTTTTTGTGACATGATTATGATAGAACAATTTGCTTGTATACAGTGATCGTTGCAGAAATTCTCATTCAATCCTATGTTGTTCCAACTCATCAGAATCATCTCATTGAGACGTTTCTCATCGTTTAAAATGGTATAGGGTTGAGTTACGGTATTATCTTAGCAAACTCTTCAATTTCCCAAATGCTTATAATTTAATTGTTACTTTCGTCTATCAAAAACGAGCGATCTGATTGGTCGAAAAATTTAATTCATACCTCCATGAACAAAATTTTGAGTACGCAGCCGTTTGGATGCTTCCGCACAAAATAGTTCACTACAAAAAGGTATCAAAATTTGTTTAGTTGTTGCATTTTTCGCTCGATGCTATTAAATTATAAGAAATGAAGATAATATTTTTTGTATTCATACAGTGTGATTAGGTTTTTCGGTTCATACCTCCATGAAAACAAAAAATGTTCTCTTCATCTCTTAAATGATTCTCTGAAAGGGAGTTTCGATTATGGTCGCTTAATGAAAGTGGTCGCTTATTAGGGTGGTCGCTCAAGTAGAACTGACTGTACTTATTTTCATAAAGATGACTTTGTATTCTTTTCGCTTGAATTGGACAAATTCTTTGAGATTCAAGCATTATCAAATATGAAGGATTTCCTCCCCGTTTTTTAATATCAATGAGTGATCATTTCGAAATATCAAACTTTGTTTTAACAAGACTGATTGAACTGTTAATGTAAAACCGCCAATATTACCTAATCTCATTCACCATTTTCTTTACTTTCCTGAAAGACAAAAAGATAGCGGTGATAATATTAATTAATTTCATAAACTTGAAATTGATTTTTCAGCTTGTTTCAGTTATGACTAGACATCTGGTAATGGGTTAAGCCAATCCAACATAAAAAGTTTAAGACTGGCTCAAAACTGAAAGAAGCTGAAGACGACAATTTCAAATTGATGGATTATTTTCTTTCGCCTTTTTTGATAGAAAACATTGTGGATGATGAAGAAATTGCTTGATACAAGCAATTTCTTCATTTACCTCAATTTTTTCTAATTTTTTCTTTCATGATTGGGGTAAAGAGGAGGGATGGAGTGGGAAAGGTATCTTTATATTCCAGTCATGTACAACACCAGAAGCACACACAACTTGCACGAGCTGTTGTAAGACGGACGGATGTAACCGGAATTGTAAACTAGGTAACTCCATTAGCTTTCTATTTTAGCTTCCGAATGTAGGCACTTGGATTCGGGGTACTTTTAAAAACTTGCAAATTTCGTCAATGTATGATAAAATAATTTTTTTTTAGCTTCGTCTATCAAAAACGGGAATTCTGATTGGTCGAAAAAAATATTCATAACTCTATAAACAAAATTTTGAGCACGCAGCTATTTTGTGTGCTTCCGCACAAAATAGTCCCATAAAAAAGTATTAACATTTGAAGAGAATATTTTTTGTTTTCATGGAGGTATGAACCGAAAAAACTAATCCCACTTATGTATGGATCCGCTTCATTTTGGCTTGTCATGTCGGGTCATGTATTTCTAATTACAGCCAGCGAGTGCGTGGACGAAGATTCCGTTTTTTGCCAATCGCTACTAGCGACCGCCCCGACATTCTGCTCCAATCCAACGTTAGCCGTCAGATGTAACGAAACGTGTCTTGGAGGTGTACGTTGCGATGGTATCCCGGGACCTACTCAAGGGCAAGGTCAAACAGCGACCATGGCGCCCGTTACCAAGGCAACAACTAGACCCTTGACGTCACGATCGACTGCGCCCCTCACGGCACCAACGAAACAAGTGATTGCTTCCACTGCTAAGATTTACTATTTTCCAGATGGTAAAAATTTGATGCGTTTCATATCGAAACAGATTCGTGATTTAAGGAAGCAAGATTAAGCCAAGGCTCTTACTGGCTAATCTACCGGAGCTCAACTAGTTATTTTATGAGCGTCAATAAATTGACGGATTGACATGGTCAATCAAATAAATAATCGACCAATCAGTTCTTTCATTTAGACCGGAGTGAACTTTGAACTGCAACATTGACCTCAATTTTTGTAAAGCATTTCTGTTGGTTTTTAGCGACTTTAGTAAGAAGACTTCAAGAAGCTGTAGTTACGGGATTTTAGGTCGCAAACCAGCCACATTTTTTGGGCACGTGTTATTGACCATATTTGTTGGAAGTGACACCGATTGATATCTAGGTGGAACTTCAAGTAAGAAATCAGTGGGCGTGACCAGTAATCGACTAATTAACGTTCTTCGATTGATTGATTGATTGATTGAAATGAATTTAACACCAATTTTAACAGTATTTCAGTCATATCGCGGTGGCTGGAACACCTAACAAAGGATTCCGGGTATTTCTCACACCAGTACTACCACTTCATTCTTTCCTAGCCTCCAGTTGCTATCCCACTTAGGTTTACTATTATCCACCCATTGGTGAGAGACAAATGTCGGAAAGGATATGTGCCGCCGCCGGGGATCGAACCCTTGACATCCCACGATTGAAGATAAGGAGTCTGACGCGCTACCGACTGCACTATGACGGCGTACTATAACTCTTTATTAATTGCTCATTCACAAAAGAATTCCACCAATTCCTTTATAACGTTTGATTTTGTTTGTTTGATTGGGGTTTTACGCCGCTTTCAACAATCTTTCAGTTATATCACGGCGGCTGGAGCATCAATGGAATCTTGGTATTTCACACACCAGTACTACCATTACACCCCTTCCTAGCCTCCAGCTGCGATCTCACATAGGTCTACGATTATCGACCCATTGGTGAGAGACAAATAGTCGGAAAGGATGAGTGCCACCGTCGGGGATCGAACCCGGGACCTCTAGATTGACAGTCCGACGCGCTATCCGTTGTAACGTAGACTACCTTTGTTCCCATTAACTGATTTCGCTTTCGTAAACCAAATCAATTTAATTTCTGAGATAGAAAATATATTTATATATATTGTTCTGAAAATTTTGTTCTTACAGGGAAGAAATGCCAGGATGAGCAATCCTGTCCATCCATCCAATTAACAAATATTGACTATTGTTCGAATCCAGATTTGATGACATATTGCAACATGACCTGTGGATTTTGTAGTCTATTTTCAGCAGGTAAAGATTAACTTCGATATTTAGTATTGTTATTTTTCAAATTCACGGCAAATTCATGGCAAAAAAAGATGAAACAAGAAGGTAGGGTTTGTTGGAAACCTAAACGTCGTGGCTACAGCTTGAATGACATGTAGTAAGGAAGTATAAGTTGCTAAACCAACACAAGTGATGAACCAAAGAATCAACAATGGTTGAAAACTCAAAAGTGCTCATCCACTACCGGAAATTTATTGACAATTCACATCTTTTAGTCATTCCGATTCTGCAATTGACCAATCGCTGGCCCCGCCCTTTAACCCCGACAGGAAGTTCCGCTTCTATTTTAACGGCGTTATTTAAAAAAAAATATGGACAGTAGCTTGTAACAAAAATAAAATTGTTGGTTAATGGCCAAAATTTTGCAATAATAACGCCGTTTAATGTCGAAATGGAACTTCCTGATGGTGTCAATGGATCAGACGAATGCAGTAATAAGTCAATAAGTTTAAGCTAAAGAGACTAGCTTCTATTGTGAGTAGTTATCCGGTCCTCGCCCACCCTAGGATACAACACAATTCTTATACAGTCACCGTGCTTTTAGATAATTTACCAATTAGAATCAGCTGTTTTATAATTCTGTGCTTTCCTTTTAAGCCGGTAATCCTGGCGGCGACCCTTGCAGAGTACACCCTTGCGTTCATGGACAGTGCACTCCAAAATATGGTACAGCCTTATCGACCTACATATGTACCTGTGACCTGGGATATATAGGCGTCAACTGTGAACATCGTGAGTTAATCACCTTAAACTGTCTGGTCCATCTATTACATCTAGTTAGTATATATCAGTAGTTAATATTATTAAATTTGTAAATAGAGTACAGAGGTCACATTTCATTGTCGCTCTCCGTGGGATATTTGTATATAATGTAACAGAACCTCTCTTTCTTCTCTTTTTAACTGTGGTCCTGGTTGGTATCTGGGTGTCCTACTCTAGCCGGTTAAAAGTATTTTTAGAATTTTAGCGTATATATTTTAGTTAGTTTTAAACCACGGAGAGTAGTATCCCACGAGACATTAGTACATGGTACACTAGTCGTCATTTTTCATTATATAGTTCATCAAATATCTTTTATGCGATAGCTGCTCGGGAAATGGAAACATTCCGAACTCGAGGGTAAATTAAGTACCTCTCCTCCCCCCCGAGCAACCCGCCGAAGGACCCGGACTCAGACCCGGGGGGATAGGCGGGTCGGTTCCCCGGGAGGAGGGGGAAATTACAGACACATCGTGAGTTCATAACATTCTTTCTGTGAAGGTTTTTGGCACTACTATATATCTGATATCGTGTAACCTTAAGTACACAGTTGCCGTCGACTTTCATATGATTAGTACATGTTGTCAATCAAAAATCGATTGACCATATCACATCTTTTGTTTTAACCTCTAGAGAAGATCGAACTTCGATATCTATGTTCAGCATTTTTGTTAGTTGGGCGACTTAGATAGTGTAACTGTAACATATTCAAAATGTAGTTACGGCATTTAGGTCTCCAACTGACCATTGCCTTTGTTTTTATGTCCCTGACTACAACTTTTCAAAAATAATGTCGTTTATCAGCTCAGTCGAACTACCATTTAAACTTTTCCCACGAAACAAAATTTTAGACTGGTCCAAATTGAAAGAGATTGTAGACGACAAAACAAAGTTGGTTTAAAATATAAAATGAGTTCCACATGAGGTAGAAAATATTGTGAGAAAAGAAGAAATTGCTTGTAACAAGCAATTTATTCTTTTCCCACAAAGTTTCCAAAGCAACATTTCTTCGACTCATATCAACGTGGGATTGTGTGGGAATAGGTTAAGACATAATTGGGCGTTCTTGTGCCCTGAAATCGCAATAAAAGTAAACATTTATGGTCGACAATTGTATTACCTTTTACAGCTAGCCCTTTTTTTGCTGGTTCTTGTTATAAACAACCCTGTAATCAGAAAGACTCAAATGTACTTCAACTATTCGATAGATTTAAGCTATTACTTTCAATGTGCCCATTACCTTTTACAGCGGACCCCTGTTATAAACAGCCATGTGTTCATGGAAAGTGTGTCGTGTTAGCCAGTTCTGGTGGATATCAATGTGATTGTGATCTCGGGTTTTCTGGTCAATTTTGTGATAAAAGTAAGTTATCACTTCAACCACAGAAATGTTAGTGTGTATATTTCCGTGTATTTATCGTCGCTACCGTAGCGCATGCCTATATGAGCGACGCACCTAGTAGGCGGTTAGCTGTAACGGGATAAAGGGCCAAACTGCCGAGAGCGCCGCCTATCTTTAACGATCTGAAACCTTAGCTCACGTTATGTAGTAATAACATTAACCATACCATAAATATATCAAATTATTTTATCAGTTTAATAGACTTTTTTATAGAATTTCTTTGTCCATTAAAATACATACTTGTTTGATATTCGATTGTCTTTCGTATTTTTTTCTTTAGTTAATTAGTTTTTACCAACTTGGATTTGAAAAGTAGAATTCAGTATTCCATTTTTTGTGCAGGTCTTGTTCGAGACTGTCAAGATGTGTTAGACAACCGAATAACTAGTCCAACAAACGATAATATATACGTTCTAGATATAACAGAGAGTGTTCTTGGATCTCGAAAACTAAACGCCAATTGTGAATTTAGCAGTAACACAGGATGGACGGTAAGTAGGATTTGATTGGTTTCAATTGACCAATCGGGACTGTCAATTAAATAACCTGTCGACCAATGAAATCATTCTTTGAGACCAGAAATGAGTTTAGATCTCCGACATTGGCCGCCGTTTTTGTTATTTGGTTTTTGCTAGTTTGGCGACTTAAACGTCGTAGCTACAGCTCGAATAAGCTGAAGTTACGGCGTTTAGGTCGCCAACCGACCATTTTACTTCTTTCTTACATGCTGATTGCATAATAACGTCGTGAAATATCGAAGCGGGATTTCTTGTCGGAGTCAATAGAGGGCAAGAGATTGGTCAATTATGTATAAATCTCTATATACAATACCAGTAATCCTTCATATATTTCAGAAAAATGTGTTTCAAGCGACTAGCAACATGAGTTCGAACCCAGGCTCTGTCTACATTATTTTTGATATTTCACAAAAGGCATAGCAACATGCGCTAAATTTTCTTTAGGCGATGGGAGACTTAAAAGTAGCGCCCGTTTGTGGGATGTGTATAGCCGATGGCTCGGATTGAATGTTGTCGTTATGCTGACGTGAGAACGACAAGAAGTTACGATAAGGTGACCAGCCGGTAATATATAGTAGAAATACTCTTGAAATACTTTTGAAAGTGGCGTTAATTCCCTTTACAATTTGTTTTTATTTTTCTTTTCATTATAGGTATTGATGCATAGAGATAGCGGTAATCTGAACTTTGACAACCGAGATTCAAATCAGTATGCCCTTGGATTCGGTAATGCGAGGGATGAGTTTTGGACAGGTATGAATTTTTTTTTTGGGGGGGGGGGGGCTCTAGTATCGTTGTCGAATAAAATTAATCTAAGTCAACCTTCTAGCGAGCACAAACCATGTTGAACATACGAAATGTATCGATCCTGTTCAGACTGCGCGGGTAACCCATTAACATATAAACCCTCCTTTTTACGCCCCTCATCAAAAAAGCCCTGGAAAACACTGTGGACATAGAAGAAATTTCTTGTTTCAAGCAATTGTTCAATGTCCACAATGTTTTCTACCCCCAAAGACAAATAATTTTAGAATTTCATCACCTTAAAATTGTCGCTTGCATCTTCTTTCAATTTGGACCAGTCTAAGATCTTCTCATGTTGGAATGGGTTAAAAGTAGGCTGACTAGGGTTGAAAGAGGTCACCTTTTTATATTTGTGAATGTGGAATGGTGGCTTTAGCCTACTAAAACGAAAGGGTTCGTGATTTGTCTGACTTCTTTTTCTATATCCCTGCATTGTAAAGACGCAAAAACGTAACATTTTGCTTTTACCCATAGACCATAGGAAATACATGGCTCATTTTTCGGGCGTAGGTTCCTTACATAAAAAGGCATCAGTTGGTTGTAAGGTCAATGTCATCCACAAGGTCAAGGTAACTTATCATGGTCAAAAACTTAACATTCTGCCTACTTTCAAAAACTGTTTAAGATGAATTTTTCATATTTTGAACAAAGGTTCCTAGCATAGATAAACATCTGTTGGTTGTGAAATTTAGATCATCCGTCAAGGTAACTTCTCAGGGTTACATTTCCGATATGCTGTTCCGGAGCTATGGTGTTTCACATCATATATTGGGACTTTAATTTCCTTCTTTTATTTTGATTTTTTGTATTTGTTGTTGCTTTTGTATTTGCCCACAAGTAAATTTTCCCTCGCCATATATCCGAGAACCATTGACAAATCACCGGTCATACCCAGTGAGCCCCGACTTTAACGTTCGACGAGGTAATACTCTACTTTATTTCGTAGAAAGAAATAAGGGCAAGGGACAGATCTTTGGTTACCCAAACGCCGTAAATACAGCATGAATAACCACTAGTTACAACGATAAAGTCGCCAAATCAACAAAAATGCATAAACTTAATGTCAGAGTCCATGGTTCAAACATCTTTCGTTTTCTGTACAACAAAAAACTATAATATTAAATTCAGCTTTTATTGGCCACAAAATGAGTAATGAATCAATCTTACACTGAAAGATCTATACATTTATCCTCCTTGTATTACAAGCTATTTCTATAAATACTCCGCTGTTGTCAATATAGAAAATAAATATCGGTTAACGAAACTATTAATTAAAACCGAAATTGATTTTTTTAACTTCGATATTTATACTAAGCATTCTTTTTAGTTTAGTGACTTAAACGTTGAACTACAGCTTATTCGATCTATTATTACGACAATTGACCAATCTCTAGCCCCGCCCACTGACCCCATAGGCCCCGCCCATTAACTCCAACAGGAAGGTCCTCTTCGATTTTTAACGGCATTGAACCTATTTTGCAAAATGTATGGTCAGCTGCATGTAACAAAAAATAAAATGGTTGGTTGGCGATCTAAACGTCGTAACTACAGCTTGAATAAGCT
Source organism: Fragum fragum (assembly GCA_946902895.1). Taxonomy (NCBI): domain Eukaryota; kingdom Metazoa; phylum Mollusca; class Bivalvia; order Cardiida; family Cardiidae; genus Fragum; species Fragum fragum. The sequence goes on along the minus strand of OX336383.1, from coordinate 4,842,825 downwards.
GCAGTTACGACGTGTATGTCGCCAAACCAACAGAAAAGTTTAACAAAAATGGCGGCCAAAGTTGGGGGTGAATGCTCAGGTCCGGGCTGAATAAAAAAAATGATTGGTCGGTGAATTTCTTGACTGACAGCCGCGATTGGTCAATTAGGTCGCCAACTAACGATTTACCTTTTGCTGCATATCATTGACCTCTTGTATCACAAAATAATGTTTATTACCTAAGTCAACCCTCCATGTAGGTGGTCAGTGGATATGGCCAGCCATTCGCCAGGTGCCAACCGAAAAACTTTCAATGTCACATGTCTCGTTAGTTGTGAAATACCACCTTTTTGTTCCTTCTATGTGAGACTAACTGCTCGAGACTGAAACAAAGGTCTGTCTTATCTATTTATAATATATAAGCAATTATAATAATAACAATGGTTAAAATAATTCATTCTTTTAATAATCAGTAAACCATTTTTATACAAAAAGCTTCGAACACCAATTCGATGGATGAACAAATAACTTGGAACAAGTATTTTTTGTGTTCTTTACAGGGTTTTCTACCCGTAATGACAGGGTAACTTTAAATTCCATATCCTTAAATCTGTCCTGCAACTTATTCAAAATGTGGACCAGTCTTAAATTCGGTCATTCGGAAATGTCTTGAACAACATTTAATCTGTTACGGTATATTTAAGGCCTAGAATACATGCATGCCCTTACGTCCGATGGACGGCGTTACCAGTTGAGGATCGATCTAACAGTAGCCAATGGCAGTCATTATTACCAGCTATATGATGACTTTGTGGTCGGCCCTCATAACAAATTCTTACTTTCCGTTGGAAGGTCCGCGGGGACTGCAGGTTTGTTTTTCCTAAATTCCAGTATGATATTCGAAGGGAGGTATCCATGTTTCTGAATCTTATGTAAGAAAACAAAAATCATATGCCCTAAAATACAACAAACGAGCATTTAATACTCAACCCTTTCCTGTTTTGCAAAATTTTAGACCCGTCCAAATTCAAAGGTTTTGCAGACGAAAATTTAAAGTTGATTTTATAAAAAAAAAAATAACCATTTAGTAAGGTAGAAAATATTGTGGAAAAAGAAGAAATTGCTTGTTACAAGCAAATTATTCTTTTTCCACAATGTATTCTCAATTATAAAATCACAGGGACGTAAAAACCAGGGATTAATCAGGAAAGGGTTAAATAAGAGTCTAATAGTCTTCATGGAAATCTAACGAGTAAACAGATTCTGAGGGATTTGTTGTTATCTAGTAAAGGTTTGAATAGCGAATCCCGGGTTATATTTCACTGCAACCGCATGATCTAATTTACCAAGACCCAACCTCATCAGAAGAAAACAAATTGACAATTGTTCTGATGATGTGGTTCGTACAAAACTATGGTAATTGTCGATATTTATATAAACTTTTACTATAATTCTGAAATGATCTTTATAGAATCGAAAATCCGCTTGCAAATATATAATCTTGCTGTCTGGTAATTGGTTAATCATGTATATAAAACACTGTGCTAGAAAAGGTTACGACATCTTTGCTAAATTAGCATCTTGTATCCTTAAAATTTGGCACCAAAATTTATCCTTTTGCTGAGTAAGAGAATTGTAACTCATTTCTCATCAAATCTCAACCCTTTTCGACGTGAAAAAGTCTTTTAAACGGGCTGGTGGGTTGCAGCCTGGGGTCCATACCATATATGCCTCGAGCACGGAGGGACCTTATAAAACTACAAACACAACACAACGGTTACGACATTTTTGTGGGTTCTTTTCATGTCGGTGTGCGACGAAAAGTTTATAACGACAGTTTCAATCAAGTTGTTTTCACAAGGACTTTGTTGCCTTAACCCGTTCCGACAAAGTGACACCTTTGGACGCCTCTCAAGAAAAACAATACGAAAACATTGTGTAAAATGAAGAAATTGCTTGTAACAAGCAATTTCTTCATTTTACACAATGTTTTCTATCTAGAAAGTGGAACAAAGTTTAAATTTCATACACTTTAAATTATCATCTGCAACCCCTTTCAATATGGACAAGTCTAAAATTTTGCCGTCCGGTAGTGGGTTATGACGTCATTTTTTTCTTTCAGGTGATTCTTTAAGCGGCCATAATAACTTTGGTTTCACCACCATGGATCGAGACCAGGACAGCAACTCCCAGGAAAATTGTGCTAAGTATATAAGTGGGGGATGGTGGTTCCACGACTGTGCTGACTCCTGCCTTACATGTAACTACGTGACGCCGGGAACCAAAGACTGTAAATCTATGTCATGGCAGGCGCTTGGTTATTGCATTGGTCTGAAAGCGGTTACCATGAAAATACGACCTTTGTAACTAAACGGATTAAATATATTAACTTGTTTATGATTTTGTATATTTTACTCTAAAAGTACCAAGGTTTTGTTAAGCAAATTATCAAAGGGATATAAATCAGTCTAAAAGGAGGTGCATTTCTTTCTTAGCAAAATAGCTACATGTATTAGTGAAATATATTGGTATCGCTGTTTAAGTTGACGTAGGCACAAGTCTACTGATGAAGTTATTTGAATTTTGCTTTTCTGGTCGAACGAAATTTGCTCTATTCCCATGACGTCGGGTTCGTCGATGCGTGCGTCCATAAACTTTTTTCTTTTACAATTTGCCCATAGAGAAACTAGGCTACAAATTGCATCTAAATTTCCCAGGAATAATACTTACAGGTTACTACAAAAATGACGGATTGGCGATTGTCAATAAAAGAACGAATCAACCAATCAAATTATTCATTAGAATGGAAGAGAACTTTGAGCTCCGACATTGGCCAACATTTAAGTAGAGGAATATTTATTGGTTCGATGACAAAACATCGTAACTAAAGCTACAAGTTAACCCATTCCAACACAGCAAAATTTTAGACTGGTCCAAATTGAAAGAAGCTGCAGACGACAATTTCAAGTTGATGGAATTTTGCATTTTTTCATCTTTTTGGATAGAAAACATTGTGGATAATGAAGAAATTGCTTGATACAAGCAATTTCTTCATTATCCACAATGTTTTCTAAAGTTTTTTTCTTTAGGGGCGTAAAAGGAGGGATTGAGTTGGAATGGGTTAAAGGGAGTTATCGATGTTTCTGAAACCTGGATGAGAAAAAAAAATGCCAATCGCCTAGAAATAACTTAAAACAGACGTTTAATGCTAATATTGGAGTCAGATATTATCTTTGTGGTAATCTGATAAGCTTAAAGTGGGTTTTTTGGTTGTACAGAAACGGTTCAACGGAATTCCAGGTAAATTCTAGATATCACGCTATTCGGTTGTCGCCACCGCATGACTTCATTTGCATATGACCCAAAGTATACGAAAGGTAACAATTTGACAAGCGAAACAACCAATGTCCTAGATTAAGTCACACCAAATGGTTAGCACTAAACAACGGTAAGTGTCTATATTCGTATTAAGGCTTATGGTAGTTTTTGGCTGATATTTACAGAATTAAAGACCAGCTAGCGAACATAACTCCTATTGACGTATTAATGACGAGTGTTTGAGCAAATTCAAACTGAATACGGGATTCCAACGGTCATACGCACCGATTGAATGACCCAATATTCTTCGTAACTGTCTCGGCTTGATCTTAAAATATATTAACAGCCTACATAAGGGAAATAGTCTTGTTTATTCAGGTAAATGAACTCTGATATTAGCAAAACTACTTTTCAGATTATTGTACTGAAATAGTTTATGAGAGGGAATAAGAATAATCAAAATCTGTGATATGAAAACACACACACACACACACACACAAAAAAAAAAATCGATACCTACCTTTTAGGTCTCCAACCAGCCAACCACTTTACTACTCTTTTGTTACATGTTATTGGCTATAAAATTATCAAAATAACACCGTTTGATATCTGATTGAAACCTCCTGTTGGAACTGATGGTCGCCGTGACCAGCAATGCAATGATTATGATCAGATAAAATTGTTACTACAATGTAAGAGCCTTATTTTAATAGATATGTTTAAAACTGGTAAATGAAAATCTCCTTTTCTGAAACTTTGGGTGAGTTTAACAAAATTGAATGATAGTATTGTCTTTGTAACCATTTGTGGGATTTGTTTAAGACATTTTTGATCCTATGAAAACTATAGCTATTTTGGACGGGGCTAGTTTATGCATTTGGAATGTTTGATAATTTTCTTCACGGAAACCGCTTGATGAATACGAAAATAGATGTACGGGGATTGACCGATAGTTGGCTCTGCCTACCACCTCCGCTCGCCACGCCCACGGACTCCGACAGGAAACTTCCATTTCGATATAAAACGGCGTTATTTTGGAAAATTATTGGCCAGTAACATGTAATAAAAAGTAGAATGGTTGGTTGGCGACCTAAACGTAGTAACTACAGCTTATTCAAGCAATTATAACTATGTTTAGTCGTGGTACCAAAAAATGTTAAACACAAATGTTGGAGTTAAAAGTCTGTTTAAGCTTTAAAATTAATAATATGATTGGTTGGTTGATTCTTTGATTGACGGCCGCGATTGGTCAATTATCCTGAGGCGACCCTTTATTATTGAAAATAATCATCGGATAAAAAACTGCATTTGCTGACGGGATAAGTATATCACATGGTTAAAGGTTTCTTAATTCTTTTACTCCCCTAAAGAAAAAGAGTTTAGAAAATATTGTGGATAATGTAGAAAATGCTTGCAACAAACACTCTCTTCATTTTCCAAAATGTTTTGATTCCCTGAAAGTTGGACAAAAACTAACTTTCGTAGACAACCAGATCTAAAATTTCATGAATTTTGAATTTACCGTTTTGAACTCCTTTCAATTTGGACGAGTCTAAAATTCTGCCGTCTGGTATTGTGTTAATCAGTGTCCGTCATGGCGCAGTCGGTAGCGCATCACAATACCAATCTTCAATCAATCCTTTCCGACATTTGTCTCTCACCAATGGGTGGATGCTAATAAACCAAAGTGGAATAACAGCTGGAGGCTAGGAAAGGTTGTAATGGTTGTACCGATGCGAGATATACCAGGAATCTACTCTTAGGTGCTCCAACCGCCGCGATATGATTGAAAATAGTTAAAAGCGGCGTTAAACCCGATTCAAACAAACAAACAAATCCGTTAGAATTATTCTTTGTAATGCAAGTTCGGATGATTTCTCTTATTAACCCGATGTTTGATAACGTTATCATTACATTTTATTAGCTAGCAAAGTATCAGCTTTGATAGCTGAAGTTAACAGACAAAGTTTTGAGGTCGTCTCAAAGTTCAACGAGTGCAAACTGCCACTGGAGACTTAACCACTAAATCCGTTAAATGCCTGCGCCACAAAAAGTAGTTTTATATATTTCAGGAATTTTGCAAACTCTGCATGCAAGTTCATCTCATTAATCTCCTTTGAGCACATCGATCTTGAAAGAAGTTGCAGGCGACAATTTCAAATTATTGAAATTTCTAAAATATTTATCTCTTTAGGTAGAAAACAATGTGGAAGATGAGGAAATTGCTTGTAGCAAGTCATTTCTTCTTTTTCCACATTGTTTTCCTTAACTAATTTCCTGAGGGGCGTTAAAGGAGGGATTGTGTGGAAATGGGTTAACTCATTGGGTACTTTAATCTCGTTACTTGTTCATGATAACGTTTGACAAAAAAGGTTATTGAAGAAAATAGTGTTTTGCTAGCTTACAGTACTTCTCAGTATTTCAGCATCAAACAGCATAGCTTACACAAAAAAGGTGATTCATGCATTCTTACAAAAATGACACCAACGTTGATTTTACAAAATAATTAGCAGAGAAGTACAAAATCTGAATAATTGAGAAAAATAATAGACATCTTTATTCCTAGAGGTACTTTATTCACCGATGCTTTGTTAGCAAAATAGACAAATGTAACATAATTATTCAATACTTTTTGTAGATGTTGAGTTCATCAGAAGTTTCAATGTAATTATTGACGGCCATCGGAAATAATGTTTTTTGATATTTCTATTATTATTATTATTATTATTTGCGTAGATCATAATAGTCCGGCAGATTAAGAGAAAGTGGTACCCATTTGCGATAAGATTTAGGATGCATTTGGACACATTTTGACGCCCCTCAAGAATAAAGCGGGCTTGAACGTTTTATAAGTTAAACAAAAAAGTTCATCAATTATATATAACACGACCAATAAAAACTGGTATATACGATAAATGACAATCTGTTACTTTAATAATCTCCAGATAACATCGGTAATCGGATTTCCAATACAGGCGTTGCTTGACGTACGCAAATGATATGCAAATGTTATATACATGTATATCAAATTGAACTTTTCACATTAATCAATACAAAGTCTTACATGTTAATTGAACAACTATTTCGCTAAAATAGTTAGTGCATCAATGAACGGATCCAACTAGATGACGGTCATGGAAGAGACAAAGCTATGACTTACGATGATGCCAAGCGATTGTTTTTACTTGAAAAAAAAATCTTTGTTTAAATGATTTTGTTTTGGGGCTCGTCGTGGCTAACCCTTTTATAGATCTAGAAAACAAAACAAACACACACACAAAAAAAACATACTGTCGAAAAAATGCCCAACTTTTGGCTAAACGGTTATACCTTAATTAGTATTTAGGGTTCAATTTAGACATATTTTTCACAAAAATGACATGTTTTAACCAACCAGAGCGTTCAATAACGGAAGTGGACTTTGAACTCAGAAAAATTGGCCGAAATGTATGGGAAGCATTTTGTTGGTTTGGCATTTTAAACGTCTTTCAAAGAATTGATACCTTTCTTTTCAGCATTTAAAATCATTACCAGTTGACAAAATTTTAGACTAGACTCTTCCATATTTAAAAAAAGTTGCAGACTACTTTTTATGGGAATATTTAGGGAGGGGGGAGGTTAGAAACAATTGTGAATTATGAATTTCGTCATTTTTCTATGTTTTTCATTTAACATTGGAGGTGTAAAAAGCACGTAGGTTTTGGAATGGGTTAAACGCGTATTATTCATTATATATCGTTTGTTTGTTTGTCTGTTTGTTTGTTTTTACTTCCTGGAAAATGTGTCATTCTTTTAGATTCTGGTTATATCAATGAAACCAGTCGATAATAAAGAATTGAAGTACTCAACGTTTTGTGCAAAATCTGATGTAGAATGCCTTCGAAACACTCACCCCGTTTTTTGGCGTCTCTCGTGAATAAGCTTCAGGAAAACAATATGGAAAATGTAAAAATAGCCTGTTACAAGCAATATCTACATTTTCCACATTGTTTTCTACCAAAAAGACAGAGATATTTGAAATTTCATCACCTATAAATTGTCATCTTCCCCTTTTTTGTCGTCCGGTAATGAGTTCAACCCATTCGAGATCCCAGTATATTTATGGGTGATAAAACACTAGTCCAGAACTATGTAAATGAACTGAAGTCAATGGTAAAACGTTTACGTTAACGTGAAAAAGGCGCTACGAAACGACGTCATTTTGCAAACGTCGTTATATGTTTCACGGAATATCTTAGATCGGTTAAGTGCGTTAGATTTACCGATATATTCCAAAGATTAACGTTATATTGTAAATAAAATGTCACATCTGAGCTCAAAAATACCACATATTGATCTTTTTGTAGATAGATCGTTTGATTTACTCATTGATTGATTGGCGTTAACGCCACTTTTAATAGTATTTCATATCGCGGCGGCTGGAGCACCTAAAAATGGATTCCTGGTATTTCTCCAACCAGTACTACCACTACATTCTTTCCTAGCCTACGATTATCAACCCATTTGTGAGAGACACATTTCAGAAAGGATATGTGCCACCACCTAGGATCGATCCATGACATCCCATGATTGAAGATTGGGAGTCTGATGCGCTACCGACTGCGCTATGACGGCGGCAGCTCGTTTGATATAATCTGTATTCATGATCCTAAATTCAATATCCCATTTTATAATGAATGTTTTTTTTATAAGTACTAAAACATAATATAAAAGCCAGGTTATTTATTGGAAGATAAAAAAGAGAAGATGTGCGAAAATGAATAGTGAGAGTTTTAATCAAGAGAATCGATCTAGAATCTGTTCCCGTTGCCATGGATACCAATAAATACAACAAAATGAAAGTAAACCTATACATCATTAATATCTGAGACAATTGCTACGAAAGAAGTTTTCATTTTGGATCTTTTCAAGAAAAGGTACATACCATTCTAAAATGTTTGTTTTTCGGTGTAACAAAAGGTTGCGGAAGGCTATTTTATTCGTCTCCGATCATCTCCGATCAAAATTAGACCCCCCCCCCCCCCATCCTTCTCATTTAATCAGGGGCATCGTTTTAACCTATTGATCTGATTGGTTTACCGACCATCAATTCAATCAACAATAACGTAGCATCAATTATATATTGATTATAACAGTCTTCCATTAATATCTCGTTCTATAGTAACTGATATGAATCTGTTGTTAACGTCGACATTTCTGTGCTTCGATATGTCACTTCTACAGCTGACAGATTGGGTGACGTTTCCAACATTTTCACTTTTAATCTAAGTATAGACTCAGGCCGACATGTACACCCCCTATTTGTGGTGTCCGTGGTCGAAAGGTAGAGCGTCGGCTTCCCGATCATGAGGTCATGAGTTCGATTCCCGGGACCGGCTATCGATCTTGGTTCTGTCATTGGCCCACACTTTCGGCGCGATTACTGGTGCATTTTCCAGGAAGCAGAATCGAGAGGGATTAATCTTAGATGGAAGAACTTGTTTCCCAATCGATGTAAAATAAATAGGTTTAAACCAAACATGTACAACCACAAAAAGTCTGATCAGAAGTTCCACTATGCGCTTTGCAGATATCCTCTGGGTAAAAGTTTCTTTACGAACATTCCAGAAATTACTAACACACCCTTACACAATGACGCTGTATCACGACCCCCAGGAAAAGAAATTTGTAAAATATTATGGAAAATGTAGAAAGTGCTTGCAACAATCAGTTTCGTCATTTTCCACAATGTTTTCTTACCAGAAAGTTGAAAAATCTAAAATTTCATAAACTTAAAAATATCAACTGCAACTCCTTTCGATTTGGACCATTCTAAAATAGTGCCGCCTAGTGAATGATTAATTTCGCGCAGAGGATCATGGTGTTTTATTGGACAATCATGGACTGAATACTGGCAACGCCCCTTTTTTTACAAGACAGTTTGTGTTAAAAAATATAGAAATTGTTTCTCTAGCATGGGTCTAACGCCACTTTTAACACTATGTCAGTCATATCGAGGCGGCTGGAGCACCTAACCATTGATTCCTGATATTTCTCACACCAGTACTACCATTACATAATTTCCTAGCCTCCAGTTGCTATCCCACATAGGTTTACGATTATCCACTAATTGATGGGAGATAAATGTCGGAAAGGATATTTGCCGCGACCGTGGAAAGGAATGCAGAGAACATTCTTTAATTTCATGGAGGTATGAAGCGCTTACATCAAATGAAACAAAAAATATTCTCATCATCTGTGATATATAAATGCTATCAAACAAAACAAAGAAAATATCGTACTAGTTAAGTGTAAAAATGTATGGATCTACTCTGTGCCAAAGCGTACAAACTGTATGAAAAAAATCAACAAATCACGAATGTCAATCAAAGAAACAATCAACCAATCAAATCATTCACTTGGACAGCATGTGAACTCTAAGGTCCAACATTGGCCTACATTTATGTGAAGCATTTTTGTTGGTTTGGCAACTTAAACGTCGTAACTACATCTTGAATAAGTAGTAACGCAAACCAACCATAATACAATTTTAATTAGATCGTTTATTTTAGTTCGATTGCGACGAAAGCTTTAAGCTAATAGAGTCGCTCCCGAAACCCACAATCCAGATGTTTTCACGTCCCTGAAAGAGAGGCAGTGGCTAAACCCACTGCTACCCAATTCTACAATTCTATTCTGGGTAGACTGTGCCTAGCTATTAAATGTCGTGCCCATGAACACACCCCGGTGACGGTGAACTCGAACCAGTGACCTTCAAATCACGAGTCAAGCACCTATACCACTCGGCCATCGAGGTAGTATTAGATGTTGCTGGTCATGATTAAAAAAACCCCCCAAAACACGCTGTCTAAATGGGGTCTTACTATCGGAGCTAAGAGGGGGGGGGGGGGGCAGCGGAGTCAGTTGGCGGGACTAGCGATCTGTCAATTCTAATTGACATCAGGGATTGACCAGAATAAGTGGTATCAAAATAACTAGAACCACCATTCATCATTAAAATGCATATGTAGCTGTATAATGTATGGTCAGGGACAGAAAATAAAACAATCAAGCCGTTGGTCATCGACCTAAATATTTTAACTACAACTTCAATAATTTGTAGTTACAATGTTTTAGCGTCCATCAACCGAAAATATTTTAAATCAACGTTTGGATTGAACATATCACTACAAGTGTTGAGAATTCGAATGATCGTTCGATTTTCGGCTAACAGCGGCGATCCGTGAATTATCTTTTATCTCCGGGTGTCTATTCAAAGTAAATGTATTCCTATGTGGGAAATTAACAAAAGTCACGTGGGTGGATTCTCGTTGTAATTAAACAGTTTAAAGTCCGGTCTATAAATCTCTTTAATGGCGTCTATAGATTCCTTACTTACAGATTTATACGCGGTCACTAACGCTTTGTGTCGTTGTTGTTTCCTTTCCTCAGACGTAAGAGGATAATTGTTTGCTGTTTTTAGAATCAGTTCACTTAGCTTAGTATAATTATCATAATCATCATCATTGACAAAGGCGTCATCCGGAAAGACGATATCACTACGTATAAAACCCTGGATTTGAAAGGATTTCCATAATCGCCTTGCAACACCAGATAACCCAATACAGTCCAGAACGTCTTGTTTACGACTGTTTATTAAATAAGTAGTTTCGATTATTCCGGGAATGGTAGCCTCGGCCCTGTGGTCATGAAGGGCGTCTGTTATCACCCTGTATTTAGTTGTGCCTAGATTAATTTCTTTTAAAACTAACTCTACGTCTTTAGCGAAAGTCTCTTGTTTAACAAGTCTATATTGATTGACGTCACATGGTTTACAGAGAGAGAAGATTGGTGCCCAGTGCCTATTAATGGTCATATTCGCTCTAGCGCTTTCTATTATATGTTGTAAAAACTGCTCAAAACTAATATTAAAATTGCACTCAGTTTCCTCAGTGCGAATCTTTGTTCTATAACCGCTAAAAAGTCCTAAATATATTTTATCAATATAACCCGAATAAAGTCTAGAATAAGGATCACGTGACACGAGAACCATACGCGGGTTTTTAATTTTTAGTTTTGCAGAAGAAATTGAAAACCTGCCACCAAAGCCATGGATAGCCATTCGTTTCATAGAGAACGTTTGCTCAACGGAATAGTTATTTAAAATAAGAAACACTTGGGTCCAAAAAGTGCATCCTGACTTAGGCACTTTGCAGTATGCAAAGTTATATTTTTCCGAATAATAGTATGTCAAAGATTGGCTTCCTCTATATGTTCTATTTGAAAACAATTCTTTATCTTCACAAACTGCCTTGAGGTTTCTTATTCTCTCTTCGTGTTCTAATGTATAATTAATTGATTGCGGTAGATGATCCGTTATTCCCTGGAAATCTGTTTGAAAGTGTTCTGTCTCTTCCTCCAGATTTCTCATTCTCTCCTCGTGTACTATTTTATAATTATTACCAATGTGTTTTGGTACATGATTAGCTATTCCTTGATCATTTGTTTGGACGTTTTCTCTCATATCTGTAAAATAAACAAAACTTCATTTAGATTTTTTTATTCATAAATTCTTGTAATTTTAACCCCTTCCCACACAATCACGCTCTTTACGCCCTCCAAGAAAAGACTTTGGGAAAACAAGGTTGAAAAAGAAGAAATTGCTTGTTTAACAAATAATTTCTACATTAACCGCATTGTTAAAACCCCCCACCACCAACCACCACCATTATAAGACAAACAAATTCTAAAAAATTAATCAACTAAAATTTGTCGTCTGCAACATTATTGAAATTAGGATCAGTCTAAAATTGTGTCGTCCGACAATGTCTTTACAGTAATGATAGATAATCAATGACAAGTTAAAGACAATGTAAAGTGAAATAGGTCCATATTAATTTATAGTTGATGTTCACAGTTAAACAATCCTTCAAAATAAAATTGTGGTGAAAGGAAATATTAAATACATCTTATAATCAACCTCAAAAAGATAAAATGACTCGTCTGGTGTTTGTGGTCGAGAGATAGAGCTTCGAATTTCCGATCAAAAGGTTTCGAGTTAGATTCCCGGGAGCGGCTATCGGTCTTTGTTCTGTCATTGGCCCACACAATCGGCACGAGTACTGGTGTATTCTCCAGGAAGCAGAATCGAGAGGAATCAATCTAAGGTCGGAAAACTTGTTTCCCAATCGATGTAAAATAAAACAAGAGGACCGTTGGCCCTGGGGCGCTCACCTGAGATAAAGGCTCTTTTTGTCTGTGAACTGATGCTTCATGCCTCCACCCCCCCACCTTTGGGCTCCACCCCTGTAGACCCGAGGATCATGATTTTAGCTATTCCGTAAAAGATCAATATACTGATGCTTCATGCAAAATATCAAGGCTCTACGCCTTCTGGGTCAGTAGGAGAAGATTTTAAAGATTATTTAAATATTTCACTTTTGTTGCCATGGCTACCAGAGTTTTTTAACGAATTTCAATTCTTTTAGCTATTTTTAAAGGGAACCACCTAAGGAACATTTCTTCAAAATTTGGTCCAAATTGGACCAGTGGTTTAGGAGGAGAAGTCATTTAAAAAATTGTTCTTTATTTCTATATAAACCCCACCCCCTGGGCTCCGCCCCTGGAGACCCAGGATCATGATTTCAGCTATTTTGATAGAGGTCAATATACTGATACTTCATGCAAAATATCAAGGCTCTACGACTTCTTGGTCAAGAGATGAAGATTTTTAAAGATTATTCAAAATTTCACTTTTGTTGCCATGGCAACCAGAGTTTTTAACGGATTTCAATTCTTCTATAGCTATTTTTAACGGGGACCACCCTAGGAACATTTCTGCCAAATTTGGTTCAAATTGGCCTATTGGTATGGGAGGAGACGTCGTTTAAAGAAGTTGTTGACGGACGACGGATAACGCACAACGCACGACGGACGCCGGACGAAAGGTGATCACAATAGCTCACTGGAGTACTTCTAAAAATGTAAAACATTAAAGTTAAAGATTATTTTACAGGTGACTGGCCCCGCCAAATGACCTCTCACAATATAATTTAACCGTGGTATCAAACGTCATAAGTTTGTAAAATATATGTTCATGGGCATAAAAAAACAAGAGCAAATCGTTAGATGACGACCTAAACGTCGTTACTGCAATTCGAATAAGCTGTAATTACGCCTTTTCAATCGATGAACAAACCTAAGTCTTGGACGTAAATATCTGATGTCATGATTCGCCTACGGTCTTTATGAATGATTGGATTGAACAATCTATTTTGTTATCGACCTCGGCGATCAGTCCACTGCATGTTTCTTTGAAAGGCCTGATACTCTTCGTTGAATGATTTGTTTGAATGGGATTTTTACACCGCTTTCAACAATCTTTCAGTTTTATCGCGGCGGCTGGAGCACCTAACAATGGAATCCTAGTATTTCTCACACCAGTACTACCATTACATCCCTTCCTAGCCTCCAGCTGCTATCCAACATAGGTCTACGATTATCGACCCATTGGTGAGAGACAAATAGTCGGAAAGGATGAGTGCTGCCGTCGGGGATCGAACCTCCTAGATTGACAGTCCGACGCGCTACCAACTGCGCTACGACGGCGGCTCTTTCGTTGAATGAACAAATCAATTCTTATCATATACCTATGGAAAATTCAAGTAAAATACATATATTCCGCACAGACGGAATCGGACCTATCGGAAAAATCCTTTTCTGACAGTGTCAAATACGGTCCCATAAAAGGTATTCTAAGATGACGTCATTTTCATTCTGCATATGACGGCATAATGAAAAAAAAAAAAAAAAAAAAAAAAAAAGTTTTTTTTTCTTTCAGTTCATCGATTTTTTTTATTAGAAATAGGTTTATATTAGATGGAATATCATTTTACAATTGCGATACAAAGTCATGTATTTGCCTCTCGCTGTTGCGGAAAATTTGATATTCCGCTCGACCTTTGGTCTCGTGAAATATCGAAATTCTCCTCCGCAGCTCAAAGCAAATACGAGATGTTGTATTCGAATCCTAACTTAATGATCCCAATTTATCCAAATACAATAGCTCGCACCACTTACTACTGATGCCATCGTATATTGACTGGTTTGACAGAAAATAAAGGGAGATAAAAGCCGCTGCGAAAATTAGTACGGACACTAATTGGAGTTTTGAGGGAGCCATGGTGTCGAGTAGTTGTAGAATTATTTTCCAGTATCCTCATGACGTCATTCGTCCTTCTTGGTGTTTCACGTGCATCATCTGAAAAATGATATATACTTTAATTTGGCCCGAATAGCCGAGTCTTAGAAACCTATTATTAAAAATCGGGGATCGATACAACAGCGTCCCGTTATCCCGAGGTTTCAAATGGAAGGGATCACCGCAATTCCCGGATGGGATTCCGTCTGGACCCTTCAATATTTCTAAGTATACAGTAGGTCTTAGTGTATCAACTGAGGCTCCTGATTCACCGAAGTTTTTTTAGTAAATTTCAACTTGTTCTTTTTTTGACAATCAACAAATTACCAGACGACTAAATCTTAGACTGGTCCAAATTCATAGAAGATGCAGACGGCATTTTTAGGCTGAATTATATTTTTATTTTTATTTTCTTGTAGAAAACATTGTAGAATAGGAGGAAATTATTTGTCACAAGCAATTTCTTAATTTTTCACAATGTTTTCTGAAGATTGTTCTTTCAATCGAGGCTAGATCCCCGGTCTCAGCAAATGCTCTTTCCGACATATATCTTAGACCGCCAATGGGTGATTATAATCGTAAACCTAAACGGGATGAGCAGCTTGAGGCTATGAAGGATGTAGCGGTAGTTTTGGTGTAAGAAATACTAGAAATTCATGGTTAGGTGCTCCAGCCCCCGCAATATGACTGAAATACTGTTAAAAGTGGCGTTAAATCCCCATCAATCAATAAAACGATCTAAAGTCAATTGATGGATCGCGATTGCCAATCAGGAAGTTGATCCACCGATGAAATCATTCAGTTATACCGAAAATGAACTTTGAACTCCGATATTTACGTCGAGCATAAATATATTGATATGGCCACTTTACTACAGCTTATGCAAGACATAGTTACGACGTTTAAGTTGCCAACCAACCCTTTTAAAATTTTGCTACATGCTATTGACCATGAATTGCTCTTTCGCTAGCCCCGCCCACTTACTCATTTGTTCACACCCTCTGACTCCAACAGGAAGTCCACTTTCGATTTTAAACGAACCTTAATAGTCTGTATAGGTTTGAATTTCGGACATCCTTTTTCGCCTAACACTTCTAACTTGACCGATCGCGTCTGTCAAATAAAGACAAAAATCGAATAATCAAATATATCTTTAAGACGGGAAAGGAATGTTCAACTCAGACATAGTCCATTATGCATGCGTAGCATTTTTGTCGGCTGGCGACAGAAACTTAGTAAGGATGTTTTGGTCACAAAACCAACCAGTTCACTCATTTGTTACATGTTACTGAATATAGTTTTTGCAAAATTACGCCGTTTATTTATAATATGGAACTTTCCGTTGGAGTTAGTAGGCGGAACCAGCGGAGTGATTGGGCGAGGCTAGCGATCCGTCAATTGACCAATCACAGCTGTCAATCAAATAACCAGTCGACCAATGAAATCATTCATTGAGACCAGAAATCAGATTTGAACTCCAACATTGGCCGCTATTTTTGTTTACCCTTTTAGTCAGTTTGGCGACCTAAACATAGTATCTACCGCTTATTCAAACTGCAATTACGACGTTTAGGTCGCCAACCAACTATTCTTCCATTTTGTTACATGTTGATGGCCATGAATTTTGAAAAGAACAACGTCGTTTAAAATCGATGCGGCTCTTCCTGTCGATGTCAATAGGCGTTGCCAAAGGAGTAAATGGGCGGGGCTAGCGATTGTTCATTTGTTGGAAAAGTTCGTTACAAAATTAGCCTTGGAAACCGGCATTTAAAATTAAAAAAAAACAAAGGTCTAAAAAGTAATGATTTTTCTATTATTACTATTTCTGTATAAATATTGAAAGCGTTTAAAAAGATCCTATTTAAAGTTTAAAAAAAAAAGAATAGAAAAAAATATACCTCGATCAATTTTTTCGTACTGTCCTTATAATATTTATTTCTGTTACCTTTTAAATCCAAAACGTTCTCCAGGTTAGCGATTGTGGTTCATCTAAATTGACATATTGGGATAAAACTGTTACCATGGTGTTATTATAATCTTCCTTGATCGTGAAATAAGCTGGATATCGTCGTTGTGCGACCAAAAACCTTGTAAATGCAGATTGATTAAGCTGAAGTTACGAGATTTTAGGCTGCCCGACGACGATATCGTTTATACGTTAACACGTGTTTTAACGAGGTAATTCTAAGACATATTGTCGTGAAAATAGTTAAAAGACAAGTCGCGGGAAATTGATATCGTCTCGGAAAAGGTGAAGACTATCGATCCCGCTCAGACTCGCCAATGGCTAACAGTTTTATTATAATCTTATCTTTTTTTAAAAATACCGATCCTTTATAGATGCACAAGTTATAGTTAGTGATCAAAGTTCAATTTTGTCTATGACCTTATTGCTACTTTTAGTACTTTATCTTTCCTGGGCAACAGCTGGAAATGGTTTGAAATATCCAAATTTACCACTTGACGTTTCTCTTGATGATCAATAGCATCTAACCCAGACATTCACGGTATTAAAAAGGTTTAAAATGTTGTTCTTGATGTATTATCAGATGGCTTAATCTTTGTTTTTCAATCTTCTTATTAAAAACTAAATACAACAAATGAAAAATCATACGTTTATCAACATACAGGTTAAAAGAAATAGACAAAAATAGTTTTGTCGCTTAAATCTAGATATCGACTGCTGAGCGCAATACTATGCAAAGTCTTTTTTGCAATATTTCAGGAGAAAAAGAAAAAACGATCGCATTTTTCTTAAAAAGTGATAATGACTTAAAAGTTTTAAATGATTTCATCCAACACATGTAAATAAAGGGGAAACTTTATTTTTTGAATGTATTATGATGGTAAGATTATCATGTATTTTTCACTTAGAATAGCATTGCAGGGAAAATCCAGGCATTTCTGAAGAAAATTTTCCGTGCAAAACTTTTCCAAGTTGAAATAGAACAATATTGCATTGAAATTTTATCTAATACTTACTGCAATACTGTTTTATTTTATTATTTTTTTTAAGTAGAGAATGGCCTGTAGGCTCTGTTTTTATAGGTTTCATTTCTGATGAAGCATGATAGGAATGTAAAGTGATAGAAAAAATGAAATGAAAGAACAGTATTCTTTTTATATGATTTGTTTCTTTTGAATATGATTTCTTGTATCTGAAGTATGAATTGGTCCATAGCTATATATCATTATTGACCATAACCATTGTCATTATATTGCGAAGACATTGTTAAAGTCCTCTCACAGTAGAGAAATTTGAATTACCCAGGATGGTCACAAACATCTTGATACAGGAGCAAAATATTTTTCAGTCATCTATGAACTTGGTTGTATTCAACAAGCTTCAAGTCATATAACTTTTCCAAAGACAAGCTTGTCAATGTTTCACAGTTTATTGTCATTGAGCTACCAAAACCCTGTAACTACAGTTGAATTCAGCTGTAGTTATGGGGTTTAAATTGCCCAACTACAATGATCTTTGTCTTTGTTAAATATTCCTATTTGGGACCTCATTATAAGAAATGTGAAAATGAGTTTATAACTTGGAGAAAAGGCTAAGAATAACAAATATATTTTGCCAGGACTCAATATTAACTGTTGTAAACAATCAAAAACGGTAACTGCAAAAAATTGATAATCCCTAAAAAAACTTAAACAGAGCTACTGATGTTTATTTTGTTTTCAACAAATCTTCCATGTATCATTCGGTACTACTCATGAGGTAGCAACAAATAAAAGAAATGATGAACACTTAGTGTTAATACCGATACAATCAGTGAACTTAAATTTAGAGATAGGAATTAAATCATTATTCAAATTTTCTAGGTTAATGTTGTTGAAGAATATTTGTTCAGAAGTCCCGGGGAAATTCTTATTGAAATTATCCCTATTTTCTCTGAAATACATTCAATGTCCTCTATATAGATTGGTTGAAATATTTGATACATTGTAACAATGATAAAAGCACCTGGCAGATATTTCTTGGCTGATTTTTTCTGCAGTATTGTGACTTTCAACAGTAGAAAAAGAATTAATGTGATAAATAACAACAGGAAACTGTTCATTAGATACTTTGTTGGGTCTATTGGAATCTCTCTTGTCAAATTTCGATTATGCCAGTATCGTTTAGCTTTGTAAATGATGTATAAACCGCTTAGGGAGAAATTCAAATGGTGACCAGGAAAAAATATTTTCAAACTTTAACAGATTCATCCTTGTTTGGTAGAAGAACAGTCAACGCAAATGTGTTCTTGAAATCATCATAGCTTTTAATCTTGTTACTTTCTTTTCTTATTTATGTACAAACTTTTGCAAAAACTGCCTTTGTCTTTTCAATACTAACCAGTGAAATGCTCCTTTTCTGTTAAACTCTGAAAACTTGGTATTGCATTTAAACCACCATTTTAAACCACATCCCGTTTTTAATTTCCTTGCAGTTACTTTTTTGTTGTAAAACCTGATTTATATCAATGTTTTTGTCATTTACTTATGATTCTACTCTCTCATTTTTACCATCAGCTCTCACGTAACTCTCTTCAATACAATACTTTTACTAGCTGTCACATTACCTTTAAGCAACATAGATACTTTTACCATCAGCTCTAACTTAAACCTTCAGCTCTCACAAAACTCACATCTTCAACGATTTTTACCATCACTTCTCAAATAAGTCTCATTTCGATCAAAACTTCTACCATCAGCTCTCAGAATACTCTAATCTATTTCAAAACTTCTACCATCAGCTCTCACATTACACTCATCTACACCATCACTTGTACCTTAAGCTCTCACTATACTCTAATCTACATCTTCATTTCTACAATCAGCTCTCACATTCTTCACATCTACACCAACACTTCTGCCATCAGCACTCACATTCCTTATATCTCCACCATTGCTTCTACCATCAGAAGTCACATTCTTTACATTTGCACTATCACTTGTACCTTAAGCTATCACTTAACTCTAATCAACACCATCACTTCTACCATCAGAGCTCACATTCCTTTCATCTCCGCCATCACTTCTAATATCAGCTCTCACTTTACTCTTATCTACACCTTCACATCTACCATCAGCTCTCACATTGCTCTCGTCTACACCATCACTTCCACCATCAGCTCTTACATTAAGCTAATCTACATCTCCACTATTACGATCAGCTCTCACATTACTCTCATCTACACCATCACTTTTATAATCAGCTCTAATGTAACTCTGATCTACACCATCACTTATTCGATCAGCTTTCACATAGCTCCACTCTACATCAAACATTATATCATCAGCTTTCACATTACTCTAATTTAAACAATACTTCTTCACTATGTGCTCTCATTACTCTCATCTACACCACCACTTCTACCATCAGCCCTGACATTACTATCATGGACAACATCCGTTCACCGCCAGCTCTCACATTACTATCAAATACACCTTTACTTCTACCGACAGCTCTAACATAACTCTCATCGACACCAACAATTCTACCATCAGCTCTCATATTACTCTCACCAACACAAATATACCTCTTCCATCAGCTTTCTCTTTACTCTCATCTACACCTTCTTTTATACAATAAGCTCTCATATTACTCTTATCTATATCACTATCTACCATCAGCTCTCACATTACTTTCATCGATATCACTATTTCTACTGCCAGCTCTCACATTACTCTCATCTATACTGATACATTTACCATAAGCTCTCACATTACTCCCATCTACACTAATACTACTACCATCAGCTCTCACATAATTCTCATTTATGTAAGAACTTCTACCATCAGCTCTCACATAACATTCACCAACACTAATACTTAAACTATCAGCTCTCACACTACTCCCATGTACACTTTCTCCTCTACCACCAACTCTTTCATTACTCTCATCTATATTACTATTTTATACTGTCGACTCTCCCATTACTCCCATCTTTATCAATGTATCTACCGCCAGCTCTCGTGTTACTTTCATCTATACCATCTGTTCTACCATCAGCTCTCACATATATTATCAACACCTCCACATTTATCATCCTCTCTAACATTACTTTCATCTAAATCGATACTTCTACCATAAGCTCTTCCATTACTCTCTACTATATCAATTATAACTTCTACCACCAGTTGTCCTATTACAATTATTACAAATTCACTTCTATAATCAGCTCCTACATCATTCTCACCAACACCTTCATTTCTACTATCAGCTCTCACAGTTTTCCCATCTACACCTTAACTTCTACCATCAGCTCTCATTACTCACATCTTCCCCAATAGTTTTACCATCAGCTCTCACATTACTCTCATCTACACCATCCCTTCTATCATCAGCTCCCTTATTTAATTCACATTACTGTCATGTATATATATCAATACATCTACCAACAGCTCTCGCATACCTTTCATCCATATTAATACTTCTATCATTGGCTGTAACATTATTCTCATCTACACCCTCACTTCTACAATTATTCCTCATATTTTGATAAGCCATTGATTAAAAAAATAAGAAGTTCCTCATTGCATGTAAATTATCTTATTATCACTCTGTTTTCATTAGGTATGTAGCCTTACTGGTCAGAATGCTCTAGATTGTGCGGAAATCGATTGATTAAAAGAAAAATTATTTGCAAATAGTTGGCAATCTTTTTGCTAATTTTTCCAAAATTGCCTATTTTGAGGCAAGAATCTTCAAAGGCTTAAGAACAGTCAACCGATTCTTGGAGATTGTTGCAAAGAAACTGAATTAAATTATTACACTATTAATCTTTGAACATTACAGTTATAAATCAATATATAAAAGTTATTGAGTACTTAATTTTATAAACAAATTAGAATGTTTTATTTTTGTGCAAGAAATAAGGCATTGCCTTTAAAAGAAAGTTTGAAGCTAAAATTTTAATGTATTCTATGATAATCAAGTGGTAGCTTATGATATCATCAAGTAATATGATGTCACTATCACTGTGATAACAAATATTTAACAAATAATCATGTAAACAAGCTAGAAAATCAATATACAGATAAAGGTCATGAATACACTTTCTCATAGAATAGTATTGCAGTAAAAAATTTGCATCTTTTTTTCAGTATTTTTCATGCCGCCGTCATAGCGCAGTCGGTAGCGCGCCAGACTCCTAATCTTCAATCATGGGTGTCATGGGCAAATATTCTTTCCGAAGATTGTCTCTCACCAATGGGTGGATAATCGTAAACCTAAGTGGGATAGCAGCTGGAGGCTAGGAAAGGATGTAGTGGTAGCACTGGTGTGAGAAATACCAGGAATCCATTGTTAGGTGCTCCAGCCGCGCGATATGACTGAAATACTGTTAAAAGCGGCGTTAAACCCCATTCAATCAATTTCAGTATTTTTCTGCAATACTATTCCAAGTCGATTTAGAATAGTATTGCGGGGAAAAATAATAACATTCTGAGATAGAATATTATGGAAATAAGGAATAACTAAATTATTATTATGATTTTTCATTTGTAATTTTGACAGATCATGTATTGGTTAAAAACATTAATCATAATGAAAAAAAAAAAAAAAAAAAAAAACTAGAACACAAAATTAATAGTTCTACATTGATGTTTTTGGTCATTAATTACTTTGGGTAAAAATGGGTATTGCCAGTAAAGGAGAGGAGTGTGGCAACCAGTATGTTCTCCTTTTCCATAAGTGTTTTCGTCGTCTTTAAAGATCTTCTTGTTATTATAGCAAAGTTGAAATTGTCCTTTGTCTTAATCTCTTATTTTGGAACGGAGTTTGTTCAAGCGAATTCCTTTACTTACTATTTAATGACGATTCAGGGATTTACGTGTCCCTATTCTCTTTGCGTAGCATTGAAAAATCTTAAATAACGTGTAAAGCACATATGCAATTCCTTCAACATTTCACATGGGTAAGAATCCTATTCATTTGGATATATGTGGTAAGTTTCAAACCAGTGGATCAGAAATTGTGGGGGATATCACGACGAAATGTCGTTAAATGAAAATACCGGCTAAGACCGTCGTCACTTTTACAATGTATTACCTCTTTTTCAATGCTTAAAGCCCTATCGACAACGCAAGCTGTGTAATGGAAAATCTGCGATTTTCTCGAAAACTATCGCGGGTCATCCTATCTTTCTGACTATTTCTAATAAACATGTTGAGGGCTTAGAGAAAAAAAAAAACATACAATATACAATATAAAGAAAGAAAAAATCGTATGTAATCGTATGTAAATCGTCCTTAATTGAAACAAACACACAAATAAACATAATGATAAGAAGAGGAACTTTGGCCAAGATCTATACAAAACTAATCGAGACTTACCTGAGATTTTTTTTTACCGCGTCCACCATCAATCCATCATTTGAAGTTATTGTGGACTCCAGCTACTTGATTTTTCGAGATTTGGATTGTAAAATCTTTAATCGATCGAATTTTTTATCTGAATGAATATTCACAAAGCTTTTTCTCCATCCATTGAAGCATTTTGTCAAATTTCAGACAAATTATATATATATATATGAATGATATGAGCTAGAGTGTAACAAGGTCGTTAAACTAGAAAAGTTAAACTAGACTTCTAGGAAGCTATTCTTCAATACCTTGTGCGAAGGAGCTTGTGCAGGTGCTGGTGGTTGTGTTACCGAATCTCGATGATCAAATAGAGAAGTGTTGAGAGGTAGGTTGAAACTCAGACCAAAATATACCTTTTAGAGAGAGAATAGGTACACCGTTTATCATATGATGGACATTAAAGAACATCACTATACAATTGATAAGCGGAACGCAATCTTTACTTACTGCTAAGACTAGAAAGACGAGGATTAACACATTACCACAATACAAAATTTTAGACCAGTCTAAATTCAAAGACGTTGCAGACGACAAATTTGAGTTGATGAAATCTTTAAAGTCTTTGTCTTTGTGGAGGAAACAAGCAATTTCTTCATTTTCCGCAATGTTTTCCAAATTTTATATTGAGGGGGGGGGGGGCGTTTAAAAGCGTCACTGTCTGGGATTGGGTTAAATGAGATGTAAATAATCAATCTTTTTCGCCAAATCGCTGATTTTTATTTACCCTTTTTATTCGCCTGGTTGTGTAAGAAGTCTAGAACCCATTATACTGCCTCTATCTGACTAAGTGCTCGACAACCAATGAAAACCATCCATTCTTTATAAAACGTCTTTTTCTTCGTCTGTATCACTTTAAAGGCATAATGTTAAAACAAATAGATGCATATAATCTACAGAACTATATTAGGCTAGCAGTTAACACGCATCATTTTGATCCAAAAAATTTAGAATCTTTGAATATATGTTTTAATAAAGATACCGTTAGCAGTGATTTCAATACATTTGTATACACATCACTAGTCAAAATAGCAAAGTCTATCTTTGTAAGTTGCACTAAATCACATTGAAAACTTTTAAAGCGCGTCGTTCAAAGGAAATAAAGAACCGGTCAAGGTTCCTTACACTATTCCAACTGACAACTAAACGTCTTCTTGGGGGCACAAACCAAGAACTGTTTAAAATTAGCGACCGGGTCAAAATTATTCAGCACAAATGTTCTTTGATTATCAATTATTAAACGAAATTTCGAAAATACAAAATGTATCATCTAAAAGTCCATATGGCTTCTATCGGGTCACAGTATTAAATTACCAATCATGCACGCCTATCTTTTGACAAGTTTTTTTTTATACGCCCGTCGAAGACGGGACGTATTATGGGATCACCCGTGATGTCCGGGCGTCCGGGCGTCCGGGTGTCCGGGCGTCCGGTCGTCCGGGCGTCCGGGCAGTGTCCACTTCTTTGTCCGGAGCATAACTCTGTCACCGTAAGTCCGATTGACTTAAAACTTGGCAGTTATATTCTGCTCATCAATACGGAGTGCAGTGCGCAATAACCATAACTCTACCTGGCCTATTTTTTGAGTTATTGCCCTTTGTTGTTTTTCATACTTGAATCTTGTCCGGAGTATATCTCTAAAAGTATTATAGCTAGGATCATGAAACTTCATGGGTGTATAGAGCTCACCAAGGGGGGGTGCAGTGCACAAGAACCATAACTCTACCTAACCTATTTTTTGAGTTATTGCCCTTTGTTGTTTTTCATACTTGAATCTTGTCCGGAGTATATCTCTAAAAGTATTATAGCTAGGATCATGAAACTTCATAGGTGTATAGATCTCACCAAGGGGGAGTGCAGTGCACAAGAACCATAACTCTACCTTGCCTATTTTTTTAGTTATTGCCCTTTGTTGTTTTTCATACTTGAATCTTGTCCGGAGTATATCTCTAAATCTATTTAAGCTAGGATCATGAAACTTCATTGGTGTATAGATCTTACCAAGGGGGAGTGCAGTGCACAAGAACCATAACTCTACCCGGCCTATTTTTTGAGTTATTGCCCTTTGTTGTTTTTCATACTTGAATCTTGTCCGGAGTATATCTCTAAAAGTATTATAGCTAGGATCATGAAACTTCATAGGTGTATAGATCTCACCAAGAGGGAGTGTAGTGCACAAGAACTATAACTCTACCTGGCCTATTTTTTGAGTTATTGCCCTTTGTTGTTTTTCATACTTGAATCTTGTCCGGAGTATATCTCTAAAAGTATTATAGCTAGGATCATGAAACTTCATGGGTGTATAGATCTCACCAAGGGGGAGTGCAGTGCACAAGAACCATAACTCTACCTGGCCTATTATTTGAGTTATTGCCCTTTGTTGTTTTTCATACTTGAATCTTGTCCGGAGTATATCTCTAAAAGTATTATAGTTAGGATCATGAAACTTCATAGGTGTATAGATCTCACCAAGGGGGAGTGCAGTGCACAAGAACTATAACTCTACCTAACCTATTTTTTGAGTTATTGCCCTTTGTTGTTTTTCATACTTGAATCTTGTCCAGAGTATATCTCTAAAAGTATAATGGCTAGAATCATGAAACTTCTCGGATGGATAGATCTCACCAAGGGGGAGTGCAGTGCACAAGAACCATAACCCTACCAAGCCTATTTTTTGAGTTATTGCCCTTTGTTGTTTTTCATACTTGAATCTTGTCCGGAGTATATCTCTAAAAGTATCATAGCTAGGATCATGAAACTTCATAGGTGTATAGATCTCACCAAGGGGGGGGGGTGCAGTGCACAAGAACCATAACTCTACCTGGCCCATTTTTTGAGTTATTGCCCTTTGTTGTTTTTCATACTTGAATCTTGTCCGGAGAATATCTCTAAAAGTATTATAGCTAGAATCATGAAACTTCATGGATGGATAGATCTCACCAAGGGGGAGTGCAGTGTACAAGAACCAAAACTCTACCTAGCATATATTTTGAGTTATTGCCCTTTGTTGTTTTTCATACTTTGTTTGACAAAAAAAATTCATTCAAAATAACCTCAGTTCTATTCAAACCCCCAGTTAATATTAAGCAGTGTGACGGGCGTATCTTGTGACAATTTGACACCTTGTTAATTTCTGTTAACTTGTTTGAGTATATCGTTAGAAATTTGAAACATAGTTTCCTTTTACCCCACTACCCGTTGGGACAAGTTGGTCCATTTGATAACCTCCGGAAAAACAGATCTACAATGTATAGCTTAAAATATGTCCATCGTCCAATTATAAAAATAACTAACCGTTACACAGGATGAAAAAAATGCATGATCATCAGACCAACTGGTCCTTGTCTCCCGCACTTGGCGCTTAGCGAAACAACCTTGTAAGAAAAAGGGAAGTGCTTGTATTTGTGACAATTTATTTTCCAGTGCTGTTTCTGTTCTAAAGAATTACGTTGACCCTTGGAAGCTGCATAGGTACATGTATGTGTTCATAGTTATAACTAAGTTAGGCACTGAATGGTTACAGCTACACAGAACATAAGTATTTCGTATACGCCTCGTCATCGATACTGATTTCAATCAAGGGGCATAGCGTATATATTATGTAATAAATATGGCGTGTTATAGCTTCTAAACACTAATTACAAATTGAAATATAACAGCTGTTTTATACCATATGAAATTTTAGCTCTTTCAACATTTATATATCTTTATAATCTTTATTTCCCCCAAAGTTGAAGAGCATGCTAATAAACAAACAAAAATTTGGAACGAGCAGAATTACAAACACATATGTCGAACATTCAAAATACCTATTATGAATAAATAATTAACTTAAATAGTTGACAGGTAGATAACAAAACACACACACACACACACACACACACATATGCAGTTATCTGTTTGAAGTTACTATTATTCATTCATTTATTAATTTAGATATGTTACTTTCTGAATTAGTCTTTTTTATTATTATCAGTACTAAATTATGTAGTTTGACTACAGGATATCTACCCATTAATTTCTATTTGCATTCCAGCTTTATAGTATGGCTTAGAAATATTTCATTCTTAAGCCACACAACTTCCTTAAACATAGTGAAAAAATAAGGACGTAACTAAAGTTAATCTTATTGGAAACAAAATATGTTTACAATTTATGCGATTCCTGTTTAGAAAAAAAAAATCATCATTTAACATTTATCTTACAGAATAATGTTTGAAACCCTATGTCGTTATGTGAAGTGATGTTTAAATACGATTCTTATGTACACCAATTGTGACAAAACATGTACAATGTACGTTCGACATGTACTGGAATATGTTTGCTCTTCTGTACAAAAGACAATATTCATTAGTTTCGGTTTGGACTTTTTCCGTGTATGAAATATTTTGAAATTTGACATAATGTTATTTCCATCTTTAATCAAATAGTGTAAGATTACGGCCTAAACTTTTAGAATGATGAGTAAAATCTTAGACAACTCTTTAAAATCAATTGCAGTACTGTAACCATGACTAGGTATCAATTTTTCATTTGAAGATCAATTTTATAAAAAATCTCCCTAAAATGATAAATATGTGGTGTGGATTAAACCGGATTATACGTTTGTGCAGGCTGGTCTTTGTCCATGCCCCAAGTCAAATATTACGGGTTCAGCGTTATACAAGGTCAGACAGAACAAAGTCAAAATAGAAATATTGCGGATTCAACATGATTAGAGCGGAACGTAGCATGACTCAAAAGTGATGCTCATGGAAGCGCCGACGTGAGAATGTTGCCTATAAGAGTGGTCTAAGGATCTCCCCCATTAAGTTTTTGAAATATAGATGGTTATTCTTAGTATTTGTACAAATGAGCATAAAGAGACTCGTGGACAAAAGGATGGAGATAAATGGTGCTGCCAAAACATATGTCTCTCAGAGAGTGCAACTTTTTTATGAATAGTATATATATAGCATCTAGTATCTTTCTAAATACAACTATGAACATTAATATAAAGATTTTGGGTCTGTGACACAGGCAATCGGTGTAACTAATTTATTTATGGATTATCTTCTATTGATTTCATTAATTAATTTAAATAATTAAGTGTACATTGTTAAAATAACATTGTGATTTTCGATACAGTTAAATCATTCCGGAAAGTAATTGGAGATACCTCTTCCACCAATCATAGAATGATAGAGTAAATAAGTATTTTTTATTTAATGATCTCATAGATTATATCAAAAACTTTAGTTTTCGTGTTTATTGTTCTACTTGGATTTTGTTACCGCTGCAATGAGAATGTTTTAATTCTGGTGCAAGCATGACTTGTCACCATGGACGATGAAACGATAATTTATTTACTGTCGCAGGAACTCCCACACAGTTATTAGAGAATGTTTGTAAGGGCTAATTCTGTCAGTAGAGTTCTTGGCGTGAAGCAAGGGGGCCTGGGTTCGGGCGTTGGAATGGCAGCATGTTTTTCTCTCTGTGCGACAATCGGCCCTCGCCTACTGGTGCCCTTGGCCGTGTTCGTTGATGACAGTGGGTGCATTAGCGTGTGTAAAACTTATTCAAAATGCTGTATTTGTGAAATTAAGTGGTCTGGTGAACTCAGTCTATACAGTACAGACCCTGAAAGCAAGAGGTCACAGATAGTGTCCTTTCTCAGTGACATTTAGATATAAGTTTGTTCTTAAATTGACAAGGTCATAAAATTAAAGCGTAAAATTCAATTCTATTGAGTTAGATTTTTCTAAAAGATTGCTCTTTCGCCCGAAATATAGACTTTGCTTAATTTCATATTAAAGATGGTTCTAAAGATTGGTATAACTTTCTGTGAAATGTGAATATACATGTCAATACGTGATACTTCCTGAGCATTGCAAAAAACAAAGACCTTGATACGAGTGTACTCGGTGACCAAAATCAAATTAAATTATTAAGTGTTGTGAAGTTATTCTTCTTCAAATGACAATTTATCAATATAAATCCAGAATTTTCTAGCTTCGAGCTTGATATTCGAGCAGGAGTGCCTCCACGTGTTTTTCCTACGCCATCAAAGTAGTTATGACACCGGTTAGTTTGAGAGGTCAAGGTCGCTGGTAGATTTTGTTCTCGATTGACAGGTAAGAATTTTGCCTAAATTCAAACTTTATGGAATATCTTTATTCTGTACGATTTCTTAATATTGAAGCGCATGTATTAGATGGTTCAATTCTTGAACAAACTGACGAAGAGAATATTACGTGATGAAACGCAGGGCGTTTTTACTTACCCTACTCCCGAATATGGTCAAAAATTGATGTAGTGCTCCGCCTTCATTTGTACATCCATCGATTAATCCCGGCTTAAATTCTATTCATATATATCCCAAACTTAATCTTTTTTTCTTTTTTTTGGCTCAATTGTCTTTTAACAACTGTTGATTTGTATGTACAATGATCACATTAATCCTCTATCCAGTGGTTTGAGCTGTCCCTGAATGACCAGAAAATGTTTTATCAGATCTTTTAATTAAGCATTCACAACATTCACATAAACAATACTTTTAAATATGGCAACCTAACCAATGACTAACAGTTTTTATTCAAGCACAGACGTGCACGTGCCAGTAATACCTGAAAGGGGAGTTAGGCAGTATAAATTGATAGATAGATAGTTTGTTTACTGTACCCTGGATTAACCTTAAGTAATCCAAGGAGGAAAAGTGTGCTTGACATGGGACTCGAACTCACCACCCTGGAACGCAGGCACCTCCACTCGACCAACTGAGGTAGCCGGGCATCTGGTCTTGATTCTACCCAACACCATCTACTACCACCCTCCCCATTTTAACCATTTGAAGCCGGGCATGAACTTTTTTCTTAAGTTCCTAATGCTTCTAACTGCTGCCAGATGGCAGAATTCAACGTTCTCTATTTACCTCTAACACCAGTAAAGTAAACCAAGGAGGAAAAGTGTACCGAACCTTGGACTCAAATCCACAACCCCTGGAACACTAGAACTGTCGAGCTAGGCTGGCACCTGGTTGTGTTTCTACCCAACACCGACTTCTACAAGCCTTAAAAATAGGCATTGATAAAAAACACCAAGCAAATTTAACACTGAATCACTAATAGGGCTCTTGTTTATCAATAATTATGGCCTCAGGGTTCTCCCCAGGCCCTTATGGCGTATCGGCCCCGATACGCATTCATAAATTAAGAGAGTTTGCCGATACGCCATAAGATCGCCGATACGCTTAAATTTGGTCACCGATACAGCTTAATTTCCAGCTGAAGAAAGGGTCAAGCAAACCATTAAAATTGGTTGCAGAAGCGTGGACACGACAGGCTCTTTATCTATAGTGTTGTATACCACGCATTACATAACATCTCTGTTGAAAAGACCCTTTACTCTTACTAATTGGTGATTATTGATTTTTTTCTTGCCTTTCCCACTGGTACCTCGCTATCAGTCACCAAGGATGATGGGTACCAATATGTTTCGGTTTCGGAAAATTGTCACTTCAGGTTAGATGGGCCTAGTTAAAAGTAAAAGATGTGTTTATTTGATATGACAACTATCAAACTAAAGCCATAGTGGTTTAAAATTTAATTTTTTGAAGGAAAGATTAATTGGGTAAGTTTATTTCATACATTGATTGCTGAAAACATACCCTTTTCGCGATCTTTTTTCCTTACGAGAATTTGCCAAAATAATAAAGACAGATTCATATAGAGGTATCCTAGTTATTCTTAGCTCTTAACTCAGTTGAATAATTACACACATGTATCTTCTGGATTAAGTCCTTTTATTTTTTATCCAACATGGAATCGTATTATCTCAAACATTCGTACGTGAGTTTGTTCAACCCATTTTCAATAATTTTTTTTAAAAGTTTGATGAAAAATATTATTATACTTTTAGTAATCATCTTATGATATCTCATCCTCTCATGTTTTTTGCCCAAAAGAAATAATACCCCCACAAAATCAAAGTGCTGAAAGCACTTCAAGAAAAGAATTCCTTAGACCAATTATGGATTTCTTTTTATAAAAAGTAATGGTTTAATAATTATTTAGAATCAGGAAAAGATATTTCACTCTGTAGTATTTGGAAAACAAAATCCTCTTTTGAAAATCAAAGTGCTGAAATCACTAAAAGAAGAGGAGAGTAAAGGCACTTGTTTTTATAAATTTGATCAAGTTTCATGTTATAATTTGAGAATTAAAATTAAGATTGGACACTGCTGATATTTCATACAATTTTTATTAACTTATTGAAATCAAAGAGCAGAAAGTACTGTTAGAAGAATAGTTACATTGTCAGACAGTCAAAGGTTTCTGAATGGGCAAATAATGAGCATTTCAAATTTTACACAGAGAATCTAATTGAGCTCTTTAAGATGCAAAATTTGAAAATGAAACCAGATATTTCACACAGGAAGCTTATAAATACATTTTTGTAACTACTGATAATAATTTCTATTTTTTAGATGAAGGGCAATTTTTTTCAATCCAACACTCCATGCTTTTTTTTAAAGAGTCCTCAAGAATATGATTTTTGGACAGACTTGATAAAATGGCCAGGCATGAAAGGCTTATCCTATCTAATAGACAAGCAGTTGACACTTTTACTCATTCCTTTGTGACTTTTGGGTATATTCTTTCATTATCTTTCCTTTTCACATCCTTTTTTATCGGACAATTTAGTGCCCTTTCTAACAAATAGGATAGAGAGGTAAAATAAGCTGAGTAATGTAACAATTACTTGGTATCAGAGTAGACAGATAAATTTATAATAATTAAAAAGTTGAAGAGTATTATTCAAGAATAACTCTGAATATAAAAAAAACAAGAAGTCAATAATCAAGCTAAAAGGCACTTTAAATGACCTTTGTTATGTATAGTCATACCAAGATGTTAACAGACAACACTCCGCGCATTTGCCACTACGCCTTCAAAAATTTCTGGGGAGAACCCTGGGCCTAGTATTGGCCCCATTCCAAAGGTAACCAGGCAACTCAGCCTGTTGAAACTCAGCTTGTTCAAAACGGCTACCTGATGTGCTGGGCAAAATCGAGTAGGGCAGTGGACATCAGAATAGATCTTGACTAATGTAGCCTTCCTTTGTAAACTATGTTTGGCCAGTATTCATTTCCCCAAAATGCCAAGTCAAATTTTCTATTTGAAATATAGAATATCTAATTTTGTAAATCATTTCTTTTATTTGTTTATAATTGCATGACAATTACTCTAACTATCTCAAACGGATCTTGCTAGTTTCGTTAGAGCTCTTTCCCTTTTCATTAATGTCACACCTGCTGTCAGTTAAACACCAAAATGAAATGAAATAATTGATTTCTAATAGAATACAGTTTTGCCAAAAGTTTCAAAACCATCTGTACAGAAACTTTAATTCATGTTTACAAGCTCGTTATGTACTTGGATACTTATTATGTGATAGGTGATGGTTTAAGAATTATACAGTCTAAAATTTAAAAATTGAACCTGTTTTGAATATTTTCATTTCATCTTATGACACTGATAAGAATAGTATGAACAATTTGGTGTGTGAGTGATTCGGGTGCCTAAACATATGATATTACAAACTTAAACCTCATTTTGATAATGGCTTTTTAGCTCTTTCCAATAATAAATTTTACTTAAACTTTAACACATACTTTGCAATCTTTCAACGACGTTCAGGAGAGAAATCATCTTAGTATGAGAATCAAGAATAGCAGGGTTTTTTATTTGTCGCCAGTAAAATCGACAATTCCAATTTTTGGGGGCATGTTGGGGCCAGTGTAGGAGCCAACTATAGAAAAGTAAATTGCAATTGTAGGGGTAAATAAGAAGACAAATTGTCATACAGATAAACTTTAATACCAGATAGCACATTGTCATATAGATAAACTTTAACCCATTCCCACACAATGACGCCTTTAGACGCCCCTCTAGAAAAGCAGCTTTAGAAAACATCGTGGAAAATGAAGAAATTGCTTGTTACAAGCAATTTCTTCATTATCCACAATGTTTTCTACCCAAAAAAGATAAAGATTTTTAAAATTTCATTCACTTAAAATTGTCGTCTGCAACTCCTTTCAATTTGGACTAGTCTAAAATTTTGTCGTCTGGTAATGGGTTAATGATATCATTTAGCACATTTTAATAATATGTAACAAAATAATCAACATTGTGAAAAAAAATCATTACATGAGCAAACATGTGGTACATGAGCACATCAATATGGAAACATTTCGTGTCACCTTTTTTTACAGGCTTTTAGACTTGTTTTCTGATTTTTGTCTTGAACTTGTGCAAAATATGTCTGTTCTTAGCAAGAGCCCATTTTCCAAAAGCTTTGTGGAATGAAAACTCTCTTAACTCTGGACCATCTAAAGATATCCTCATCAACCTATCTAGTGTGCTAACATTCATAGAATTTCTAAGACAACTTTTAATGATGTTTTGCCCACTAAATCCCCTCTCACAGTCTACAATAGATACTGGTGCAACTAAAAACCTCTTGGCTAATTCACTTACTGCAGGATAAAGGTCTACTTTTCTAATGGCCAAACTTAACTAGCTGTATCCCTGGAACAAGTAACCGTCTTACTACCACCCTGAAACAAATCTCACTCATCCCTACAAAGTACAGCCTACAAAGTTACAAACCCTAATTTAAACAAATACTTCTCCAGCAAATCTACATCATCCTGCTTACTAATTGATTCAACCCTAGGGATGAAATAATTACTCATAGCAGTGAGAATATAACTATCCCTATTTGCACTAAATCTGCCACCAAGACTCGTTAACAACTTTTCCACAAAAGTGCTACAAACCTTGACTGCCTCCTCATGCTGTGCACTGCTATCTCTTATTGTGTATCCCTTAAAATTAAAGATCATGAGCCCATCCTTGGTTCATGTTGAACCTCAGACAAAAATGACAGCAAATTTAAACCATTCCTATTAGCCTCAAGCTTTTATAGACTATCTGATGCGTGCATTTATAAGGAAGTGATCTCGGAGTAATCTAAATCTGACCTCTGATAGGATTTTGATAAATTAGATAAGGGCATCAAGACATGATCTGCTGTAACTGGCTTGTGTAAACTCAAAGCTTTTCTGGACCTTTCCTCTTAGAATACAGATACTAGACTATTGAAATTACTTACCATAGCATCAACTGGTCCCTGAAAACTAAACCATGATCTGGTATGAAAGACCTCCTGAAATTTAGTAAGCTTACCACCACTAATAGACTGAGCCGACTCCAATGTAGTGGTATTCTTAGGAGAATAATGAAAATACTTAAAGCTACTATTGAGAATATCTTGAACCTTAACTAGTACGGAATAGAATCTGCTGCCGAACAAAAACTCAACGCCAATCTATGAGCAGTACAATGCATTGCAAGGAGGCTTGGAACATCCTCTCTCCATTTGGCCTTGACCCTACCATTACAGAAGCCGTATCTGTACTTACACTACAAAGACCTGAGATTCTGATACCTTTTTTATCTAACATACCACAAACCTCTGCGTTAGCTCTAGACAAAGTATCAATTCTGAGGTAATATGTATAAGGCTCAATAAGGCCCAAAGGACTAGTCTCTAGAATGTGCAATAAGTAATTAAATTCTGATGAACAGAAATGTCTTTGCTTTCATCAAATATAAGACTAAATTTACTGCTTTCATTGACCTTGCATAGAAGGTCTTCTTCTAGAACTGATGAAATTGCTTCTTGAAAATCATTTGTTGATGTTTAATGTTCGTAGTTGGTGTGGCCATCATAATTAAGTTCAGCAAGTTGCTCTACCCCCTAAAAGATGGAAACAAATTATTATAGGTAGAGATTTTTTAAATTGATTACCAGTAATTATTCTATTCATAGATCTGTATCAAATCAGGTATATATCGATGTCTTCTTTGCCAGTCTATTCAGGAGATACTTACAGAAATTACCAAAGTACCATTTGGCTGCTCGGGAACTCATGAACTCGCTGTTACATCTTTGGGTCTTGCTCAAGTGAAAATAAGAAGTCTCTTAAATAACCCAATTTATAGTTTATTTAGATGCAATTACTTAATCAATCATATTTGAATTTTGAACTGGTGTAAGTATAGTCTTTCATTTGCAATTAAGTACTATGACTCAATGGCAATGTGACCTTCACATTGATTATTTACCTATTTTTTTTTTTAAATTATGCACACTCTTAGCAAGTGATTGGCTTTCATATATGACCCAGGTCATTGACACTGTGACCTGTATTCAGAACCACACTATCAATTTTTTTGCCATAACATTATCATAAGTCTGCATGTATATTTTTTTAGACAAGGCTGAAGCATCCACTAGGGTGAGCTATGTTGACCATGGACAACTCTTGTTTTCTTTGCTTTTTTTGTAAGAGCCTCAAATTACATTATGGAAAAGTTTCTTTCTTGAATTTCGGAATTTTTTTCTTTTCTTTTTTTTTATTTGAAATGGGTGCTTTTTACAGGCCCATTCAATTAAGGAGAAAGAAATTATGACAGTACAAGAGTAACGGTTCCAGGGGAGGTAATTTGCCGTGATATGCAAATAAGGGAACCTTCAGAAGAGTCAAGGGACAATTTGGAGTGATAAATAGACAAGGTTGACCCATTAAGGGTTGAGGATCCTTTTCTCTGAATGGATAGGCTTTGTCTTCGAGCTCCTGGTTGAATAAGCTATAAATATAAAATATGTCTTATCATGGTTGAATTTTGCATGTTTTAATAAAAAGGAACACCTGGAAATTAGATTTTGGAGCCCAAGGCCAATATTTGGAGTCCTCCCGATCCCGGATCACTGTTAGTGTCGATCACTGCAATGTTGTAAACAATAGGGGTCCAATCAGATATTTATGTGTATATGGACTTCGCAATCTGCTTCTTGAAAAACTCTGGGCTCGGCTTATCAGACTTGGAGATATCTGGAGATAAATCTTCCCCTAAACCCCTTGGCCATTTAGTACCAAACTTGGCAGGAATGTGCCTTGAGTGACCATTTTCAAAAATTGTTCATTGAATTTTTATCAATAAAAAATGGGGGCAAAGCTGGGCAAGGCTTATCTGATTTATGAGAAAAAACCCCCAAATTTTTCTCCACTTTGGCCAATTTGGGAATTTTGATTCATGAAAAGATTATGAAAAATAATGATTTAATCATTTAAAAATTAACTCTAAATCACTTGGCCAGTTTGAACCGAACTCAGTAGGAGTGATTCTTGGTTGACCTTTTTCAAACCTTGGCCATGGAATGTAGACGGTACTGCCGTTGACTTAAACAAAGCCGACAGGTAGATCCCCAACGACTGCATATAGAGATTGGCTGATGGGCATTTAATGACGTATACCCAAACATCAAATCTGATTGGCTGGTCGATTGTTTGTAAACAATATGGCTGAATCGGGATGCAGAGTTCCTTACATATTTTACATGAAAAGGATAACATTCCAAGGTTTTTCTCCCATACAATTTCGATTGTTCATGACTTGTGTAAAATGTTTTAACATTAAAACTGATTACTTTAAAACTACAAAAGTGGGATTTTTATCTTACTGGGTGGAAATCCCGCGGCGTGTTCAAATATTTCATCAAAATTAGCTGTGCATGCATTAGCTTTGTTTTCGAATTTAGTAAGGAAAAACCTAACGGGCCAGGCTTTCCATGTATGTACCGAAAATCGGTGTATACCTGTCGGCTTTATTATTGTTGACAGTGGTACCAGTCTACATGGAATGTTGCTTTGCAAAAAAGTAGCGGAATGGCAGAGCTAGGTTTATCAGACTAATGAGACATAGTTTAGTATTTTCTTAAAAATCTTGTCACAAATCGCCAGGCCATTTGGACTGAACTTTGCAGGAAATTTCCTCTGGTAACCCTTTTCAAAACTTGTTTCTGCAATTTTGATTCAGAAAAAAAAGGGGCGTGGAAGGAATTGGTTTAACAAACTTAACAAAATCATGAAATGATCATTTAAGCATTTTCTCCTTCCAAACCACTTTGTCATTTTGTACCAAATTTGGCAGGAATGTTCCTTAGATAACTCGATAATCATAGACCTATGTGGGATAGCAGCTGGAGGCTAGGAAGGGATGTAATGGTAGTACTGGTGTGAGAAATACCAGGATTCCATTGTCAGGTGCTCCAGCTTCCGCGATATAACTGAAAGATTGTTTAAAGCTGCGTAAAACCCCATTCAAACAAAATCCTTGGATGACCCTTTTCAAAATTTTATTCATGAAATTTTGAGCTATGGAAGAACTTGCTAGTGGCAGAGCTGGTCATATTAGACTTGTATAAACCTTAAAAATCTTCTCTTTCCAAACCACTTGGCTAATTTGGACCAAACATGGCATATCATACTTCATATCAATACCTATCTGGTAATGAGCTTTCATAATTGACCAAGATTCATGACTTCCTGCCTTGACCTTTGACCCTTTTCAATCCAAATACTTCAAATTTGCTTATTGTTTTTAAATGCTTAAACCTCATAGGACCATCGGGCTTCTCATAAAACACTCATCAGGTGATAGGCTTTCACCTTTGACAAAGGTGACAATGTTACCTTGACATTGATTGTTGACTTAAAAGCTACTCTTGAAAACTTTTGAAATATCTTGTAGTACTGCACCTTTGACTGAAGTGCTTGACTTTTGAATTTGATATTTGGCTCATTCTAAAAACTTCAATCTTGCTTACGGTGTATACTACATGTATTTGCTTATACATTATCCATCAATGATCATATTTCTTGTTTCAAGCTGAACCATTGATATGCTCTCATCAGTCCAAGTGCTTTAATTTGACACCAAGAAACTTGACCCTGTTACCATTACCTTTGACCTGCTCTTGTGATGAAAACATAGTATTGTCTTTTTCACGATGTTATCCCTTTATTTTTTAGCCTAGCTGAGCACAACATGCTGAAGGTGAGCTATTGTGATTGGTAAATGTCCAGTGTCCGTATATAACAATTATTAAAAAGTGTTCTCCTCCTTAACCATAAGGCCTAGAGCATTGATATTTGGTACATATCATCAGCTATTGAAGAACTACCAAAATGCTTCAAAGAATTATCAATACTCTAAAAAATTAAGCCTTTTCTGTGCGTTCCTGATTTTACAAAGAAAATCTTTGAAAATCTCCTAAACCGTAAGGCCTAGAGCTTTGATATTTGGTATGCTCCACATTCCAACTGAAAAACCATCTGATAGAGAATGTGATGTAAAATATTATGGGAAAAAAGAATATGCTTGATTTTTTTTTTAAATTCATATCATGGGAAAGTAAAAATTAGGGATTATAAATTGGAAAGGGTTTAACCCACACAATGACCCTCTGAAACGCCCCTCAATTGTGAAAGCTTTGGAAAAAATTGGGGAGAATGAAGAAATTGCTTGTTGCAAGCAATTTCTTCATTACCCACATTTTTTTTTTACCCTTAAAGACAAAGATTTGAAAGATGCAAGCAATTTTTTCATTACCCACATTGTTTTTTTACCCTTAAAGACAAAGATTTGAAAGATGTCATCAACTTAAATTTGTTGTCTGCAACTTCTTTGAATTTGGACAGGCCTAAAATTTGATTGTGTGGAAATGGGTTTAAAGTCTTTTATCAACTTTGACAATCAGTGTTGTTTCCTCCAAAGTCTAGAATCAACACTGTAAGTGGAACAGTCTTGTTGAGAACTTTCAAACCAGGATAAGAGTATAATCTAATGGATTTATGATTAGTCCGACCATCTGGAAGGCATAATGATGTAACATTGTGTAATATGTTGTCTGTCATTTAGTCTGGCAATTATTCTCACACTTAACCCGTTACCATTCAATGATGCTTTTAGATGCCCCAAGAAAAAAACGCTTTGGGAAACATTGTGGAAAATGAAGAAATTGCTTGTTACAAGCAATTTCTTCAATTATCCGCAATGTATTTTACTTCAAAGGTAAAAAAAAAAATCAAAATTTCATCAGCTTTAAATTGTAATCTGCAACTCCTTTCTATTTGGACCAGTCTACAATTTTGCAGTCTGGTAATGGATTAATCTTTTACCACATGACAAAATTTACAGACTTAGAATTTGTAGACTGAAATTTTTAGTTTATAAAACTTTGTCTTTTTCGATTTAACACAGTGTTGATGATAAAGAAATTCAATATGACATGCAATTTCTTCATTATCCCAGAATGTTTCCAAAAGGTAATTTTGTAGAAATGGGTTAAGCCTTGTAATGCTGAATATTCCTATTTTTGGAAGGAGGTACAGACGAGCAGGGTTAGATCACATCTAGCTGACATTGGTCTCCCACCAATTGGTGGATGATCATAAGCCTAAGTAGGATAAGTGGCTGGAGGCTCAGAAATGATGTAGTGGTAGTACTAGTTAGAGAAATACCAGGAATCCATGGTTAGGTGCTTCAGCTACCACACTATGACTGAAATACTGTAACAAGCATTTTCTTCATTTTTCAACAATGCTTTCTACCTAGAAAGTTTAAAAAACCAAGCTTTCATAAACTTTAAATTGCCATCTGCAACTCCTTTCAATTTGGACTAGTCTAAAATGTGCTGTCTGGTAATAGGTTAAACTCCATTCAATCAATCAATTAATGACAAACAAAGTAAAGTAAATAGCTCTGTAATGAGTAATGTCCTGTGGTTGTGAGTCCAAACTCTGGGAAGCATTTTTCCCTCTGGGCAAATGTCAAAAGCCATCACAACATGCATAATTTGCCCCTCTCTATTGGATGAATGATAAGTAGTGTGTCAAATTTGAGTGAGCAGATGGTGGCTCAGATTACAAGTTGTTGTTGTATATGTATGTATATGCTGGGATGTTACTAGAACGTTTTTAAGTGTCAAACATTGTGCAATGAATCAACCAAAAATTCCTCCTCAATGAGCTCAATGATTTTAAAAAAGATTTTGTTGATCGTCAAAAGGTATTTAAGAAAATCAACATCTCTTAACCCATCACAAAACAACAAAATTTAAGACTGGTCCAATTTGAAAGATATTGCAGACAACAATTTTAAGTTGATGAAATTTCAAAAATCTTTTTCTTTTTGTAACAAGCAATTTCTTCATTTTCTGCAATTTTTTACTAAGCTTTCATCATCAAGGGTCGGCATCCCATTCATACACAATGACACTTTTTTTTACAAACCCCAAGAAAAATAATTGGGAAAACATTGTGAAATATGAAGAAATTGCTTGATGCAATTTTTCTGTTTGCAAGGAGATATCTTTTAAGACCTTTTTTGTACCATTCCAAGATTCGCTTGTATTTAAAAGTCCGCGTCCAAAGGGTCTTGAAAAATGAACTCAGCAAGTAAAAGCCAATGTCAGTCAAGTCAGGCATTGGAATTCTGCACCCGTTTACTGGAGCTGTGGATTTATTTATCAATACATGAATGTACAGGCAAACTGGTTATTCATAATTTGTACTGTGAGTTACTGGAATTATATATATACTGAGCAGAGCTTCAGATAGGGGGAGTAATTTGTGTATTAGATTTAAATATTTCACCATTACTACCACAAACCCTATGTTGTTGGTACTCATTTTAATCGTCTCTGCAAAACAATTCAAATGAGTACCCACATCATAGAGTTTCGTTGAGAAATAAGGATTTAAGTATGCAGTTACCCCCTCTTCTCTTAAACTCTGACTGAATCACCTTACCTATGAAATAAGAAATAGAATTGTTTGTGTTGAATCAGGCACTGAACTATTGTTGTGAAATATTTTCAAATATCATTTTTGTTGTGTTTTGTCATATTTATTGACTCGGGTTATGATATTGGATCATAAACCATTGCTTGGATACTTCAGTTTTCTGAAAAACAACTGTAGACTAGCCAAATCGAAGGGGCTAAGAGATTTAAACCGTACAAAAGTAAGGTTTCTTTTCTGATATTTGTCTCCTACAAATGGATGGATGATTTTAAAACTAGGTGGGATGAGAAGCTGGAGGCTTTGACAGGATGTAGCGATAGAACTTGTGTCAGAAATATTAGGAAACCATGGTTAGATGCTCCAGCCGCAGTGATATGACTGACATACTGTTTGAAGTGGTCTTAAAACTATTTCAATCATTGAGTCAACTGAAAAAATAAGTTCTTTGAAAGGTACTTGTATTGAATAGTTGATAAATCAAAGTAACAGTGAAAAAAATTGTTTAAAAGAAACCCACACAATTTTCTTTTTGTGCAACCTTCAAGGCAAAATGCTTGGGGAAAACTTTGTGTTTGAAGAAATTACTTTTCCATTTCATTATTTCCCCATACTGCTTCCTTTCCTGAAAGACAAAAAAAAAATCTCTTATCAATTTTATCGTTATATCTTTCAATTTGGACCAGTCTAAATTTTGTTGTATGGTAATGGGTGAAAGACAAGGAATTTCAAAATGTCATCAACTTAAAATTGTTTCCTGTAACATCTTTGATTTTTGATGATTCTAAAATTTTGTGGTCTTGCATTAGGTTAACCCATTATCACACAATGACGCTTTTAAACGCCCCTCAATATGAAAGCTTTGAAAAACATTGTGGAGAATGAAGAAATTGATTGTTACAAGCAATTTCTTCATTCTCCACAATATTTTCCACCGTAAAAGACAAGGCTTTTCAAGATTTCATCAACTTCAAATTATCGTCTGCAACTTCTTTGAATTTGGACTGGTCCAAAATTCTACCATGGGGGGTTTTTGGTTAAGAGAAATATGTAAGTTCTTGCTTTTCATCTAATATTAGTTACTTCAGGGGTTAATGAGGTACAGGTAACTTAATCCATCATTTGGATGAGTAACATCTTCATATGTAATGATTACCTGAGGGTTGGGAGGTAGAAAACTAATACTAATAATGGTGAGTAGATTAACCCTTTCCTGGTTTTTGAAATTTTAGACTGGTCCAAATTCAAAGAGGTTTCAGACAACAATGACAACTGGATGCTATTTGAAATTAAACCATCATTTGTGGTAGAAAACATTGTGGAAAAAGGAGAAATTGCTTGTTACAAGCAATTTCTTCTTTTTCAACAATGTTTTCTTGAGTATGAAATCACAGGAACGTAAAAAAACGTATTTGAACGGGAAAGGGTTAATAATCCCATTTCCACAAACTCCCACTTTTGAACACTTCTCAAGAAAAAAAAAAATTTGTGAAAATATTGTTGAGAATGTTAAAAGCAACTTTTTCGTAATCCACAATGTTTTCTATCCTAGAAGATGAAGACTTAAAATAATTTTATGCTATGTTGTCAACTTCTTTGAATTTGTAAGGACCACTCTAAAATTGTTGTGTGGGAATGGGTTAACTCTTTACTAGATGAAAAATTTTAGACTGTAGGAAATTGAAAGAATTCACATATCTACAGCACCTTTTGTTTATGAAAGTTTGAAAATCTTAGGTTAGAAAACATTGTGGAGAATGAAAAAAATTTGCTTATGACAACCAGTTTCTTTATTTGCCTCAATGATTTCCAATTTTTAGCTTTATTCTTGAGGGGCATATAAGCTAGAATTCGTGGAAATGTGTAATTAACCCTTTACCACACAATCAGGCATTTTAACACACTGAAGAAATATAGTTTCTTAAAAAATGCTTGTCTTAACCCATTACCAGACGACAAAATTTTAGGGTGGTTCAAATTGGAAGGGGTTGCAGACGACAATTTAAAGTTTATGAGATTTTAAAATCTTTATGTTTTGAGGTAGAAAACAATTTCTTCATTTTCCACAATGTTTTCCATAGCTTCTTTTCTTCAAAGGTGTCATTGTGTGGGAATGGGTTAAGCAAT
Source organism: Fragum fragum (assembly GCA_946902895.1). Classification (NCBI taxonomy): domain Eukaryota; kingdom Metazoa; phylum Mollusca; class Bivalvia; order Cardiida; family Cardiidae; genus Fragum; species Fragum fragum. Next base: position 4,800,175 of record OX336383.1, on the reverse strand, counting down.
TTCTCCTTTTTATCACAATGTTTTCTATCTTATATAGTCCTATTTTGCTCAAAATATGATTGTTCAATGACCTGCAATCTATTTCAATTATGACCAGTTCTAAATTTTATGGCTTGGTAAAAAGATGAGGTAATGAAATTCAGATTTTCATCTTTCAGAGGGATATATTCTGGTTACCTCTTCAAGATTTAAACTGATGTTAGGTTTGAACTGATGTTCAATTGAAAAAGTTACCTAGAACAGCTGTCAGAAAGCAAGTTGACCTGCTAACCTTTTGGGATTCATCCATTAATTTGTGGCAGTTTTGGAAAGAAATTGTCTACTTCATAATATTACATAAGAGTTTAGTATTAGGCTTAGAACAGTATTTCGATTAACTCTCAAACTGATGTCCTAACTCTATTTTGTTCCAACCTCCTGCCAACAACACGTTTAGCATGATAGGGTCTTATTATTCAGATGATTTACGAATTTTGCTTTTTTCAGATCAAAGACTCTTGACAACTGATTACCCTTCTGATATCATAAATAATCAATCAGCACCAAAATGACAGACTCAGGAGAATTTCTGAAGTTACAACAAGACAAGGTCATTAGTGATAATCTAGACGACCTTGACGACCTTTTAGCTCAGCTGACAGCAGAGGAGTTAGAAGAGTTAAACAATGATTTTGATCCAGATGTGAGTATACAGGGCTTTTGTTTGACTCCTTTAGGCTTTGCTTATTCATAAAGTGTGATTAAGATTTTAGGTTCATACCTCAATGTAAACAAAAAGTATTCTTTTAATTTCTTATCCATTCCTGCACTATGAGGCTTTTTAATGCCTAAAGAAAAACAAATTGGGATAACATTGTGTGAAATGAAGAAATTGCTTGCAGCAAGAATTTCTAAGAATAATCGACAAAATTTGGTAACAGGTTGCTTTGGCCAAAATAAGATCACTTGGGCTTTTTAGCTCACCTGAGCACAAAGTGCTCATGTTAGCATAATTATTGTGATCTCCTTTGTCTGCGTATGTCATTTGGGCGTCATGAGTTGACTGTCATCAATTTCTTTAGATGATATCTCCAAAACCACTGAACCAATTTAACCAAAATTGGCAGAAATCTTCCCTTAATAAATAGCTAAAAGAATGGAATTGTTGCCATGGCAACAAAAGTGTAATTCTGAAATAATCTTCTCCTCCTGACTCAGAAGGCGTAGAGCCCATATATATTTTTGCATGAAACAGCAGTATATTAACCTCTTTCAAAATTGCTTAATTATTCACACTTGGGTTGCCAGGGGCGAAACCTCGGGGGTATATAGAACTTACAATATCCTTTCCTAAGACTTTTGGCCGGTTTTAACCAAATTTGGCAGAATTGTTCCTTAGGTGTACCTGTATAATAATAGCTAAAATAGTTGAAATCTGTTGAGAACTTTGGTTGCCAAGTGAAATTCTAATGTATTCTACAGAAAAATTCTTACGCAGAGAGGGTTAGGCCTTGCCATTTTACACAGATGCCCTTGACCATAAATAGGGTGCGTCATGGGAAAAGGGGGCTTATTGTTTGTTTGCTTTACATTAGCTCTCCATTTCTCTGCAACAAACTTACATTAGCCATAACTTTTGATTAATAAGAGATATAGCCTTCATTAATCACATGTGCATTGTTTATGCCAAACCTTTCTGTTGGTTCAAAGGTCAAGGTCATCCATTTAGGTCAAGGTCGTTTCTCAAGGTCAAATTTTCAACTTTTACATTGTCCATAAGTATACAATGGTAAGTGATAAAGTCATTATATTTCACATGTGCATTGCTTATGACATGACCTTTCTGTTGGTACTAAGTTCAGGGTCATCTGTCAAGGTCAAGGTCATTTCTCAAAGTCAAAATTTTGAAAATCTTAACTTAAAATTGTCCATAAGTTTACAATGGTAAGGGATATAGCCTTCATGTTTCACCTGTGCATTGCTTATAACATGATCTTTCTGTTGGTATTAAGTTCAAGGTCTTCTGTCATTTCTCAAGGTTAAAATTTCGAAAATTTTAACTTTACCATAGCCCATAAGTATACAATGGTGAGTGATTTTGCCTTCATACTTTACATGTACAATGCTTATGACATGACTTTTCTGTTGGTACTAAGTTCAAGGTCATTGGCTAAGGTAAAGGTCATTTCTGTCAAAATGTTAAAAAGAATTACATTTAACATTATCCATATCTTAAAAATGGTAAGTGATACAGCCTTCATAATTCAAATGTTTCTTATTTTGAAAAACTTTTCAGCACATACCAAAAACAAGGTCATTGGTCAAGGTCAAATTGTCAGGGTCATTAATTTTCAAATATACCTCCTTTACCAATTACCAAAATTTCTTAGTTACTTTACATAAATGTTGTTTATTAAGTGCCCTAGGTAATGTTTATTTAAATTTTTGACTCAATGAACCTTACCATGCTAAAAGGGGTCTTTATGCCATGTAGCTTTACATTTTGTATTTTTCCTACTCTAAAATAAATCAGTCTATTGTTTCTGTAAGACTTCTCAATTTAGAGTCTTCATTTTTTGTATGTAGACATTTCTAATTGATAACTTTGATGGTCAAGGTGAAATATTTAACACTTTAACATAAAATAATATTGAATTTTACTTGAATCAGGCCTGTGAACCCAAACAGATACCTTCAATGTTTGTCAAACTTCCAAATTTCTTGTGAGCTGAACTCTCAAACTATAGTTGCATTCAATTAGAAGTTTTTTGTCCAATAATGGCATACAGTTTTGTGACAAAGCCTTATTTGGGGAGCATAATCCATCTCCGACAGTTACAGAATTTTCCTAGATATCTGACCCTGTGCATATTATCAGGTTTTTACCATTTTAGATAGAGGTCCCGGGTTTGATCGCCGACGGCAGCACTCATCCTTTCCGACTATTTGTCTCTCAACAATGGGTGAATAATCGTAAACATAAGTTGGATAGCAGCTGGAGGCTAGGAAAGGATGTAATGGTAGTACTGGTGTGAGAAATACCAGAATTCCATTGTTACATGCTCCATCCGCCACAATATAACTGAAAGATTGTTGCAAACGGCATTAAACCCCATTCAAATAAACAAATTACCATTTTAGGCTGTGTCATAAAAAAGGGACCATAATATGATGGTGTATTTTGTGACTAGGGCACTCTTCTTATCATTTCTAGAATTCACTGATGCCCCCCTCAGAAAGAATGAAACCTCAAACAACAAAGACTCCTACAGGACCTTTCAATCGTAAAAAGTTAATTGCCTTCCTGGAGAAGAAGGCAAAAGAGGAAAAGGACTGGGAGGTGGCAGTGCCGTATGTAAAGAAAATTGTTGGTAAGAATGGTTGAGAATAATTATCAAACTTGCTTTAACCCATTCCCACACCAACAAAATTATAGACTGGTCCAAATTGAAAGAAGTTGCATATGACAATTCAAAGTTGATGAAATTTTAGATTTTTGCAGCTTTCTTGGTAGAAAACATTGTGTAAAATGAAGAAATTGCTTGTAACAAGCAATTTCTTCATTTTACACAATGTTTTCCCACATGTTTGTCTTGAGGGGCGTCCAAAAGCGTCACTGAGTGGGAATGGGCTAAACATTAAGGGTGTTAAGGGTAAAAATACATTAGCTAGTATTTGCCTCATCATTGGATGCTAGATTTTAGTGGTTTTTGGTGACTTTGATAGTTTTTCTTCTATTTGTCCACAAAAGGTTCTGAATAGTGGGTGCTACAGCTGGCTGGACCTTTTTTGAAGAACCAAGTTCAAGATCAACTAAATAGGTCAAGGTCTCCAGCAAACATCATATATATTTTAGAGAAAAAACACCAAAAAACCCAAACCTTGCCATAGATTTCGAAATTATAAGTGATAAGCAGGGTCTGGTTTTTGAGAATTCACAGTTGGTTTGTGACATTTGCGTTGTAATAGTCAAACTTCCTTTGTAGAAAACATTGTGGAAGATTAAAGAAATTGCTTGTTGCAAGCAATTTTGTCATTTTACACAATATTTTCCCAATCAGAAACAGAAAACTTGTTTGCGATTCTCTGTGGGTGGGGTTGATGGGGTACTCTGGGCTAGGGTTGGGTGTTTGTGTATGTGTTTTGGGGGGTAAACAACCCAGAAATTTTAGTCTGATGACCTGTAATTGAAAAATTTATGCAAATTTTAAGCTCCACTGGCCGAAAGCCAGAGAGTTTTTGTCATGGTGAAGTGTCTGTTGTGCGTGCGTCCATCTGTCTGTCTGTTTGGTCCTCAATCCATCTGTAAACTTTTCCTTTAAAAATCTTCTCCTAAAAAAGTACTGAACAGATTTCACAGAAATGATCCTTTGTTTACCCTTTATCAGATTCCTTCAAAGAATTTTGATTGGATCAAAAACATGGCTTTATTTGGCAGATCTATCCTTATAGGGTAAAACCTTTAAAAAACTTCTTCTCAGAAACCATTCAATGGATTTCAACCAAATTTTACAGAAATGATCCTTTGGTGACCCATCATCAGATTCCTTCAAAGAACCGGATAAAAAACCATTGCTTTAATGGGCAGAGCTAATTTCCATATATGGTAAAATCTTTATATCCTTCTCAGAAACCATTTAATTGACCTCAACCAAATTTTACAGAATGATTCTTGGGTAAACATTTATTGGATCCCTTCATAGAATTTTGATCTGATGAAAAATGTGGCTTTAATGGGCAGGGATAATTTCCATAAATGGTGATAGCTTTGAAAATCATCTTTTCAGAAACCAGTTGGATTGATTTTAACAAAATTTTACCAAATTGATGGTTTAGTGACTCTTTATTAGATTATCAAATAGAATTTTGATGGTAAGAAAAATATGGCTTAAATGAGCAGGGCTTATTTCCATATATGGTATATACTGAAAATGGACTATTGTTGGATTTCAACCAAATTTCATAGGAATGATCCTCAGATGACTGTTTGTTGGATTCCTTAATATGATTATACTAGGTTGAAAAGCTTGGCTATTATGGTTGTGGCTTATGTCCATATATGGTGTACAGTGAAAAAAAATTAAATTTTGTTAATACCTTTTCTTCTTCCCAAGTTAGTGAATTATACACAACTTAACTTGACTTTTGTAAAACAAGGGAAAAAGTTGAAATGCTTCTTTAGAACTATTTCAAAGATTTTAGTTACTTAGATTTTTTTTCCTTATATCAGTTTATATTGAATTCATAAAAAAAATTGCTTAATCAGTACATTCATGCCTGTGGAGCGATACAGGCGCTCAAGCGCTTCTAGTTTTTTTTATTCAAATGAACAAGAGGGATCACACTTTCACACTTTATAAATTTCAATTCAATCAAAAGATTACGTCTTCATCCGATTAATTCTGTATTTGTTCGGGATATGGGCGTCTTTTGCAAACAATAGTTCTTTGCTAAGAGGATTTCAGTGGCATGAAACTGGGCAAAAAAATTTGTGTGTTATTTCTTTTAAAAATTAATTTACATAGACAAATCTGAGTTTAAAGAGACCAAAGGGTTGTGTAGACTAAGATCTGACTGCATTTATATTTAGAGTGATCTTTGTCTATACCACCTGCAAAAAGAGGAATATTCTGGTTAATGAATGGGCATTATTGATTTGCTCAAAATGTTATGGGAAACAATAAGCACAGGCAATTAATAAAGTGTAGATTATGCTACCACTTTTTAGCAGTCCTTGATTTTGCTTTACCCATTACCAGTTGGCACATTTTAAGACTAGTCCAAACTGAAAGAAGTTGCAGGTTACAGTTCTTAGTTGGTGGATTAAAAAAAAGTCTGTCATTTTGGGTTTAAAAAATTGTGGATAATGTAGAAATTGCCTGTTACAAGCAATTTCTTAATTTTCCATAATGTTTTCCAGTGCTTCTTGAGATGTTTTAAAAAGCGTCCCTGTGTGGGAATGGGTGAATTTTTATTATTTCACAATCTAGAGCATGAGATTAATTACAGTTCTCTTTTAAGATGCTAATACTCAACAATAATCTAATATACTTTATTGATGTAAGAAAGATTGCTTGGCAATCTAGGTTGTATGGATTAGTCAAGAATGCATTTAATGCTGAAAACCCTTTATTCACTTTTACCTTTGTTTCTCACCCCTGCATGGTAAAAACCCAGTTATTTTGTACATGTTTTTACCCATTCCCTTGACACTTTTTGACACCCCTGAACAACAGAGGGTTTGAAAAAGAAGAAATTGCTTGCTACTAGCAATTGCTTCATTATCAACTATGTTTTCTACCCAAAAATGACTAAGACTCTACAAATTCTGTCAACAAAAAATAAATGTTTGAAAGTTCTTTCAATTTAGACCAGTCTAGAATTTTTGTTGTGTGGTTAAGGTTTAAGTTGGACAAGTTTGTGTAATTAAACCAGAAGATGGTTTATTTGTTTGTGAAAGTGTTTGGCATAGAAGTTGGCTTAAAACTCTTTACCCATTTCCAGATGACATAATTGTAGACCGGTCCAAATTGGAAGGAGTTGAAAACAACAATTTAAAGCGTATGAAATTTTACATTTTATCAACTTTCTGGTTTGAAAACATTGTTTTCCAAACTGTTTTCCTTGAGAGGCATGGGAATGGGTTAAACTGTTGATTTAGACTGGCACACATTCAAAGATGTTGCAGATGACAATTTTTATTTATATAACTTTTAAATGACCTTTTATGGTAAAAAAATGCGGGAAATGAATGTGCTCATTATAAGCAATTCCTCCTTTGTCCAGCATGTTTTCCGAAACATTTTTCATGCTAATAGTATTAAGGCTGGATTGTTGGGGAATGGGTAGATTTAGAAAATGCTGTATTTGTTCATGTGTTTGTGAAAGGCTTATCTACATTAAATTAACCCTTTCTCATATCCTTTTTTGAAATTTTAGACTTATTCAATTTGAAAGAAGTTGCAGACAACAACTAAAAGGCTTTATTTTGCAAAAAATGAATCCAGGAATATGTAAAAAAAAGTGAAATAGTTGGTTGGCAACCTAAACATCAAACACATTACCAAGGTGCCAATACATTGTTTAAAGTTGCATAACAAACGAAAATGCCTGGCAATTATAGGAGTTCAATGTTCACTTCCAGTTTAAATGAATGATTTGGTTAGTTAACCCATTCCAATACAGTGGAATTTTAGACTGGTCCAAATTGAAAGAAGCTGCACACGACAATTTCAAGTTGATAGAATTTTGAATTTTTTCGTCATTTTGGGTAGAAAAGATTGTGGATAATGAAGAAATTGCTTGATACAAGCAATTTCTTCATTTTCCACAATGTTGTCAAAAACATTTTTCTTGAGGGGCGTAAAAAGGAGGGATTGAGTTGTAATGGGTTAATTGAATTTTTGATTAATAGCCATATTCTGTCATTTACTAATCAGCATGTGAATAAACTTGTGTTACTGTACTTTGTGTCAAATATCAGAAAGAATGTCTGCTGACCTGGTAAATAACCGATGCAATGCATTCCAACTATCCAGAAAATCCATTGGTCCATAATGTGCATGTGATCAATAGAAATCTATTGACCCATTGCCACGTAATGATGCTTTTGGATGCCCCTCTAGAAAAGTAATTGGGAAAAATTTGTGTAAAATGAAGAAATTGCTTGTAACAAGCAATTTCTTCTTTTTACACATTGTTTTCTTCCCAGAAATTTGAAAAAGTCTAAAATTCATTAAACTTAAAATTGTTGTCTGCAACTTCATTGAATTTGGACCACTCTAAAATTTTGTCGTCTGGTAATTGGTTAAAGTGTTAATGCATTTGTGACAGTTTCAGGGGAGGTAATGTGTAGTTATATGCAAATTAGGTAACCCCCAGAGAGACATATATCTATTATCAATTTATAGTTATACATGCATATAGACAAAGATAAACCCATTAGGGTTGGGTGTCCCAGTGGTCCAGTAGTAAAACACAGGACTACCAATCCTAAGGTCTGTGGTTTGAATCCCAAACGATGCAGGATTTCTGAGGGACACTTACTGCCTCCTGTCTAACTTGATGTGAACTGTTGACCCTTTCCTGTTAAATCCCTGGTTTTTATGTCCCTGCGTTTTCATACTTGAAAAAATATTTTGGAAAAAGTAGAAATTGCTTGTAACCAGCAATTTCTTCTTTTTCCACAATATGTTCTATCCTATTGAATAACTATATATCAAATAAATTTGCAAATAATTTGCAAAACCTCTGAATTTGGACCAGTCTAAAATTTGGCAAAACAGGATAGGGTAAAGAAACCAAGAGGTAGTATAGTGTTTATGGGTGCTTTACACTGTGCACGCTAAAGAACCAAGGAGGTCTTTTCGTAGAAGAGCTAGGAGCAGATGGACCTGGATCTCCTTGTATCCAGTTCTTTCTCTCTCATGGACCATACAAAATATTCATAGAGCACATAGGGACCTTAATCCTACAATCACACACACACATCCATTAGGGTTGAAGATCTTTTTCTCTGAATAGGATCAGTTCTGTCTACTAGCTCTGCACAATACATAATGTTTTGAAATTTTTAGCATACGAGGGACCCCCACAAAGGTTAAACTAGGGCATTTTCAGCTCTGTTCAGTCAATATAAATGACCTCAAAAGTAGGAAATGACGCTAATGTACGGTTACATTATTGCATCAAAAATACAAAGAGAAGAAGTTTTTGAAGCTTGAAGAGCAAATGAAACATTTCAAGACTAGTTTTAACCCATTCACACTCAATTCCGTTGTTTTATGCCCTACAAGGAAACAGCATGGAAAAACTTTAGGAGAATGAGTCAATTGCTTGTTAAAAGCAATATCTTCTTTATACACAAGGTTTTCTATCCAAAAAGATTAAGAATTTTAAACTTTCTCAACTTGAAATCATTTTCTGCAATATCTTAAAATTTGGACAAGTCTAAAATTTTGTATTTTGGGAATGGTTTAACCTGACTGAATTTCCCTAGGCTTGAACATTAGTTAGAAAAATTCCAAAAAGAATTGTACAAAATTGTTGTTGCTGGGTAAATTGACATCACATTTGAATTTTTAGGCACAAATAAAGTTAGTGTTTTCAGTTATCATCTGTAATATTCATCATGGGCTGCTGCCGTAGTGCAGTGGTAGCGAATAAGACTCCTAGTCATGGGGTCTAGGATTTTATTCCAAGCTTGACAATGATCTTTTTTGACATTTGTCTCCCAACAATGGGTGGATAGTGGTATACCTAAGTGGGAGGAGCAGCTGGAGGCTTTGAAGGGATGTAGTAGTAGTACTGGCGTGAGAAATACCAGGAATCTATGGTTAAGTTCTCCAGCCCCTGTGATATGACTGAAATACTGTTAAAAGTGTTATTAAAGCCCATTCAATCAATAAAACTATACTTTTCATCAGGGCTTTTGTTTGAGTCCTTAACCAGGGTTTTTACCCTGAAAAATTTGAAAATATCCTATTTTGACCCTAAGAAATTTCTGAGTGTTTGCCCTGGCATGTATATTTGAATTAGATCAACAAGTATGCCCTAGGATCTTATATATTTTGTTTGTTTGGCATGGTATGTTTGCATTGTTTTGTTTGCATTATGTTGCATATGTAATACTAACAATCTTTGTTTTTTTGTGAAACTCCCATTTCTAGGGGAGGGTTCATCTTCTTCAGAAAAAACATGGAAACCAAAGGAACAACCAAAATCTGAGGCTGTAGACAATGAATTTGAAACAGAATGGGATGATGTGTTGAAACAAGCCACTGAGGAGGAACTTGTAGATTTGGCTGGTTGGTTGTTTTGATGAATATTAAACCTTTCCTGTTTTGCAAAATTTTAGACCTGTCCAAATTCAAAGGTTTTGTAGAAGGAAATTTAAAGTGGATTGAATTTGAAAAATAACCATTCAGTAGGGTAGAAAATATTGTGGAAAAAGAAGAAATTGCTTGTTTCAAGCAATTTTTTCTGTTCCCACAATGTTTTCTCAAGTGTAAAATCACAGGGAAGTAAAAAGCAGGGATTGAACAAGAAAAGGTGATTACATGTAATTTGTTAGATGATTGCTGGATGATAAATTTTCATTCCTATTTGAAAGAAGTTACAGTTGATATTAAATTGTGGTCTAAAATTGAAAAATCAAAGTACTGAAACTACTGTATGCTGCCAAAGCATGGAATATTAAATAATCTTCTATGCCAAAGGTTATAATGATAAATAAAAAAGTTAAAATAGCCCAGCAGCTAACCCATTTAAACATGACAAAGTTTTAGATTGGTTCAAATTGAAAGAAGTTGCAGACCACAATTTCAAGTTAGATGAATTTAAAAAATCTTTTCCTGTAGGGTAGAAAAAATAGTGGCAATGAAGAAATTGCTTGTTACATTATCTACAATATTTTCCAAAACCTTTTCTTGAGATGCTTGAAAAGTGAGACTGAGTGGAAATTGATTAAATAGCATATTTTTGAAGGAGTTCTCTACAATTCGAATTAAGTTAATTCATAAGGCCATACATGATTTTATATTTGAGAAGTCGTTGTTGGAAAAGAAGAAATTGCTTGCATTTTACATCTTAGTTGGACAGTTTACTATTTGGTAAAATTGTCATACAAATGGATTAACCCATTACCAGAAGCCAAGAATAAAGATGTCAATTTCAAGTTTCTGGGAAGAAAACATTTTGTAAAATGAAAAAAATTGCTTGTTTCAAGCAATTTTGTCATTAGAAAACATGTTTTACCATTAGATTTTCTAGGGAGGCTTCACACAGCATCATTGTGGGGGAATGGGTTAAGTCCCTTATGCTTAAAATCTTATTGCATATATGACATGTTCTACATATTACATGCACAGTTGGCTAATTACAAAACCTGAGAATAGGGATATCTTATTTATCCCATCAAAAGACAACAAAATTCTTTATTTAGAATTTTGAAATTGAAATGTGTTGCAGATGGCAATTTCAAGTCTAGTTTAGTTTAGTAGTTTAAAAATGCTTTTCTGGGTAAAGAAAAATATGGAAAATGAACTACATTGTGTGGGTGTAAAATTATAAAAGTTACATGCAATTTCTTCTTTTCTCACAATGCTTTCTACCCCATGCAGCCCTTACTTTTCAATTTAAACCGGCTTTGTTTTGTTGTCTATTACCTCTTTCAATGTGGACTGGTCTAAAATTTTGTTGTTTGGGAATGGATTAATACAATCTTTCATTCGTATTATATTTCAGATCAATAAATATCAGTATAGAATGTTTAAGAAAATAGCTATTATTTTAATGTGTTTGAGAAAAGTGTATTTATGTTATTTGCTTGCAGCTGTGTTGGGTTTCCATGGAATGTTAAATCAGACCCAGTTTTATGCCTCAGAAAATGATGAGAAAATAGAAGGTGGAGGATTTACAGGTAGGATTTTTAAATTTTACTGTTTTTGGAGAAAAAATTTAGATACGTTATGGAACATTATTAATTTGACAATCATTTCAATCATGTTTGAGGCAATCACTTTCAATTAGCATTCAATCCGGTAGCAATCACGGTTTCCAATTCGTGATCATTCAATCCTTAAAAGAAAGCATTCAATCATTAGCGTTCAATCATTCCGATAATTAACATCGCTATATTAGTATTGGCAATTATTTTTTTGTTAAACCAATTTTTGTTTTTTCAAATATTAAAAATAAAGATTATATTTTCATTTAACCCTTGCCTGTTTATCAAAATTTAGGCTTGTGCAATTTGAAAGAAGTTGCAGGCGACATTTAAAAGTTATTGCAACTGTAAAAGTAACTAACCTACAGGGTAGAAAATATTGTGGGAAAAGAAGAAATTGCTTGTTACAAGCCATTTCTTCTTTTCCTATGATATTTTGACAAGTATAAATCGCTGGGAAGTAAAAATAAGGGGATTGTGCAGGAAAGGGTTAAGATGATTCCTGATGTAGGGATTGAATGAAATGTTGCATTGATTCAAAGATTGCATTTAAACAATAAAGCTTTAATCCACTCAGATTGGAAAGGGATCAGCATTCATTCACAATCATTCATTCATCATTCTGTAGTGTTCACCATTCACTCAGTTACAATCAGATTGTCAAATTAAATATGTTCTGTACTGTAGATGATAATTGCTTGTTTCAATGTCATAATAATGTTTCTTTCTCTTGTCATGCTGAATAAAATCCTTTACAGAGATGCATAAGACTCAAAGACCTGACGGCACTGGATGCACTAAATGGATGTACAATGTATGATTTTTTTTAAAATTTATTTTATTACCAACTCTGGCTTAAAGAGACAATCAGGAGGTGTGGACTAAGATCAGACTGAGCATGTTATGTGCGGGCTGATCTTTGTCTACATCTCCTGCCAAAACAGTAATATTCCGGGTTCAGCATGACATGGGTTAAGAAAATATGTCATTTGGTTTTATTTCATAAATAAACTTACCTGGTATGACGATGAGGATTCTCTTTTCTCAATCCGCTTTAGACCTTACCCAACCGGAAGTGAACTTTTTTACTCTATCACCGTTTAGCTTACTTCCGTGTTTACCTCGTGTCAACTTCAGTTTCTCTTTTCTTGCGAAAGTGTTCGCACGTACGCTTTGGAGACCTAATATACAGATGAATTCAATCTTCATACAGTTGTTATTAACTTTAGTTTTTACTATTGTAGTGTATAAAACACTCGTTGAGACTATGGCGTCAAATAAATTGACGGAAGGGTCTAGGTTATCGGACTCGGAAGACATGGCAAACATGTCCCCTCCTGAAGTTTCTAGCAAGACACGTGGCAATGCTTCGAGTTTGTCGGACTCTACTTTTCATTCGCCTACCTCTAAGAAGAAAAAGAAGCCTCGTAGGTCAAGATATAATGAACTTGACAAGCGTTTTACAGCCTTTGAAAACATGTTCAGGGAGTTCATGGAAAAAAATTCTAATGCAGGACAAACCTGTATTAATGACAAAGTGGGACATACCCATTCTACAGAAACACAAGCCTCTCGAGGTAGAAATCCAAAGAGAAGACATTTTGAGTCAGAGAGTGATTCAGAACCCAATGACAATGTATCTATTTTTGCTTGTGGTCAAATTTCCCCAGAACAGGGTGAATGTGAGGAACTGGTTGACAGCAATAATAATCTCACAGAGAGAGAAGACAAACTCACTAAGGAGCAGAAAAATGATTTATATGATATGTTTGGGGATGATGCCATCATTAAAAAAGACAAGAAAACTGAGGGTATTATCTTGGACAAATCTCAAATAGATGTCATTTCATCAAGCTACAGGTGTAAAGAGCCTAATTTTCTGACTGCATTTTCGGAGGAGACGCTTGATGCTTTTCCGTTAGATAGTTCTTTTGAAGAAACTCTACAAGTTCCTTCGTTAGATCCCATTATAGAGGTATGTCTCACAAAGAGATATGGTAGTAAAGCAGCTTTTAATAAAAGCAAGTCTAAGTGTTTGTTCTCTCAACCAGCCAAAATGGTGGAGAAGATTAATTACAAGGGTCAACAAGCAGCTTGTTTAGGTCTTGTGGTTCAAATGTACATACAACAAAGCCTGGGTAATTTGTTGCAGTCATTACAATCGGACACTTTTGAGAAAGAAAAGTCTATTCAGCAGGTTAAAGACATTTTTGCAATGTCGACAAAGTGCTTGGACCAAATTGGCAGGTCGGGCGCCTTTCACCACATATCACGCCGAGCTGTCACTATGACTGACACAGCTCTCTATGAACAGAATGAAAGCATGGAATTTTCAAATTTACCACTGACTGGTGAAGGCGTTTTTGGGTCAGAACTTGAGACATTATTGAAATCTCGTAAGGAAAAAATGAAACATGTGGAGGAACTTTTGCCAGATTTGAAAAAGGGTCTTAAACGTAAATCCTCAAGCTATCAACATGACTATAGTAAGAGGCCTGCATTTGAGCAGAGCTCAGAAAAACCTGCAGCAAATAATTGGAATAATTTTCGGATCCCAAAGTTGCCAAGGGATAATAGAAATGAGAGTAGACAAAACTCCTACTATTCTAGATACAAAAGAGGTTACAACAACTCCTTCAGAAAGCCTGCTGCCACAACCTCAGGTAGAGGAAAACTGGCTAAAACAGATGGAAAATGACTATGTAAGTATCATAGCAAATCACCCGGAGATACCTGTTGGGGGGAGGTTATCCCACTTTTTTCGCGAATGGGAAAAAATAACCTCGGACAAATGGGTTTTAGATACTATCAAAACAGGGTACAAACTCGAGTTTTTGGGAAAACCTCCGTTTCAGGGAGTGAAAGCTACAAATGTCCCTCTGAAGAATCAAGTATTTATAAAACAGGAGATCAACAATCTTCTGGAGAAAAATGCAATAGAGGTTGTCCCCCCTTCTCAAATTCACTCAGGTTTTTACAGCACACTTTTTCTGGTGCCAAAAAAGACAGGGGATTTAAGGCCTGTAATAAACCTAAAACCCCTCAACAGATATCTCCGCAAACGACATTTCAAGATGGACACACTATCAAAAGTTATAAACCTTGTTGGAAAAGGAGACTGGGGAATAACCATCGATTTGAAAGATGCTTATTTCCACATAAAGATTTTTCAAGAACACCGTTAGTACCTCAGGTTTCAATTTCAAGGGACTGCTTATCAGTTCAGGGTCCTTTGTTTCGGCCCTACGAGTGCCCCAAGGGTTTTTGTCAAAATTACATCAGTTGTAGTGGCATTTCTTCGAAAATTCAATGTTCGTCTAGCAAGCTATCTAGACGATTGGCTGACGGTGAACAGTACAAAAGGTCTTTTACTAAAAGATCGAGCTACAATTCTCAGTCTCCTTTACCGATTAGGCTTTGTAGTAAACAAGTCAAAATCCCAACTAATTCCAGTACAACAAATAATTTATTTGGGAAGTTTTTTCGATCTGAGCAAAGGTCGGGTCTTTCCTTCTCAAGAAAGGATAGAGAAGATAAAGTCAGCAACCAAAATCATTTGCAAGGGCAATTGCACTGCAAAACAATTCATGATTCTTTTGGGACTAATTGCGTCATGTCTAGAACTCATTCCGAATGCCAGATTGTACATGAGACCCATTCAACTCCATTTGCTGCAGAACTGGAGTCCGGCAAGGATGCCTATGTCCTCAGCAATTCTTGTTACAGCAGAGCTAAAATCCCATCTTCAGTGGTGGTTACAGGATCAGAATGTAGCAAAGGGCAGATCTTTGCAAAAGCAGTCATTTTTAGTCACTCTGACCACAGATGCAAGCAGCACTTGGGGCTGGGGGGGTCATTTGAACAATCTGACATGTCAAGGCAAATGGACCAATCTTCAGAAAATGTTACACATCAATTGCTTGGAAATGATGGCAGTAACCCTGAGTTTACGGCATTTCCTGTCTCAATTGAGGGGCAAAAATGTCATGGTAAGGTCAGACAATACGACTGTTTGCCAATACATAAATCGCCAAGGGGGGACAAGGTCAAGACAGCTGTGCGGGCTAACAATAGAACTGTGGGAATTAGCCAGAACAAATCAGATCAATCTGAAAGCAGCCTATATAATGAGCAAAGAAAATTTTTTGGCCGATGCTCTAAGCCGCAAGCAAATACGAGCAACAGAATGGTCACTGAGCAGCACAGTAGTTCAGAAAATCTTTATGACCTGGGGTCAACCAACTGTGGATCTCTTTGCAACTTTCTACAACAAAAAGACCCTTCTGTTCTGCTCATGGACCCCGCATCCACAAGCCTATGCTCTAGATGCTCTGTCAATAGCATGGCAGAACATGTTTGTGTATGCGTTTCCACCACTTCAGCTTATCCCAAGGGTCCTGTATCACCTCCAAAACTTCAATTGCAAAATGATACTAGTTGCGCCACTGTGGCCACGGCAGCATTATTACCCTCTACTTCTGAAACTACTGATAGCATTACCATTGAAAATCCCATGCAGTCAGAATGTTCTGACTCAGTGCAACGGGAGGATATCCCATCCTCATCCCGAATCCCTTCATCTGACTGCATGGCTGTTATCGACAGACGAATCTCTGCAAAAGGATTTTCAGAGCCAACTAGAAAACTCATGTCAAAATCTTGGAGACAGGGAACCCAGAGAGATTATAAAGCTAAATTTAGAAAATTCCATAGCTGGTGTGCTGAAAGGGAAATTGATCCCTATCTTGCCTCTTTGAAAGATTGTGCAGATTTTCTGACATGTATGTTTCATAAGGGACTGAAATACAGGACTCTAAATGGCTATCGGTCAATGCTATCTTCAGTTTTAGAACCGGTGGATAATTTTGCTGTAGGGCAACATCCCCTAGTTATACGCTTATTGAGGGCAGTTTTCAATGAACGTCCACCAGTAAAGAAACTAGTTCCTGAATGGAATCTTCTTCTTGTTTTAGAATGCCTCAAAGAAGAACCATTTGAACCGTTGCGGAGGGCATCTTTGAAATATTTAACATGGAAGACTTGTTTCCTGATAGCCATTACTACCTTCAGAAGGTGCGGTGATTTACAGTCTTTACAGCTTGGTGAAGGCTTTGTTAATGTCCAGAAAAAGGGAGTTACTTTTATTAGAACTGGGTTATCTAAGCAGGATAGGCCAAATCATGTTGACAGGAACATTTTTATACCAGCATTATCAGACAATAGAAAACTAGATCCAAAAAGGGCATTAACATACTATCTTAAAAAGACAGAACCTTTTAGACACTCAAAAAAGGGACAAGATGTTTGCAAATTGTTTCTGTCGTATCAAAAGCCAAATCGTCCAGTTACTGCTCAGACTATTGCTAGATGGTTAGTGGATACAGTAAAATTTTGTTACAAGAAAAATAATAAAAGGCCAGGTAATGTGAAAGGACATTCTACTCGAAGTATCGGACCTTCTTGGGCCTTTTTCAAAGGTGCCTCTTTGCAACAGATTATGGAATCGGCAGACTGGTCAAGGGAGACCACATTCACAAAACACTATCTTAAACCTATCAACATAGATTTTATGAAGGTGTAGAAAACACCGGTGTACAGGGGGTTACTCTCTTCTTGCGGATTTTGGAGAGAACTATTTTGATAGAAATAAGGAATTTCAGACTTTGTATGTTGTATGATAATGTACAGTGTAAAGACACTTGATTCACAGTAGAATGTATCTACTAAGGTGTATGATTTATGTTTTCCCAATAGAAAATTGGGTTTTGTATAGACCAAGTTATATTGTGTATATAAACTGATTGAGGTAGACAGTGAGGACAGATTGGGATGAAAGACACCCACCTCCTCAAATACTGCTGTTGAATCTACAGTAATCCTCATCGTCATACCAGGTAAGTTTATTTATGAAATAAAATTGGAAAATTTGTATTTCAAATTAGAGTTTTATGAATAAATAATACTTACCTGGTATGACCGCTACCCTCCCTCCTTCCCCTCTTGTCATTCATAGTTCTTTAGGGCGAACACTTTCGCCAGAAAAGAAACTGAAGTTGACACGAGGTAAACACGGAAGTAAGCTAAACGGTGATAGAGTAAAAAAGTTCACTTCCGGTTGGGTAAGGTCTAAAGCGGATTGAGAAAAGAGAATCCTCATCGTCATACCAGGTAAGTATTATTTATTCATAAAACTCTAATTTGAAATACAAATTTTCCAATTTGATTGTAAAAAAATGCCAAATGGCATGGATTATTTCACTCATCTATCAGTGAAATTATCAGAACCCCTCCATGTTTCTCTGTTAGAACCAAGTTGTGTTGTATTTGTAAAATTGTTTTAAAATATTTCCACACATTCTTCTTTTTGTACAATGATCTAGAAAAAAGTGGGAAAAAATCATTGTGTGAAATAGTAACTTCTTCATTTTACACAATGTTTCCTACTGTCTTATTTGTGAGTCTCAGACTTGAAAAAACTGTGTCTGTTAAAAAAGGACTTTTTTTTCTTGTACTGAAGATGAGTAACAAATGTTAATTTCAGGCATTGCCAAAGCTGAAGTATTGAAGGCTGTACCTTTTGAACCACCAAACAACACGAATGTAGAAGAAAGCCTTAAAAAGATACAGGATAATGACGCATCATTAAAACAGTTGAATCTCAATAACATTAAGGTCAGCAGGTGTTTTATTTTGTTTGTTCTATCTACTAACCTATTACCAGATGACAAAAAAATAAGAGGGGTCCAAATTGAAAGAAGATACATAAGATCTTTCAAATTGCACTGAAATAAAAAAATCAGTGCCAAATAGGGTAGGAAATAATGTAGGAAAAGGAGAAATTGTGTCTCCTTTGGTTTTAGCAGGAGGTATAGACTAAAATCAGCTTGCAAATATTTAGTCGATACATTGTGTTTGTCCCATTCAAGCTGTAGCTCTTTTTGAAATTAATTTTCATTAGACATATTGACCCACAACCATTGCCTCTGGTGCTATCAACCATTTGATTTTAAGCCATTCCCACTTAATGACGCTTTTTGACGCCCCTCAAGAAAAAAGCTTTGGAAAACAAAGTAAACATTGAAGAAATTGCTTGTTACAAGCAATTTCTTCAATTTCCACAATGTTTTCTAACCTAAAAGGTAAAGATTTTCAAAATTTGCCCAACTTGAAATTGTCGCCTCCAATTTCTTTAAATTGAGACCAGTCTAAAATTTTGTCTTGTGGTAGTGAGTTAATGCAAATTCCTGCAAAAAGAAAGTTTTATTCAGCATAACAAGGGTTAAATTTGAAGGAGTGCTTGCTCAGTTCAGTGGCCTCAAACAAGACCTCCAACAAGTTAATTTGCATAACAGGAAAATAAAACAAAAAATCTATCTCTGTGTTTGCCTGTTTCAATGTGTGTTATCAAACAGCCATTTACCCTTTTCTTCACAATTCCATGATTTTACAGTGACTTTATACTTAAAAGAAAATGCGGGAAAAGAAGAAATTGATTGTAACAATCAATTTTTTCTTTTACCTCAATTTTTTCTCAACTCTGGGCTACACTCAACTTTAATTGTCATCTGCAACTATTTTCAAATTGGACCAGTCTAAAAGTTAAAAAAAACAGAAAACGGTTAACTACTAATTAGTTCCAAACTATGAGAGTTGGTAGATACCCTATAGTATTTACTCTGTCTGTCTTTCCATTTGTCTGTTCCTTTTTTCTCCCAAGAGCTTTAACCCTTTCCCACACAAGAAGATTTTAGACTGGTCCAAATTCAAAGAAGTTGCAGACGACAATTTTGATTGATGAAATCTTTAAAATCTTTGTCTTTTGGGGTAGAAAATATTGTGGATAATGAAGACATTGCTTGTGACAAGCAATGTCTTCATTTTCCACAATATTTTCAAAAGATTTTTCGAATTTTGGGTATAGATTCCGATCGTTAATAACTTGGACAAATTAAACTGTCCAAATTTCACATTTCCAGGATTACTCTTTTCAAATAACTTCCATTTAATAACTTCCTTATTTGAAAATGGATATTTTACAAATCTTGTGTAGGCATGCCTGTCCACTCATCAGTTATTGATGGATGGTGACTGTCTGTCAAAAAACAACAGAACAATTAAGTCATACATTTAGACCGGAAATGAATTTTGAACTCCAAAATTGGTCAACATTTATGTGAAGCATGTTTATGGACTTGAACTTGGTAAATACAGCTTCTTTAAGATCGTTTAGATCGCCAACTTACCATCTGATTTTTTTGGCTCATCTGAGCACAACATACTCATGATGAGCTATTGTGATACGTGGTTATCCTAGTTGTCCATCTTGTGGTGTGCTCATTTTCTCCTGCACTCTTCAATGGATTTGATTCAAACTTCACAGGTAGACTCAAGATCAAATAGTGATATACACATTCCATTTTGGTTATAGTCCATGTGCTTCTAAAAGGGTTATGTTTCTTTCATGAAAAATCTTGTCTGCTCATTTTCTCTAAAGTATTGATTGGATTTGATTCGAACTTCACCGGTAGGTTCATTATCAAGCAGAGATTTGTATATCCTATTTGAGTTATGCTCTATTTACTTTCTAAAGACTTATGGTCCTTTTTGACTGTTCATTTTCTCAGCAAGTAGTAGTATTGTACTTAACTACTGATTGGATATGATTCAAATTTTGCAAAAGCT
The DNA here is from genome assembly GCA_946902895.1 of Fragum fragum. Taxonomy (NCBI): domain Eukaryota; kingdom Metazoa; phylum Mollusca; class Bivalvia; order Cardiida; family Cardiidae; genus Fragum; species Fragum fragum. The sequence continues at coordinate 4,780,068 of OX336383.1, read as the reverse complement.
GATTCAAGAAAAGATGTGAACTTGTTATTGTGGTTTACTTTTCTTGGAGGTTTGGTCCTTTAGGGAAGAAAGGCTTCATTTTAGAGACAATGAACCTTTGGGGGTATTAATCACATTTTCTAAAATTCTGCAGACATTTTTAGATACAGTCCAATGTATAGTTTGATCATTGCATATGAATGTTGATATTTTTGTATTCTAGAACATTTCGCATGAAAGATTGGAGGCAATATGTGATGCCCTAAAGACCAACACTCACCTTGAAACATTGGAGATGGCCAGTGTAGCAATGACTGATAGAACAGCAAAGGTAATGGAATATGCTTCACTTATTTTTAGAAAGCATGGTAGGGTTACTATAACCATCTTTTCAGCCAACTATCATAGCCATATCACCATTGTCGGACTGTCAATCTAGAGTTCCCGGGTTCGATCCCCGACAGCAGCACTCATCCTTTCCGACTATTTGTCTCTCACCAATGGTTCGATAATCGTAGACCTATGTGGGATAGCAGCTGGAGGCTAGGAAAGGATGTAATGGTAGTACTGGTGTGAGAAATACCAGGATTCCATTGTTAGGTGCTCCAGCTGCCGCGATTTAACTGAAATACTGTTTAAAGCGGCGTAAAACCCCATTCAAACAAACAAACAAACCATATCACCACTACCAGGTATCTATTGTTAGGTGCTCCAGCCGCCACAATACGACTGAAATACTATTAAAAGTGGCATTAAACCTCATTCAATCAATCAACCATATCACTGTCCATTCAATGATTGAACTTCCTATTGTGGGGTCCCTTGTGCCATCCTTGATGATGGTGAATAGCCTTTCCTGTCTGACAATCGCTAGGCTGCGGCACACATTCTTTCCGACATTTGTCTCTCACCAATGGGTGGATAATTGCAGACCTAATGGGATAGCAGCTGGAGGCTAGGAAAGGATGTAGTGGTAGTACTGGTGAGAGAAATACCAGGAATCAATTGTTAGGTGCTCCAGCCGCCCCAATATGACTGAAATACTGTTTAAAGTGGCATTAAACCCCATTCAATCAATCAATTAATCAATCTGACAATTGCCTCCAATTGATGGAAGGATAATGGTAAACTTATGTGGGATGAGGGTTGGACACTCAGAAAGATGTTGGGGTATTACTGGTAAGAGAATTACCAGGAATCCATGGCTAGATGTTCCAGGTGCCTCAATATGATTGAAATAAGTAGTATTATACCCCAATGATATACCTCATTCAATTAAACAACCATATCACCACAATTCCCTTAACTAAACTTGATCAGAATTCTTACATGTATTACTTTGGACAATGAGCTGAAGCATTTTTCCTGGTTTTTTAGCTCCACTTGCAAAAAAGCCAGTTAGATATCATCCTGGTGTGTCTGTTATGTGTCCGTCGGTGAGTCCCTCCAACTGTCTTAAAAAAATCTTCTCCTCAGAAACTACTTTTTAGACGTCAACCAAACTTGACAGGATTGTTCCCTAGATTGTCTTCAATGGATGGGACCTTTTTTCCCCATATTTGCATAATTGTGTAGTTGTTATGATTGTCTAAGGGAGACAATACATATTTTGTAAATATGTCAAATTAGTAAATTATATCTCTTGTGTCTGACATCTTAGTAGGAAAAAAAAAGACTTATTGTTTATATTGACTTGTACAGTTGGAAGATGATGAAAAAAGAAAAAATGTATCTAACCCATTGCCAGACAACAGAGTTTTAGACTGGTCAAAATAAAAAAAAAATATTGAAGATAAACCATTAAGTTGAAACTTTAAAGCTTTGAAGAAATAAAGAAAAAAATCAGGGCTTTTGTGGGCGGGGCTTATTTCAATGCATTGCAATAACATGTAGTTGTTGTATTATTAATGGTGTAATAGATACAAGTACAGTAAAATTGTCATACAATAGATTTAAGTTGGATACAAGACTTGATCACATTACATGCACGGTTAGTTAATTACAAAAAGTTTAAGGAATTTTGGTCCATGGAAGAAGTAGGTAGAGCCAGCTGTAGACATTAATTTTTTATGATTTGAATTTAAAAATTGAAAGACGGTTCAAGTTCATGAAATTTTGAAATTGTTTGTCTTAAAGGTCAAATTCAAAGAAATTTTTATATTGTCTTTTCATTCATTATTTTTCAAGTATATGGTGTTAATTTAACACACAAACAATATTTTCGCGATTGCAGACCGTGCACATGTACAAAAACCAATTCGAAATGTCAAGATTTAATACTGCCCCAAAACAGCGCATCGCTTACTTCCCCTGTACATTCCCCAAACCGCTTATCTCCCCTGCATTTGTGACGTCATAGTAGAAGCTATCTGTTTTACATGTCCAATGGTTGCTGTACTAAATACAGGCGATAATACGTAAAAAATCGATTTTAAAGGAGAATAATGACGAACTGTGCCGCTTACGGTTGTAATGTTGAATCGGGGACTCAGAGGATCAGCATTTTTACGTTTCCGATTGATTTTAAAAGAAAAAAGTTGTGAATTCATAGCGGACAGCAGTGACAAATTTTGAGCCACCGAGTCATGCAAAGCTTTGTGTGAGACACTTTAATTTCAAGTTTTTGATCAGCCCGAAACTAGCAAATGACGTTGTTTTTAAGAACTTTCGACTCCGATTGAAACCTGACGCCGTGCCAACAATCTTGATCTCGGAGAACCGACGGGAAGAAGAACCGACATGCCGACCATCAGCTAGGGCAATTTCGAGGAAGAAGCTGCAACAGCGGTTAGATCAATTTGGTGAACAAATTGATATCTCGGCCATATATTGTGGGGGTTGGGATTATATAAAACAATGAACAAATCACATTATGGACCGATTTTTCGTGAGACAGCAGAACTGAAAGGGTTCCCATTTTGTTCATCTCGGATATTGTCCTTCCAATATATTGACCAAACGAGACTTTAAATAGAGGAGTGTACCGACCTATCAAATAATTCATTCAGCCCTGACCTGAGCTTATCAACTCCGACATTGGTTGCCATTTTTGTTTACCTTTATTTTTTATTATTTTTGATTTGGCGGCTTAAACATTGTAACTACAGCCTTTTCAAGCTATAGTTACCACGTTTAGGTCATCAACCAACCATTTTACTTTTTTGTTACATGCTACTTGGCATAAATTTTGCAAAAGAACGCTGTTAAAAATCAAAGCGGAACTTCCTGTTGGAGTTCATGAGCGGAGACTATGAAGTAAAGGGCGGGCCAGCCATTGGTAAATTTTGACATATTCACGAAAACTGTGTGGCAAAATGAGAAATTAATAATTATAAGTCATTTCCCCTTATTCTCACCATTTTCTCCTCTAGTCATACTCTCATTTTTCATTGATCCCATTCCAAAATGACATAATTTTAGACTAGTCCAAATTGAGAGGTGCTTTGAATTTAATTGCTGTTATCAACTACTTAGACCTGTGTTTATTATTGATATGAACATATTTTCCTCATAAACATACTGTTTATCTAGAATTCCAACAAATTTTCAAAATGTTCCTTTTACATGGTTGTTAGAAGGTATTTCCTTTTTTTTTTATTACCAAAAAAACCATTTAGACACATTAAGGGGTCGACACTAACAGTGTTCCGTGATCCCTTAAAATTGGAAGGGACCCCAGCAATTCCAGGCTAGAGATTCCATTAGGATCCTTCAATATTTCTCCAGTACAATAGATCTTAAGGTATCAACTAATTCTCCTGATTTTTCGTTTGCTTGCCTTTGTAGAAAACATTGTGGATAATGAAGAAATTGCTTGTACCAAGCGATTTCTTCATTTTCCACAATCTTTTTTGATTTTTTTTTTTTTTAAGTTGGGCTTAGACGGACAGGATTGCGTATGAATGAGTTATTACTGGGCAAAAAATTTTAAGATCAAATTAAAAAATGTGTTTTTTTATTGAAAGAGGTTGCAGATGACAACTTAATTTGTGCCAAAATTGAATAATTATTGTAAATAGGCTTCAAAAATTTGAGAAAATTTGCTATTGCTAGTCACAAGCAATTGCTCCTTTTCCCCGTATATTTGTCACAACTTTCTCCTACTGTGAGTAAAAATAGAGGATTTAGTTGTAATGTGTTAAAAGGAGGTACAGATAATTGAACAGAAAATAGTGGCTATCATTAAGTTCAATTTTTCAAAGATCACAATAGTCACTAGCAGAAAGACAAGCTACTGATTGCTTGGTAAAGGGTAAACTTAGGCCATGGTCATGTCTTAATTAGTGTTTTAAACAATACAGGAAATGATTACATAATATATGCATATCCCATCCTTTCATGTTAGACAAACTAGTGATGTATATGGCACCCTTGATTTTCACCTGTGATCTATGTTTATTCCAAGGACTGTATAACTCCTTGTTAAAGTCCTTATTATTCTATTGCAACTTACTATGACTTTGGAAATAAGCTAAGATGATACTGGAAAAGGTCATAATTTATGTCATGTATGAATTAATCTTAATTTTTTTATAACATGACAGAAAACATTTCCTTGGCAGAAAACATTGTGGGAAATGAAGAAATTGGTTGCAACAAGAAATTTCCAAATTTTCAACAATTTTAATCAAAGCCATTTCTTGAGGTGTATCATAAAATGGTTTATAATGGATTTAAAGAATTGAAAGGTTGACAACCAGAATTTCTTCTTTTCAATAGTCCACAGAGGGAATCATGTCTCTGATAGCAGTCACCACATGTGAAGGAATCACTTTCCTCTCTCCTTTCGCAATCGTCTGGAGGCCAGGTGTCTGTGTAGCCTAGAATAAAAAAATGTAAAGAGATCTTAGCTTTTAAACCAAAAATTTTTTGGTGATGTTTAACTTAATGATAGACAACAGAGTTGGGAATGGTCCAAATTCAAAAAGTAGCAGATGACAATCTAAAGTTGATGATCTTTACAGGCTTTGTCTTACATACGACAGAATCAAGTAACAAGCATTTTCTTCTTTTTCTACAGTGTTTCCAAGATGGTTGGTTGGTGATCTAAATTGTAACTACAGACTGAATTAGCTGCAGTTACAATGTCAAGGTCCACAAACCAAGAAAAATGCCTAAAAGATGTCCAAAATTGCAGTCCAAAGTTCACTTTTGGTCTAAATGAATGAATTGATCGTAAAAAAAAATTCTTTGACAGCTGACAATTGGTAAATCACTGAATTTTAAGAGTTTAAGAGTTGAATGGGGTAGTAAACTTTGTATAAGGACAAATTGCATGTTACAAGCAATTACTCCTTTTCCCACTATTTTTTTGCAAACTACAATGCTTCAGTATGTCAGAACATTGGATTGTGTGGTAATGGGGTAAGTTTCCTTGCCTTAACCCTTTTCTGTTCAATCCCTGATTTTACATCCCTGTAAATTTATGAATAAGAAACATTGTAGAAAAAGAAGAAATTGCTGATATCAAGCAATTTCTTCTTTTTCCACAATATTTCAAATCCCACTGAATGCTTACTTTTAACTAGAATCCACTTTGAATTTTCGTCTGCAAGTCCTTTGAAATTGGACGGGTCTAAATTTTTAGAAAACAGGAAAGGGTTATAAACAATGTAGGTCATTTATGAAAAATAATTTAGCACTATAACAAAACAATATTTTACTTACTCATGAATTCTTTGGTTTTCCTCAAGTGGGCCTGTCTGTAACGAATGGTCATAGTAGGTAACTCCCAATACATGAATGTTCAGACAATTCACCCGGAATGCAATGTGATCTGTTATGCGTGTCAATCCTGCTTCATCCTTCCCATCTATACTGTTTGTTGTCATGTAGCACTTGGATTCTGTCACAGTTGGCATATTCACACAAATCTTGCACTGGCACCTGTGAAATTGAATTATTTATTATAATTTTAATATTTGAGAATGATTTACTGTCCATATTTACAGAGAGTAAACAAACGTCACTGTAACTTTTCTGATGGGGTCACAATTGTAAACCATACACCAAGAACTGTTTTCAAACATTGGACAATGTAGTACTGATTCAAGCAACCAAAACCATTTGAGCCAGTGTTAGACATTTGCATATAATCCTGTCCGATCAGACTTCACTTTGCACCTAGTAGATAGCTACAGACTGAAAGTTTCTTATGACAGCCAGATAATCATCTAATGCACTATTTGGACAATAAGACTGGGAATGTCATGCACATAATTTCTTATTCTCGTCTTAAATTTACAAACGAGATGTTTGATCGTAAATTTTTGGTAGAAGAAAATTCAGAGGAGTTTTTGTTACAGTGTTAATAGTCCAGGGATAATTCAAAAGGGGTCTCACTCGCAAACGTCACTTCATTGGGATCTTCATTTAAATTCGTTGTTCAAGTCAGATTCAAACGTTCAAAAAGGGAGTAAGTTGAATTTTTTACGATTCTAATGTTTATAAAGGGCAATATTCGCCGCAAATATTGATCACTCACCATGTTGACACCTCAGGAACATTATCGTCAAAATCGGGGCAAAAAGAAGACGAAGAATATAATCATCACTATCCTCCGATTCCGTAGCAATTGCCCTTCAAACTGGTTCGTACACATATGGCCTTAAAGTACCAGAAACATCCATTTCTTCTTCGGGAATATCGCTAAAATCGCTGTCATACTCTACGTCCATTTTTAATAAACTTCTACTATGACGTCACAATTCAGGGGAGTTAAGCATATGTATCCAATAGGTAAGGGACATAAGCGATGCCGTAAAAATGGAAAGGTAAAAATAAAAACTCCAATAAAGTGTTTTTGAAACAATCTCAAGAAAAATCAATGAGTATCAATGCACATGTTTATTAATGGAATTTTGAAAATTTGAATTATGTTACCCCTATGGATTTGCCCTTTAATGCATTTTGGAAAATAAATTGCATCCTATTGGTGGGAATATTTCAGCCAGAGGAGCGATAAAGGCTTTGTTGGGCTTCTTGTTCAATTTGAGCAGGATTGAAATTTTACTGACAGCTCTTACTGTTATAGTATTTGTATAAAGAACTTTTTTCACGTGCAGAAAATCATTTATTAGACCAAAAAGTGGTCACTTAAGAGAATGATTGCTTAAAACACATTTTTGTGAAATATTTGAAGGATTGATTTGATTGCATATATACATTAATACAGAATTCCTGCTAAATCCTATGATCTTTTACTTTTTCACAGGCTTTATAAATACCATGTATAGAAAAAGGCATAGCGTCTGAATGTCTAATTGCAAGGTGATTTGAAAATGTCAACTAAATTTCAGTCTTAATCTATTACTTAACAGCAAATTTTTAGACTGGTCCAAATTGAAAGGACTTACAGACAACAATTTAAGGCTTATGAAATTTTGGATTTGTTCAATTTTATGAGTAGAAAAGATAGTGGAAAATGCTTGTAGCAATTTCTTCATTTTTCACAAAGTTTTCCCAATCATTTTTCTTGAGGGGCTTCAAAAAGCGTCATTGTTAGGGAATGGTTTACTATTTTGTTTGTTGATAATTCCAGAGTCACAGTGTATTCTTTTACATATACATTTGTTGCATTATGAATTATCTTTACAGAAATTAGCTGAAGCTCTAATGGAGAACAAAACATTGAAGAACCTGAATGTTGAATCTAACTTTATAACTGGGGAGTGTATTGTAGAAATAATGAAGGCAATCAACAAAAACCAAACAATTATAGAATTTAGGGCTACCAACCAGGTTTGTACATGAACAAATTATAAAATGAGGCTGCATGTTGCATTTCCATTGAGTGACAGATATTTTCTACCAATCAAATAATAAATTGACTATAAAATCATTAATTTAGACATGGCTGCTGGCAAGTTTGTGTAAATTTTTTCTTTGAGACTTAAACCATTACCAAGCTATAATATTTCAGATTGGTACACAGGCCCGGGCCATGAGTTCCAGGGTTCAATCCCCAGTTGCTTGTTCAAAACAATTTCTTCATTTTTCACAATTGTTTCTTTAATCTTTTTCAATGAGGGTCATTTAGAAATATATTTGCTTGGGAATGGGTCAAATCTGGTAACAACAACTTATGCTAGCTGTAGTTACTATAATCCATCTGCCCCCAACAATTTGCTTTTAACCCATTACCAGACGGCAAAATTTTAGACTGGCCCAAATTGAAAGAAGTTGCAGACAACAATTAAAAGTTAATAAAATTTTGGATTTTTTCAACATTCTGGGTAGAAAACAATGTGAAAAATAAAGAAATAGCTTGTAACAAGCAATTTCTCCATTTTCCACAAGTTTTCCAAACCTTTTTTTCCTTAGGGGTGTCTAAAAGTGTCACTGAGTGGGAATGGGGTAAGCTCACCTGAGCATAACATGCTCGTTGTTAGCTTTTGTGATCCTTGATTGTCTGTCATTCTTTGTGCTCTATCTATTTTGCACTGTCAACAATTTAACCCATACCATACAACGAAATTTTACATTGGTCCAAATTCAAAAAAGTTTCAAAGAACAATTTCTATTTATTGAATTTTAAAAATCGACGCTTTTTACAGTAGAAAACATTGTGGAACATTTTCCACAATATTTTCCCAAGTTTTTTTCTGGAGGAGGCGTAAAATCAAGAAATTGTGAAGAAGTGGGTTAAATGTTTACACTCTAGAGGCCACAGTCCAATCTTGATCGCAATGAAATTAGCAGAAAGATGAACCATCGATTATGGGAAGGTGGAAAAAAATTGGAAAAGAGGCCTATACCTATATTAATTTTTAGACAGCTCCAAATTTCCAAGAGGTTGCAGACTACAAGTTTATTAAATTTTAGATTTTTCATGGTTACTTCTCCAGGCAATATAACTGAAAAACTGTGTGAAGAGGCAATCCTACAATATAAATGGGAAGGAACTGAAACTTGCCAGAATATAAATCTATGATGTCTTGTAGTGCATAAGACCTTTGAAATTAAAATCACTCTAGTCGTTCTTCAATTATCTGCCTTGAATTGAGAAAAAATAAAATTTCATGTGTGCACTTATTCTCTTTCAGTATCAATGGGAAGGAACTGAAACTTGCCACAATGTAACTCTATGATGTATAGTTGTGCAATTCAAAGTTTTCATAGTTTTGAAATTCAAATCACTACAGCTGTTCTTGAATTGAAAAAAAAATCACAATATTTTATGTGTTTGCAACTCCTCATATAGTATCAATAGGAAAGAACTGAAACTTGCCCAAATTATTCTCTATGATGTCTAGTTTTGCCTAAGAACTTTGAAATTCAAATCACTTAAGCTGTTCTTGGATTATCTGTTCTTGAATTGAAAAAAATCACTTTATTTCATGTGTGCGGAACTCCTCATACAGTATGTAGGAAACAAACTGAACTTTGCTACAATGTATATCCGTGGTGTCAAGTTGAGCATAAGACCTTAAATTGGAATCACTCCAGTCCTTCTTCAATTGTCTGCCCTTGAATTCAAATAAATCATCATATTTCTTGTGTGCTCAACTTGTAAAGTTTCAATCAAAAGGAGTTGTAACTTTGCATTATGAATCTGCATAGTCTCTAATGATGCATTAACCTTTAAAATTAAGATAACCTACGATTGCCTGATTTCTAGTGTAAGCAACTTTTGAAATGCTTATTTGTGCCTAGTGTTGATTGAAATTAACATAATGATCTACTGCCATTTTTTTATATCAAGTGTAATCTTACCTGTCAAGGTCAGTTTTCAAGGTCAGTTTTATCAAAAAAACTTATGGTAAATATTTTATGCCACTGACAAGCCCCTTTGGGCGTATATGCGAAGCTCTTGTTATGACAGTGTCTGACCCTTATATAAAAAGTGATTGTGAAAGACAGGGATGTTCATCCCATATGAAACACGAGGCAACCATGTTCAAAGTTAGATTAACCTATTTCAGAAACCAGAAGCGCTGGGTAACAAAGTGGAGACAGATCTTACGAAACTTGTCGAGGCCAACAGTACACTCCTCCGACTTGGGATCGCATTTGAGTTCCCTGACGCTCGTGTTCGGACCACAGAAAAACTTCAGGCTAATTACGACCAAAGTAAGTTGCTTTAATTTTATATTCCAAATTTACTAGTACTCAGGGACATTGTAGTTTTGGAATGAATTATCCCACCTAATTATAAAACAAAAACTAGGAGAAATCAATATTAACATTGATGCTTTTTGACGCCCCTCAAGAAAAATAATGGAGAAAACATTGTGTAAAATGAAGAAATTGCTTGTGATAAGCAATTTCTTCATTTTGAATAAATAATGTTTTCTACCCAGAAAGATGAAGTCAATTGCTGTTTGCGGCTCTTTTCAATTTGGACCAGTGTAACATTTTGCCGTCTGGTAAAGAAATGCTTTGTTTGTGACCCTATAAAATAAATGATCTGTTGTCCAAGGAAACATGCCTAAGTGATATTGCTTTATAAAGGAAAATTGTGTTTTATGACGTCATGATTGTCTGAATATTGCTACATCCCTAAAGAAAAAGCTTTAGAAAATGAAGAAATTGTTGGCAACAATGGATTTTTTATTATCCACAATGATTTCTTAATTTTAAAAATGCCATGAAAATTTAAATTGTTGTTTGCTACTTCTTTAAATTTGAACCAGTCTTAAGATTTTGTTGGCTGGTGATTGGTTAGCGTACAAAAACAAACTGTAACTTTGTCAGTTTCCAAGATATTTACATGTCTTTCAATTGAGTTTACCAAAAAATTTATTTTTGAAATAATGAATAAATTCAATTTTCAGCTGAGCTGTCTTGTTGAGAAAACATGAGGTATTGCTATGGCCAGGTCTGTGTCACCGTCCAAAAGTTTTGAGATTTTGAAATGTCCCTCTTATTACTTAACACATTCATTTGAAACTTGGAATATTTGTTCACTATCAGAAGAGTAGTTTATACCAACAAGGGAGATAAATCTGAATGCAGTTTTTAACAAATTATGCCCCTTTTTTCCTTCTTGTCCACTATCAAGCACTTGAACAGCAGATTGATGGCATCTGCCAGTGATGCTCTTGTTTTTATCATTGATGCAAGATTTCCTGGATAATAGATCAAATACTTTTACATTTGACCTTGGTATGTTACCATTATGTTTATATTTTTAGCAAACCTGAGCACTTTAGCACAAAGTGCTCTGGATGAGTTATTGTGATCAGTCATTGTCCAGAGTCTGGCCTTCCATCTGTCCATCTGTACGTTCAAAATTACAAAAAATCTTCAACTCCTAAACTAACAATGGAATTTCAATCAAACTTCACACATCAAACCATAAGGCCTAGGGATTTGATATTTGGTATGTATCAATGCTTTTTGTATCGATGCCTATTGACCCGTACTTTGAAAAATAGCCCCTTACTATGGGATCACCAATGTATACATAGAGTTATAGGTGAAAATCCTTAAAAATATTTTCCAAAATAATTGGGCATAGACCTTTGATATTTTGGATATATTATAAAATCCTTTAGCCATCATACTAAGGTGAGCAATATAGGACCATCATAGTCTTCTTTTTATTTTCAGTGCGGAAGAAGAGAGTAGGTGATAAAGGACAATCATAAACATTTTGCCTTCTGTCCATGTTTAACAATCGTGTGACGTGTCTCCCGATTTGTAATCCGTTGTCGCTTTTACGTGTAATCTGTGTTAACTGCCTAGTCTAGTGAGATTTATAAATAACTATTTCTGTGGACAACAGAATTTTGAACTGATCAAATTTAAAGCATACAGGTATGATAAATTAATCAGGTAAAAGAAAAAAAAGATTGAATGTTGGTACTTGTTGTGCCTACTGGTATACAAGACTACACAATTTTAGAAACACCAAATTTAACTCATCACCACACAACCCTGCATTGAAGAAATATAGATTTGGATTTTTTCTAGGAATTATAAAATTGTGACAAGCAATTGTTTTCTCACAATGTTTTCTATGTCATACGACCCTTATTTTTCACTTTCTTTGTTGTGTGCTACCTTTTTCAATTTTGACTGGTCTTGAAATTTTGTCATTTTGGAAAGCGTTAAAACAAAGATTTTTCCTTGATGTTAGAATGAACGGTCATTAAAACTAGTAATTGTTTGGAAAGGTTAGAGTTATATTTTAAATAGAATTTAATCTGCTCATGATTTAATTTTTGTATGATAAAAAGGTTTGTTTGAGTGAGCGTTTATAGGCATTTGCCTGTTAACCCATTCCCACAAAGTGACGCTTTTGGACGCCCCTTAAGAAAAAACAATTGGGAAAACATTGTGTAAAATGATAAAATTGCTTATCACAAGCAATTTGTTCATTTTACACATTTTTTCTACCCAGAACTTGCAAAAAATATTATATCTTCAAATCCTTTAAATTTTGACCAGTCTAAAATTTTGCCATCTAGTAATGGGTTTAAGAGAGATTTATACTTGTACTTGATTATTTGTGATCCAGAATTCATTCTGCTTTTAAATATTTATATTTTGGTTTGTCATGTGAAGAGAGAGGAAAATCAATGAAACAAATAAAAAGAAGACTTCGCATAGAATAATCAGGGTCCGTACTGCTAAACGCATATCAAGACAACCAAACTGTAGAGCAATCTGAATTCAAAGAAGTTGTAGATGAACATTTTTTGATGGCATTTTGAAAGTCTGTTTCTTTTTGGGAAGAAAATATTGTTAATAATGAAGAAATTGCTTGTAACAAGGAATTGTCATTACTAAAGCTTGAACAAAGCTCTAGTTTTAAGGATTTAGTCATCAACCAACATTTTACTGCTAACAAATGCTTTACTAATATTTATGTAAACCTGTATTAGATAACCCATTACCAGATAATTTTTTATTAGACTGGTCCAAATTTAAAGATATTCTAGATGACAATTCTAAGTTAAGGAAATTTTAAATTGTTTTGTCTTTTTAGGTAGGCAACATTGTTGATAATGAAGAAATTGCTTGAAACAAGCACTTTCTTCATTATCCACAATACTTTCCAGAGCTCTTTTCTCGAGGGGCATAAAAATGCAGGATTGTGTGGGAATAGGTGTGAAAGCCTTGGAAAACACTGTGGAAAAAGAAGAAATTGCTTGTAACAAGCAATTTCTTCATTATCCACAATGTTTTCTACCCCAAAAGGCAAAGGTTTTAAAGATTTCATTAATTTTAAATTGTCGTCTGCAACTTCTTTGAATTTAGACTGGTCTAAAATTTTATCATATGGGAATAGGTTAAAGTATTGCATGCCAAGATTTGCCCATTGATTTCTACAGGCATTATGAACGAATAGTTTAATTTAGACCTTGCCACAAAATTTACAATAATATTTTTTTGAGATGCAATCTTTTGGTTTTACTGTATTGCGAGTGAAATATAGATACATATAAAATGTCAATCATTCTATTATTTTTTTCAGCACATCCACTTGCAAATACAATCTTTTGGGTTGGGGGGGGGTCTCTGTTTTCTGCTAATAACATGGTATTTGTGTAATGAATTTTTTCTTGAATATTTTTGATAAGTGAGTTTATACTCCTTTATTTGTTTAAGCCTTTCTTGCTCAAACCCTGGTTTTTACGTCCCTGTGATTCATACTTGAGAAAACTTTGTGGGAAGAAAAGGAAATTGCTTGTGACAAGCATTTTCTTTTTTTACCTCAATATTATCTAACCTGTAGTTTGGTTAATTTTCAAATTGCACCCAATTTAAGTTATCATCTGCAGTTTCTTTCAAATTGGACGAGTCTTAAATTTCAAGACATGGGAAAGGGTTAACTTTGAAGCTGCCAATTGGCCGAATGCTAACTTTGCCACTTTCTTCTTACATGGCAATTCCACTGACAAAAGAAACAAAATATTTTGTATGTGGTCAGAGACATAAAATGCAAATTGTTGATCCGTCATAACAAACATATGCATACTGGATGTTACATGTGACATCAAAAATATAGGAAAATATTCCTATTTAGCACTTGTAGGAATGTTTGTTGCCAAAGCCAATGTCACTTTGTATTCTGTATTTTAATAAAAAGGTCACTACCCTTTTTTACGAATAAAAAATCAACATCAAAGATGTCAAATATGTTTTTCATAGAATACGGGCAAAAAAAATACTGTAAATGTTTCTCCTAAACACTTTCAATATGCCATTGTTTTACAGTGTAACATCATTTAATCCCTTTCCCAGACATCTGAATTTTAGACTGGTCCAAATTTAAAGGATTTGCAGGCAACAATTTAAGGTTTATTAAGTTTTAGATATTTATAACTCTCTTGGTTGAAAACATTGTGGAAAATGAAGAAATTGCATACCTATATACATGTAATACAATTCTTGTCAGTTATTATTTGTCTTAATTCTCATTGAGAACTTCTATTAATAATGATCATGATTATTTTTGTTTCTGATAAAAAGAGTAGGATCCGGTATTTACTATATTAAGTAATATTTATATATGTGCGTATGTACTTTTAGCAATAATTTGGAGCTTTTATTTCTGTTACACAATATCAGAGACAATTTTATTGATTATAGTAAAGTAAATTTGATAGAATATAGTATTGATTACAGTGGACATAAAGTTTTATAAACAAGAATTTTGGTATACCTACAAAATAATATGAGTTGACAGGTTCTCCTTTATATGTGAATTATTTTATTTTAGTTTTGTCTGTCAAGATTCCAGTGTCTTGATTACACCTTCATACAGTGTGATTAAGTTTTTAGGTTCATACCTTCTGTATAAAAAAATCTCCACATCTCTTATTATTTAATTGCATCAAGAAAAACAAAGTGTACGCTTTACTAGTGTTAAGTAATATATATTTTTTTGACTACTGTGCATAAGCATGGTACATAGTTGCGTGCTCGAAATTTTGTTAATAGAAGTATGATAAAAATAATCAGCCAATCATAACACTTGAATCTTGATAGGGTCTTCTACAGCCATAGCGCAGTAGTAGCTTGTAGGACATCTAGTTATGGGGTCCCCGGTTCGATCCCAAATATCGCGGCAAATATCATTTCCAACATTTGTCTTCCACCAATTTTTGGATAAATTAGAACTTAAGTGGGATGAGCAGCTGGAGGCTTGGAAAGGATGTAGTGGTAGTACTGGTTGGAGAAATACCAGACTCATGGTTAGGTGCTCTGGCTGCCGTGATCTTACTGAAATACTGTTAAAGGTGGCGTAAAAAACCCATTTAATTAATCAATCATGGAATTTTGATTGATTTTACTGAAATTTCCTTATATATTTTATCCATTTTGGATGATGTAGTGGACAGCTAAATGATGGATGGATGGCACCTTCCACTGTCTCTACTACTAGCTAAGCTCTCTTGTTCCCGATAGGAAGTTCTAATTTGATATCGAAAAGGTTTGTTTCAAAATTTATTGCCAGTAACATGAATAAAAAAAGTAAAGTGGTTGTTAAGTGACCTAAACGTCGTAACTACAGCTTTATTTAGCTGTAGTTACAGTGTTAGAGTCACTGAACCAATAAAAATGCTTTACATAAATGTCAGACAATGTTTGAGTTCAAAGTTCATTGCCGGTCTAAATGAACTATTTGATACAAAGATGGATTCTTTGATTGAAAGCCATGATTAGTCATAAATCGTAATCTGCAGCCTCTTTCATTTTAACCAGTCTTAAATCAAGTTTTCTGGTTATTAGTGAAACATTTTCTGTATTTGGGGCTTTTTGCTTATTCAAGGGCTATTGGATTTGGATGGCTTGAAAATTAGGGCTTGATTTTTTTTTTTTTTTAATAAAATTAATATTATGTTTTGGAGTCGTGATAATGCATACATTGAGCAATATATTTAGGAAGGGAGTTAGCGTTCTTTGTTTCATGTATTTATTTTTCCATGTCCATTTTTACACAATCTTTATGTAATAAATCAATCCTTAAGACACATTGTAAAGTGATTCTGTTTAGTTCAACCAAGTATCTTCAAACTTGAAAACAAAACGAACATTCAACAAGTTCGAGTTGTTCTCCACGAAGTGTGTTTGTTCCCCATGGCGTTTGTTTGTTCTCCTTGGCGTTTGTATGGATGTCTGACTCATGTCTTGTGCCATTTGAATGTGTTGTCAAGTCCTATGGCAAAGAATTAATAGCCCTGCCCTAGTACTGGAAATACCAGAGAAGGAAATTAACCCTTTCCTTTTCAATCCCTGGCTTTTACGTCCTTGTAATTTTATAACTGAGAAAACATTGTAGAAAAAGAGAAAAGGGATCGTTACAAGCAAATCCTTCTTTTTCCTCAATATTTTCTACCCCACTGAGTGGTTATTAGCTCACCTGAGCTGGAAGAGCTCAAGTGAGATATTGTGATTACTTTTGTCTGGCGTCCGGCCGTCGTCCGTCAACAATTTTTCTAAAAAAAACTTTTCCAAAACCGCTGGGCCAATTACAACCAAAATTGGCAGAAATGTTTCTGAGATGGTCCCCTTTAAATGTAGCCCAAAGAATTGAAATCTGTCGAAAACTTTTGTTGCCTTGGCAACAAAACTGAAATTTTCAAATAATATTAAGAAATCTTCCCCTGACCTAGTCGACATAGAGTCCTGATATTTTGAATGAAATATCAGTATATTGACCTCTTTCAAAATTGCTAAAATCATTACCTGAGGGATCTTGAACTTACCCATGTTGAGCAATTGGCACGTTTACGAATATTCTAGAATCTACGAGGAGGCGTTTTGTTTCTGTAAGACAGGCTAGAGATGAACTCAATGTATATTGAAAACGTTTTATATTTGACCCTACCGTTGAGAAATGTGCTAGACTGGTACCACTGTCGACTTTAATAAAGCCGGCTTTGTGTAAGTCGACGGCGGTAACGGTCTAGAAATGTGCATGCCTCTAAAAATCAAAGTACTGAAAAGTACTGTAAGCTAGCAAAGCATCGTTTTACTTAGTAATCTTCTTTGTCAAACGTCATTACTAGCAAGGAGTTAACCCATTCCCGCACAATCCCTCATTTTTACGCCCCTTACGCAAATAGTGGAAAATATTGTGGATGATTAGGAAATTGTGTGTTACAAGTAGAGAGATAAATATTTTAGAATTTTCAACAATTTGAAATTGTCGTCTACAACTTCGAAGACTCTGGTCAGTCATTTTGAACACGATATGCTCAAGTGAGCTGAAAATATCTAGGAGATGAACTTGCAGGCAGAGTTTGCAATATTCCTGAAATACATTAGAACTACTTTTTATAGCATAGGCGTTTAACAGATTTAATGGTTAAGCCTCCAGTGGCAGTTTGCACTCGTTGAACTTTGAGACGACCTCAAAATTTTGTCTGTTAACTTAATTTGTTAAAGCTGGCGCTTTGCTAGCTAAAATCCAAATGATTTATGGTCTTGAAGCATACAAAAGGCTTGCAGTATATCTAATGACACAAAAATGGCCGTAAAAATTAGGAATGTCAACTTTTCATTTTTGCGCAGTATATTTTAATGAGCTTTTTTTACATGTTGACTCATATTTTGGCTCTACCTAGGCTCAATCATTTTTAAAAAGTAACAAAGAAAGAAATCATGAAACTCTTCTTCTCTGAATGAAACCGAAAGGAATATACGTTTGGTATTTTTTTGTGCTTTAACAACTAGAGGGCCTTTTAGAAATTTATTCAAATGGTGACTGTTGATTCATAATGATGATGCACTCTGACTCTGACCATTCGACATATGAATAAAGAATACTTTAACTCTCTACCCCTGTCTGTCTTTGATTCAACCTCACTCCTTATCTATCTCTACCTTTGTATGTCTATATGTCTTTTTCTGTCAGTAGCTATCTCTATTCGTGTCTGCCTTTAACTCACCATCTGTCTGTATCTATCTACATCTCTGTCCGTCATGAACTCTACACTGTACCTGTATCTCTACCTTTATCTGTATCTATCTATATCATTTCCTGACTGTATCTCTAACTGTATCTATCTCTACTCTTGTCTGTCTTCAACTCTTTACCTATCTGTATCTTTCTCTACCAGTGTCTGTCCATTAATCTACCTATATCTGTATCTATCTCTACCCTTGTCTGTCTTCAACTCTTTACCTATCTGTATCTTTCTCTACCAGTGTCTTTACATATCTGTATCTTTCTCTACCAGTGTCTGTCCATTAGTCTACCTATATCTGTATCTATCTCTACCCTTGTCTGTCTTCAACTCTTTACCTATCTGTATCTTTCTCTACCAGTGTCTTTACATATCTGTATCTTTCTCTACCAGTGTCTGTCCATTAGTCTACCTATATCTGTATCTATCTCTACCCTTGGGTGTCTTCAACTCTTTACCTATCTGTATCTTTCTCTACCAGTGTCTTAAACTCTATCTGTATCTTTCTCTACCAGTGTCTGTCCATTAGTCTACCTATATCTATCTATCTCTACTCCAGTCTGTCTATAATCCTACCTCTATATGTATCTATCTTTTCCATTGTCTGTCTATTGCTCTACCTGTTTATGTATCTATCTCTACCTTTGTCGGTCTTTACCTCTGTCTGTATCCATCTCTGCCCGTCTGTCTTTTATTCTACCTCTATCGTAATCTATCTCTATCCTTGTCTGTCTTTCACTCGATATCTGTCTTTGTTTATCTCTACCCTTGCCTGTCTTAAACTCTATCTGTATCTATCTCTACCCCTGCCTGTCTTTAACTCAACCTCTATCTGTATCCGTCTGTCCATAACAGTATCCCTGTCTGTATCTATTTCTACTCATGTCTTTCTTAAACTGTAAGAAGTTTCCCGTCTCTATCTCTAACTGTATATGTCCCTACCCCTGTCTATCTTTTACTCTATCTGTATCTATCTCTACTCCTGTCCGTCTCTAAATCTACATCTGTCTGTTACTGTCTTTATCTCAACTCCTGTCTGATTATTAACTTCGAATTGGGATTAGAACAATCAGAGGTCAATCAGAGATCTCATTTACATAAAGTAGAATAGACATTCCTGTGCAGTCTAACTAGGATCCATAATTGACGTATTGAGGCTGTCAATCGAAGAGTCGATTGACCAATCGAATCATACAATTAGATCGAAAGTGACCTTTTTTTTTCCCAATATCTTTTGACATTTATGAGAAGCATCTTTATTGGTTTGGTCACATAAATATACGAACTTCAGCTTATTCTAGGTGTAGTTACGACATTCAGGTCCTGAAGAAACCACTTCGTGAATTTTGTAAAATAAAAACGTTTACTTTTTAATTCGACCTTACTGTCGGAGCTCAGTGGGCGGGGCCAGCGATCCGTCAAAATTCGAACTTCCCCGAAGGTCCCTTTTCGCTTGACGACTTACACATAAAAATAATCCAATGTAAAAAAGGTTGTTTCATGAACTTTTATTAAAACGAAGCGACCAAGAAAGTAAAGGATGGAAAAAAAGCAACAAAACACCATCACCGTCACCAACAACAAAAAGGTTAACGATTATCCACCAATTGGAGGGAGACAAATGACGGAAAGGATATTTGCCGCAAGCGAGGATCGTACCCTGGACCTCATGACTCGAAGTCTAAGGTGCTACCCAATAGAGTCAACAAAATAAATAAACAAGAGGACCATGATGGTCCTAAATCGCTCACCTGAGGCATCTGCAAATTACAGTACTTTTTTGTATAAAAAGACACAACTTGAGCAAAATAAATAAAACAAATATAAGATTTTGAGCTTTGTACAAAACAATCCAGTAATGCTTTAAAATGAAAATGAATGCCTTTGGCTTCATAGTTTAATCGATTACCAAACTATCCCAGAATTTGTCACCCTCAGGGAAAAAGGTTTAAAAAAGCATTGTGAGAAAGCAAGCAATTTCTCCATTTCTATTTAAGAAGAATCCTTTCAATGCGATTTATGCAACTTTCAATCCCAGGAGCAGAGACATTTTTTTATCCTAAGAGCAAATTTTCCTGTAACATAGTACAAAATCATATAGTCATGCTACATACCAAATATGAATGCCCTTCATCTTATATTTCAGAAGGAGAAGACTTTTGCTCTAATTGGGTGTTTTCCAAAATTTCGGACCTCTGGGGCAGTGCCATGTTTTATCCCAGGGCTAAGATTTTAGCTAACATAGTAGAGAACCATCTGGTTATGCTATAAATCAAATATGATTGCCTTAGACTTTGTACATTGGGAGGAGAAGACTGTTGAACATGGTCTAATTGAGCATTTTTACGAACTTTGGACACCCAGGGAAGGGATGTTTTTTAACCTACAGGCATGATTTAATCAAAATGATAGATAACAGCCAGGCTATGCTACACTCAAAGTGTAAATGCCCTCTGCCTTAAAATGAAGAATTTTTTTCAACATACTCAAATTTTGCATTTTTCCAAAATTTTGGACCCCTAGTCAGGGCCGTTTTTGACCCTTGGATGAAAACTTTTTGTGATATAGTACAAAACCATCTAGTTATGCTACATACCAAATATGAATATCCTAGACCTTATAGTTTAAGAGGAGAAGCCTTTTGAAATTGCTCTTATTAAGAATTTTTCCAAACTTCAGACCTCAGGGGCGGGGCCATTTTTGACCCCAGAGATTAAATATTTTAAAACTTGGTAGAGAACCATATGATTAAGCTCTTTACAAAATATAAAGGCCTTTGGCCTTGTAGTCTATGAAAAAAAAAAAAAACATCAAAGATATACTAAAATTTCCAATTTTTCATATGCCGCGGTTACAAGAGTTTTTGTAGGAATTAAATTCTTTTAACAACTTTTGAAGAGCTTCACACAATGAACATCCCTGCAAAGTTTCAGTTTGATTGGCCTACTGGTTTAGGAGGAGAAGATTTTTAAAGATACTTAAAGAATTACTAAAGATTCCAATTTTAAAATGCCGCGGCAACCAGAGTTTTTGACGGAATTAAATTCTTTTAACAAATTTTGAAAAGCTTCACCCAAGAACATTCCTGCAGAGTTTCAGCTTGATTGGCCTACTGGTTTAGGAGAAGAAGATTTTTAAAGATATTTAAAGAATTACTAAAGATTCCCATTTTCATATGCCGCGGCAACCAGAGTTTTTGACAGAATTAAATTCTTTTAACAACTTTTGAAGAGCTTCACCCAAGGAACATCCCTGCAAAGTTTCAGCTTGATTGGTCCACTGGGTTAGGAGGAGAAGATTTTTAAAGATATTTAAAGAATTACTAAAGATTCCCATTTTCAAATGCCGCGGCAACCAGAGTTTTTGACAGAATTAAATTCTTTTAACAACTTTTGAAGAACTTCACCCAAGGAACATCCCTGCAAAGTTTCAGCTTGATTGGCCTACTGCTTTAGGAGGAGAAGATTTTTAAAGATATTCCAAGAATTACTAAAGATTCCCATTTTTAAATGCCGCGGCAACCAGAGTTTTTGACGGAATTAAATTCTTTTAACAACTTTTGAAGAGCTTCATCCAAGGAACATCCGTGCAAAGTTTCAGCTTGATTGGCCTACTGGTTTAGGAGAAGAAGATTTTTAAAGAAATTGTGGACGGACGGACAGACGGACAGACGGACGGACGACGGACAACGACCGATCACAATAGCTCACCTCGCACTTTGTGCTCAGGTGAGCTAAAAAAATGATAGATCAATATTACCAATCAAGCTAAAGCGATCTGGTAAATGGAACAGTTATCACCTCTGGTCACAGCCTGCGTTAAGTTAAGCTGAGATTGTTCGAAACGTTTCGGTCTTTGACGATTTTCTGAAAATAAAATTGTCCAGTCGCTGATCCTGCCCATTTACTCCTTTGGACACGCCCACTGACTCCGACAGGAAGTCCCGCTTAGATATTTAACGGCGTTATTTTGCAAAGTTCATGGCTAGTAGCATATTACAAAATTAGAATAGTTGGTTGACTATCTGAACGCCTTAACTACACCTTGAACAAGCTGTAGTTACGACGTATAAGTTGCCAAACCAATATAAAAGGTCAACAAAAACGGCGGCAAATGTTGGAGTTGAAAGCTCAGGTCCGGGCTGAATAAATGATTTGATTAGTCGGTTGATTCCTTGATTGGATGCCGCGATTGGTCAATTGTCATTCGACCCTGTCATATATCAACTCTCAAAATACCATCTATATTTGATCTATGCCGAACCCTGTATCTTATTTTAAAGGATTTAAATTGGCAAGAAATGCATGGGAGGTAATAGTGTGACAAGAGGAACAGCTATCTAATATACTGGATTACTGCCCCTAGATAGCGCTCGGCTATGAAGATCTCAGGATAGCTCTCTGACCGGGCACGTTCCACGCAAGGTTGTTTGTGTTTATGGGCAAGACTCTTACCAATTACTGGAAGGCAAATTTTTAGACTGGTCTAAAATGAAAGGAATATTACAGACAACAACTTTAAAGTTTATGAAATTCTAGATTTTTCGTCATTCTGGGTAAAATATATGTGAAAAATGAAAAAATTGCAAGCAATTTCTTATGGGTCTAAAATGTGACACAAGACCAACGTGGTGTCTCTTAACCCTTCCCTGTAAAACCCCGATGATATACGTCACTGTGATTTTTATACTTCAAAAAACATTTTTGAACTAGAAAAGATTGTTTGTATGAAGCAAATTATCTTTTTCACGCAATATGGAAGAAAACCTTATTTTCTGCCACATAGGATGGTTTTATTTCAAACTGCAACCTCTTTCAATTTGGACCAGTCTAAAAAAATATATAAAAAACGGGAAAGGATTGAAGTAATAGAAAAGCAGAAAAGACATGAAGTAAGATCATGGCGATTCTCTAAAGCACAATTTCGACCTTTGACGTCTTGGTCGGTCCGCGCAATCTTTCCAGAATCGATACTTTCCTAGTCTGTTACCAGACTCTTTCAACCCACTACCAGACGGCAAAATTTTTGACTGTTCTAAATTGAAAAGAGTTGCAGATAACAATTCAAAGTTCACGATTTTTTTCAACTTTCTAGATGGAAAACAATGTGGAAAATGAACAGATTGCTTGTAGCAAGCAATTTCTTCATTTAACACAATGCTTTCTCAATTCTTTTTCTTGGGGGGCGTCAAAAAGCGTCATTTAATAGAAATAAGTTTAAGGGAAATTAAAATCTTCCACTGTTGGACAAGGATGTTAATCAACCTGTTTCCACACAATGACGCCTTTTGACGCCCCCTCCCCCTTCCCACTAGGAAATCAGTTAAGAAAACATTGTGGAAAATGAAGAATTTGATTGTAACAAGAATTCAGAAAGTTGAAAGAATCTGAAATTCAGTGACGTTGGAATTGTGGTCTGCAACTCCTTTCAGCATGGACCAGTGTAAAATTTTGCCGTGTGGTAGGGGGTTAAGTCCCTTGTCTTGAAAAAGAAGTTTTCTTCAGCACGAGCCACAAACACAAACTTAGATCAAAAAGATATACATGAGGAAAAACTGTTATACATTAAAGGTCCAAATAAACCCGACAGCGACCATTCTATACCACTTCCCAAGATGTCCGGTTTTTGCCTGACGGGTCCCATTTCAATATTCGATAAACATTTAGATCTTTATGTGATAGGGACGAGTATTAATAAACGGATCATTAAATTCAATATTTCGGAAGAAGGTCCCATAATGGGTGATTAATTGCTGAAAAAATGGCCATATTTTGACCCTCGGATTTTATTGCATTCTTCAAAGACTCAAAGGTATCTGCGCCTTTCAAAAGTCAAGTTAATAAAAGAAATCTTACACTAAGAAAGTTAATTATTCTCAATGCCAAACGAGATGCCCATCAGATATAAATTCAGATAATTGATCAATCGCTCTGTCAATCAAATAACCAGTCAACCAATGAAATCATTTATATAGACCGGAAATGAGTGTTGACCTCCGATATTGGCCACTATTTTTATTAACCTGTTTTGTTGATTTGGCGACTAGCTTATTCAAGCTGTAGTTACGACGTTTAGGTCGCCAACCAACTACATGTATTGTACTTTTTTGTTACACGCTACTGACCATAAAGTTCACACACAAAAAAAACGCATTTAAAATCAAAGCGGACTTTCTGTTGGAGTCAATGGGCGATAACAACGGAGCGAGTGGGCGAGCCCGGCGATTGGTCAATTATTCAATACTATTTGTTTCATTTCTAGGGTTCAATGCGTCTTTCGGGTAAACAATAAATCTCTGATAATCTTAACCAATCACTGTTATCAATAGCTTTAAACATACCCAAATTGAATCGGTTAGAAGACGACATAATTTGGAACTTCATATTTTAAGAATACTACACTATACGCCGGGTAGGATATATCAATTGTTTCGTCGAGCCGATCCAGTCGAGTATCGACAATATAGAGCTTATTTAAGAAATAACGCTTTTAAAAGTGGTATTGTAACGTCTTATTTAGACATTTGGATTCCCCACGGTCAAACATCATGGCCTATGCAAGCCTTTGAAGTTGATGGTTCATTGGATACTAGGGCTCAAAATTGGTCCTGTCCCATCTACCCTGCTCTCTGATATTGGTTACTTTCTGGGGCTGCATTTGTAATGAAATAAGGACATTAACACCGGCCATCAAACAGGAGTAAAACATTTATAAGCCCAGATATTATCTTTTTTTTTTTTTTTTTTTCATATCAAGAAATGAAATATTTTCCAGCTTGTCATCCATTTGAGACAAGGAACGTTCAGTGATTCTGATCTGGCAGACAATTTCAATTAGCCGGGAATCAATGTCAGTCTCGATTAAGCTCATTCTAACGAGAGGGCACCTGTCTGACACGTGACTGTCATGGTGATACTGCTGTTGCCTGGCAACGACGTCTGGGACGGCAAAGGTCATTCTAGATTGACGAACTGTCTCAGATCATTTTCGTCTTGAAATAACGGCATGGCTATTATATCTCTTTTCAACACTTTTCACCTTTAATTGTCAGAAAGCAATATTTGGATACATTTAGTTTGATTGATGGATCAAAGCGGATTCATACATTAGTGTGATTATTTTCTTACGTTGATGCCTCAATGAAAACAACAACAATAAAAATAGTATCAATATCATCAAGCAGAACAAGCAATTTTTTACAAGGAAAATTGAATGGGTCTCCTTTGTAGGCAAACCTACAAAATATGTGCGACCTAAAATGATTGTAAAATATAAACAACAACAATAAAGAGGGAAAAAAACAACAACAAAATACATCAAAACAAGCCAATCATAACGCTTGGACCTTGATAGTTCCAATTTGATTATAAGTTATTTCAAAGTATGTTGGACGCGTGAGACTGGAAGATAGGGACCGACCCAATCTCGATAATCTCTGGTAAGAGTACTAAACGTTATGAGAAAAGGAGAAATCGCTTTTCTACAAAAGTTTCCATTTTTCTCCGAATGTTTTCCTGAATATCACGAGTCTCAAAGTCAGACAAAACAAGAATCGAATCGTGTGAAGAACAGTTTCTGAAAAAAAAGTTAAAGCCATTATAACCTAGGGAGTGTAATTACGAGGGAGTGTAGTTAATTGATCTCGTGGAATAATCGTTTGTTTTAGTGTCAGACCGATATATCGTTCATTGTGTGAACGAAATAAGCGATATTTCCACGAATGACTGAGCGACGAATGAAAAAAAATGCTTTATGTTCACCGAATGAAAGATAAATCGATCTTATGCAGACAAACAATCGTTCTATTCTTTAGACAAAGTATGATCATTTAGGGGTGAACAATAAAAAGAAAAAGAAAACGCGTCATTTCGCACGTGGAGTACGGCAACCTAATGACGTCATCAGCGTAGACGACGTTCAATAGCACGCAATGAACGAAATTTATCAAAACAATTAGTTTATTTTTCTTTAATGCTTTCAGATGGATTATCGAGAAATAACGATAGATTATCATTTGATCAACACACCACCTATCCAGTGAAATTATCAAAAACTTCGCTTTCGTTCATTTCACCCTATCTGACGTTATCTAAGCAGAGCCAAATAAGTGACGTCATCATAAGCGTTGCATAGCAGTCACGTGCAAAATGACTCGCTTTAAGAAAATTTGTCATATAATTTTCGCTTTTTGCCTAATTTTTGCATTAAAGAAATAGAGCAATCGTTTGTTTTTCGATTAAGATCGATTGATATTTCATTTCACTCGTGGCTCTATTTTTTAATTTATTTATTCATTTATTCGCTTTGTGTGTGTATGTGTGAAATTAGTGAGTGATAATCTACAGATAAATCTCGGTAATCTACGAGAAAGCATTTAAGAAAGCGAAATGTATGCATAAGGATAGACCCTGAGAGTAATTTTCTATGCGATATACAAAAGATAAGATGTATTGCTCGAAACACACCATACAGCTTATTCACTTAAAATCCCATAAAACAAGTTGTTATTGCCTGAATTATTTATTAAACCGTTACCATGACGACGAATTTGAAATATTACCAGGCAGGCTGGTGGTTGTATCGTCTGCATTATATAACACAATGCATAATATAATCAACGACATTTAGTCGTTTTCAGTCTGAATCAAGCTGTAGTTACGAGGTTTTAGACTGACAACAACTATATGCATGTAAGGGTAAGGGACGAGGGGGTACTCTTATATAAACTGGTCCATATTGCTAGTACTTGCGGACAAAATCTTTCATTTTTGTGCCAGACACAGGCACGCCCGGTAATCTCGGGCTCCATCTCTTTTTGGAGAACAGTGCAAAATGGAGACAATGATACTTCCGATATGGAGCCAAGGACCGGAACTGAACAGAAAAGGTAAATAAAACAGTGCACCTCGCGTACAATTTGATCTCCTATTAACCTATTATACATTTTCCTAAAACGTCCAGAGTTTCATACCACATAGAAATGATTATATTATCCGTTGGCGATCAGATTTTTCTGCAGACTTACCATGTAAGTAATATCATTATTTCTTGTGCTAGTCACTGTCTGTCTCTCTATCTCTGTCTGTCTATTTGTCTGTCTCCCTCTATAGTCTCAATTTTGGGCGTTACATATTTCATTGTAATGAATGCGACTAGTCTAAAATTGGCATCGCATTCGAAGCACAGAAATCTGTACTATCTCCGTGTCTATCTATCTGTCCGTATGTATGTTTCTGTCCCCATCTCTCTCACTCACTCTCACTCACTCTCTCTTTCTCCCTCTCTCTCTCTCTCTCTCTCTCTGTCTCTGTGTGTGTCTGTCTGTCTGCCTCTCTCTACATCTTTCAATATGGCGATAACAGGTAGTTTGGATTGACCCAGGATATCATGTTAAGTGCGTGTTGACACTTTTATCATTGTAGAATATCAAGTTTTATTTACGATGGGAAGTTAAGTGTTTGCCAGAGTCCTCGCATTTACCCTTTAAAATCACCTCAAACCCCTTAACCCATCCCCAGACGACAAAATTCTAGACTGATCAATATCAAGAAGTTGCAGATGACAATTTAGAGTTTATGGAATTTTATTTAACTTATCCATTTTGTTTAGAAAAGTTTTGTAGAACATATTGTGACAAAAGAAAAAATGCTTGGTTTAAGCATCTTCTCCGTTTAACACACTGTTTTTCGATTCTGTTTTTTTCTTGGTTGGAGTTACAAAGTGTCTTCCTGATTTCCTCCATACGGTATAAAACCCCTTCAAAAAGCATTTAACTTGTGTGTGAGAGTATTTCCGTTTATTTATCGTCTCTACCGTATCACATGCCCATATGAGCGATGCCCTCAGAAGACGGTAAGTTGTTACGGGGGATAGTGCAAGGATACAGGACGGGACTGCTGAGAGCTCCGCCTGGTTCTTCATACGGGGCCTTGGTTTAACGTCTCATTCGAAAGACAATTAGTTGGTTAGTTTATATGGTTTGTGTAGTGCGTAGAAACGTACTTATGGCGCCCAAAATATTACTGCTCGCTTGATTACGTGGATTTATTTCTCTGTAATTTGATTGTTTGTTTCGTCTATCTTGTGAACAATTTTTGAGCACTCAGCTATTTTGTATGCTTGCACACAAAACAGTTCAATAAAAGAATTTCAAAATTTGTAAAAAAAAAATGTTTCTTTCGCTTGAAGTCATTAAAGCATAAGTAATAAAAAGAATATTTTTTTTTGTTTTTAGGATGGTATGTAACGATAAGCTAATCACACTTATATGCCTATTTAACCCATTACCAGATTGCATTGCTAAAGACTAGTCCTAATTGAAAGGACTTGCAGACAACAATTTAAACCTTGTGTAATTTTGGATTTTTTTCACTTTTCTTGGTAGAAAAACATTGTATTAAATGAAGAAATTGCTAGTCACAAAAAAAAAAAAAAATCTTCAATTCCCATGGCTGACCACACAACGCTTAGCTCAGACAATGTAGTCTGAATGGAGGATTTTCATATCAGTGGTTTCTTATGGTCAGGTACACGACACAAAAGTCAAATTGACCTAACTCTGTCTAAACGTCTCCGTCTCTATCAAGCACGAGAATCTCACAGCATGTTTTGTGAGATTCTCGTGCTTGATAGAGATGGAGATCAGAACGATTTACGAGGCTGTCTTGCCAAAACCCGGATTAACAATAAAACGTCACAAAAAGTGCCGCTCATTTGTTGAAACTCTCCATTATGAAGCGACCATGGTTGTTTGGGGTTTTGAAATAGATACAAATTGATTCCTTATCAGTAGTGGATGATCGTTACACTGTCTAAGTTTTTGATCAAGCTTTATGTCTTTTGGGTAAAAGACATAATGCTTGATCAAAAACTTAGGTCAAAAGAAAGGGACCACGACACGCATTGTCAGCTATTTATTAAACACTGTAATACGGCACAAGTGATACCTAATTTAACCCATTACCAGACGGTAAAATTTTAGACTGGTCCAAATTGAAAGAAGTTACAGAGGACAATTTAAATGTGCGGAATTTTAGATTTTCTCAAAGAAATCGTGTTGAAAATGAAGAAATTACTTTTTGTCAGCAATTTCATTTTAAACAATTATTGGTTTTTAAAAAAATGGGTATTAATAATCTATTCTGGCCATAAATAAAAAATTGACATTGGAAAAAACACTTTTTGATACCTTCGACATTTTGGATATTCATCTTTTGTAACGGTGGGATTCTGTCCACTTTCTATAGTTCTTAGTGTGGGGTTTTGCCACGGCCCTCAAAAAACAGGCGATGAGTGATTTTGAACAGTCTCAAAAACATTTGCTTTTGGGTTTTCTTGTTTTATCTGTGTATACCGTTGGGTCGTATACGATATGATTTAAACAATTAAACTTGAAGTTTGATCTCTATTTTCATTGTTATCATATCTTTTAATGGTAAATACAAAAGTGTGTTATCTACAAATAAACATAAAACACCTTAAACAGAACATTTTAGAACTTGCAAAATAACAGAGTCTACAGCAAGCATATCGTGTATGCAGATAACACGTATAATGAAAATTTACGAGATCTCGGGAGATAAGAGGTGGATAATGAGAATTTACGAGATCTCGTGAGAGATATTTATAGCTCAATGAAGTCTGTTTACTCGAAGGAAATTTTAATACAAATACGGAAATAATTTATGGGTCACAGAACAGATATTTGTTAAAACAGCAATAAATTTTTATTTCACCCTTCAAACCTGTCTCGGTGATCTTAAGAAACAAATTTGTCCCGACACTATTTACTAATAAAAGTAAATAACAAATCAGTTTCTTCTTTACATAGACGTTCATGTTTTCATCACCAGCACCGTTTTTCATATACCTTGTAAAGCATTCACACAGACACTCCGGAAAAAAGGATATAATTAAGAATCGAAGAGAATATTTTTGTTTTCATCAAGGTATGAACCTAAAACCTGAATTAAAATGTATACGCGAAACTGATTGATTAAGTCTTCAGCTTTGACTCGGTATTCGCCGCCGTCATAGCGCAGTTATTAGCTTTATATGACACACGTGTGCAAATGTTGGAAATGCCACTCACATGCTCACACACGCACATATATATAATATGTACAGTCAATCTTGCCTAGGCGTCCACCTTTATCAAGCGACAGCTTAAGCGCCCGTAATCTTTGTTTCCTTTTCAAAGCGAATAAGCTTTTAAGAAGCTGAACAATTTGCATTAAAAACAACAAAAAAAAAACACATACACAAGCAGAGAAGAAAGAAATATCGTAACTCAAGCCTATGTTGTTGTTTTTTTAAACTCATTAGAATCGTTTCAATGAGACGACTCAGATGTGTTTGATCAACATAGGATTGAGTACAAATTCTACAATAATTTATGTGTGCAAGAAAATCGATCCGTCATTAACGTTGGTATGCTACAAAATTATAGTCAGCGAATATTCTCTTCGGCGACTACGTTTTGGCCGTCCCTTGAGTGGTCGCTTAATACAGGTTTTACTTAAGAGACGAAGAGAATATTTTTTGTTTTCATGGAGGTATGAACCGAAAAACGTAATCACACTGTATGAATACGCGAAGCGGATTCATACATTGTGTGATTAGGTTTTTCGGTTCATACCTCCATGAAAACAAAAAATATTGTATTCATTTCTTATAATTCAATAGCAGTGAGCGAAAGAAGCAAAAACTTTACAAATTTTGACAACTTTTTGTATTGAACTATTTTGTGCGGAAGCATACAAAATGACTGCGTGCTCAAAATTTTGTTCATGGAGCTATGAATAATTTTTTCGACCAATCAGAACGCCCGTTTTTGATAGACGAAACTACAGATTAAATTATTGAACTATAATTCTATTAAATAAGATGAACAATCAGATTGTTTAAACTCATGCAAATTCACTATAATTTAACGGACTTTAACGTCTTTATCTTCAGCTATGGTAATGGTGTTTGAAAATGCGATTTTGGGTTAAGGCATTTGACAGACTGGATAAACGGGGGAATCTAACATGAGACCATGACCCTGGAGTCTAGTCAACAGCCACTTGGCCGAACCGCCTAGCAACCGCAATACTTAGCCTTTCAGCTTGGTTAAATTTATACCTTTTAAAACAATTAAGGATTACTTTGAATAATGTTTTCATAAATTGATAATTTGTACTCGTTAAACAATACATGACGTCGGTGCGCGAACAAAACGTCTTAACTACAGCTTTGTCAAGGCTGTAGTTATGACATTTTGCTCGCGCACCGACCAGATTTAGCCAGAGATAATGGCTAATTTTATTGTACAGACGGCGACCGTGGTCTACTATTTTGATAAGAATTAAGGTTGCTCAAAAAATGCCAAGTGTTTATTTGAGATTACGATCTGCTTCGTTTTGGTGCGATAACATTTTCTTCTCAGAAAGGTGTTATAATTACGCGACTAATCTCACGGTATTGTGATTATAACGCACGCCTCGATAATTTCCGTAATTATTTTCGCACCTTTACGGCAGGTGAATCGACGGATTTCGCGAGTCTTTTTAAAGCGGCATCCTTTGTTCTTGCCATTGTCTGTTACAATGTTTGTATGTATTTTTCTGTAAGATATGTATGGTAGAGAAGTCTGCCCCTTTCTCCATACGTATTGGCTTATTTCACTGCGTATATCGGAATGCTAAGCCGTAGCAGTCTGAAATATATAATTTGTCACTGATGAAACAATTATTAAAGCCAATTATTATCAAATATTTTCTTTAAATTTTCGAATTATTTTGAATGCAAGTTGTGCAGAGTATACACGGTTTAACCGTTTCCAACAAGGCCGCACTTTTTAACCTCCATGCTTTTCTTCAATCCCCTCTCTCCCCATAAAGAGAAAGAAAGGGGGAGAGAGAGGGGGGGAAAGGGAGATGGAGATGTAACGTTTGAAAAACTTAAAAAAAGAAAGAAAAGGGGCCTTAGTAATAATTTCTTTGTTTACACTATAGAGGCCACAAATTTGACCCAATCTTCACGAAACTTGGTCAGAAAAATTATAGTGTCATAAAGATGAACCCTATCGAGAATGGGACAGTTCTATAACTGTTAGATCATAGGGATAAACTTTTTGTTTGAAAAACACGGGAAAGGCGGTCTTAGTGACTATTCTTTTGCTTAAGCTCTATAAGCCACAGTCTAAGCCCAATCTTTTGAAGTTTGGCTTATATATTCATTGTTAGGTGATAAGGATGAAGCATATTGAAAATGGTAAGGTTTTATTGGAAAATGCGGGAAAAGGGGCCTTAGTGATAATTTCTTTGTTTATTTAGACCTGTCTATGTCCTTCTCATACTGTTAAAAGGTTTAGCAGAATTTTTACCAGGAAGGGAATCTTTATTTTCTAAGCTGTATTTCTGATCATAATACTTTGGGATGAAAATGACTGATGTTACGGGTAGTTTCTTCAATGGCCTGGCACCTGGAAAGTTTTGTTTCGAGTTTGACGCGACCTCTAATAGTATTTTAGTTATATCACGTGGCATTGGCTCCCTGTTAAGGTTCAAATTGAAATTTATTGCTCCGGCTTTGTATGAACGCATTTTTTTTTCTGTATTTGTTCAAAGACAAAATGATGTTTAACCCTTTTCTTTCGTACTGTCAGACCTGTCCAAATTGAAAGAGCTATCAGGCGACACTATAATGTAATTAAAATTAAAAAAGAAGCCATTTTATATGATAGAAAATACTATGGAAAAGAAGAAATTGCTTGTTACAAGCATTTATTTCTTTTCTTACAATGGTTTCTCAAGTATAAGACGCGGTAACATAAAACAAGGGATTGTACGGGAAAGGGTTAACAATATATCGACCTAGATGGGTTAGTCATGTCTTCAACACAAACATGACAATTGATACTAACGTAATAAAATGTCCAGCCGTTCGACTTTTATGTAGCGTTTAACCCATTCCAACTCAACAAAGTTTTAGACCAATCCAAATTGAAAGAAGCTGCAGACGACAATTTCAAGTGGACGGAATTTTAATTTTTTTTGTCTTATTGGATAGAAAACATGGTGGAAAATGAAGAAATTGCTTGATATAAGCAATTTCTTCATTTTCCACTATGTTTTCCAAAAATTTTTTCTTGAGAGGCGTAAAAAGGAGGGATTGTGTGGGAATGGGTTAAACTGTTTATCCAGAGAATTTTGACGTGTCAAACGGAAAGGGAACTCCTAAAAAGTGTGAAAAGTGTCGACCCTTATCAGACTGGCTTTCAATTTTGTAATATCTAACTGTAATGCTTTCAAAGACTTATAAGAAGGTGATTAATCCGATTTTGTAATGAAAACAACTGTTCATAACTTAAAAAAAAATAAATAAAAAATAAGATAAATATCTTGCGAGACGAAACGCCAAATAAAACAGCGAAATACAACCCGAATGGAACCAGAATTCATTTGGTAAATACGTTATTTATCGATTGCACCTAAAGTTGTCTTATTTGTGGTTTCCGTCAATTAGGACATTATCTACCGCTAGCAATGCAGTCGTTACAGATCT
This sequence comes from Fragum fragum, assembly GCA_946902895.1. Lineage (NCBI taxonomy): Eukaryota > Metazoa > Mollusca > Bivalvia > Cardiida > Cardiidae > Fragum > Fragum fragum. Next base: position 4,746,676 of record OX336383.1, on the reverse strand, counting down.
CACCGAAAACCAACGACCTCACCCGATGTTTCAGAATATGTCAAAGGGAAATTACACTTAGTAGATCTAACACGAAAAAAGAATATTCATTGTTAAAATGGCATTGATAACTATCGGATCCTTACACCAATTTTATATGAAAATCTAAACTGAATATATCATATACATGGATAAAAATAAAACGTTATGCTGGACATGTCGGCGGTGCGCGAGAAAAATGTCGTAAGTCTTTGGCTCAAGAAAAATGGGGAATTATGACGATTACATTACCTGCATTGGGTTTTGATTCGCTATGAATTGATAAAACGTATGCTAGATATAAGCCGTTTTTTTTATCCGGAAAGCAAAAATAATTAAACAAATAATAATAATAATAATAAAACACCCCCAAACTGAAACACAGACTGAACATATCGTCGGTGCCCTAGCAAAATTTCTTTAGTACAGCTTGAATAAAGCTGTAGTTACGACATTTTGCTCACACACCGACGATAAAGAGTTAATGTTTTGGCGTATGGGTCTTTGAAAGGGACTTGTTATTTGGTTATGCATATCGTCGTTAGACAAACAAAAGAAAGTAACTACACCTTAAATAAGCTGTATTTACGATGTTTTGGTCGCTTGCAGATGACATGCCATTCAAATAAAGATAATTACACATTAGGATGCACGCTGCATTTACCATTCGCCAAGTATTATCAGTAGTCCATTTACCATCGGTCAGTAACTGAGGGAAACTGTCCGAATAATGATGGGCCTGGGACTCTAATTAATTCCGGACAATGTCCAACTGTTGGATGACCGCTACTATGACCCCTTGAGACAACCTTTTCCTAAAACCTCTTTCCAGGGCAAGAAAACGGAAAAAAATGACATCGTGAAATGCAGAATACTTCGCACAATATCGTTTCCGTTATCAAAGAAAACCTGTCCACCTGACAAAAAAATGTGTTCTTGTTTGTTAGTTTTTATTTTCTTTCAAATTTACAATAAACTACCTTTCTGATTCACATAGATATAAAAGTATTGATAAAAATTATAATATTGATTATATACATATAAACAGTATCCTAAAAACTGAGAAAGTTACAATTATTTTTGTACATTTACCCATCACTAGACGGCAAAATTTTATACTGATCCAATTTTAAAGAAGTTCCAGAAAATATTTTAGTACGAAAATGTTAATACTACATCCTAGGGTAGAAAACACTGTGGATAAAGAAAACTTTACTCGCAATAGAGGCATTCGGCAATCGTCGGGCGATCTCCGAAGTCTCCGATAAATGTAGGTACGGAATCAGCCGATATGTGACAAATGACAATAAAGTTTTTCTCTTGAGGGGTGTAGCAATAAGCAGACAATTGATCAATCTCTGGCCCCGCCCCCTCACTCAGCGGCCACACCCATTGACTCCGACATGAAGTCCCGCTTCGATATTTCATGGCGTTATTTTGCAAAATTTAAAGCCATCAGCATGAAACAAAAAGTATTATAGTTGGTTGGCGACCTAAACGTCATAAATAAAGCTTTAACAAGTCGTTTAAATCGTGAAGGAGATAATATTCGAACTAAATTATCACTGGAGATAAGATGTTGGTTCACTATCACGAAACTGAGACAAAAGCTCAATCAAAGCAGTGGAATCGAACTGGTTCTCCACCTCCTAAAAGGTATCAGCTGTCTCCTTCGGCTGTCAAAGTCATGCTTGTTGCCTTGTCGTTTTGGGATTCACGAGGAATGATGCTTTCTCATTTCATGTCAAAAGGTCAAACTGTCAAACACTTTTTTGAAGTGATTTTGACAAATCTCAGAGAAAAACTCCAAGTGAAAAACAAATGCGTCCCAGGTTAGCACAGAAAAATGTCCCCCTTCTTCACGATAACGCCCTCCCATACCGCCGCAACTACAGTGGAGGTTATCAACTCTTACAAATGGCAATTGTTGTCTCACCCTCCTTATAGCCCAGAAACCTCCCCGGTGTTTCCAGAACCGAAAAAATGCTTGCTGGAAAATATAAAACCAGGGTGTTTTTGATATCTGCTGTTACACTGTACCTTAAACATTGGTCTATGGTTCACAGCAGGAATACAAAAGCTCCCACGAAGAAGCCAAAAGTGCGTAGACGTAGGTGCAGAATATTTTGAAAAAGAGTAGAAAGATTTTTTAAAATGTTGAATGGTTTTCGAGAACGAGTCAAAAGTCCGGATATTTTCTGACCTTCCCTAGGAGAAAAGTAGAATAATGGCTTCATGACTACGATGTCGGCGAATTATGGATCATGTGTTGCGGGGGTAACGGGGGGGGGGGGGACAACAGCAACTTCAACAAAAAGAAAAAAAAAAACAACACATTTAACCGGTCACTCAAGCATGGATAAATGCAATGACTCGAATAAACATGACGGAGAATAAACTATTCCGACATTTTATTCTGGAAGCAATTAGTGTTATATGAGTCTCCAGAGAGAAATCAATAAAACAGTAAAAGGCTAGACGGGTATTATGTATGCCGGTGTAATCGACAATTAATTATGTAAGAATGCAATAAACCCGTCTAGGGTTTTTTACGGCCTCATATTGTGCGATTTTTGTCGAACTTCTAACACATTAAGTGCTGTACACAGATGCAAGCTGGATCCGCTGTACAATCTTGCATTGGCTTCATTTCTCACCCTTTTTCTTCAGTTATTTAATCGATTTTTAATTCATTTTTCGAAGTATAGCTAATTGAAGGATCGCTGCTGTCAATCGAAAATCGATATACATATTGACCAATCACTGGCCCCGCCCACTTACTCCGCCTAATGACTCCGATAGGAAATTCTACTTCGACTTTAAACGGCGTGATTTTGCAAAATGTATGGCTAGTTGCATGTAAAGAAGAAGTAGAATTAATTGTCGGTTGGCGACCTAAATGTCGTAACTAAAGCTCGAGTAAGCTGAAGTTACGACATTTAAGTAGCCAAACAAACAACACGGTTCAAAAAATGGCGGCCAATGTTGGAGTTCAACCGTTAACTGGTTTTAAATAATATTATTTAATTAAATTTCAAAATTATCAAAAACCAGATTACGACTTGAAAAAAATATGCAAACGAAACAGATATAACTATGAGTAAATGCAGACCGATTGCGTTACATTCTTGCCTAACAATTATGTAATATACAACAATTAACGATTGTGTTCAAAAACACGCCTTTTATGTCCATTAATTGACGGATCGTGATGTGTCAATCAAGAATCGATTGACCAGTCAAATAATTCATATAGACCGGAGTTGAACTTTGAACTCCGACATTGGCTGACGTTTTATGTGAAGCATTTTTGTTGGTTTGGCGACTCATACATCGTAACTACGGCTTATTCTAGCTGTAGTTACGATGATAAAGTCAACAAACAACGATTTCACTTTTTTGTTACGTGTGACTAGCAATAGATTTTGCAAAATAGCACCGTTTGATACATGTATGTAAGTGAAACTTTCTAGCGGGGCTAAATTAGCAGGGCCAGAGTTCCGTCGGGCAGGGTCGATACGTTTCTCCCCCCCCCCTCCACCCCCCCCCAAAAAAAGAGAAAAGAAAACAAGGGAAGAAACTCAATATATGATCTATGACCAATACTGTTGACATGTCACGAGAAACAACAACCCCCCCCCCCCCCCCCCAGAATAATAATTTTGAAATCACTTGGTTTTTCCATATGTTCCCTTTGGTCTTGACAGGTCATATTGAGTTAGCAGGTAAATTTAATTAAATCGGACTTAAGACGGATGATGAATGCTAAGTGAATCAATATTAAAGAGAAAGTGCCCCAGGGGATGATTGTGTTCATTTTTAACTGCTGCTTTACCTTGTCTTAATTTAGACACTTTATAACCGAATTTATACTGTAGTGTAACTATTTCTATATGCAGACCTTTACACTGAAAGTAAACATGCTCATCAGCGATACCCTTGTCACAAATGTTAAGATCGCCGCACTCACTGAAAAAGTCAATTAACCAATCGAATCATTCCTTTAGACTGGAAGAGTTTTAACCCGTTCCCGTTTATTCCCTGGTTCTTACGCCTATATAATTTAATTGAGAAACTTTGTAGTAAAAGTAGGAATTGCTTGTAGCAAGCAATTTCTTCTTTTTCCATAATATTTTCTTCCCTACTAAATGGTTACTTTTCAAATAAAACCCACTTAATATTTTCGTCTGCAAAACCTTTAAATTTGGATAGGTCTAGTATTTTGCAAAACAGGAAAGGGTTAAACATTTATGTCAAAAATTCTTTGCTTTTTTGCGACTCAAAGGCCGTGGCGATTAGGTTACCAACGTACGAGTTGCCTTTTCTTGTTCTACATCCCCGACCACTCGCCTACAAAATTAAAGCATTTACAACATCAGTCAATTTACCAATCGGGGCTATCAATCAAGGAAACGAGCGAACAATCATATCATTTATTCAGCTAGGACCCGATTTTTCAAATCCAACATTGGCCGCCATTTTTGTGTACCCTTTTCGTTGGTTTGGCGTCTTCAACTTCGTAACTACAGCTTATTCAAGCTGTAGTTACGACGTTTAGGTCGCCAACCAACTTTTATACTTTTTTGACACAAACTATTGGCCATAAATTTTGCAAAATTACACCGCTAATAATCGAAGCGGAACTTTCTATCGGAGTTAAGGGGCACGGCTAATGGATTAAGAGGGAGGGGCCAGCGATCGGCCAATTACGATGTCGGTAGTCAGTGGACAGGATCCAGCGATCCTTCACTTTTCGGATCACAAGCCACGCCCACTTCAGTCGGTATCCCGAGAGTAAATTACGTCTGGGAAAAAAGGCGACATTAGTTCGTAGGTCGGTCAGGACAAAACTAGTCGGCATCTCGTTGGTATAGATGGTGTAAGAATGGTGACTGTAGTGTAGTCACGTTATTTCGATCGCCCAACGGTAAGTCGACTTTTACATTTGTGTTTGGGGATAAAAATGGCGACTCAGGGAGGAGAAAATTATTTAATTTGACATTCAATTATTATTCAATTGCAAGCGGCGATTCGTTTGTTTGAATGGGGTTTAACACCACGCCATATTTCGACAACTGAAACACCTCATTATGGATTCCTGGTTAGAATAAACTATTTCATTAGCCGATTTATTCTTTGATTGACAGCCGAGTTTGGTCAATTTGGGAGGGAGAAAATGATTTTGCGAACAGTGTCTATTTTTGTCCAACATATTTCCAAACTTATCAATTAAGGCCCTTTCTACCGACGGAAACATTGCATGCCTGAGGCTGAAGCATCCCTAAATTCGGCAAACTTGTCAAGGGCTAAATATGGTGCCAGAGATAGGATTTGCAACCTTTGTCTGTGAGGGTAGTAGTCTCAATTAACACGTCATCATTAAAATGGCGGATTGCTTGCTCCGCCCACTTACCTACGACAGACAGTTACTGCTAGTAATTTGCAAAGTTTATTGTCAGTAAAATGTAAAAAAAAATACAAAAAAAAAACTTTATTAAGCTGTAGTCATTGTGTTAAACTGGCCAAACTAACAAGAAGGCGCAGCATAAATGTTCAAAGTTCGATTTTATTCGGCCATAGAAAGTGTCAGTTAAATATAAAAAGAATGAAAGGTCATACTGAATTTCACTCATAGTCACGGAAAATCCTATTCGACAAAGCCATTGATGAATGCGTAAGACAGAGAGTGACAGGTCTAGTTGTCAGTTTGATTACTTTGATCTGACTCTCCCGTCAGGGAAGGTGACAATACGGAAATTAACGAGTGGTCACGAAAGATTCCAGATGTAAAGGGCCCTTAAAATAGATTAATTAAAAATGGGTTTCCAAAGTTACAAGCTGAATTAGAATAACAGAAAATGAATAAATAGATTTAAAATGTTATCATAACATATAAACTCAACTATTGACATACAGAAACAAAGAATTCCTTCCTTTCGAATTTACACGTCGATCTTCGTTATTGATAGGTCGAACGCTGATTCAAATAATTTTCCCGTAAGTCGACTGAATAAAAACGTTAGCATGTCAACCGCTTGACAAACCATGTAGAAGTTTCGTGTTGACACAAAAAACAATGTTATTTCACTATAATTTGTCATTTTCTCAAGGCAGTTTGGACATCGTTTATTGAGTGTACAGGCGCTTATTGAATCCGTGTGTAAAGTTTATTTTTAAAGCGTTTGACAGCCAAGATCGATTGTCGCGACAAACTTTAAAGCATTATTGATTAAATGGATTGATAAAATAGTTAAGGAGGGATGTTAACCTTACATAGCAAGGTATGCCTTTGAATTTATTTTTTTACCTGTTTATGTTATACTTTTTTGACATAACTCACCTGTACAACTATACATGTTTAAAATCACGTAGAAAAAGAATATCTTAAGTTATGTGTAAAATGCTAACTAAAAATAGGCAAGGTTTCAGTGACGCTTACTACAATACAGTTTTTGTCATCCAGACTAAATGTATTATTCATTTTTTTCCAAAGAAAAAAAAATATTTCCTTATTTGACAGGATGCAATATACATTTTCGTATAGATATGAATCATTGCCAAACAATATTTTGCTTTTATGTTACACTTAAAAAAGGAAAATAAATATGAATATTCCAGAATCCTTTTATTTCGTAGCTTTGTTACTTACATCGCTATTTATTGAAAAACAAGATTGTATATACAGATAGTTTATAATGTATAAATTGTGTATGCCTTGTCCGTAGCATGTATTTTTGTGATTTTTATGATGTTTACTTTCTTTTCTTTTTCTTGTAAATTGATGCATGATACCTCTTCTAAATTTTACCTGTATGTTCACCTGTGACTTTCTCTCTCGCTCTCTCTCTCTCGCTCTCTCTCTCTCTCTCGCTCTCTTTCCCCTCTCCCCCTCTCTCTCCCTCTCTCTGCCAAGTCCATCTATGTCTATTTTTCATATTACATCTGTTGATCTGTCTTTGTAGCCAAAAGGAGAATCGCTATGAAACCAATACTGATAATGCCAAATTTATATGTGTATATAAAACTGTATATGTATCACATATGCACATATAACTGTATGCGTGATGATGATACGACTACCACTACGATTGATACAAGGTATGAGACACTGACCCCTTGACCAAGATATTCTTGGGATCAAAAACTGTTGGGGGGGGGGGTCAAAATGACAAAAAGATATAGATTTAAAAAATTTAAGTGTTCTCAGGCATTTTCTTTTAATGATATATGCATATGGACGGAAAGGTGAAAAAAAGATCCTAAGTGTCTTTCCCATGTATGTACTGTTACGATGTTTTTGCATTTACAAGTCGATATTATGAAGCTACAAAGTAACTAATTTATATACACAGTGATCACAAGTACACATGGCGCAGAATTTTAGTGGTCAAAATATCCTTTTTGACCATTAGAAGGTTTAGTTTCGATCCCTTAAGAGAAATTCCGAGAGGCCAATAGGGGAAATTTTCATATATTTGAGGGTCTTAACCCATTTCAACATAAAGTTTTAGACCTGTCCAAATTGAAAGAAGCTGCAGATGACAATTCCAAAATCATGCAATTTTAAATTGTCTCGTCCTTTTCGAAAGAAAACATTATGGATAATGAAGACATTGCTTGGTACTAGCAATTTCTTCATTTTCCGCAATGTTTATAAAAGCTTTTTTCGGGAGGGGGACATAAAAAGGAGGGATTGTGTGGAAAAGTGTTAACCCCGGTTTACGAGCCCTGTTAATACTAACTAAACTAGCTTGGACGTTAGTGATATCTTGCTTCAAATAGACAAAAAGGATAAAATGTCTCATTAGACAGCGCACTGAAACCTATCAATCCATCTGCTCTGTGTGTCAACCGTAGATTGTATGTTATCTATAGTAACATCTTGGTTTAGTGTGTTTTCTATTCAAGGTATTAAAAAAAACATACATGCTTGAGCTCAATACTAATTTAACCCTTTCCTGTTCAATACCTGGTTAACGTCTCGGTTAATTTTTTATTAAGAAAATATTGTAGAAAAAGGAGAAATAGCTTTTAACAAGCAATTTCTTCTTTTCCACAATATTTTTTCCCTACTGAATGGTTATTTTTCAGATATACACTTTCGTATTAAATCACTGGTTTTTAAGCCCCCGTGATTTTATAATTGAGAAAACATTGTAGAAAAAGAACATATTGCTTGTAACAAGCAATCTCTTCTTATCTAATATATTTTCTGCCCTACAGAATGGTTATTTGTAAACTAAATTCGCTTTAAATTTTCGTCTACAAAATCTTTGAATTCGGACGGGTCTAGGAAAGGGTTAAATCCAAGTTAAATTTTGATTTCGGGCAGGTCTAAAAGTTGACGGGAAATGGTCAAAAGACCTGTAAAACATTAATCCATAACCAGACGGTATTGTTTTAGACTGGTCCACATTGAAAAGTTCTTCAGACGAAGATTTAGAGTCTATGGAATTTTTATATTTTTCCAACTTTCTGGTTAGAAGACATTGTATGAAATGAAGAAATTGCTTGTTACAAGCAATTTCTTCACTTTACACAATGTTTTCCAATCTCTCAACCCGCCATATTCGAGAGGGGGTAAAAGATGCTCCAATTCGCAATATTCGATAGAGCTAGCAATTTATCAACCCAGTCTGTTCGAGAGAGGACAAGTGATCCCCCGACCTGCCCTGTTGGAGAGGCGTTTGAAATCGGCTTGGCAAGATATCCCTCAGTTGACTAATCAATTGCTCCACCCACTGACTCCTTTGGCCCCAACTATTGAATCCCATAGGAATTTTCGCTGCGATTTTTAACGTCGTTATTTTGCAAAATTTATGGCATGTATAGGATGTGACAAATATCTAGAATGGTTGGTTAGCGACCTTGAATAAGCTGTAGTTACGAAGATTATGTCGCCAAACCAACAAAAATGATTCATCAAAATGTTTGCCAATGTCGGAGTTTAAACTCAACTTTCAGTCTAATTGAATGATTTCATTGGTCGACTGATTATTTGATTGACAGTCGCGATTGGTTAATATTGACGGATCACCAGTACCAATTAAAGGTTGAACTATAAGATAAGAAGCGAATGGTGACCCCAAGCCTTCATGTCTAGCATTTTTGTTTAATAGTCTAGGTCGCCCAACACCGATTGGCTCCCTGAATATATACTCCTCAGTCAAACTACCTTTTCGGAGTACTTATAGATCTGTGATATCCTAAAGATGTTAGTAAAATGTCACCGTTATTTCATAGTTATATTTTTTACGAATGTTTTTTGATATCTTACTATTTCTGTACGAATGTTACATACGTTTGATTGATTGGCCACCAAAGCTTTGTAACTACAGTCTATTTTACGTCGCCCAACGGCGGATTAAGTATCTTACAATACGTTGCAGTCTTACAGATTTTCTGGTATCGTATGCCATAAAGCAGAGAAGCGGGGAAGCAGACCCCTGTACAATCGATGTTCTCATGATGTAAATGTCCGGTCTGCTGCGGTTTATGAGACTATAAACCATAAACACGGGATATGTTCCCATTGTATATAGTACTAAAATTAAACGATTTGCGCACATTGATCGAGAAACTCCCGAGGAATGATGGTAAACTTATGTGACTGAATATTTCTTTTCTTTTAAAATCAAATGCAATGAATATTGTGGACCATTAATAAAAACAACGAAAATAATGACACTAAAGATAACGATGGATAATATGCTTATGAAATACGTATCAGAAAATATATATTTGAAAGCTAAACAAATTGAACGATTTCTCGATTAACAAATACCACAATGGTACCGACTATTCGATTACCTGGCTATTAACCAATCGCTGGCCCCGCCCACTTACTCTGTTTGCAACAGGATGTTCAACTTCGATTTTAAACGATGTTATCTTGTAAAATTTATGACAAGTAGCATGCGTCAATTAAGAAAAATGGTCGGTTGAAAACTTAAAGGTCGTAACAACAGATTGAATATTCTTTAGTTACGACGTTAGTTCGCCAAAACAATTAGAATATTTCTCATAGATAGGAGCCAATTTTGGAGTTCAAATTCCTCTGCCGATAAAAATGAATGATTTGATTGGCCATTATTTTTCCAAATTGAAAGTTTCGATTGGTCAAGTACACTTTAAAGTGAGTTTAATTGGGAAAACAATTATCTAGTAGGATGAAAAGCACTGTGAGAAAAGGAATCATTGCTTGTTTCAAACGATTACTCCTTTTCCACAATGCTTTCTGCAGTGTTTTATTTTTCTTTAGGCATTCAAGCATTTTTGTTTGTTCGGCGACTTAAACGTCGTAACTTTAGCTTATTCAAGCAGTAGATACGACATTTCGATCGCAAACCACCAATTTTACATTTTTTTCATACTAATGGCCATAAATGTTAACAATGAACGTCTTTTGGTAGTATCGAAGCGAAACTTCCTGTTGCAGTCAGCAGACAAAATGTAAAATATAAATGGCATGGTAGAGTCAGTCTATACCCTCGCACATTATCGAGAAATCTCGCGTGACTCGTTTTATATTTTACTGGTTGATCCTCGAGACTGGTTTCTTTGAATTGCCAACAAACCTGTCAAACAGCGATATCATTTTACAGCAATTTTCGTGATTCAAACACGTTTTAGTTTTTAGTTGGAATTCCTGTCTATTTCTACGTCTCTTGCATTAGTTCAAATTGATACTGCTTAGGACGATTGTCTCGAATAGGCCTAGGTTATCACGGGGTGGATTTAGAGGAGGTTCGGGGGGACGTTTGATCGCCTCCCTCTTGCAGCCTTCATGGTGAAACTCAATATGAATTTGATAAAACAGTCGATCTAGCCCAAACGACCCCTCTTATTAGGCGACCACGTCCATTAAGAGACCATAATCGAATATTTATTTATCTTGAAAAGAAAAAGCTCTTAAGAAGTGAAGGCATTTTCTATAAGGAGAAAAATCACAACAAAATTCTATGTTGGAAGTCACTGGATAAAAATACAAGAATTGGATTAAAAATCATCAACCAAAAGGGCTTACGAAGAAAGCATTTTTTGTAATCTGAATTTAGTTGCCGTCTACGACAGGGCATAGGGAAAGGCCAAGATGCTATTCTCGAAAAATACCCCACGGTAATCATAAAGAGTAAAAAATAATAATAATGAACAACTGTATAAATTTCCGTGTTTACGAGTGTTTAAAGTTTAATATATAGTTACCCAAAGCGGAATCACCTCAGCTTTAGCTGTTCATTATGTGACTAATATACAGGTATCTTGGTCTCTCTTTCACAACATACTATCATGAACGAAAATACAAGAAATCTTTTATTAAGCGACCACTCAATGGATCAGCAAACAGCGGTCGCGTAAGAAAGCGGTTACTTAACCCTGGTCATGCTGTATATATTACCTTACTGAATTACTGTCAATTCAAAGGGCTTAAAGCACTGATAGAACTTGTTGGTCAAACAACTATTGCAGGAAAAATACAAGCAGGAGGTATAGACTAAGATCAGCCTGCACATTAGTGCAGTCTGATCTTAGTCTACACCTCCTGCCAAAACCGAAATATTCCGGGTTCAGCATGACAAGGGTTAATACACTTGTTTGTGTCATATGTAATAAATCTGGTAGTTTTCATTTCATGTATGCTTACATCATCTTTTGTTGTTCGAACTTGTAAGAATCTTCTCGCTGAGACTAGTCTAATGAATTCCAATTTAATCCTTCCCCGTTTAATCCCTGGTATTTAAGTCCCGTTAATTTTATTATCGAGAAAACAAATGTAGAAAAAAGAAGAACTTGTTTGTAATATGTAATCTCTTCTTTTCCGCAATATCTTCCACACCACTGAGCAGTTATTTCCATATTTAATCCACATTTGTCTGCAAATCTATGAATTTAGACATGCCTAAAAATTTGCAGAACATGAAAGGGTTAATACGGTAATGAGTAGAGCCAATCGTCGTTGTCATTCTAAAACATCGTAACTAAAGCTTAAATCAAGCTGTAGTTACGACGTTTTAGAAAGACAACGACGAGACACTCTCACTTTTGTTTAGAGGCCCTATGGCTCTCGTACGGACAAAATTTGCAGCAAAAAATCCTGAAATTTTCGTTAAAATAATTTCCGAGCCGCCAGTTACTTATCCCACGTTGGTTTACGATTGTCCACACATTGGTGGGAGACAAATATAGGAAAGGATATTTGCCGCGAATGGGGATCGAATCCTAGACCTCATGATTGAGATTCCGACACTCTACCAACTGCGCTATAGCTAATGTCTTAGATGAGAATTTTACATAATGCAACGGGAGATCATTTTGGGAAAAAAAAGGAGAGGGCGAGAGGAAAAGGCTAGAAAATAAACTCAACAACTGTTGTGATGACATTCTATTTAGAGAGTAGAATGAATTTCCGAGATAAATTGTGAGCTCATCGCGGTGGAATGGGAACAAAAATACCGTAAATGTCATTTTGTCATGGAAATTAGTTAGGCTCGTTTTGAAGTGAGTATAGCATTATTCATTGGTTAGATTTAGCGTGCTTTCGCACTAATTGATATGTAAATTGGGCACTGGTAGTCACGCAAAGAATGCATAACATTATGTATCTATGTATATGTATGCAAATACACGAATTGTACTTCCTTAAACCCCAGTGACCCGTTAGTTCATTGATTCTTGACCACATCGCCTGTAACGCGACAAGAAGCCATATTTCTATTCGAAAAGATATCGAATTCAGCACAGATCAATTGACCGGCTCCTACAGGAAATGTAACTTCGATATCAAACGGTCTTATTTCCCAAAATGTATGGCTAGTAACGTGTAATAAAAACATAAAATAGCTGGATGGCGACTATAACTTCGTACCTATAGCTTGAATAAGCTGTAGTTACGAAGCTTAAATCGACAAACCAACAAAATGCTTCACGTAAGGGTCGGCCAATGTTTGAGTTAAAAGTTAACTACCGGTCTAGTTGAATGATTTTATTGGTCGATTGATTCTTTGATTGACAAACACGATCGACTAATTTTGCAGTTCAAAGTGCACTTCCGGTCCAAATGAATTATTCGATTTATCGATTGATTATTAGATTGGCAGCTGCGATTAGTGAATTAGTTAATAGATTTTTATTTTACCTACATATGTTCAAGAGTAAATGGGGTATTTCGATTTCAATAATAAGGTCGATTGACCAATCAAATCAGTCACTTATACTGGAAGTGACTGTTGAGCTCTTACATTTATGTCAAGCATGTTTGGTCCCAGTCTACTCCGCATTTTAGCCCAGACCCATTGTACCATTTAAACTTCTAGTGTCTCCTTTTGATATGTCGAGTCTTGGCGATAAGAAGAAGTCTAAAACCCCGTTCTACGCAATAGAAGATCACTGCTATAGTGAATTCGTGCATGCTAATGAATTTCTGTCTGGACTATTTGTTGCTTATTACTAGTGATAAGGTTTGAAATGTACACCCTCCCACGTTAGGCCGTACCGAAATTTAAGACATTTCGATGGTTTTTGTATTCAAATTCGTCGAAAATTTTAGTCCTAGCTTGTTTTTCAAGGCAAGTGAAGGCTCTTTAATTTGAGTTTTATTTGAACTGCCTTTCCCGGAGGTCTGTAGGCGTGGCCAGCGATTCGTCAATTACAAATATGGAACTCGGACAGAAAAGGAGAGTATTTATAATATTTAAATAAAATTCTTATCTGCCAGTGTCAAATACAGATATATATCCGATAGTGTCACGTGACTTTAATTTCTTTCTAAAATGACGTCAAATTGGGGTTTTACATTTTAGGATCGAATGTTCGACTTAGAAAACGTTGATTTTAAGACAAATAACTTATGGATATTAACCCTATAAATCGTAAAAAAGTTGTAGATATCTATTAAGTGGAATACCAAGGTATAGTATCGATCCGAATAATGTATTGGATCCTCGCTGCGAGGGAACATTTGATATTTTTCTCGACCGTCTGTCTTGGAAAATTTAAGAAGTTTTCGCAAGCAGCTTGAATCAAATACTGAGTGTCGGTTCAGTATTGTTATATTGTATTCCATATAGATGTACATGCATATGGCAAGTTAAAATAAATAAGCATTTTTTAAACCAAATAAATAAACAAACGAATACATAAATAAATGTTAATAATTAAAAAATTTAAAAAAAACTTAAAAATAAATAAAAATAGATAAATATTATATTAATAGGTAAGACTCGCGAACACGGTCAGATGCTACAATATGGGGAATCTTACATTTATCGATATAATGTTCGAGTTCGTTTCTTTTCTGTTCATAAAGATTTGTTGGAAATTATTATGGCTTTCACCATTGCATCACTGACTATCGACCCTGTAAAGTCTAACCAAGTTGGTTTAAGCTTGTTTAATCCGTTTACCGATGACGACTTTGTCACCGAATACAATTTAAGAACTGTTTAACGCATTACCATACGGCACAATTTTAGACTGGTTCAAATTTAAAGGAATTGTTAGATGATGAAATTCATTTTTTATTTTGTTTCTTGAAGTTGAAAACATTGTGGATTATGAAGAAATTGCTTTCAAAAAGCATTTTCTTCATTACCCACAAGGTTTTCCAAAGCTGTTTTATTGGGGCGTCACAGAGCGTTATTGAATGATTTAAACCAATTAACGATTGTAGTTTATGCATGCAAGACACAATCGCCGGAATAACATTAACCCTTACGTTATTGTGTAGATAGAACGGAGATATTTGCATCACAATATTAGCCAAATCTAAGAGGATTAGTTTCACACTTACAGTTTAAAGTTGATATAGAGCACATTTGTGCGACTGCTATTGTATTTACCTGAACAACGTGAGAAATAATTAATTCTGAATAAGTTTTACATCGACAGATCGCTGGGTCCCAACCATTGAGCTCTGACAGAAACTTCATCTTAGATATGCAATGGCGATTTTTTTTTCTCTTGCAAAAGCCATGTTCACGAAGATGTAGCAAAAAGTGATATATGTGGTTGGCGACCTAAACGTCACAACTGCAGTTTGTATAAACTGTAGTTACGGCGTTTGAAGTCGCCATACGAACAAAAAATAGTTTCACATAAAGTTCACTTCCTGTCTAGAAGAATGTGATTTTTGATTGACATCCGCAATCCGTCAATTGAAGCTAAAAAAATAATTAACTTGCGTCGAGGATACCAAAAGCGACACACACACTAGGCCACAAAGATTCAGATCAGTCTGCACATCCGCACAGTCTGTGGATACGCTTCGTTATTCACCAATCGCGATTTTCAATCAAAGATAAAGAACGACAATTCAAATCATTCATTTAGACAGGATGTCAATTTTTTGTGATTTTCTTTGGTCGTATGGCGACTATATTTTTTGTTACATGCAACTGGTCATAAATTTTGCAAGATGACGCCGTTTAGAATCGAAGTGGAAACTTCCTGTCGGAGTTAATTCGAAACGGGGTAAGTGGGCGGGGACAGCGAATGGTCAATTGGTCCTGTAGACCAGGAAGTTTTCTTATGCTCTTTGTCGATGTCCATACGCCTCAATGTTTTCGCCTTACGTATAATAGTACTTCAGTCATAGCGCTGAGGCTGGAGCACTTAACAATGGATTCCTGATATTCCTCACACCAGTACTACCACGACATCATTTCCTAGCCTCCAGCTGCTATCCCACTTAGTCTCGGGTTCGATCCCCGACGGCGGCACCCATCCTTTCCGACTATTTGTCTCCCACCAATGGGTCGATAATCGTAGACCTATGTGGGATAGCAGCTGGAGGCTAGGAAAGGATGTGATGGTGGTACTGGTGTGAGAAATCCCAGGAATCCATTGTTAGGTGCTCTAGCCTCAGCGATATGACTGAAGTATATATAACTGAAAGATTGTTGGAAGCGGCGTAAAACTCCATTCAAACAACCAAACTATCCCACTTAGGTTTACGGTTGCCCACCCTTTGGTGAGAGACATATGTCGGAAAGGATAATGTCTCGCCACCAGGGATCGAACCCATGACATCCCTTGATTGAAGGTTGGGAGTCTGATGCGCTACCGACTGCGCTATGACGGAGGCGTTTCAAAAAGAAGCGACCGCTTGATTTTACTGAACGCGTGTGCTTTATCGTCATTAGGCGGTCATCACCTAATAAATACAGCTTTAATAAAGCTTTGTTTATTAAGTTTTATGATACCCGTTTTACCCCAATACTAAAAGACATAATTCTAGACTGGTCCAACTTGAAAGAAGTTGCAGACAACAACTTAAAGATTGCGGAATTAGAATGTCTTTTTCTTCGGGGGAATAAAGCATTGTGGAAGATGAAGAAATTGCTTGTAACAATCTTTTTTCCCACAATGCTTTCAGATTTTTTTTCTTTAGGGGCGTAAAATAGCGGGGTCGTGTGGGATTGGGTTGAATCACTGTGGGCATTTTCGTTTGTTCATATGCCCTGTTCTACTTCGTTGTTAACTATATCTATTCTATAAACTTAACGAGATGCACCGAGATGGAAAAAATAAAGATAACAAGACGACACAATTTGTTTAAGGGGTCAAGTCAGACAGATATTCCCGCTTTTAAACACAGGAAAAACCGCCACGGTATAGCATTAAAATGTCTTTTCAACTGTCAATTTAGTTAAATGAAATAGGAGACAATATATCGCCCTGGGGAACTCCGCGGTTTAATGTTAATGTACCTGATTTGAATGTCGCATCCTTTGCGTGATTTAAATATTCTCTTGAGTAATTGGGACACTTGACAGCGGGTTTTTATTACAAGCATTTTCAGTGGATGAACATAGGCGTTTCTTTATGCAATTTAACAAATCACCTACATGTATTTGGCTATGTTGAATTATCTGTAGTGTTATTCTCTAAAGCGTTCAGATAAGTCCAGACATAAACATCAGATTCAGAATTTTCAAGTTCAGACTTAAAAAGAAAAGAAAACGCTTTTCGACTTTTTTATTAAAAGAGTCGGGTTCATACAAACCCGACTCTTAGAGTTTGAACTGTTTTTTCCCACTTCTCGATTCATATTTCCTTACTTATTAAGCTTTCGAAAGCCTTCGAAAGACGACCCTATTTCTGTGGTAACAAGGTAGTGTTTATCTATTTTGTTTTATATAATTAAACTATTGCGCATCATATACACTGTTTTCCTCTCCACTTTTATAGTTGATATTTTTGTTTTATTTTCTCGGCTAGATGGGTAGGTAAAAGTGTCGGCTCATTTATACAGTGAGTGGTAAATGGCCACATGCGTGAAAAACCCTATTAAATGAACAGGCTGAATGTTTAACACCCGTGTAGCCTTTTTCGCGATTTTTATGTAGAGGGGCACAAAAAGGGGCTTTTACCTATTTTGCATTTTCTATGAAAATCTGTATAAATGAAACAACAACAACAACAACAACAACAAAACACATCTTCCTTAGTCACAAACTTGAAAAAACAAAAGAAGACAATTGCTAAAAACTCACCAAGTAACATCCGTTTTTGTACACTAATCCAATACCAGACGACAAAACTTCAGACTGGTCCAAACAACAACAACAACAAATATGCAGCCAACCTTTCTTAAGTTGATTTTTTAAAGTATTTTAGCGATATAAATCATTGTAACGAGGAATTTCTCCAATTTCCTCAATATTTCCAAAGCCTTCGTCTTGAGTTACGCAGCAATAATCAGCCAATTGTCACGTCGTGAAAATGATTTGAATTTCCCAAATTCATAGGTTTTCAGGAAATGAACATATTTGATTAATATATAAAACATGGCAGCTTAAGAAATTAATTAATAAGAGTTTCATGTTAAATTCTGATTACTCTAAGATTTCGTTATACTGACAAGGAATGCCAATTGCATGAATATACCTTTCATTTTAATCAACCGCTATATAGTGTGAAAAAGAAAGTAAGGGTTTTCTTGTCTAGATTTTTAAAGCAGCTCGATAATTTAGGAGTCTGGCGTCCTGGGGTCTCCGGATATGGGTTGTCAAACGTGAAAAACGACATCTCTTGTAAGTTTACATAACATTCTTTTAAATTTCGACTCGTTCTTGCGAAAAACTTAGTCACGGTATGTCTACGTGCTCCATTTTTTGTCCTTTTGCCAGACGACAAAAAAAACTAAACTGAAAACACACTAACATGCATGCGCTCTCGCACGCACACTCACGTGCGCGCACGTACGCATCCCCCGACAAACTCTCCCAAACAAAAATACAAGGACCGTAAAGTGAATAAAACCTTGAAAGTGCATACCAAATGGGGGAAGTACGAATTGCGTGTTACAGGGAGCTTTTTCTTTTACTCCAACTGACTTTCGAACTTGCGTTAATCCCATGAATAATTTCTCGCAAGTTACCAGCTTATCTGCTCGTGCCCAGCTAACGAAATGAAAGAGTTTGAATAAAACTTGATATGCGAACACCAGGGAACTCGACACAATGTAGCCCATTAACAAATAACAATAAGCCTGATCCTAATTGACGGATCGCTGGCCCCGCCCACTGACCGCGCTCCGACGGCGACATCCACTTAACCCTTTCCCGTTTTTTTTTAAATTTAAGACTGTTCCGAATTGAAAGAGGTTGCAGACAACAATGAATATTGGATGCAATTTGAACTTAAACCATCTAATGTGGTAGAAAATATTGTGGGAAAAGGAGAAATTGCTTGTCACAAGCAATTTCTTCTTTTTCCACAATTTTTTCTCAAGTATGAAATCACAGCAACGTAAAATCCCGTGCTTGAACGGGAAAGGGTTAACCCAGACGGTGAAGTTTTAGACTTGTCCAAATTGAAAGAAGCTACAGACGACAATTTCTGGTTGTAGACATTTTAAATTTCTTCGTCTTTTTGGAATAGAAAATATTGCGGATATTGAAGAAATTGCTTGACACAATCAATTTCTTCATTTTCGATAATGTTTTCCAAAGTTTTTTTTTTTTTTTTTTTTGGGGGGGGGGCATCAATAAGCGAAATCGTGTGGGAATGGATTAAACATGTATCAAACAACCTTATTTTGAAAGTTTTAAGCTTGAATCAGCTGTAGTTAGGCAGTTTAGGACAAAAAATAAAATGTCGACCAATGTTGGGATTCAAAGTTCACTTCCATTCTAAATGAATGATTTGATTAGACGAATGATCCCTTGATTCAAATTAACTTTGGTCAGTCATCTTTGCTCTCCTTCAATTTGGACCGGAATGAATGTTGGAAAAGGTTAAAGACCGACCGTTGTTGTAAACAGGATACAAAGAACAAATACGAAAACGAGGCTCATTAAATCAGATGATTAGCGGCATGTTCTTTGAAGTTCGATACACATTATTCATCTTGCATGTGTATTCAATTCGCCACAAACTTTTCGCCTCGTTGCAAACGATTCTCTAATGAACCTTGTTAGATGATCTACAGATTTTGTCTACATATATTTGTTTTACATTGATTTCGATTTCATTTGGTTTCATTTCAAATGAAATTGGTTTCAATAACAGTTTCATGTAGAACATATCGGATTTTATCATTTACATTATCATGATTTAATTCATAGTTTCGTCTATCAAAACTGACCGATCTGATTGGTCGAAATATATCATTCATAAATCCATGAACAAAACTTTGATCACGCAGTGATTTTGTATGATTCCGCACACAATAGTCCCATACATAAAAGGTATCAAAATTTGTAAAGCTTTTGGATTTCGCTCGATGATATTAAATTATAAGAAATGAAGAGAATATTTTTCGTTTACATGGAGGTATAAAACGAAAATTCTAATCACACAATGTATGAATCCGCTTCGCGTATTCATACAGTGTGATTAGTTTTTTCGGTTCATACCTCCATGAAAACGAAAAATATTCTTTTAATCTCTTAACCCTTTCCCGTTTTTGGAAATATTAGACTGGTCCAAATTGACAGAGGTTGCAGACGACAATGACAACTGGATGCCATTTGAAATGAAACCATCAAATGTGGTAGAAAATATTGTGATAAAAGGAGAAATTGCTGTTTACAAGCAATTTCTTCTTTTTCCACAATGTTTTCTCAAGTATAAAATCACAGGAACGTAAAATCCCGTATTTGAACAGGAAAGGGTTAAATGAATAGAGAAATCTATTTTTTTTCATCATCAGGACTAGTTTGACGCTAATGGTATCATTGTCCTAGCATGAATTTTAAGGCAGATGAACGCCCTTTTAAGATAAATTAAAGTTCCAATCACAACGAAACTTGTGAAAAGAGCTATACACTGCGAAAACTGACCCTTTTTATTATATTTGTTTTTAGTAATAATCGGACAGGGTTGTAAACCATATCACAATTCTAAACTGAATAATGTCACGGACTCGGTACATGTTAACAGCAATAACTATAGGCCGCGGCAATAGCGCAGGGGTAGCGAGTCGAAGTCTCAATTTTGAGGTCCAGGGTTCGATCCTCGGTCGCAGCAGGTATCCTTTCCGACCGTCGTCTCCTACCATTTTGTGAATAATGGTAAACCTAAATGGGATCAACAGCTGAAGGTACTGGTGTGAGAGATACCAGGAATCCATGGTTAGGCGCCCAAGCCGCGATATAACTGGAATACTGTTAAAAGTGGTGTTAAACCCCATTCAAACAAACAAACAAACCAGCTATAACTAATGGTTTTCGCACTCCCGAAATGTGGCCTTTTGCACTTAAGTCAATTACATTGCAAAAAACAACAAAATTGCACAAAAACCATCAAGAATTAATATGGACTGAGAATTTTATTTCATTCGTTAAGATTAATTTCAGAACCCAGATCTGTGTATTGGATTAAGTTTTGATTTATATTCTTGAGAATTTGTTGGTCTTTGAAATAGATATGGGTAGTGTTCCCGCAGCGTAACAGCAGCGCCCGACTGCGTGTGCTTCTAAAATTTCTCCGAGAAATATCGATGGGTTAGTGCAAAACATTGTAGGTCTGTATACAACGTATTGACATTTACGATGTTTTTGCACTAACCAGTCGAAATACATGGATATGGAACAGCAGCTTTCACAACCCTTCCGTTTGTAGTTTCTTCTTTATTTGAATCCGGATTTGAAAACCCCGCACTGACTCTGTAAAGAACTTCGTCTTAGATATTAATGGGCGGTATATTTCAATATGCATGGTCAAGATCACCCAACAAAAGGGTCCAATGTTTGATTGGCAACCTTGAGTTAGATGTAATTACGACGTGTCCCCCCCCCAAAAAAATAAAAGAATATAGAGTTCAAAGTTCCGGTCTTAATTAATGATTCGATTGGTCGATGGATTATTTGATGGACAGTTGAGAGCCATCAATCAGTACAGTATGAAAAAAGCCTTGCCAACCTGTCAATCAATAGAGCGAACAAAGAAACGCGTATGTGATGCGTATTTCCGTAACCCACATAACCCTTTAACGTTTTGTAAGATTCTAGACCTATCCAAGTTAAAAGATTTTGCCGACGACAAATTACAGTCGATTGTATAGGAAAAATAATCATTCAATAAGGTAGGAAATATTGTGGAACAAAACGAAATTGCTGTCCCAAGCAATTTATTTTTTTCCCAATATTTCTCAAGTATAAAAAAGACTTAAAGACCAGGAATTGAATAGGCAAGGGTTAATAAATGTTTTGAACATTTGGATGAAAGATCGGATGGTATGAAATTTACACATTGATATGAATAAAATCTGCTCAAAAATATTTAAGCTGTAGTTATGAAATATTAGTCATCTAGAGACAATATTCTGTATAATGAAAATCAACTTGGAGCAACATACAGCCTAGAACCTATCGAGCAAATAAGGACGACCTTTCAGCCCCGGCAGATGATATAATAGTACTGAAGCAGACAATCTTATCAGGGTAGTAAATAATAGATGAGGCTTAATTGAATTTAAAATGTGTGTAGCTGAATGCTTGCCCTTTCACCATGTTATTGCCGTTAAGCAACGAACGTCTAAACCATCGAACCGTCGTATTTTTTTTTTTTTTTTGACCAATCGTGAGTGTCAATCAATGAATCAAAAGACCAAACATATAACTCATTTAGACCGGATTTGAGGTTTGAAATCCGAGATTGGCCGGCATTTCATCGAAGCATTTTTGTTGGTTTGGTGATTTAAACGTCGTAACTACAGCTTATTCAAGCTGTAGTCACGACGTTTGCTGGCCCCGCCCTCTTACACCTTTGGTCACGTCCATTGACTCCACAGGAAATCCCGCCTCGATTTTAAACGACGTTATTTTGCAAAACTTATGGTCAGTAGCGTGAAACAAATAAGAAGAATAGTTGGTTGGCGATCCAAGCGTCGTAACTACAGCTTGAGAGTTTAAGTCGCAAAACCAAGAAAAATGGTGGCAAATTGCGGAGTTCAAATCTCAATTCTGGGCTGAATGAATCTTTTAATTGGTCGATATATTCCTTAATTGACAGCCACAATTGGTCAATTAATACATAAGTAGTCAATTTGATCTAGCAATCACGTTGAGTGGACTTTTAGTCCGAGTCTTTTATCTTTAGATCCACCATCATCATACAGTTAGTGGTCGACCAAATCCTCGTAAATACGGCTAGAATAAGCTGGAGTTACGTTGTTTCGATCAGAAAGCAATGCATGTGTGACCTAATTATAAAATTGATATCAGATTGAGTAGATGAATATGTCGAAATAAAATGAATAAATTCCATTTAAGATACATTTTTGAAGAAACATAACGTTTCTTTTTAATTCTGGAAAAGAGTATTGAAATAAACAAAATAAACAAACAAACACACCCACAATAAACAAAACAAAAATAAACAAACAAAGAAAAGGCCCAAATAAAAAACCAACAGAAAAACATGCAATAATGATCGAATCCAACGACATATTGGTCTTTTGATTATTTAATTCATTTGATTCGAAAAAAGGCTTGAATTTAGTTTACATGGTCCAACCGTCAGCCTTATCCTTAAATCAGTGTTATACCAAGTCGGATTATTAAGGGAGAAATAATTAATTAGAAAAAGTCAAGTGTAACGGCGCTAATCAGCTTTATAGCTCCATCGGGAATAGTTCGGGCGTTTCCGCTACCGTTCGGTATGAAACCCGATCTCGCATTCGTAAATCAGTCTGCAGGCGCAGCCAATAATCTCGATTTTCTCGACATTTGATTGGTCGATTAAACCCAGCAGTAAATTATAGAGCAAGTTTCCTGTGAATTTCACATGTGCTGCAAATTTCACGTACCTCTCGGTGTTTCTGCTAGAATAAAGACAATTGTTTATTTATGTTAGTGGATTGGAACATTCCTAGCAAGGTTTCTTTGTTTTGATAGTACGCTGGAAATTTTGTGAAAATTCTGAGAATTCGTAACTTGATGTGTTAAGGTGAGTTTTATGTGTTTTGGCATAGTTACTGTTACATCAAATTACGAGAATTGCGTTTTTATATCCATTCTTCGAATAATGCTTTGTGATGCCTTTGTCCCATTCCAACTTAATCCCTCCTTTATACGCCCCTATAGAAAAAAGCTTTGGAAACAATGTGGAAAATGAAGAAATTGCTTGAATCAAGCAATTTCTTCATTATCCACAATGTTTTCTATCCAAAAAGATGAAAAAAATTAAAATTTCATCATCTTGAAATTGTCGTCTGAAGCTTCTTTCAATTTGGACAAATCTAAAATTTTGCTGTGTGGGAATGGGTTAATCTATTACCAGACGACAATATCTATTTGACTGGATTCTGAGTATTGTCTTTTGGGGTAGGAGACAACTTGAGAAAAGAAGAAATTGCCTAATACAAGTTGTATCTTCATTTACTCTAGAGTTTCCGAAAAAAAATTTTCTTAAAGGGCGTAAAAGTGGTATTAGGTTGGAGTAGTTAATCTTGCTTCGGTTAAAAGATTTGGTTCCAAGAAGGATGGTCATCATTTTAGAAAAGAAACATTGTAGGTAAAGCAGAAATACTTATTAGAATCAATTTCTTCCTTTCTTACAATGTTATCCCCAATTCAATATCGTAGGAATGTGTAAACATAAAAACCAACGAGATTAAGAGAAACGGTTAAAGTTTTTTGAAATAGGCCTATGACACTTTCTCCGTCCCAACCCAATACCGTACAACAAAATTATGGGCCGGTCTAAATTCAGAAAGGTAGCAAATGGCATTTTCAATCTGTTGAAATCAAAAAGAAAAAAAGTTTGCCCTATACGATAGAGGATATTGTGTACATTGGAGAAATTACAAGCAATTTCTCCAATGCCCACAATGTTTTTGCAAAGCGCTATGGGTATCATGCTGAATAAATATCTGTGTACAGAGCTGCATCAAAATCAAAGGACTGAAAGCACCGATAGGCACTTATTGCGGGTCAATAGTTGTTTTGTTTAATTAATACTACAAACAATTCTAGATTAAAAAGTTAAAAAGGTGGTATAGACAAAGATCAAACTGCACATATGTGCAGGTTGATCTTAGTCTATACCACTTGCCAAAGTAGAAATATTCCAGGATCAGCATGACAAAGGTTAATGATTGTTTTGGTTCGCGATGCATTCCGGATTTTGCCATTATTGTAAAGACCTCTTGTTTATGATATCTTATCGTGTCCTACATATATCATACTTCTTATCAATGTATCCATCACTTCAGCGACCCCATGTGAAGTGCTACTTCTCTAATTTACCCCAGTCTTTTATCTGAGAACCTATTTCATGTACATGTATGAAGTGTTTCCGACCTCTGAATGTCTGGTATACACCCGACTCTTGTCATGCTGTAGCCGGAATATTCCCTTTTTTGGCAGGATGTGTAGACAAAGATCAGTCTGCACTTAAGTCAGTGCACTCTCATCTTGGTCTACACCTCCCGTCTGTCATCTTTAAGCCATCGTTGTTTGACTAATCAAGTTTAAAAAGAAATATTGACATTCATTAAGGCCTTCCAGTGCTGTCAGTCCTTTGATTTTAAAGCAATTTTATATAGGATTTTAATTCATCATGACATCGGTTAAAATGTAGCCTGGCTACCTAGCTCTCCTTTGAAGGGAACTTTGAAGAGAACTAACTCTTTCCAATTCTTTGAAATTTTAGACTGTTCCAAGTTCAAAGATTTTTCAGACGACAGTTTGAAAATGAATTAAATTTAGAAATAATCATTCAGTAGGGCATGCTTGTTACAGCAATTTCTTCTTTTTCCGGAATGTTTTCTCAAGTATAAAAGCTAAGGGACGTAAAAATCAGGAACTGAACAAAGGGATAGATCTTCCAAAGACTAGACTAGGAATTTGATTTCGCCCCCCGTCCTTAGTAAAAAAAAAAGTGTGTTTTTTCCCAGCGCTATTCAGAATTTTGAACTTTGATGAAACAGCAATGTAAGGGGAAAATATGATATGATAAAGTTCCAAACAAAATGACTGCTTCCAGTCTTAACTTCCTGTGATAAACTTAATTTTGTTTACGCCTTTGTTTTATGACTTGTGGGTTATAATTCCATAAACCACTTAAATAGACCACTTGTGGTGCTACTTGTTCTTCTGTTTACCACCGTTTACCCTTAACATATTCTTCATACTAAATGCTTGTACACTATCAGGCGAAAAGGGGTATTCTGGGATCTAATTGGCTGATCACTGGCCCCGCCCACTTAGCTCCGACAGAACTTTCGACTTTGATATTTAAAGGCGTTATTCTGTAAATGTATGGCAAGTAACGTGTAAATAAATGTAAAAATGGATGGTTGGCGACCTAAAGTTGTAACTACAGTTTGAATAAGATGTAGTTACGACGTTAGAATCGCCAACACTAACACAAATCCTTCACATAAATGTCAGCCAATATCAGAGTTAAGAGTATGATTCCCTTCTTAACGGAAGATTTGATTGGTCGATTGTCGTTTTGATTGACATACGCGATCCGTCAAATGAATAGTAAGTTTGAATGGTCATTTTATATTAAAAAATCGTGAGAGGGCTACAGTTTCGATCCAAGTCAACCCGCGCAGTTTGTCAAGGTCCAACTTTCCGGGAAGTCCCATTTCACATGACGGCTCACTAGATGCAGTTAGGACATTTACGTAAAAAACGAACGTGTTGAATTTTACTATGTTCCTGACCAAAACATTTGCTTACTTATATTGTTTGATATCGCATTTGAAATGCATTAATACAACTAATGAACGAATACGCGAAGACAAATACTAGTTTTCAGTACAATTTTGTTGATCTACTTTGTGCGCTAGAAAGAAAATAGTCGTGTGCTGAAAATTTTTCTCATGGAAGTATGAAAGAAATCATTCAACCAAACGCTTGAATCTTGATAGACGAAACTAGAGTTAAATTATTTAAGAGATGAAGTGAATATTTTTTGTTTACATGGAGGTATGAACCGAAAAACCTAATCACAATGTATGAATACGCGAAGCGGATTCATACAGTGTGTGATTAGGTTTTTCGGTTCATACCTCCATGAAAACAAAAAATATTCTCTTCATTTCATATAATTTAATAGCATCGAGCGAAAAATGCAACAACTTAACAAATTTTGATACCTTTTTGTGGTGAACTATTTTGTGCGGAAGCATTCAAAATGGCTGCGTAATCAAAATTTTATTCATAGAGGTATGAATTTAATTCTTCGACCAATCAGATCGCTCGTTTTTGATAGACGAAACTAACAATTAAATTATTTGAAAATAACGCTCAGTCTTTGAACTTCTTTTTCTCCATTTTCAATATTCTTATCTTTAGGAGGTGTCAAGATGTGGAATTATGTGGAAAAGGTTGAACGAACTTACTACATGTAGTAAAAAATCGAGGCAGGATGGCTTACATATCATAGGGTTGTTTCGGGATACTGATAAGGAAATCGGAGGGAAAAGAATAGATTAGCAAATCTGTAATGCCAGATGCTTGAAATTTCAAACGAAAAAAACTTTATATCTTTACATTGAAAGATTAGATAATTGAAATGAACGGACGTCGGTTTAGATAAATGATAAACAATGGACTTGATCGTATTTGAGAAATAATGATGAACCGTCTCTTAAAGTTTTTATTTTCTAAATTGATCAAACTGCACTCCGCATTATAACTTAGACCCGTTGTACACTAAAGTAGTTCATTTTAAATTCAAATAGTTCCTTTAAATTTTCACGTTTCATCTTTTAGTATGGTATTTTCGAGTCTTGGCGATAGCCAGAAGTCTCAATTCCTGTTCTGCGCAATGGCAGACAACTATTGTTTGTTTGTTTTGAATGGGGTTTTACGCCGCTTTCAACAATCTTTCAGTTATATCGCGGCGGCTGGAGCACCTAACAATGGAATCCTGGTATTTCTCACACCAG
This sequence comes from Fragum fragum, assembly GCA_946902895.1. Lineage (NCBI taxonomy): Eukaryota > Metazoa > Mollusca > Bivalvia > Cardiida > Cardiidae > Fragum > Fragum fragum. The sequence continues at coordinate 4,719,306 of OX336383.1, read as the reverse complement.
TACTACCATTACATCCTTTCCTAGCCTCCAGCTGCTATCCCACATAGGTCTACGATTATCGACCCATTGGTGAGAGACAAATAGTCGGAAAGGATGAGTGCCGCCGTCGGGAGCAACTATTGTACTGTATTCATGTGTGCTAATGGGTTTCTGTGGGGGAGTATTTGTTGTTTAGTGATGAGGTTTGGAATTTTCTCTCTCCCGCGTTAATCCGTCTCGAATAAAAGACATTTTCCATGGATGTTGTGTTCAATGTAAATATGTCGAACAGGTAACAGCGCTACATGTAATGATATCATTGTCCCAGCATGAATTTCAAGGCAAAAGAACGCTCTTTTAGATGAACTCAGGTTCGAATCCCAACGAAACTTGTGAAAAGAGCTATACACTGCCAAAATGAACAATTTTATTCTATTATTAATTAAAAGTCGGACAGGAGTTTAACCAATTATAGCTCATAGCGAGGTAGCAAACAATTAGAGGCACCCGACATCTTCTTCTCCATCTTCTGCTCACTTTTTTCTCTTTATAGTCGTCATTGATTCATTGATTTATTAATTCACTCTGTCTTTCTTTCCTTTCTTCTACTCTATTTCTTTCTATCTATTCTCGGTCTGCTTGCATTACATACGTAAAGTTTACTGATATAGCCCGTTCCAACACAATATACTGATTTTTGGCGACCATACAGAAAATGGTTTGGGAAAACATTGTTGAAAATGAAGAAATGCCTTATTACAAGCAAACACTTTTCTACTTGGTTTTTCTATCAACCTGCCCCCCCCCCCCCGATAAATAATACTTATTTGGACATTCTAAAAATTTAAACTGTAATCTACAATTTCATTGAACTTGGAACAATCTGAAATCTTGGCATATGGAAATGGTTCAACATACAACACGGTAACTTTTTTCTTATTGATTGAAATTTACTCCATATATGGACAAAACCAATGCATGATTCATATGGCGATTAAAATATCGGAGAAATCCCAAAAGGATTCAAGCTTGTAATGAGAGATTACAGATCAATCTGTTACAATCGTCCATTACTTCTACTAGGTTTAACCCTTTCCCGTTTATTGAATTTTTAGACTAGTCCAAAATCAAAGATGTAGGCTGAATTTGAAAAAAAAACTCATTGTCTCTTGCGGTAGAAAACATTGTGAATAATGAAGAAATTGCTTGTAACAAGTAATTTCTTCATTTTACACAATGTTTTCCGAAGCCTTATTCTTGAGGGACGTCAAAAGGCGGCACTGTGTGGGAATGGGTAGACCCATTGAGTTACATGCAAAACCTGATTAATTGCATGTTTACAGATTTACTTTGTCTGTCTGTCCGTATAAATGCAGAGAGATACAATAGTAAGTGATTTAACTAAGAGATGATCTCTTTGTTCGTTTTAATGGGGTTAACGCCGCCTTTAACACTTTTTCACTTATATCGCGACGGCTGGAGCACCTAACAATGGATGCCTGATATATCTCGCACAAGTACTACCATTACATCCTTTCCAAGCCTCCATTTGCTATCCCACCTAGGTTTACGATTATCAATCCAATGGTGAGAGACAAATGTCGGAAGGGGATGATGAGAACACTTTTTTTTGCTTTCACGGAGGTATGAAACGAAAAAAACTAATCACTCCGTATGATTGCTTGAAAAACAAAAAACATTCTCTTCATTTTTTATAACTTAACTTTTGTATGGAACTATTTTGTGAAGCATACAAAATAAGTGCGTGCTCAAAATATTGCTCATTGAGGTATGGATATTTTTTTCCGACCAATCAGAGCGACCGTTTTTGAAAGAAAAACTATGAATTAAGTAATAGCATGTATAACCTTAAAGCGGCTTTTGCACAGATTATGAAAGAATATTTTGCCTCTCAGTTTTCAAATTACTAACTGTAATGATTTCAGACATTTGAAAGAAGATAATTAAGTTATCTGTAATCAAAATAACTATTCATAACTTTAAAAATGAAACCAAAGAAGCAAAATAGTTTTAGCGAAAGTTAATTCCCTGATTCGATCGGTGCATCGACTTTTTAATCTACAGCCACGACCCAAAATGACAACTTATCAATCAATTCAATTCGATTGTGGATTGTGCTTATCGTTTTAGACCAAGACTGTATCAGTATCATAGTAAATCTACAGTCAAATTTACTACCATATATGGTCTTTCCATATTCCAATGAGGGACGCCATTTTGATCGAAGACCAATCCATCAACGTCACAAAGTTCGATCAGTATCACAAAAAAGCTCATTAATATTCCAGCAAATAAATGTCAATGTCATGAAAGCGCTTGATTCGTTTTACTCTCCCGACTTAATCATGGCGTAATGCCGACGCAAAGCCCAGCTAAATATTAATAATTTATCTTCCATATATTCGTAATGACAGTCAATTATTTCTGCGCAATTTCCTCTGAAAAAGAACAGACCAGGTTTCGGGGTCGCCATAGCAACCAATTTTCATCTTTTCTGGGAGGAAATATGAAATGTAAGAATTATTGATTCTTTTGATATATTATTTAAGAACTGTCAATTAAAGAAGATTCAGTACATGTAACATAAGAAGTTTAAGGAATTCTTATGCGCCCAAAGCATCAAAACGCAACATTTGGAGAGGTGTGCACAAAGGGCTGCCAAAATGACGTATGACCACTGACTATGAAACGGCCGCGGTAATAGCGCAGTGGTAGCGTGTAAGACTCCTTGTTAAGGGGTCCCGGGTTCGATCGGAGCGGCCAAAATCCTTATCGACATTTGTCTCCCATCAATGGTTAGATAATTGTAAACCTTAGTGGGATGAACAGCTTTAGTCTTGGAAAGGGTGTAGTGGTAACAATTGTGTGAGAAATATCAGGAATGCATGGTAAGGTGCTCCAGCCACCGCGATATAACTGAAATACTGTCATAGGTGGCGTGAAATCCCATTCAATCAATGAAAATGTAAAACAACAACAACAACAACCCAAAAAGATCGATCCTTCATATCATCCTTTTAGACCGGAGGTGAACTTTTAGCTCCGACATTTATCAACATTCGTGTCGTATATATTTTTTGGCTTGGCAATTTAAAGGTTGTAACTACAGCTAATTTAAGAAACAGTTACGACACTTGGCTGTCCAATCAACCATTATGATCTTTTTACATGTTTCTTATCACAAATAGTTCAAAATTAGACCGTTTGATATTCAAGTCGAACATCCTATTGGCGTTATCAACATTGGTGTCGGAATTATTTGTTGGCTTGACAATTTAAAGGTAAAAACAACAGTTAATTCAAGAAACAGTTATTGAATTTAGCTGACCATTCAACCATTATGATTTTTTACATGTTGATAATGATAAATAGTTCATAATAAGACCGTTTAATAGCCGAAATTCTTATTGGGGTTATCAACATTTGAGTCTTATATACTTTTTGGATTAGCAACTTAAAGGCAGTAATTACAGATAATTCAAGGAACAGTTACGACATTTAGGTGATCAACCAACCAATTTAATTTTTTCACATGGTACTAATTATAAAATGTCCAAAATTAGACCGTTTGATATTCTAGTCGAATGTCTTATTGGCGCCCTATGGGCTTGGCAAGCGATCCGTCAGATGAATATGGTCACCTAGATAGCAACTCGTTGTTTTAGACGAAGCAATATGATTCGTCTGGTGAATAATATATTGGAGTCCTATTTTTTGTCTGTTGAAGGCGCAGGGTAATTTCTAACCGACCTGAAATTCGAAATTCATTTGACATGTTTTACGATTTTGTCTAATTTCTTTTGAAATCACAGCCGTACTCGCGCCGACTGTGTTCGCTTTTGAAAGACCAATGATCGAGAGCTGCTATCAAGAATCGATCTAGAGACAGCTATCACGACCATAGAGAACAATCGTTTAAATCGATTCTTTTAGGTATGCAATCAACAATAAATCGATCAAATGATACACAGAATCGATTTGTCAAAGTTCAAACAAATGATTAAAAAAACATGAAGATAAAGGGTATGGTGGTTTAAAAAAGTCACCGCTTGGATAAGCTGTTGTTACGATATTTTAAAGTCTACGGCAAAAACGAAAATGTCAAACTGTAATCGGACCCTCCGTTGTTCCATGTGTCATGCAAACCCTAAAATTGACCCACCCTCTAGGGAAATACGTTTTAACAAGGCTGTAATTTATTACCTTACAGGGACAAACTAAAATCCCATTAAATCCAAATAAGGCGCCCCGTCTGATGGAATTTTGGGGCTGAATGGTGGTATTTTTCACAGTAATTACGCAGAAAATCGGTTGCCTAGGTGATAATTACATTTTAGGTAGTTTTCGGGAAAAATGAGTTTCTGTTCGTTTTGAATCAGAGACTGTTTTGTAATTCGGGAGTTTGACTTATTTTTGTTGGCTACAAAACCCCCGTAACTATACCTCATTTGAGCTGTAGTTTCAATGTTTTCGAGGCCAAACGCCATATAGTTATTCTGCTACCATGATGAATAAATCCTTGAATTAGAGAATCACAGGCTGCAGTAAAGCTTGGTCCTTGGTTGTTTGATAGGACAGAAAAATAATCTAAGTTGAAGGAAGGACAATATCCTGCTAATATGTCTATATGATCATCTTCCTAAGTAAACGCGACACAGTTAAACAAACAAACAAACAAACAAACAAACAAAATCACACACACACACACACACACAAAACAACAACAAAAAGCAACAATAACAAAAATTTGGACGGCAACAGAGAAGAGTAACACTGCGAATGTTCCTCGAAGACAGTCAATCTCTAAACTTACCGCAGGATAAGTAAATATAAAATGCCTGCACAAAATGATTTAGAGACGGAACTATGTAGGTCAATTTAAACTTCAAAGCTACATATAGATTTGAAGTTTTGACAATAGAACAATGGCCTACAGGAGAGTGGCATAAATTTGTTGTCCTTCTTTGGAACTATATAATGGGGTAATGTTCATTAGACTAGACACATTTTAAGGATAACCGTCGTTAATCAAAACGTCGATTGACCAATCAAATTATTGATTCAGAGAGGAAATGAACTTGAAACTCAGATATTATGCTAAGTATTGTGTTTGGTTTTGCGACTTAAACGTCGTAACTACAGCTTATTCAAGTTGTAGTTACGACTTTAAGGTCGCCAGCCAACCATTCCCAACTTGTTTCATGTCCCTGGTCATATTATTTACACAATGATGCTTTTTTATTTATATTACCCTTGTCGAAAGGTGATGTTGGAGGTCAGAGGGCGTGCCCAGCGATCTCATTGGTTAAGTATTAGCAACGTTGATGAGATTTTCACCTTCAGAACATAGCCATACAATCTGTCTGGAACTAATCCCTTTAAAGATTGTTTCTCCTATCAAAAGCTTGTTTTCCTTTTCTACAACGCTTCTCATATTCCACAGATATTTGTTTTTTATCAATCACTGTATTATCTCATTATGCCCCCCCGTCATGTAATGTCGACGGGCTTATAGAGTAACTTTTGTCCGTGTGTGTGTTGGGGGGGGGTATTCTAAGTGCTTAATTATGGTCCTGAACAGAAATAATTGATGGATTTCAAAATCATTTTTTTGCATAGTCGTTTCCCTTTAAGAGGACTATTTTCTGTTAGATTCTCTTAAATTTAAGGTCACAACTGAAGGTCATCCAACTAACTCATTTCTAGAACATTTTCAATTAATTTGGGCCAGTCCAACATTTTTCCGTATGGTAATTAGGTTAGAAAGAATTCAACTTCGCTGTATCAATCGATGTTTTTTCCCCGAGTCAAATCAAAATAAAACTCATTAGCGTGTGACACTATTCAAATTACTGAATAATTCGGATACAATGATGTTTATTGCCCATAAAATTTAAATTAGTCTTTTTGAAGTGGCTCTCTAAAGTAAAGATTTTTTCTCATTGTTAGAGAATGGGTGACTGTTTTTGTAAGTTTTATCTAAGTTTAATCAAATTCAGTTTTCTTTCGTGGTGAATAAGAAGTTGATATTAATTACACTTTACACGAAATTATATGAGTTTAACATGCATGTCAAATCTAAAACTCACCAAATATTAACAGCATTGGATAGATTCAAATGATGCATTTAGACCGGAAAGGAACTTTGAACTCCGACAATGGTCGACATTTATGTGAAGCATTTTTGTTACTTTTTTACTTAAATGTAGATACTGTAGCATTAAGCTATAGTTACGACGTTTGTTTGCCAACCAAACATTTTATAGTTTGTTACATATTATTTATTTCAAACTCTGCAAAATAAAACGGCGTTTGGTGAGACAGAGAAAGAGAGAGAGAGCAGAGAGAGTGAGACAGAGAGAGAGACAGAGAGAGAGAGAGAGAGACAGAGACAGAGAGAGAGAGAGAGAGAGAGAGAGAGAGAGAGAGAGAGAGAGAGACAGAGACAGAGAGGGAGAGAGAGAGAGAGAGAGAGAGAGGTTATATATCCCGGTGAAAAGTCTGAATTATTTAGGGAGGAGTTATTTCAAGGGCAACACCTTTCTTCGGCAATAACTTCTTTAATTTGTTATTTAATGCCCCTCTTTCATTAAAACAAACTAGATCAAGATAGTTCAGTTAGACGTTGGCAAATTGTTGGCAAATTAAAACGATCATTGATCTTTCTTAAAGGTTTTTTTTCAGTTTAAGAAATCGTAAATCTTGATTATTGATATTTAAAAAAATCCTTCTTCTTGTGTCCAACTTATGTGATATACATATTGCTTTTACTGCGAATCTTTGCTTTTAGCTGCAAAAAGTCGTCTGCATCTTCTCTGGATTTGGACCAGTCTAAAGATCGCCTAGTGATGGGTTAACGAGGAGAATTAACTAGTACATTTTTGTCGTTAGATTAAAATGTAGTAATATTGATAACAAATTTCTTTTCGTTTCAGGAAAATCTCGGAAAAATGAAGTTGTGAAGTCTAATAAGTGATAAAGGTAGATAGGTTTTTGTTCACTTAATGTAATTGTTGCAATAACTTATTGGGAACAAAGATAAAAGCTTGAGATAATGAATTGAAATTTGCAATTTGAAAGCATTAGTTGTTTAAACCAATCTCTGCAGTGAGTCATTATTCGTGCACATGTCTAAATATGAAAATAATAAAAACATGCTTTAAATTTTTAGTCACACTTGATTTAACCCCTTCCCGCACTATCCCTATTTTTTACGTTTCTGTGATTCATTTTATCATACTCAAGATAGAGGAAATTCCTTGTAACAAGCAACTTCTTCCTATACCACCGAGTTTTCTATAAAGGCGTTTTGTACTTACTTTACAGTGTCGTCTGCTACCCCATTGAATTTGGATGAGTCTAAAACTTTGGAAATCTTAAAGAATAAATAAAATGATTATAAGTAAGTAGTTTTTTCATTGTCGGTAATGTATTCAGAATCCGCTTTCTCTAGGGGCGTAAAAAGCGGTATTGTTTAGAAATGGATAAAACCAATTTTGGTCGCTCATATTCTTACCTTCAATACTCAGAACACTTACTTTTGTGATGATAATTCAGAGGTCAATGTTATCAGGCAAGGTTATACGTCTGAGGTTTTCCGTTACGAGGGCATAACGTCGTTGCACGTACAAAATGTCGTAAATATAGCTTTATTCAAGCTGTAGTTACGACACTTTGTGCGCCCAACGACGATAAGTGTATTATTTACTATTACCAATCGATATAAATGTTTCGAGTGGGGGTTTCATGCATAGCGGCTCAGTCAAACAGAATTAATTGACTCCCGGAAATCCGACCCGGCCACAGGCAGTGGGGGCTAGTGGTGCAAAGAAAGACGACTTATAACCCGCACCCTCGGGTAAAAATTAACTGATTTTCATCCTTTTAAGATATCTTAAATCCCCACTGTACCCGTGTCTCGGTTTCTCTGTCTGTCTTTCTCTGTCTCTCCATCTAAATATGTCCCCAATTTTCCCAAGTCGCTCTCTTTCTTCTCTTCCCTTCTCTCTTCTCTCTCTCTTTGATCTTAACTGCTTCCTTTCTTTATTGTTCTCAGATACGGGTAACAAAGCAATAATGAAAACAAATCAGAAAAAAGAGTCGCTTGCTGTGCCTATTTTCACTCTAATAAAGCCATTTGAATGTATCTGAATAATAACTGAAAAAAAGTATAACTGGTATTTTTTATTAGATAATAATATTATTAGATAATATATTGGGTTTTAGCTTTTATTGTGCAATAAAAACAAGAGATTTAAATGCAAATAATAGGCTCACAATTGCACCCTCTCTAACTCGTACTGGTGTGAGAAATACCAGGAATCCATTGTTAGGTGCTCCAGCCGCCGCGATATGATGAAATACTGTTAAAAGTGGCGTTAATCCCCACCCAATCAATCAATCAATCTAAATCGCAGGGTTTAGGCTTTGTGAACGGTGACTTTCTGATGATCACATAGAACTGTGTGCAAAAAGTGTATTGGCGACAAAACGCTCGCAAACGTTGTACTTACGAGGTTTTTGGTGTCCTACCGACGAGTGTTTAACCTATTACCGATCAATCCCGCTTTTTGACGGAATGAAGAAAATATAGTAAAGGCAAGCTTTGTGGGAAGAGGAGATATTGCTTGTTACTAGCAGTTTCTCCTTTTCTCACAATGGTTTCTACCTTAATTTGCACTCACCCTCTAATTTAGAAGCCTTTTGAGATTTCCTCTGCGTTTTCCTTCAATTCGGACCAGCCTAAAATATTGTTGTCTGATAATGAGTTAAAAGTTTGCAGCGCTAGGGGCATCGGATTGTGTATTGAAGTTTGTGGGTGGTATTGTTTCCCTCTAAACATTGTATTATTAGTATAAAGGGTTGATCTTTAAAAGTACCCTTAGACGACCGTAAAATAATCTGCATTAATTTAAAAGGACATGTTAACTGGGACAGCCGAGTCACTGGAAATTGTTAAAACAATTGAAAACAAAATCAAACAAACAAAACATTGATTTTGCTAAATCAATTTGGGTAGAGAAAATACGAACATTAGATTCGACGCATCTGAATACTTTTTTCTAGTTTTTTAGACAGACAGTTGTTAGCATTGAAGACGTAGCGTTCAGACGGCCGTAAAATAAACCGCATTAGTTTAAACAGGTATGTTATCTAGGAGAACCGAGTCATTATAAACGTATACATAATGGAAATTAATTATATTCAGATTTTGGACATTTAGACAATATAATAATAGTCTATTTTCTTTTTTTTTTTTTTTTTGCTCTGATTGATGGGAAAAATATTCATACCTCAATGAACAAATCTTTTAGCAAAGCAGCCGTTTTGTATGTTTCCGCACAAAATAGCTCCAATCAAAAAGTTTAAAATTTGTAAAGATTTTGCCATTGTCGCTTGATGCTATTGAATTATAAGAAATGAAGAGAATATTTTTCGTTTACATGGAGGTATGAAACGAAAAAAATAAATCACACTCATGTATTTATCCACATAAACGTTTTCATATGTTGTGATTATTTTTTTATAATTCCACGAAAAAAAAAAATTCTCTTCATCGCTTAAACGAATCTATGAATATATTTTACTCTCCGCGGGTAAAAATACTTGGTTGGGAACAAGCAAAACAAACAACAAACAACAATTATAACAATAGAGAAAAACGATATGTATACTTTTTAAAAACGAGGGCTGTTGTTGTCCAGGTTAATCGTGTGCATTATTTCAAAACTAAAAAAAGGTAGGACATAAGGAGAGTTTGGCCATTTATATGATTCAATCTATTTTGCAAAAAAGGGACATTCTATCTAGCGCGAAACGTGTTTACCTAGCCAGACACTGCCGACTGACCATTGTCGAAACTATTAGATCTTTGTAAGATTCCAGAATCTAGAAAGGCCGCTTCACATTGTTCATTTGTTTTTCAATCCTAGCTGACCTCTTGGTTTTTCAGATGTTTATTTTACGGACCTCTAGGACGTTCCTTTCCACGTAACATGTCCCTCTATGTAACACACTTTGTGATGTAGAAGAAACTTGCTTGTTTCAGCGTTAAATCAATTCATCTTTCATTGAGTGGCACTCCTGAAAAGTTTACCTTTATCATCAGTCAATGAAAGATAAATCGATCCTACACAACAACAACAACAAAACCCAACTTTTTTTTGACAAAGTCTGTAAACGCGAGTTGTTTCACACGTGAGTTAAATTGATGACGTCATCAGTCTCTATAGTCCTGCTGACATGAAGTTCAATAGGGCGAAACGGGTTAAAGCAACATATTATAAATCTTAAAGCCATAACCCCCTACACACACATAACAGAAATATTTTGAAAACCCTACTCTAGGTTCAAAAGCCTTTATAAATACGACTGTCGAAATTTTAAGATCAGAATAACTCTACGCGGTTAGCTTAGAAATCATCAAAGAAGATTCGATTTTTTAAATTGTAACCCACCACAAATTAAGGCTTGTTAACATAAAGTTAATCAAAACATTATGACGTCATTGGTGTAGTTTTCCCTTTCCCTAGTCATTCAAACAACTAGCGTACAATTACTCTCGGTCAAGGAGTATCTGAGAACGGTAAATCACGAAGATTAGCGGACATTTCCGGTGGAGGATCGGATGCATTCGTTCGATCTCAAATGAAAGGAAACACGATATGAAATCCACAAGATACGCCTTTCGAAGAACTATACTCGTACCCTCCGGCTTTTTGTATTTTGATCATAAGAATGCCCATGTCTGCTATATTTAGCTCTTATCTTTTTAGGAACTAATTAAAAAAAGTTTTATCCCTCCTCGGAGGGAAGATCTGGCCTTAACATGTAAACGATAAACAAAAAGATCACGGCGTGTTTTCTTTTGTTTTGTCACATTTTGTCGAGGCGCAACTCTTGGGGAAAATAACTCAATGCAAACAACACGAATTCTTTAGAGCTGCAAAATAAATTAGTATCTAGCAACGAGACGCAGATTTAAATTACAATGTTTATTTTAGTTTAACCATCTGCCTTGCTAGTTTAACTTTGTTCTCCAAACTTAACCGCCCCTTCTTTTTCTCCATAGTTGTATTCTACCCTATTTTGACACTTATTGAGCCAAATAGCGGGTTGTTTAAGATTTTCAATTCCATTAATGAGTCTGGCCTGAAGGAAATTATTTTTTCCCCAAGGTTAGACAAGAACGTCACTTAACCTATTCCCACACGATCCCATTTTTACGCCCTGTACGAAAAAAGCTTTGGAAAATATTGTTGGTCATGAAGAAGTTGCTTGTAACAAGTAATTTCCTCATGGTAAACGCTTTTTTTTACCACAAAGCGCAATATATATTTTTTTTAATTAATTAACTTCAAAATCGTCTTCAAAATTTGAACCAGCCTAGAATTTTGTCGTGTGGTAATGGGTTAAGTCTCTTGTCTCCAAAATGTTTTTTTTTATTTGATACTAACAACAAACATAGCCTTCGATTAAAGGGACATACATGAGAGAAAAAAATACTTTAAAGGTTCAAACAAAAATGACTGCGACCAGTCTATTCCATTCAGATGCTCTAGCCTAAAAGATGGAGACACAGAACGTCGATTTTTGCATTAGAAATATCATCCACTCCCATTTAAACCATTACCACACAATTCTGCATTTTTTCTCACTAAGAAATATAGTGCTAGAAAATATTGTTGGAAAAGGAATACGTGCTTGTGACACGCAATTTCTACTTTTCTCACAATCTTTCCCACCCAATTTAGCGCGTACTATTCATTTTTAGCACACATTCGTTTGTCGTCTGAAACCTCTTTGAATTTGGACCAGTCTAATACTTTGGAATGTAATGGATTTATATAGCATTTTAGCCCGTGTATCAGACTATCAAACATTGAAAGCCACTCTTGCACAGATTATGTTGGTTGTCGTTTTGGATTGAATAATATTTGAACAAATCAAATGTTGGTTTTCAATTTGGTTTGAATGCCATTTGAACAAATTGAATGTTGGCTGTCAATTTGTGTTGAATACAATTTGAACAAATTCAATGTTGATTGTCGTTTTGGGTTGAATGCCATTTGAACAAATTCAATGTTGATTGTCGTTTTCGGTTGAAGGCCAATTGAACAAACATATAAAAGCTGGGGTACATAATCAAACTTTCCTACGATTTATCTAACTTGCACAACTGGAACTTTCAATGTAAACCGACAGCTCCTCACCAAATTTATGCTCACCACTTTGCATTTGCAAAATCATTGAGAAATTAAATCCCGTATGTGGTACCGAATAGTCGGGTTCTTTGGAAATATTTTTGTAGATTTTATCAAAATGTGGTGTTAACCCTTGTCATGCTGAATATAAACCTTCTTTCCTAATTGAATGAAAATCACAGGGTTGAAAGTAACAAAAATACCAGTTATAGGTCAATCTTTCTTTTAGATTTTAAATTTCTTACACTAATCTCACTTGAAAAGGACAAACAAGTGGTGTAGACAATGATCAGACTGTACTTATGTGCAGGCCGACCTTTATTTATACCTCCTGCAAAAACAGGAATATTCCGGGTTAAGTATGACAAGGGTTAAGGTATATTTCATTTATGTCTCCGTTTATGAAAGATAAAATAACGCCCGATTCCGTCCAGATCTCCGGACTCGGTTTCAAGACAAGATATTGGCACATTTTTTTTTTCGGATCACATTGCTTACTCTGGCCTGTTATGATGCCAGGCAGCAGTTTGAGGTCGAGGTCCTTTATTATTACTCCAGCGACATTTGCGTTTCTTTAATATATCGTTTGCTAGCCGTGGTAAATCCAATTATTTTGACAAATACTTTAATATCTGTTTTTCCTTTGAACATGTTCCGCTGACTTAACTTTAATCAGTGGTTATTTATGGCTACCCCTAATCCCTTTACCTGCAGACGTATCAGGTGGAGTTAATAATAATAGCCCGTCAGTCGGAAAGGAGCCCTCCAGACTATCCATAAAACAAATGCTTACAAAAGAGATTGGATTCAGCGGAGGTCAACCAATGATCGAATTCCCAAAAAGTTACATAGTAAGGTAAAATGGTCAATTGTGATTTAGAAAATATCAAAGATCGAGAAGTTTCAACCCTGATCAGACTGCACAATGAACCAACCTACTCCGTTTGCCCCGCTCATTGACTTCGATATAAAAGGTTTTTTTCAAGAATTTATAGTCAGTAACATTAAAGAAAAATGCAATATGGTTGGTTAGCGACCAAAACACCGTAAATACAGTTTGAATAAACCGAAGCAGCCACGATTGATCAATTAATTATATCTTACGAGGCAGTCGTAAAGGATAACACTATTATAAGAATAGATCTAAGAATGGCGAGGTTTAAAAAAGTTATAAAAATGCGATACCTTATTGATACCATAACCTTTGAAACTGTTGTTGTTGTTTTTATATACACACCAAAGTAATGTAACCGGTCTTCTGTATGTTTACTCGATAATTTGATATCGAAGAAAGCAATTTGTCTATCTGAATCTGCTATGATGAATTTTAACCAGAAATGAAAATGGTGCTTGCGTTGTTTAAGATTCTCTGAAGTTTTTTCTGGCTTGGATGATTTCATTAGTGCTGGGAAAACTGCAAAGGTAAACTCCTAGTACCATTTTTTTTTTTGCGGAGACGATATTTGTCCTCTATCCAATCAGATTATTCAATGTGCTTTGAGCAAAAGTATATGGGCATTTAAACTATAATTTACATATTCGAGTACAAAATAATAATTAAGAAAATCGAAATCCTATATCTATCAAGTTAAATGTACCACATAACCGTACATATTCTTTTCAAAACGCAGTTCGCTCGTGCAGTGCCGGCGTATTTCATCAAAAAGTCCCTACCGAGAAGTTGCGATGGTGGGCTTACTGAATAATCGGATTACATCGGACTTGTCTATTGAAATATAGTTTCGCGGAGAGAGAGATTATAAGATTTATCACACCGAAATGAAAACCGCGTCGTTTTAAAACGCGAGGTTGAAAAAAGTCGACCAAAAAAAATTCATTCAATTTAGACCGGAAATGAACTTTGAACTCCCAAATTAGTCAATATTTATATGACCCCCCCTTTTTTTTTGATTGGCGACTTAAACGTCGTAAGTTACGTTTTGGTCGCCAACCAAACATTCTACCTTTTCTTAACATGATTCTAGCTATAGATTTTTCAAAAAGAGGCCGTTAAATATGCAGTTAGAACTACCTGTCATTGCTCGTACTAGACCAGATGATAAAACTAAGGTCTGGTCCAAACTGAAAGAAGCTGCAGACGACAATGCAAAGCGGAAACCACTGCCTCGTTTGCCCGTGACCCGTGATCTAACCGTCACGGATTCGAGTCCGACTATAGTCACCGGGGTTTGTTCACGGACAAAATACTTAATGTCCAGTCCCAATTTACCCAGCTGTAAAAGTTGGTTGCAGCGGGTTTAACCCAATGCCTCTCTTTCAGGGACGTGAACATATCTGGATTGTGAGAGTTCGAGGGGCCTATAAGCTTACAGCTTTCGTCGCAAACGAACTAGAAATACATTGGTAGAGAATTGATAAACTGAAAAATTATGAACAAAAAGGGAAGTACACATTGTGGGAAAAGGATAAAGTTCTTGTTTACTTCTGTAGCTTAACCCTTTACTGTTTTTCAAAGTTTTAGACCTGTCCAAATTTAAAGGTTTTACCGACGACACTTTAAAGTAGTTTGATTTGAATAATAATCATTTAGTAGGGTAGAAAAAAAAAATGCTTGTATCTAGCGAGCTCTTCTTTTTCCACATTATTTTCTTAAGTTTCAATTCATAGGGACGAAAAAACCAGGGATTGAACAGGAAAGAAATAAACAAATCTGAGATGTGTTGTGATAGAGTGAACCAATGTGCCGACAATTCTGCTGTCTCAATTCGACCTCATCGTAGAATTGCCATGAATTATCACAACTACGGCAGTGACTCTTGTCTTTTTCAACCCTAGTGGAGAAATGATATTTTAATTGACTCTTACGGGATTCGAACCTACGCGGATACGACAACGCCGCCTAGCGCTACAATGTCCGACGTCCTTAACCTCTGCGCTGCCGAGACATCCCCAAAAAGGATGTTCAAATAACGCATATAAAGCTTCCCGACATTGCAGCACACTGTGTGCTGCAATGTCGGGAAGCTTTATATGCTTTATGTGTTCTGCAATGTCGGGAAGCTTTATATGCGTTATTTGAACATCCTTTTCTGGGGGATGTCTTGGTAGCGCAGAGGTTAAGGACGTCGGACATTGCAGCGCTAGGCGGCGTTGTCGTATTCCCGTAAGTACCATACGTTATGTTTGGAAAGTCTTAATCTATTCAATTTGCAATGCCTCGGCGACCGCGGACCTAATCTCGGATATAACTCATTGATTTTGCTGTAATGGAAAATAGAGTCAATATTTGAATTTAGCACTTGTTCATCTATAAGGCTTTCAAATAACACGAGAATTAAAATTCCATCTTCAAATAATTAAACAATTAAACATTTACGGTTTATTCAAATATCAAGGATACAGTATGTTGGCCATAGAAATAACTATATGGATAGAAAACTTAAGTCATTGTTACAATTTGTCTTTCAATTGATCAATCGCAACTGTCAATCAAGAGATATATCGACCAATCAAATCAAATTCAAGCTGTCTTTAGGAAGTTTAGGTCGACAACCAACCATTCTCCTTTTTTGTTACGTGTTACTGGCCACGAATTTTGCAAAACAACGCCGTTTAAATCGAAGCGGGCCTTTATGTTTGAGTCAGCCCGATTAGCTCAGTTGGTAGAGCACTGGTCTTCAAACCTCAAGATCTCTGGTTCGAGCCCTGGGCTGACCATATCTACTAACAAACTAATTGTCTTTCGGATGAGACGTTGAGACCGAGGACCCGTGTGACGGTGCTTTCCACCGAGCACCTTAAAGAACCAGACGGAGCTCTCAGCAGTTTCATCCTGTATCCTTGCACTATCCCCCTTAACAACTAACCGTCTTCTGGGAGCGTCGCTCATATGGGCATATGCTACGATAGAAACGATAAATAAACGGAATTATACACATGTTTGAGTCAGTGGGCGTGACAAAAGGAACAAGTAGGCGGTGCCAGCGATTGGTCAGTTCAAGGAAAACGATGAATGGTTATGGTTATGGACGGATTGTTGCTGTCAAACAAAAATGGATTGACAAATCGAATCGTTCAACCATTCCACAATTCTCTCTCTGCTTTTCCCCCTCTCTCTCCCCTCCCTCTCTCGCTCTCTTTGGTTTCGGTGTTTCTTTCTCCCTATTTCACTGTTTCTCTCAATTCCTTTAATCCCCTGTCCCCCATTTCCCTCCTCGCTATCTATGTATCTCCTCTCTTTCTTTATCTTTCACACCATCTCTCTCTCTCTCTCCTCTTCTCATTCTCTGTCTTTATATACCTATCTGTTTATCTTTTTTCATTTATCCTTTTTCTCTTGGTCTCTCTGATTTAACCCAACTCTTTCTCTTACTTCTTTCACATCTCCAATTCTCATGCTTTGTCTTTGTTTCCCACAATCACAAATAGTGCGGTTTCTTTCACCCGTCTCGATATCTCATGCGTATGGTATTTTCGTTGACACATTAATACCAAATGTTACCCCAGTGACTCAAATACTTTTATCAATGACTTGGTACGTACAGCTTTGAATTCAATATATGGATTATCACGAATATCAGAAAAGCCCTAATAGTGTTTAACTCATTTCCACTCAGTGACGCTTTTAAATGCCCACAAGGAAAAAAAACTTTGAAAAACATAGTAGAAAATGAAGAAGTTGCTTGTTACTATGTTTTCTACCCAAAAAATATTAAAATTCCATCACCTTTAAATTGCTGTCTACTTCTTTCAATTTGGACCAGTAGAAAATTTTGTTGTGTTGGAATGGGTTAACTCATTCCCACGCATTCATGCTTTATATAAAAAATATAATTGGAAAACATTGTGGAAAATGAAAAATTGCTTCTTTAAAACAATTCTTCATTATCCACAATATTTTCTTTTTTATAAGACAAAGATTTAAAAAAAAACAAAACACAAACTTAAAATTGCCCTTTCATTTTCTCTAAATTTGAACCAGTCTAAAATTTAGTCGTCTGGTAATGGGTTAAAGTCTGTGTCATTCGAATAGGGAATTAATCATTTGCACTTGTAAACTTGGTAGATTATAACAATTTTTTCAATTGACACGAAACCAGATGCAGCGATAAATCATTATTTTATTAATGCATTTAGTTTTTTCTCTCCACTTAATTGTGACGTTTATCTAAGTACATATACACATTATAGTGTCCTTATATTGAATCTAGATTAAGTTTTTTTTAATCATTTTCAATTAAGAGCTGAAGAGAATATTTTTTGTTTTCATGGAGGTATGAACCGAAAAACCTAATAACACAATGTATGAATCCGCTTCGCGTATTCATACAGTGTGATTAGGTTTTTCGGTTCATACCTCCATGAAAACAAAAAATATTCTCTACATTTCTTATGATTTAATAGTATCGAGCGAAAAATGCAACAACTTAACAAATTTTGATACCTTTTTATATGGAACTATTTTGTGCGGTAGCATATAAAATGGCTGCGTGCTCAAAATTGTGTTCATGGAGGTATGAATTAAATTGTTCGGCCAATCAGATCGCTCGTTATTGAGGTATGAAACTGAAAATTAAATAACACAGTATAAAGAGGCGAAGCAGATCCTAATAGAAGTTTGTCTTGCTTTTAAATTTCATAACTTTAAAACAACAACAACAACAATAACACAATTAAACAATCTTTTCATTTCTTTTGGTTCAATACTATCCAGACATACGTCAAACACTTACCGTTTGTGACAGATCATTTAATTGAATTATTAGTCGATTGTGTCAAATCTTTCAAAATCACCAATAATTCATATCTATCTAATTTTGAACAAAAAACAGAGAAAACAACAACATCCGTAAACAAAAATTATTTAAAAAAAAATGAAAAAATGAAAAAATATAAAAAAAGAGAGAAAAATATGAAAGCGTGTGATAATAATGACTTAGCAGTATGTAAATACAACTATTAGTTCAACTTATATACTTGTATTAACCCTTTCCTGTTTTAAACTTAAATTTTACACCTGTCAAAAATCAAAGGTTTTGCAGAGCAAAATATTAAGTTGAAAGTGCATTTAATTTGAAAAATAACCATTCATCAGGGTAGAAAATATTGTGAAAAAGACGAAATTGCTTGTTACAAGCAATTTCTTCTTTTTCTACAATAATTTCTCAATTATAAAATCACAGGGACGTATAAACAAGGAATTGTACAGGAGAGGGTTAAAAGACGTAATTTTGCGAATCCATGGTCAGTAACATGTAACAAAAAAAGTAAAATAGTTGTTTGTCGACGGACATGTCTCAAGCCGCACACCAAACAAAAATGCTTCACTTAAATGCCTACAAAAGTAGAGGTTCAAAATTCTGTTCCAGTCTAAATGTATGATTTGACTGGTCTAATTGATTATTTAGTTGACAGGGGCGACGCTTCAATTCCTATGTAGGTATTGATAAGCTATTAAAATATTGATTCAACCAATCAAAGTGCATAACTCATTACCAGACGGCGAAATTTAAGACTGGCCCAACTTGAATGGAGTTGCAAACGGCATTTAAAGTTTATGAAATTTTAGATATCTTCATATTTCTGGGTAGAAAACAATGTAAAATGAAGAAATTGCTTGTAACAAGCAATTTCTTTATTTTTACACAGTGTTTTACTAATTGTTTTCCTTGGGGGTGTCAAAAATCGCCGTAGTGTGGGAATGGGTTAAAGAATTTTCTGCTACTAATCGAAACCTGAATACTTTCACTCATTCTTTTTTTAAAGTAACTTTTAAGGCATATTTTTCGTTTGGCGACCCAAATCTTACAACTTCAGCTTGAATAAGGTTCTGATCTCGCACTGACGGTATAAAGTTTTCTTGGGTTAGACTCTGAGATTTTAATTTCTTATATCCTCTTTATACGTCCTATCTGCAACTTGTTTCACACGACAGTTACGATTCTTTAGAAATAACTGTGTTGATTTTTACCCTTTGATAACGTAGATATTACGTAGATACTTAGGATTTATTCTGAAGATATAATCGGATAGAAATGACGTAACAATGCTTTATTGACATAACGTTACGTATAACAGTGTAGTATGAATCATCGATATTGGTACGCGCATTAATCATGGTTGCGTTGTTCAGTAAAGCTTCTATTCGACTGCGATTACACCACTTTTTGGCTAATTTATCGTCGAATGGTCTGCAACTAAACTGCATAGTCCTTCACTACTAATTAATCTCGACGAATCTATTATAAAATCGGGGGGTGGTGGGGGGGGGGGAAGAATGACCAGTTATAGCTGACTGACTAGATTGGACAAACTTTGCACTTTCGAAATTGCAGGAAAAGGATTTCCCTCAAATCTTCATCATTCAGGCAGTAAAAATTTACTTAAATGCTCCCTTTTTTCTGGGTTGTTAGAAAACTATTTGTTTAAGATCTGACGGATCGCGTCTGTAAGAAAGTATTCACCGTCTGTAAGAAAGAATTAATCGTCTGTAAGATAGTTTTCATCGTCTGTAACGAAGAACTTATCGTCTGTAAGAAAGTATTTACAGTCTGTAAGAAAGAATTTACAGTCTGCTAGAAAGAATTTATCGTCTGTAGGATAGCATTTACCGTCTGAAAGAAAGAATTTATCGTCTGTAAGAAAGTATTTACCGTCTAAAGGATAGAATTACCGTCTATAGGATAGAATTTACCGTCTATAGGATAGAATTACCGTCTATAGGATAGAATTTACCGTCTATAGGATAGAATTTATCGTCTATAGGATAGAATTTACCGTCTATATAATAGAATTTACCGTCTATAGGAAAGATTTCATCGTCTGTAAGAAAGAATCTACTGTATGTAAGAAATAATTTACCGTATGTAAGAAAGAATTTATCGTCTGTAAGAAAGTATTTACCGTCTAAAGGATAGAATTACCGTCTATAGGATAGAATTTACCGTCTATAGGATAGAATTTATCGTCTATAGGATAGAATTACCGTCTATAGGATAGAATTTACCGTCTATAGGATAGAATTTATCGTCTATAGGATAGAATTTACCGTCTATAGGATAGAATTTACCGTCTATAGGAAAGATTTCATCGTCTGTAAGAAAGAATCTACTGTATGTAAGAAATAATTTACCGTATGTAAGAAAGAATTTATCGTCTGTAAGAAAGTATTTACCGTCTTCAAGAAAGAAATTACCGTCTGTAAGAAAGTTTGTAATCGTCTAGATGAACCCATTTCCTGTTTTGCTAAAATTAGACCTGTTCGAATTCAAAGGTTTTGTAGACGAAGATTTTAAGTGGATTTCATTTAAAAACTAACCATTCAGCCATACATCTCCATAATACGCATCTCCTCATGTCAAGGTCACGGTCATGTGATAAGGTCATGGTACCAAGGTCAAACGTTTGGTCCTGTTGCAGGGGCATTGTGTTTTCATGAAATCACAGGGCCGTTAAAGCCAGGGATTGAACAGGAAACGTTTATCCATCGATTTGAATTGTACATGTATATTTTTCATTTCATTTTATGATAAAAACGACGTTAAAAGCCGTACAAACTAAGTTTAGTATTTTTCATGAAGTCACGGTAATTAACTTCAACCTGCTAACATTGAGTAATGAAAAGAAAGAGCTAGGTATGTGTTCAAAAATAGTTTGTAATTCATAACGTAAAAAAGTTGAGTATATGACATATTTATTGGGTGTATGTAAAGATGGGACCTTATTCATTTATCACTCTTCGATACACATCTTTCAAATCTTTATTATACAAGGTGTGTTTAGGTACATACGTGACCCGCTACGGAAAAAAAGGGATGGTTTATTAGCGTGAATTAATGCTTGGGACAGACTGGAGTCAGAATTGAACGATGGTTTAGAATTGGTTTGTGCATGTATTTGGTCGATCGCTAGTCCCGCCCACTGACCTCTCTGGCTAGACCCACTGCCTACGTCGGGAAGTTCCTCTTCGATATGAAGTAGCGACTCTTCTTAAAAAAAAATGGCCGGCAACATGTATCAAAATACCAACAAAAATGCTTAATGCAGGCCAATGTCGGAGTTGAAAGTTCACTTCCGGTTTAATTGAATGATTTGAGTGATATATTGTTTTTATTCATTTTTTTTACAATCGTGATCAGTCAATGTCACGATGTTCATAAGAGCATAATTCAAATCGAGTCGCAGGTTAAACATTCGCACAATATTTCTCACCATTCGCTGGTTATCAGATCTATGCTGTGAGTACTTTGATCTAAGTAATAAAAACGTTTGATTATAAATCTACATTAGAATCAAATACCATTAACCTGTTCCTGTTTCGCAAGAATAAGACCTGTCCGAATTCAAAGATTTTGCAGACGACAATATAAAATCAAATTTATTTGAAAGATTATCATTTAGTAGGGTAGAAAATATGGCAAAAAGAATAGACTGTTTGTCTTCTTTTTCAAGTAAAAAACACAGGGACATAAAAACCAGGGATTGAACAGGAAAGGGTTAAATAAGATACATGGAGAATATCATAATACGATATAGATGCAACGTCTTGTATTTGCTTTGAGCTGCAGAGGGAAATTTTGATATTTCACGAGACCGAAGGTCGAGTGGAATATCAAATTTTCCTCTGCAGCGAGAAGCAAATACAAGATGTTGCATCGCTATCGTAACAGCATTTCCCATTTATTATATTCCCTTTTTTATATTAAATAAATCTGATGATTTTTTTTTTAAAAATCTGTATTTCAAGGAGTATTTTCCCTCTCCTTTAACATTCTGATGTTTATTCGCATTATGACGTCATCTACGAAATGAAAATGACGTCATGTTTGACTATCTTAACCCTTGTCATGCTTAACCCTGAATATTCCTGTTTTGGCAGGGGATGTAGGCAAAGATCATCCTGCACATTTGTGCAGTCTGGTTCTAGTCACACCACCTGCTTATCTCTTTTATACCAGAGTTGTTTATGAGATAAATTTTCAGAATAATTATTAACCAACAATTTGTGCATTCAGTGCCCTCAGCCCTTTGTTTTTAATACATTTCTTTAGATAATTTTATTTAGCAGTACTAGGGGTATTGAATGTATATATTCTACAAGAAATATTTAAAGGTATTCAATAAATAGCATATCAATTTAGATCTGTCAGTAATGAGGGCCATTCTTAGGATATCTATCTTGAATACTCTAAAGAAATATTTTGGTCCTTATCAGTGTTTTTCTTGGACTTTATCCACTGCCTAGTTTGAAGGTTAGCTTTATAACGCAAACTTTATGGCTGGAAATATTTATCTCATCGAAAAAAATACATTTCTGTGTTATTTCTGAACCATAAACTTAGACAATCGAGAGATATTTATCTAGAATCAAACTTTAAACATTGCATTAAACACTGGCTACAACCCCATACTGAACAAGGATAAAAACAAAGGTAATGCAGTGAAAGGACCAGTGTACAATTTGGCACGCCTCTGATTTAATGGTAACATGACAAAGGGAAGATAACGCAGGAATGGTTTTTTAGTTTGTGGGCAGTGTTCGATGGGTATTCTGTGTAAAAAAGGGTACTATTTAA
Source organism: Fragum fragum (assembly GCA_946902895.1). Lineage (NCBI taxonomy): Eukaryota > Metazoa > Mollusca > Bivalvia > Cardiida > Cardiidae > Fragum > Fragum fragum. Next base: position 4,696,568 of record OX336383.1, on the reverse strand, counting down.
GATCAAACACCGTGATAGTGTGAGTGACTTCTGCCGGAGATGTGTATTTTAGATTATCAATTCAGATACATTTCGAAGTGAGCGGAACACGATACTACCTTGTGGTTTTGGGAAATTAAATGGACTTTTCGTTAAATGTCAGGTAAAATGATGATGCCGTTTTCTTTAAAATACAATTTATTTTTATTTTGTTTCATAAAATTAAACGCCGGTTTTATCTAAAAAAAGGGTCGAAAACACTTTAAAGTTTAACACTTCAGTTAAAATAATGAGAGAGAGAAGGGGGAAGGGGGGGAAAAAGAGAGACAGTCAAAACCTTAATAATTAGATTTTAACCCTTTCCTGTACAAGCCCATGATTTTACGTAGCTGTGATTTTTATATTTGAAAAATTGTTGTTGAAAAAGAATAAATTGCTTGTAACAAGCAATTTCCTCTTTTCCCACAAAATTTTCTTCCACATCGGATGATTTCATTTCAAACTGCATCCTATTTGAATTGTTTTTCCGACTGACCGATGGATGGTAATTTTATTTAAGTTTTACTCCGATGTATTTATTTTGGGGTTCATAAGATAATGCCATACACATCATACTTTAAAGGAGTTTTTAAATTGTGGTAATTTTTAAATGTCTTTTGTAGAAATCCAATTGTTTTGGTATCTAATAAATAGAGAATAGATGGTTGGTGTCTTGATATGGAAAAGTTTATCGGGCAAGGCGTAGGAATTTATATGGTGAGCCGAAGGCGAACCGGATAAATTCCGAAGCCGAGCCCGATGAACTTTTCCATATCAAGACACCAACCATCTATTCTATTTATCCTGTTACCATCTTTTAAAAGAATTCGACTGAAAAATGTCTATGATCAGTAAATGTAAGTTAACCTCTCTCGGCCGAACATGGTGATTTGACCCGGCTGAGGTTAGGGCATCGAGGTCGACTTTTGAAAGAACTCGCAAAAATTCATTTTATAATAGACATAATAAGAACGAATTAACAAGAACATCTAGAACTTAAACCTTAAACAATAATGACATACCTATATCATCGAATATAATTTGCCTAGATTTGTCGATCTTGTCGATCACTCAACTAACGTGTCGAAGATTTTCTGGCGATTCGTTGTTATGCAGCAAAAACCAAACCCAAAGTCATTGCCACCCTGATAGAATATCACAGGATTGGCAAAGCTTGAGATAAGTTGCATAGCCGCGACTTCTAAAAGTATTCTCTCTCAAATAATATCCATGCTTAATCCAATAAATCCTTTTATGTTTTAAAATCCTGCTTTCAGAAGCTGTGTGTATGCTTCCATGAAATAAACAATGCCTTCGTCATGTATTGCGTCATCTCTACGTCACCGATGTATAATTCGACCGATGAAAGTTGAGAGTCGAGTATAATGTTTTTAGTTGAACATAAGTTTTAGCCGAAGATTTAAACATTTATTGCTTAAAAGTAAGCTTTAGAAAGCACCCCATCTCCTGCAAAAATAGTTCCGGTCGGTCACGTGATCAAGTGACATGATAAAGCTTATCACGTGACCAAGTGACCTGATATCAACAAGTTTATCATACCCCCCTTTATTAGGCAGTATTTATAGCAGGTGACAGGATAAATGGTAAATAGTGGCTAACATCAGGTATTCAGGCAATCTTTAATTTCTCAGGCAGTCGGTGTTTGCTTTTACATTCAACCCATTCTCACACAACACCGCTTTTTTCACGCCTCTCAAGGCCAAGGTCTGGGAAAAAATTTTGAAAGCGAAGAAATTGCCTGTACATGTGTAAAAGTAATTTCCTCATTTCCCACGTTTTTTTTTCTTCCTGGAGAGTTCTTCCCGGAGAGCCTATGATGTTTCAAATTCCATCGTCTTGGAATTTGCGTGTGTAACTTTTTTTTTACGTTGGACCAGTCTACAATTTGGTGGTGTGAACATGGGTTAAACTATGCTTATTGTTTATAACCGAAATAGTTATTTAGGACCTAAGGCCCGTTTCATTACCAATAAGACTATAGTGAATTAATAACCTATATCAATCTCCTCTTTTTTGTGCAATTAATGGATCTCTGCTGTCAATGAAAAAAGTCGACTGACCAATCAAATGATTATTAAGACCGTATTTAAACTTTGTACTCCGCCAGCTATTTTCAGCATTTTTGATGGTTTGGCAACTTGAACGCGGTAATTACATCTGTAGTTACGACCAATCACCCATTTCACCTTTTCGTTACATGTTTCTGACCATGAGTTTGAAAAAAAACCCTCCAAAATAAACAATCAATCACTCAATCATTCAATCAAACAAACAAACAAACAATAAAACCAAACAAACGAAGATAAGTAAAGCATTTGTAGTATATTGGTAAAAATGATGCCGCTCGATTAGAGCAAGGTTGAAAAGTCTTCTGAAATATTAGGTCTTAAGCATTCATATTTGGTACATGTTCTTGTATTAACAAATTAATCAGTTGGGCGATTTAGGACCATCATGGTCCCCTTGTTTTTTTCTGTCCAACTTATTTTTTCTATTCAAACCTGTGACTTTTTTTTTAATCTGATGACTTTAGGAATTTAAAGAAAATTAAAATGATTTTATAAATGCACATTAAACTCTTTAGAAAACGAGTGCAATATCGCAAAATCAAATCTAAGCAAACATTTGCATATTTTAGATATTGTTCGCTTTATGCCATTATCTTCATGATTTTTATTGGTAATCATTTTTATATTATCGTTATTATTACATGTTCGAGCGATGGACCCTTTCCTGTTTAATCCTTTGTTTTTACGTTCCTGTGATTTTTAGGTCACCTGACCGAATGGTCATGGTGACCTATTGCAATCATCGTTTGTCCGTCGTCGTCCGTCGTCCGTCGTGCGTCGTGCGTCGTCCGTTAACTTTTAAACATTTTCATCTTCTTCTCAAGAACTACTGGGCGGATTTCAACCAAACTTGGTAGAAAGCATCATTGGGGGATGCCAATTCAAGTTTGTAAAAATAGGGGTTCTGGGGATCAAAGGGGCCCAAATAGGGGCCAAAAAGGGGTAATTTTTGGTACTTCTTTAAAAATCTTCTTCTAATAAACCGTTAATGCCAGAGCTTAAATATTTTGTGTGCATGACAACTAGGACAGGTATATTATAAATTGTGAAATTCATGCCCCTGGGGTCATGTATGGGGCCACACCCAGAGGTCAAAGTTCATCATGTTAAAAAATTCACATTTTCATCTTCTTCAGATGAAGTACAAAGCCATTTTCAAACAAACTTGATGAAAAGCATCATTTGGTAATGGTTATTCAGATTTGTGAAAAAAAAAGGCTGTGGGGTCAGGGGGCCCTAAAAAGGGGACCAAAAGGGGGTCATTTTTGGTAACTTTTGAATATTTCATCTTCTTCTCAAGAACTACTGGGCGGATTTCAACCAAACTTGGTAGAAAGCATCATTGGGGGATGCCATTTCAAGTTTGTGAAAATAGGGGTTCTGGGGGTCATAGGGGCCCAAATAGGGGCCAAAAAGGGGTAATTTTTGGTACTTCTTTAAAAATCTTCTTCTAATAAACCGTTAATGCCAGAGCTTATATATTTTGTGTGCATGACAACTAGGACAGGTATATTATAAATTGTGAACTTCATGCCCCTGGGGTCATGTATGGGGCCACACCCAGAGGTCAAAGTTCATCGTGTTAAAAAATTCACATTTTCATCTTCTTCAGATGAAGTACAAAGCCAATTTCAAACAAACTTGGTGAAAAGCATCATTTGGTAATGGTTATTCAGATTTGTGAAAATAAAAAGGCTGGGGGGTCAGGGGGCCCTAAAATGGGGACCAAAAGGGGGTCATTTTTGGTAACTTTAAATATTTCATCTTCTTCTCAAGACTACTCGGCTGATTTCAACCAAACTTGGTAGAAAGCATCATTGGGGGAAACCAATTCAAGTTTGTGAAAATAGGGGTTCTGGGGATCAAAGGGGCCCCAAAAGGGGGCAAAAAGGGGTAATTTTTGGTACTTCTTTAAAAATCTTCTTCTAATAAACCGTTAATGCCAGAGCTTAAATATTCTGTGTGCATGACAACTAGGACAGGTATATTATAAATTGTGAAATTCATGTCCCTGGGGTCATGTATGGGGCCACACCCAGAGGTCAAAGTTCATCATGTTAAAAAATTCACATTTTCACCTTCTTCTGATGAAGTACTAAACCAATTTCAAACTAACTTGGTGAAAAGCATCATTGGGTACTGATTATACAGATTTGTGAAAATTAAAAGGCTGGAGGTCAGGGGGCCCTAAAATGGGGATTAAAAGGGGGTCATTTTTGGTAACTTTAAAACATTTTCATCTTCTTCTCAAGAACTACTGAGGGGATTTCAACCAAACCTTTTTCTAATTCTTTCAAACAAAATAACTTGTCTTGGTGCTCTTTTACTCAGGTGACCGTTAAGGCCCACTGGGCCTCTTGTTTATGATTGAGAAAACATTGTAGAGAAAGAAAAAATGCTTGTATCAAGCATTTTTTTCTTTTTCCACAATATTTTCTTCCTACTGAAAGATTATTTTTCAAAATAAATCTACTTTAAATTTTCGTCCGCAAAACCTTTGAATTTGGACAGGTCTAAAATTTTGCAAAGCAGGAATGATTTAAAGTTGTAATTCATCCTTACCAATATGTAATTTGGCACCAAAACTAAATGAGGTAGAAAAATCGCATTTGCAACTTTATACATTCAAGCACGGTCCAATAGATAGTATTGTTAAGATGTTAGAAAAAGAAACAATTTAGTTTTGTATTGTTGCTTTTGTCCGAATATTTGAAACAAAGATGTGAGAAAAAGATAATCTTTCAGAAAGATTTGTCACTATTCATTATGAACTTGTTAAACAAATACAAAGCCAGTCTAAATTCTGTGGTTAAAAGCTTTGGAAATAGGGAAGAAAAAAGATACATTCCAACCGCGCTCTAAAAAAAGTGGGCTAATTTGTTGCATGAATATAGCATCGAGGGATTACCAACCCTTTGCTAAAAATTGATATGTAAGCTCCGAAAACGAAATCAGTCAAGAGTTCAGTGTATATGATGATTTTAGAACAAACACGGAGTTTAGGGCACAATGCATTATTGGCAGATGAGAATTTCCTTATTTTGTTTTATTTTTGTTCTTCCAATGCCAGCTTCAACTACATGCATGTTGATGTTGAATATCAAACGTGCTACCTTAGCGTGCCAGCTTTCATAATATAGGTTGTATACCAAGTTATTAAGATACACCAATGTCCTTACTGTCTCAGAAAAAATAATGTGAATTTTGAATTCCATGATTTGCAGACATCTATGTGAGCATTGTTGTTGGTTTGGCGACTTAAACGTCGTAATTACACCTTCAATAAGCTGTAATTACGAGGTTTAGGTCGCCAGCCAACCATTTTACTTTTCTTATACATGTTACTGGCCATAAATTTGTAAAATAACGCTGTTTAATATCGAAGTGGAATTTCCTGATGGAGTCAGTGGGTGTGGCCAGCGGAGTCAGTGGGCGTGGCCAGCTGAGTCAGTGGGCGTGGCCAGCGGAGATCAGCGATCCATTGATAAAGTACATCATAGGGTAAAAATGAGGAAAGGAGAAATTACCTGAGACATTTTTTCTTATCTCGCTTTTTTCATTTTCAAGTCGCAAAATGTGTAATTGTGTGGTTATGGGTTAATGGGAAAAATATATCTTCTTTTAAAACAATTCCTTTTAATTCATATATTTTAATAAATTAATTCATCTATTTTAATAAAACATTTTCAGGTTCATTTTCTCCTTTTTTCTATTTGGACCGTTTTTGCGCAAAGCGACACCATGTGTATTGTTTTAGAGTTAGATAGCATCGTTACACTAGTGCCAATGTTCTTTCTTTGTTTTACAGGTACGGTACAGAATGAGAAGTATTTTGAAATAGTGATTTGTAGCGGAATGAGGCCAAAATACTAACAAGTCTTTCTGGCAAACATATAAGGGATAGATACCATTCTGGTGGAGTAGTGACAAGTGTTTCGAGGAATTGTGAACATCTCATTATAAATCATAAATCATAAACTGCAGTTCAGTGGGAGAGTTTTGAGTACAAGGAAATTAAATGGAATAAAACTGTTAAAATGTTCATAAAATTCTGGAATTAAAAGCACTGATAGATAAAATAAGTTTTTGCGTCTGACGTAATAAAACTTGAAGCATAGAGTAAACCTTGAACAAAGAGACATTTTGAAATTACTTTTGCAAAAGAGACGGTGCTGTAGAATTTTGTAAGAGAATTGCAAGAGTTTTGTAAATCAATAACTGTGGTTTAAGAGAAGACATTTTCCCTGGAGAAAGCGGCACACAGGATCTATATTTTAGACAGTAAAATATCGGGAGAGTTTGATATAAATCAGACAGAGCTGTCACTGGAATAGAACTTTAATTATACAGAAATTATCTCCTTGAAATCTCTGCCGAATCACACAGGGATGGTTTTTTGTAATATAACTTGGATAAAACGTTTACCATTGTGATACTCCGAAGTATACACAGTTTTAAGGTCGACGAGAGCTTGTAATACTTAAATATTTGATTTGAAAAAGTGAAAATTGTTTAAATTCTTGAGTGGAGAGACAGCAATATAGGGATGTCACAGACTAGATAGTAAAGTTAGAGATTTTCTATTTACTTTACAAATCCCTTAGATAACTGAATACCTGGGTATCTAGGATTAAATACATTAATGCCACCATTTATTAACCACGAAAACCCATTACACTCGCATTAAGGTCGAGATAAACATTGAAAAATACACAGAAGATTTAGTTCAAGACAGAGACCAAGTCGTTAGATCCCCTTCGTTTATTTGTTCAAAGGATCAACCCACAATTTGACAGCGTAAAATAGGATTTAAATACCTTAAATATTAATTTTCTCCCAAAGTCATATATAACTAGTCATTATCATTGAAAAGGGAGTGATTGTTTCGATCTGTATTCGGAAGAATCCGGTTAAAAAGGAACATTCATCTCAGTGACCAAAACGTGCCGAATCGAGGATCTACTTTGTTACATAGTTAATAAAGGTGTTTGTTTTGTGGGTTTTATACGATTATATCGAGTTAAAGTCGGCCAAAATCGACGAGGATTTATTTGTCAGTCACACTAAGTTGGTTTGAACTTCTGACACTTTGGATTATTGGCCGTTTATAACATTGTTGAAGAAAACCATTCCAAACGGATTAATTTATTTTGATATAAACGAGAGGTGTGTAAGACTTAATAGCCATATTTGGATTTTGTATTACTGCGCTGAATGTATTGATGGGTATTTAAAATCCTTTGGAGAATTGACGAGTAACAGAATTAGTAGTGCGGCGTTAGATAATACTGCGGGAACTATCTCTTTTCGAGCTTTTCAAGGGAGTTATAGTAAATGGTAGTTTACCAGAACAAATAATTGAACGAAAAGAGCACTGGAATAGTACACCAAATAAAAGGAAATTGGGTGCGTTTGGCATACAAATCAAGAACGGCAATTGGAATCGACACGACATTGTGAAAAAGAATCGGTTAATCGAACAAATTGAAAGGATACAGAGACTGTATAGGGAGGGTTTGTTTCGCATTTTATTCGAGGCAGAAGAGAGTATAATTAAGACTGTTCCCAACGAACCCAGCTGATTAACTATCGATTTTTGTATTGGTTTCTCCTCTTTGAATGGAAAAGGGCAAGTGAGAAGCGGAGAAAACGAACGGTGATATTGGAAGAACTGAAATAAGGGCCTTTTCTTACTGAATCATTACTAGACCATTAAGACTTAATTTCCAAAAAGAGTCTTGGAAATAATAGAAGATGTTTGTATGATTAATTTATGAAGCAGCGTAATTTCTCATTTTTCCTGGAGAAAATAGATGTGTTTTACGTGGATATTTTAGGAGAAATCTGCTCTATCGATTATTTGCTGTAATATTTCCCAGCCTGACACAGTGCGTGAGAGACTCGGTAAAACAAACATGGCTACAGTGTCTAATATAGCGTTTTTCAAAAGGAAATATTTACTGATGCTGATTTTAGGCGTTTTATTCATGATTCAGACTACTGCAGGATCGGATGGTAACTGTATAATACGTGGTCGTGTTTACACTGGACTGGAGTGGTACGGGTATTTGTTACAAAAGACATTTCAACGAAATATTTCCAAGGTTCACTATTCTATTTCGTACCCGGTATCGGAGTGCTGTGCTAATATGTTGATTTATTACGATGACCAAATGAGAGAACTACATAGTGGGTATTCATGCGCGCAGAGAGAAGCATTGCTTCCGGCGAGTAACAATCAGGTCATACCGCTGACATCCGCCAACGGCACGGCGGGTTGTTCGGTTTGGGAGGAAAAGGGGAAGGAACCTATGACGGTCTGTGTAGGGGAAAGGACTTTTAAATCGGGTGCTCCAAGGACGTGGTATATCGCTGTTAGTCGGTGCGGTGATACTCGACCTTTGACTTTAAATTACGTGTTTAATCTAACTGGTTTCTATGGAAACTGTGAAGAAGATCCGCTTTCAAATACGTATATACCACCAAAACAAGAAGACAGTAACAATACAAACTTACATTTAGCCATTGCCATGGGAGTGATTGCCGGCATCGCGATCGTCGTCGCTATTGTGTTCATTACTTTATACATAATAAGTAGGAGACAAATGAAAGAAAAACCGAAAACCAGCGGCTCTGTTACGTCATCACAAGCTACGATGACGCAGGATATATTTTACGTGAACCCGTCTCTATCAGACCGGGATCACTCGGACTCACAATATAGCAGATCAAGCTCTGAAAATTACTACGAAGTTATCCCAGATCGGAGAAGTTACGAAAGCATCAACACACAATTGGCACTTCACGGGCACCACCCTGGACGAACCCTAAATCTTGCCTCCATACCCAGGGAACATCGCAATAGGATACCATCCTACATATTCGAGGACATTCCTCCTCCACCATATCAACCACCTGGTCTACAAGGCGGACATGCTCACCAAGGGTCTCACCATTCTCAAGGTTCTGGTTCCGGTACTCACCTACTTTCTCACGCAAATGGTCCCAACTCACATCCGAGTGGAATTCAACAAATTCCGATGACTAGTCGATTGCTGGCATCCAGTGGAAATGGACTGGGCATTCCTAGTCCTATTTCGATATCGACAAGACCGGGCCCTATCGCCACAACAACACGAATGCCACTGCAAAGTAGTGCCCATGCGCCTATGACTACCGGAAATGGTATACAACTTGCGGAACACTCGTCTGGGGCAAGCTCTAGCTCTGGGCCTCATAGTCAACAACAACAACAAGCTCAAGGCGGAGGCATAACGACTTCCGCCGGAGGACTCAATTCTCACAACTCGAATACTCTCCCAAGATCACAGGCCGGAAGTGAGCACCCGGCACCAGTTCAAAATGGTGGACCTGTTCAAAATGGCGTCTTAAATCATGGAACTGTCAGTAGATACCCACTTCACAATGCTAATCATGCCAAACTTTTGCACCAAGCTTATCGAATACAACAATTCGAAACAACTGCTTGACTTTGACAAAAGGATAATATGTAGGTTGTTCGGACCAATGTACAAAAATGTTGCTAGTTAGCCAGATAACTTGGAGTCTTTTGTTAAGGCTTTAGCATATTGAGCATTTGATGCTTGAAAGTAAATTGATATCAACCCTTTCCGGTTTTTCCAAATTTCGACTGGTCCAATTCGAAAAAAAGTTATAGACAACAATTAAAAGTGGGTGCAATTTGAAAAGTAACCAACCTAGATGATAGAAAATATTTTGAGAAAAGCAGAAATTGCTTGTTTACAAGCAATTTTTCTTCTTTTCACCACAATGTTTTCTCAGGTATAAAATCGCAGGTAGGTAAAAACAAAGGATTGTGCGGGGAAAGGATAAATGCATTGTAGTTTACACAGTTCAACACATCAAAACATTAGACTGGTCAAAGTTAAAAAGTAAATTGTTAAATACAAATTAAGAAAGTGTGTTTTCCCCCAAGTTTTCAATTATCTTTGAGATTAAAAATTACAACTTTATGAAGAAATGGTGTACAAGAAATCTTGTATTAATCGACCACACGTGGGACAACCAAAAACTGACCGCTTAGGAGAATGGTCGCATAAACACATTTTTGTGAAATTTATGAATGATTTATTCCATTGCATAAGTAAATGATTTTAGAGATGAAGAGAATATTTTTTGTTTTCATGGAGGTATGAACCGAAAAACCTAATCACACTGTATGAATTCGCGAAGCGGATTCATACAGTGTGTGATTAGGTTTTTCGGTTCATACCTCCATGAAAACAAAAAATATTCTCTTCATTTCTTATAATTTAATAGCATCGAGCGAAAAATGCAACAACTTAACAAATTTTGATACCTTTTTGTAGTGAACTATTTTGTGCGGAAGCATTCAAAATGGCTGCGTACTCATAATTTTGTTCATGGAGGTATGAATTAAATTGTTCGACCAATCGGATCGCTCGTTTTTGATAGACGAAACTAACAATTAAATTATTACAGAATTCTAGAAAAAAATCCTATGTTTCGGGGAGATTACGATTATGGTCGCTTAATGGACGTTTTCATCTTATAGAGGTGGTCGGTCGAGCAAGGTCGACTGTATATTTGCCGATGTAGATTGATCTCACGTCTAGTCATTTTGATAGCATAATTTGACGCTTGTATGCCAATGGACAACTTTGCAGTTTTTTTTCCGATAACATAAACAAACAACCAACCGAACAAAACAAAAAAAAAAAAAAATGGCATAAACACGTCGATAATTATTTATGGTACTCATTAAAGATCCCTTCGCGTTCTCCTGATGACAGAATTGCTTGTTTAAATTAAAACAACAACAACAACAACAACAAAAATAATAGAAATAAACAGAATGATCGCTTGTCCCATCAATTGACCTCCGACAAGGCAGTTTAACTGTGGTTTCCAACCATAACATTTCTTGTAAAATATGTGTACAGGGGCATAAATCAACATTCAGATCGTTGAAGGGCAACGTAAAAGTTGTAACAACAGCTGGAATATGCAGTCCCATGTTTCTATGAATTCAAAGTATCCAACAAACTTAAAGTCGTAGTTCATAATCTGTCAATTTCGGTCTAAATGGTCAGTTGATTTTCTTCAATATCAAAGGTGGTCCGTCAATTATACTGTTTTACCCATTCCCCTAAATTCGACAAATAATTAGACTGGTCAAAATTGACCAATCGCGACCGTCAATCAAGGAATATATCGACCAATCATCAAATCATTGATTCAGCTCGGAATTAAGATTTGAACTCCAACATTGGCTGCCATTTTTGTTATGCTTTTTTTGTTGGTTTGGCGACTTAAACGTCGAAACTTTAGCCTTTTCAAGCTGTAGTTACGACTTTTAGGTCGACAACCTAGCAATCTACCTTTTGTTTACTTGCTACATGCTATAAATTTTGCAAAATAACGCCGATTCAAATCGAAGCTGGACTTCCTGTCGCAGTCGATTTGCGTGGCAAAACGAGTAAGCGAGCGGGCCCAACGATGCGTCAATTACGAAATCTTGCAGAAAAAATTCCACGATGATGAAAAATCATGAATCTTTTTTTCTTTTTGGAAAGAAAACATTGTTTTTTAGAGGTCGAAATAAAGCGGGATTATTTAGGAATGAGTTAGAAGGGGGGTAGAGTTACGTATCTCTGAAAGCGGTAATTCCCAACAAGTTTGTGGGTACTCAATAGAATCGTCTTTACGGTACGATTTGAACGAGTACAACAATGCAAAGATAAAGACTGTATAAATCGAATAATCAGACCCGATATCCAAATTCCATCTCCCATTTTCGGCTCTGGTTATATTTAAGTGAGATAGCATTATGAGAAAGATTAGACACCAAAAACGTCGTCGCAAGGAAGCCATTTCTTCATTTCATAGAATAAATTTCTTTATACCTTTCTTCAGCACTGTTTTGTTATTTTCTATCATTTTCTTCTTACTAAACAAATTCCAAATCTGGGCCAGAAATGACTGCGATCATTTTCCTGTTTTGCAAAATTTTTATTCTGGTCTTAATTCAAAGGTTTTGCAGACGAACATTTAAGTCGAATTTATTTGAAATATGAACATCCAATAGAGTAGAAAATATTGTGGGTAAAGAAGAAATTGCTTGCTACAAGCAATTTCTTCTTTTTCCATAATATTTTTTCAAATATAAAAATGCAAAGGATGTAAAAACCAGGGATTAAACCGGAAATGATTTACTACTCATTTTGTTAATATTGTTAACTTTGTTAACTAATATTAACGAAGTTCATAAAAAAGATCTGAGTGCGCCTTGAGTTTGTAAATATTTTGCAAACGTAATGAATAATTTTGTAAATAATGAGAATTTTAGAAATAATTGTATAAATTGTAAAAAAATGCTTTTTATCTTATCACGTTTTGTGCTAAAAAGTGTTAACTTATAATATGAAATTCAAATATTTGCATTTACAAACGCTTTTGATATCATTTTAATGATATTCGTATGCTTGTAATTCTATAACATTCAAATCGAAAACCTGTATTTAACAAATATAAATCTTATTACGAAAATATTTACCCAAATTTGTGCGAACTGTATCTGCTTTACACCAATCTAAAATGCTGCCGTCTGATAATCGGTTAAATAAGCCCTGATATAAAGTACCTTTTCAGAAATCGAGCAAAACTCTCCACAACACATTAAACTTATTTTCATGACAATCATGAATCACTGGCTGTTCTAAGCAACCAAATGGGGTAGAATAAAGATTCCTTTTGTAAAGAAGACATGGTTTGATCCATAGAACCGAAATATCTCTGCGTGAAATCTCTGTTTTGTTGAAAATACATTCAAAGTTATATCACCCCCTTTTCCAGGAGGTTGATGCAATTGTCATTATAAACAGTCATTTTTTATCTTTAAAGCAATTAAGACATTTTAAAACCGAATTTTTAGGCAATGCATATTTTCATATCAAAGTAATAATTTTCGAAACCAAGTAGACCATGATATAATTATAAGATTATAAGATATTTTCAGCTCATTTGAGCACAACGTGATCAAGTCGAGTTTTTGTGACCAGTCTATGTCAGTTGTGCGTCATACGTCGTCCGTCGTGCGTCGGATGTCCTCAACGATTCGTTCCAATTTTTGGAAGGAACATTCATTGGTTGATCTTTTTACAAAAAATGATCGTGGAAATTTGATTCATGAAAAATGTGGTTGTGGCACTGTGGGGCTAATCAGACTTAAAGAAATATTTTATAGTCTTTCCCTCCAAAACTATCAGGCCAATTTGGGCCAAAGTTTGCAGGAATTTTCTATTGCGACCATTTTCAATTTTTTTGTGTGAAATTCTTATTGTTAAAAAACGGGTGTGTGGCAGGGCTGGACTTATCAGTCTAAGAGACATTATAAAATATTATTTAGGTGAGCAATTTAAGGCCATTATGGTCCTCTTGTTTATTAAGACACAATTGTTGAGAATTTCACAAAAAGTAAAGACACAAAGAGAACTACAATTTTTATTTCATTATATACATAAAATAATAATACCATAATATAGATGCTACATTTAGGCAAAGAAGTGTATGTGAAAACAGAAAAATATCTAGTCTGGTCCGAATGTGAGACCTTAGTAATCGGATCGGGTTTATTGTTTTAACTTGTAAATTGTTGTTCATTTAATTCCGCTGCATTTATATTTTTGATGTTTAAGTCTTCAATTTTTTCTCCTAATTCATTCATTTGTATAAATGTATCTGTTAATGCATTTATAACTCTTTGTTATGTGTTATGATTGTGAAAAACCCATATTTGAATTTTCGTTCAGTAAAGTGCAATCGAAAAACTAATTTGGGCTTTTTGGTTGTTGTTTGGATCCACTGATGGAAGGCCATTGGGAATATTGACCAATCGCTGCCCCGCTATTTTTGAAAATCGTCTATCTGGCTAGATCATCTATATCGAGAATAGCCATTCTACCTTACTATAGAGTTATCTTTGAACTTCTATCTCTTACCTTTGCTAGACACGTTTTTTTTTTAAAAAAAAATCAACCCTTTCTAGTTCAGTCCATGACTTTATACTGCGATATCATACTTGAGAATGCATTGTCCCGTAATATTTTCTATCATATGGGGTGGTTACCTTTTGAATTACACTAACTTTATAATATCGTCTGCTACGCCTTTAAATTTGGAAAAGTCAGGAAAAGCTGAATAAAAAAAGTAAAAAGTAAATAGAAAACCTTATTTCGAGGGACATGTCGCTCTGAGAGAACCGAAAGAAACTCAAAGAAAATACTGTTCTGAACTTTCTTTCCTCAGTGCCAGTTAAATCGTCTCCATGGTGACGTAATTGTTATGAATACCCACAACATAGTAATTATCTGACTGCAATTGATAGATATGTTAATTGAATGGAAAACCTGGACCTCTATGTACATGTACCCATGGAATTAGAAATATGGAAACGGCTTTAGAGATATACACACATATATATGGATATGTGTATATATAGTCACGGACATATATTTCGGTAAATTCGTTGATTAGCGACTTAAACGTCGTAACTCCACACAGATATCAACTAGTATGATTTTGCAAATAATGTTGCAAGTAACATGTAAATGAACATAAAATGGTCGTAATCACAGCCTGAATAAGCTGTAACAACGTTTAAGTCCCTAAACAACAAAATGCTTTACAATTAATGTTGGCAAATGTTAGAGTCCAAAGTTCACATCCGGCCAAAATGAATGATTTTGATTGGTCAAATGATTCGTTGATTGACAGACGCCATCCGTCAATTATCTGTCCATACAGAGTTTCTCTATTCATCTCAGTAGTATTTCCTCCAAAACATTCCCTTTTACAGGAAAAGAAAGAAACAAAAGATAGATTCCGTATTATAATTTCATTTCGATGAAATGTGTTGATAGAGTATAAATCAAAGTACTGAAAGTACTGTAAGCTAGCAAAGCATGGTTGAATTTAGAAAATATTTGCCTTGTTGGGTAGAAAACATTGTGGACATTGAAGAAATTGCTTGTAACAAGCAATTTCTTCATTGTCCACAATGTTTTCCAAAGTTGGTATTTTTTCCTTGTGATGCTTAAAAATGGAATTGAATGGAAATAGGTTAAATAATATGCTTTTGACAGAGTTCTCTACAATTTGAAAAGAGTTTGCAATATTCCTGAAATACATAAGAACTATTCTTATGGCGTAGGCATTTAACGGATTTAGTGGTTAAGCCTCCAGTGACAGTTTGCACTCGTTGAACTTTGAGACGACCTCAAAATTTTGTCTGTTAACTTTAGCTATCAAAGCTGACGCTTTGCTAGCTAAAAATCAAAGAGAATTTTATGTATGCAGAAACCTGACCTAAGTTCTAATTTCAATAAATTTCACAGGCCAACTTTATGTCAGTGCGGTATTTTTCTTTTTTATTACAAGAGATGTTATCTATGTGAATATTTCTTTAATTATATTTTACACCTCACCAAAATGAAATTGAACGATGTTTAAAAGGTGCGAGCTACTGAATGTACCCGAATATTTAAGAAAAAAAATAGAAGTACTGAAGTTTGCCATTGCGTACCCGTAATATTCCTGTTATTGTTGTTAATATAGACAAAGATCAGACTACACGTGCGATCTTAGCTTACTAAACAGGAGTAGTTTATGACTGTTCTACAACTTGTACTTTCATCCCTTTGATTTTTACGTTATGCTTGACAATGGTTAATCCTATCCTGTTTTGTAAGATTTCAGGCCCGTCCAAATTAAAAGGTTTGGCAGACGAAAATTTTAAGTGGATTTAATTTGGAAAAAAAATCATTCTTCGGTTTCTACAATGTTTTCTCCATGATAAAATCACAGGGACTAAAAAAACCACAATTGAACATAAAGGGATAATAATACCTGCCTATAACTTTCCCATGGTCGGGTCCATGTTTAAAGACATATCTTCCCTCAGAGAAAGGAAAAACAAAAAGAACGATCTATCGTTCATTGAGTGTGAGTGTATTTAATTTCAACTAGTGTTTGTTTACATTTTGAGATCGAGACGACTGCACCCGATTCTTTATCGGAAAAGTTCGTTAATTTTCGAAATTGACTATTTTAGTCGCAGGTGCTTTTGACTAAAAATCTTAAGGATACTCGGTAAATTTTGTTAATCTCCGTGACCGAGTTGGTCGATTAAATGAAAGTTAAAACGTCATCTCTGACGTCATGATGTTATGTAAACAATTCTTGTATTAGTTGAGTCACAATTAGAATATCGATAATTCTTCCATGCATTGAAGGCTTACCGCGTAAAATTACTTTGATCTTATCGGTCTTATGGTTACAGGGAACTAATACAAATTCTCGCCATCTGTCACATTTAGTATAGGGAAAGTCCGGGCATGTTAACGAAGATCAAAGTGACCTCTGATTGGTCCGTAAAATATCAAGACGAAATCTAACGATTTGGTCCGACAAATTGATACTCTTTTAATAACTTAGGAGCGGTTTCTAAACCCTAGGGTAGGTTTCGAAAAATGAAATAAAACTAGCTGCGCGAAGAGTGTTATCGTAAAAATGACGTCATAACTAATTGATAAAAGGGATCATGCCCTATCCCAATTCAGTTGTTTTGACGGATGAATGATTGTTCTTGAATTTGATATATGGTTTGACTCCCTTGCAATTTTTGGGGATGAGCTATTTGCTTTTTTTCTTATAATGGTCGCCTATGGAAAACGGAATAGTTCCCCGTAACCTTATGAATCGTCATATCAATTTATGCTTGTGAACCTCATGTATGGTTTTCTTGTTTATTTTGTTGTATGGTTTTGGGGAAAGATTTGGCAATCATAAAATTGGTGAAAAACTAACATTCGCTCGTTGGTCGTGTAAGGACTAGTTTATTACGCGCTCTATTATGTAAAACGACAATTTTGTTGCAGTTCACACAAGATCACAAGGTTCATATTGCTATCGCATTTCAATAGACGACGAAAATTAAGATTATTTATTGAGGGAATAAACTATGAATATGTAATAGGCGGGAGTTATCGCCATATCACATTTCAATAGATATGGTAAATTCTACCCTTTAACCATTTTCTATTCAATCTATGGGCTTTTCGTGCCTGTGATTTTATCATTGAGAAAACATTACAGAAAAAAAAAATAGTGAGTGCTTGTATCAAGAAATTTCTTCTTTTCCCACAATATTTCCTACCCTGCTACATGGTTATTTTTCAAATTAAATCCACTATAAATTTTCGTCTGCTATTCCCTTGAAAAAATAGGAAAGGGTTAACTGCCGATCGTCAGGCTCCTCCATAGCGAAAACCGTATGAGACACAAAGGGAATTCTAAAATGGTATTTTATCTTATTCTATATTTGATCCTCTATCTAGAAAAACTTGCCCAAATGACGTTACGTAACAAAGGTAGAAAATGCCAATCTTTTGAAGAAGTCACAGCTATTGCTACGCCCTCAAGAAAAAAAAAAAAAAAAAAAAGCGTCGGAAAACATGGTGGTAAATGAAGAAATTGCTTGTTAAATGCAATGACAGTAAGCAGCAATTAGACTGGCAACTACATAGCACTAGACCAAAGGCTAGCAAACAAACTGACAAGCAAACAAACAGGACTTAACTGCTTGAAAGGAATTTAGAATATTTCGCTACAGGCGTCTTCTTTTTCCGCAATGCTTTCTATCGTAAAGGTTGCATTAAAATCCTACTTTTTCGTGATAAACATTATAAACCATTACCAGGCGACACAAGTTAGGACTGGCCCAAATTCAAAGGAGTTGCAGACGACAATTTAAAGTTTATGAAAAATTTAGACTTTTTCAACTATCTAGGTAGAAAACGGTGTGTAAAATAAAGAAATTGCTTGTTATGTGGTTATGTGGAACAAGGGAAAGCGCCAAGGAGAAGGCTTGATATCTCATAAACAGTAGTCATATTTCTGGCTTCTCATAAATTTTGTTCTGACAGTTTTGTTAATGATATTTTCAACGGAATCTACAAAGTTATAAATAACAATTGTAAGAAATTAAGTTAAAAAAAACCTTACAAAATATATCCCCTTCTCTAACTAATAATACATGGGTTTTACTCGACTTTCAGTTAATTAATCAAAGCGAAATCACTTATCCGGGTGTCGCCTGGATCTTAGAAGTACTCCACTATAAAGCCATTTAACCCGTTTTCTTTTTTTAAATTTTACTCCAGTCCAAATTGAAAGCGGTTGCAGATGATAATGAAAATTAGATGCAATTTGAAAAGAAATCATTCCACGTGGTAGAAAATATTGTAGCAATGGAGTAATTACTTGTAGCAAGCAAATTTCTTCTTTTCCCACAATGTTTTCACTCGTATGATATCACAGGTACGTAAGATACTATGTTTGTACAGGAAAGGGTTAATGAGTTTATGTATGACATCTCCGTAAAATGTCTCACGTGCGCCATGTGAAGACACAGATCAGTTTGTGCTTTTGTGCAGTCTGATCAGAGTCTATAGATATCTACTGACTATAGTTTCTATCGATGAGAAGGTATTTTTACAAACACTAGCCAAAGACTGCTCCGGGACTGCCCTTCACAGAAAAAAATGATAAATGTATATTTTTGTGACTTAATCTATTACGAGAAAGCAAAAAAATAGTTTGGTCTAAATTCAAAGGAGTTGCAGACTACAATATAAAGTTATTGAAATTTTAGATTTTTTCAGTTTTCTGCATAGTAAACTCTGTAGAAAACGGAGAAATTGCCTGTGTTGGTTTTGCACATTAAATGTCGTAGCTACAGCTTATTCAAGCTGTTATTACGACGTTTAGGTCGCCAACCAAATATTCACATAATTGTTGCGTGCTGCTTGCCATAAACTTTGCATGAAAACGCCTTAAAAATCGGATTCAGTAGGCGTTCCCAATTGAAAAAGTGGGCGGGGCCAGCGATTGGAAATTGGTTGAGTCAAAATATACACATGTATTGTGAATTAGTCTTAGCAGATGATACGACTACATAAGAAGTCGTATTTTCAGAAATTTATATATTAAAATATAATACCATTTTCTATACATTTATCAGCTGACAAAAACCTACTCTTTCAGAAAGGTTTTGAAAGAAGAAGAAGAAAAGAAAAACACATATTTCATAGCTTTGAAATATTTAACATTCATCTCTGTACACCCTTAAAATAAACTTGATCGGAAAAGTTGATTGTCGTCGATTAGCGATAAAACAAGGTTACTACAGCTTATTCAATCTGTATTTAACGCTGAAAAAGTTTGTTTTAAGGTGCCAGATCTATCTGTCTTCACTCGAAATCTTTAACAGGCTTATATACAATGTATATAAAATGTATAAAGTGACAGACTTTTCTAGTTGGTCCTTTTAGTAATTAGAACCAATTAACAACCAATGTTTATTGATCCATATCTGGTTCCTTAGGAATACTAAATTTAAAACAACGACAAAAAGTTTAGTTCGGTAGTATACAGCCATGCCGAATAGGTGGGGGATCGATTTTCAGCTCTTCTAGTTCACTGGAAACATTTTGTTCACTCTTTGCACAGCGACAGAAACGACTTTTATAAAGGGGAATAATCCATGTATTAATACGTTATACAGATATAAGAATAGCCTCCCATCTATTTTCCCGATGGTCAGACCCCCACCGGATTCTCAGCCTTTTTGTTCTATATAAAACTACACAAGTTTATGATGCTGTGACAGATAACAAAACATTCGTTGACTAAATGACCCCTTAAGTAATTCATCCTCATTCATAGGTTTGTCTTTAAAGACCAAAATTTATAGGTCATTAATGATAATTTGTTTGCTATTCTAGCCGTTGTAGGGGTACCGTCGTTTTTCCATCTAGGAAACGGTCGGTTAGTTTGGGTACGCCCTAATGTTTTTGCCGTCCTCTGTAATTAAAGTCAAGGATGGAGAATAGCTAAATCAAGCGTATAACTGTAGGATACATGCAGGACTCATGAAAAGGTAAACATTTGAGCTTGTTGATCACTAATGGGCACTGGAAATGATGTTTTCGTATCGGACTAGGTTTTGTAAAAGCAATACTTTTATACAACAACCCCGGAAATAAATTCAAGTGAGATCACTCCTAATAAAGGACCTCGTGACCAGATACCACGGGGTATTCTTTCCAACATTTGTCTTCGATCAATTGTTAAGTTAATCTTAAACCTAAGTGGGGTGAACAGCTGGAGGACTCGGAGGGATGAAGTCGTATAGTACTGGTGAGAGGTTTACCAGGAATACATTGTATGGTTAGATACTACAACCACCGCTATATGACTAAACTACTGTTAGAAGTGGCGATAAACTATGGCGCACCAAATTGATCAAAAGGCCACATTAGGAAGTACACGCTAAATCAAACGCTTGCAAACGTAAATAATACAGGTGCACTAAAAATTACTGAGCATTCAATGGTATAAAACATGCGCGTAGGCCTAAAGCCGCGTGACAAGTGCACGCACATTATGATGGAGTTTACTTTTTTACGAGTGCCGCTCATATTTATAAAGTGCACGCGTTAAATTAAACGGGTTTACCTATATTATTTACGCGTGCACGCGATCTTCGTGCTATGCATACTTAAATGGGACTTTTTGCCCAACTGGTTTTTCATAATAAACCCCATTTAATCAAACAAACAAGTACCCTTATTTGCTACAATACACCGACTATGTATCGTAGCAAAGGATACCTCAGGGGATACGGGGATGGTAAAGTGGCTAATAGTCCAAAAAAAAATATGTTTTTATCTCGAGCTAACCCCATGGCTTAGCTTCTAGGAAGAAGTTTTTAGTTTTATCAATCTGCTTTATCAAGTCGTCGATTGAATAAACCTGCAGTTATGACATTTTGCACCCACAAAGACGATATAACAGACACAACCGAGGAAAACGACACGTCAATGTGCGACCAAAGTTCAATTCCGCTTAAAGTCAATAGCTTCACCTTCAATACCAATATAGGTGCGTGTATGTGTGTACCATCCGTCAATTAAATGTGTAGAGTAAATATTTTTTCTAACAGTATATTGTCTGTTTTGCTACTTTAAAAAAAGCACACCAAATTGACCAATCGCGGCTGTCAATCAAACAATCAGACGACCAATGAAATCATTCATTGAGACAAGAAATGAGTTTTGATCTCCAAAAAATCTCCTTTTTTGATGGTTTGGCGAATTAATCGTCGTAACTACAGCTTATTCAAGCGTTAAGATCGCCAACCAACGATTCTACATTTTTGTTACACGCTGCTGACCATAGTTTTTGCAAAATATCGTCGTTAAAAATAAAAGCGGGACTTTCTGTTGGAGTCGATGAGCGTTGCAAATTTAGTAAGTGGGCGGGGCCAGCGAGTGGTCAATTGTCAAAGAGCTAATTGACGGATCAAACACAAATGACCTCCGACATTGAAGTTTGACGTAAAATCAAACGGCGTTATTTTGCATAATTCATGGACAATTACATGAAACACAATTTGTTGGTTTGCGACCTAAACTTCGCAACTACAGTAGTTTCGACGTTTTTAAAAGTCAGCTAACCAAGACAAATGCTTGAGTTGGAGGACATAGTTCTCTTAAGGTGTAAATCAATAATTTATCTGGTCAATCCATTTTTTGATTGACAGCGGCTCACAGACAATTTAATCAAATCACCAAGTTTCTTTTCTTAGCGATGTTCCTAGCCATTTTGCTGTACTTTTAGAAAATAGTTAAATTATATTCAAATTTGCCAATAAGACTCATTTTGCTAAGTCGTCGCTCCTTGACCCACTGAAATCATTGTCAGACAAATATATTAGTTTTAGAAAAATATGTAGAACAACAAATATTTTCCCCACAGTTCAATTTAAATTACAACACATGTTTCCTTTTGACCCTTTCTCAAGCGATACAGATATTCGTAACTCTACTGTTTATAATTTTAGAAAATATTGTAGGGGTTGCTACATTTCTTCAATAACAGTTGTCTCCTTATCTCAAAATGTTTGGTCAAAATCACAAAGTCCTCCAATCGTTTTCACATATTGACTATTAGGATTATTCGACTTGATCTAGTATTTAGGCAGTTTAATACAATCCCGCTTTTTGACGGCGAGACTCCCAAGAAAATAAGTACCAGGAAATTTTATGAAAAGAAAATAATTCTTGTAATCCGCAGTGTTTTTATATCAAGAGACAAAGAATTCTAAAAATTCAACTACTGTAAACATAGTTTGCAACTTCTTTGAATATGAGCCAGTCTAAAATTCTGTCGTGCGGGAATTGGTTAACAATAGTTTCCACGAAAGTCAAGACTATTCGATCGTTCCTTTTTTTCCTGATCTGTTAACCTTGCTTGTTCAATCCCTGTTTTTTACGTCCTTGTAATTGAGGAAACATCATAGTAAAAGAAGCAATTGCTTGTAATAAGCTATTTCTGCTTTTTCTACAATATTTTCTGCCCTAACCAATGTGGGTTTTTTTTTCAAATTAAATCCACTTTACATTTTTTTCAAAACCTTTGAATTTGGACAGGTCCAAATTTTTGCAAAACAGGAAAGGGTTAAGGATACCAGAACATTATTTAATTGTGATTTTTAACAAAAATCACCAATGTCAGTCTGAGCAGTCTGAAATACGAGGGTTGGTTTAAAAGTCCATGGCCTGGGGCAGGGAGAAAAGGTATCATTTTCTGCTAGCAAAGTGTCATCTTTGATAGCTTAACTTAACAGATTTTTGAGGTCTTCTCAAAGTTCAACGAGTGCAAACTGCCACTTGAGGCTGAACAACTAAATCTTTTGGATGTCTACGCCATAAAAGTAGTTCTTATGTATTTCAGGAAAATTGCGAACTGTATTCAAATTTTGAATAACTTAAAAAACATGCTATTCAACCCATTCCCTCTCGAGACTTTTTTCAAAATTCAACCAACTTGAAATTGTCGTCTCGAATTTCTTTTTTTTTGAACCAGTCTAATATTCTCTTATATTGTAATGGGTTAACCCCCTGGACTACTTTTACCCAGTTTCTTTTTATAATAACATTTGGCAAGGAAGAGTACTGTGCTTTGATAGCTGACAGTACTTTGATTATCATACAGGGTGGCAAACACGATAAACGCTACGCTTTAAAGTGCTTTCACTCAAAATAATCTCACCTATTCTCCTATTCTCACCTATATACATTGCATATAAATATCTAAAGTGACAGACATATCAAGTTTGTCCTTTTAGAGATTTGAACCAATCAACAACCAATGTTTATTCATCTGTTTCTTGTTTCCAAGGAACACCAAGTTTAAAACAACAACACAAAGTCGACAATATTAACTGTGAGTATTAACCAGGGGCCACAAGGCCACGTTGAAAATGTAGTTTCTGATTTTTGGAGTGAATTTTGATATCATGACTAGAGATGATATCAGAATTTATCATATTGGAATCTCCCAAGAATTGATTGCTAGGAATTGTATTAATATTCCCTTTATATCAATAGGAGTAAATATTAACCGAATATCTAATTTCGTATGTTGCATATTTTCGCATGTTTTGTCGTGAGATTCAAGGAGCGCAACCTTAAGGTATCACTGTAAAGCAAGAGTAATGCATCTTGACTAAATTTATCCACAGACAGCCTATAGAGTTTAGACTAAGAACATATTTTCTTGTTGTCTTTAAACTTTTCCCAATTAATGACATATCCTAGCTAATTGAATTAGCAAAATATTTAAGAAAAAATATCAAATTCTGTTTTTTATGATGTTCATGGTAATTAATGTCGAATATAAGTTCACTCTAAAATGTATACAATAGATATATATCAAATTTTGTGTCATTTTGTAGTAGGTTAAACGTTTAAAATCTGTTGCACCGTTATACTGATGCCAAAAGTAACAGTTGGAAGAAAAACATTAAAAAGTAATTAAAGCCCATCACTGCTTTACTCGGTCACAAATGTAGAAATTGTCCGTAGATGGGTAGGTTTGAAATAATCTGAAAATGCTTGTCATAGAATTTATAAGAGTATTAATTTTCAAGTAATTTGGATATCAACACCACGTTACCTAATTTATATATCGTCATTGGGAGTGCAAAGCGTCGTAATTACAGCATAATTAAAGATCAACTTACCGCGTTTGACATACCAAACGACGATATGAACAAATTTAAATAGAAGAAAACAAAGTTGCAACGACCAAAATTGTAAATCAACTAGAGATTTAAAAACTTGTGACGTCACGATGAGTTTGAACTCGTAATTAAACTCTTTTTAAACTTAAAGGGTGAGGTCAAGCACCACGTGACTATTATCCCAAATATTAATTTCAACTCTCCAAACGAAATCTTAGAATAGATCGACTAAATACGTGGTCATTGAATAATTATAATAAAAACAACAACAACAAATATGGGAAAACCATTTTGACCGAGTCTCAAAAAGACCGTGCAAAATTGTGGAGTCAGGATTGTAAACTGTGAAGTTGTAACATCGGCCATTTTTGATGTTTTCACGTGGAATATTGGTCATCCTTATGACTTCCGACAAGGATTCATCCGATCCCGATCGAGATTCAAAAAGATCGAGATAAAATTGACCAATCGCGTTTGTCAATCAAGGAACCAACCGACTTGATCTGAGCTTTCAACTCCTACATTGGCCACCATTTAAGTTGGTTTGACGACTTAACCGTCGTCGACGCTTAGGCCGCCAACCAACTATCTTACATCATTGTTACATACTAATGGCTATAAATTTGTTCAAAATAACGACGTTTAAAATCGAAGCGGGACTTCCTGTTGGAATCAGTGGGCTTGGCTTAAGGAGTAAGTGGGCGGGTTCAGCGATAGGTCAGTTGTGGCCTCTGGGATGTTAACTTCGAAGTTGTAGTAAAGGCCATTTTTGTATTTAATTTGGAACGACCCCATGCTACCCCTACACCGTATTACAAGATTATAGACCTGTCGAAATTCAGAGGTATTGCAGGTGACAATTCAAAGTTAATTTCACTTGAAACACATCCCTTCAGTATGGTGGAGAATATTGTAGAAAAAAACAAAAAAGAAAAGAAATTGATTGTCACTAGCAAATTCTCTTTATTCACAATGTTTTCTCAAGTAAGAAAAAAAAGGGGGGGACGTGCAAGGACAGAACAGGAAAGGGTAAAACGGTTCATCCGTATGACAGAATAAAGATTTCGACAAATTCATAAAAATTGAGCCGAATTAGTAACTCATAAAGAGTAAAAGTTATATTGTCATTGGTTCAATTATCTTTTTGTATTTTCCAACCACTCGTGATTTATAAAGAGTAATTATAGTAATATTGTTATTTGTTCAAATTTTCTTGAATTTTATAAACACTCAAGATTAATAAAGAGCTATAATGATTCTGGCATTGTTTCAAGTTTTCTTGACTTTTCCAACCACTCCTAAATTATAAAGATCAATAGTAAAATTGTCATTGGTTCAAATGTTCTTGAACTTCCAACCACGCGTGACGTATAAAAAATAATAAATAATATTGTAATTGATTCTAATTTTTTGTATTTTCCAAAAGGACTATTCTGTTTACAACTTGGTACACACCCTCCAACCCGATTCCGAATACTTTGCCTGTCTCGAAGGTTGAGTGGTATAGGTGCTTGACTCGTGATCTGAGGGTCACGGGTTCGAGTCCTTCCGTCACATAGGTGTGTTTATGGACAAGACACCTAATAGCCAGCCTCAGTCCAGGGAGCTGTAGAATTGGATAGCAGTGGGTTCAAATGACTGCCTCTATCTCAGGGACGTGAAAACATCTGAATTGTGAGTGTTCGAGAGAAAGAAAGCTTTCGTTGTAATCGAACTAAAATAAATTAGTATAAAGTAAAGTAACCCGATTCCGAATACACAGGTTGGTTGACGACAACAAATTCGCAACATTGAAATGATATGACAAAGTACTTAGCAAAACAAGCTTGACGATGGTGGTGTATAAGATAATAAACCTTGTTTAAAACAAATT
Source organism: Fragum fragum (assembly GCA_946902895.1). Taxonomy (NCBI): domain Eukaryota; kingdom Metazoa; phylum Mollusca; class Bivalvia; order Cardiida; family Cardiidae; genus Fragum; species Fragum fragum. Next base: position 4,670,437 of record OX336383.1, on the reverse strand, counting down.
AAAAAAATAAATATTGTAAGTTAGCTCAAGAAAACGACACGCAGTTGCAATTTCGCGATTATTTACCTTTCTGAACCAAATACTTCATTCCTGATTGATCTTGTGTATTTTCCATTAATCACCCTACTCTTGTGCCAAATTTTGTCCACAAAAATTCTTCAATAAAAATAATATCGATGTTTGAGGTCGTCGGATGAAAGAAAAAATGGTTGACATGGACACAGGGACAAGCGAGCTGTTCACCTCGAACACAGGCTTTTTTAGTCATGTTAACAACAACAAAGATGTACAAAATATACAAATATGAGACTGTCAACCACATTTCCCCTACATGCTACTTGAATTTACAATCAGTGACGCGGTTTTCATCCAGAAATTCTTTTATTTACAATACTGTACTTTTTACTGATTGTTCAAAAAAACAAATATGGTGTCAACCGACATTTCTATAGTTTCAGGTCAAACTCCAGCAGTCAGGAAAGATACTTTGATAATTTGTTTGCCCGGAAAGAAGATTAACGCTGGAGCTTTCGTTTTGGTAAAATTGATTGACAAACATATATCTTTTAATGAGAAGTAAATTAATCAGCGCTCGATAGATTTTACGCATACACACAGTGTATATTGTATGATACAATCGAAGTACATTCCCATATTTCATGTTCATTTGTAGTGCGAAACATTACTAGTTATGTGCTTCCAGTTCAATCTAGGGCTTTGGAATGTCAAGCGAGAACATATCAAATTTACCAACGGACGAAGGAGGATCAAAAAATTTCTTACATGTGGACTTATAAACATGTAAAGGAACGTACTTATGAAAACAAACTTATTCGAGCTTTCAAGTAACAAATGCTATTCAGATGGCTGTTAATGCTGTCGTGACAAAACTAGAAGTATGTCGAAAAGCATAATATTTCTAGCAAAGATTCACCAATGCTCTACATTCCAGACTGAAGACAAGCACATGGAACGACAAAGTTAAAAACGAATGATAGTAACAAGTTACTTTCCCAGCGAATCGATGTATATGTTTTAGCCTTTAACCACAGCTACAGAGATCTACAACTTCGTCAGAACATTTGATTAAATACCGCTGAAAAGCGTATACAACAAAAAATAAAACTATTTTTTAATTTTAATTCTATCTAGCTACTTCTTTACCGTATTTGAAGCTTACTCGATGGCTTATTTCAAAGACAAATAAACAATGACATCATTTTCCTATATGCCCTCTCCATCAATCATCTATTTACCAAACTCAAGTTTCCGTTGTTTTCAAACAGTTATGAACATTTTGAAAATAAAGCCAATTAGTGGTGGTATTGGTGTGAGATATACTACGAATTAATGGTTAGAAGATCGAGTCGCCGCGATATGACTGAAATACTGTTGAAAGTGGTGTTAATCCCCATTCAAACTAACGATTACACCTATTTGCTACGATCGATCGACCGTGTATTGTAGCAAATGAGAATACCAAAGCAAACGAGAGGATGATAAAGCTACTAACAATCACCAAATGTATTTTTTATCTGGTGCTAACCCCATAGTTTTTGGGAAATAATGACTAGTTAAATCAATCTCTGTCATCATATGAAATGTTGTGCCTATAGCTTGCATGAAGCTGTGTTAGGATTTTTGCACACCCAACGACGATATATAAGACATAACTGAGGAGAACGACACGTCGGTGTGCGTTCAAAACCTTGTAGCTTCAGCTTCAATGATTTTGCTTACGAAGGTTTACTCTTACACTTATAATAGGATTAAAGTGCTATTATGTTTCTGGGTTTGTAATATTTTCCACGCCTACCATATTCAAATGCCTTTGCACTTTAACCTCCGATCATTAAATAGCAACTCGGCTGTTATCATACCGCGCACCTTGCAGCCACAGCACATTGGCTTACAACCCTCACAGGTACCCATTTATACACCTTGGTGGAGAGGGGAAAGTTTTGGTCTCAGAAAAATTTAAACTGTCCTGGCGGGATTCGAATCCGGGACCATCCGTTCCTTAGGTCCACGTCTTACCACGAGACTACGGACGTCATATATAATTGATCAATAACCAATATATATGTACGTGTACAACATCTCTCAATAAAATGTGTGTTTAGATCATATATATTTCTGAAAGCGTACCGTCTGTTTTGCAATTTTAAACAAATCCATGTCGAGTTGTCAACGAGCTGATTGGTTTATCGCTGACCACAACAAATGACAGGAAGTTCGGCGTAGAAATCAAACGGCATTATTTTGCATTTTTTATGCTCTGTTACATGTAGCAAAATAAATTAGTTGATTGTGTGGCGGGCAAAACTTCGTTTGTTACCATGTTTACAAAAGTCAGCAAGCCAAGACAAAATTCTGGACATAAATCTTCAAAGTTCAATTCCGGTATAAATCAGTAATTTATCTGATCAATCGGCGTTGTCTGCCAATTTAATGAAAAATCCAAGCAAGTTCCCCTTTTAAGCGATATTCATAGTCATTTTCCCAGGCTTTCAGAAAATGGGTAGACTATCTTTAACAAGACACATTTTATCAGGTCATAGCTAGTTGACCCACTGAAATTATTATCTGAAAAATATCCCAGTTATAAAAAATGCATTTAGTAAACATTTTTTCCCTTCTGTTCAACTTATATCGCAACACACGTTTCCTTTTAACCCTTCTTAAACGATTTATTTATTACAGCTTTTTATAACAATACTTTAGATACATTAAAAGAATATTTCTTGAAATGCTAACGGTTATAAATTAACAGTTGTCTCCTTTTCCTCAAGTTTTCTGTCAACATCACGAACTCATCTAATAGTTATCAAACACATACTATTAGGATTATTATACTTGGCTTAGAATTTAATCAGTTCAACATTTAAAAAATCCATTCTAATGTTTAACCCATTCCCAAACAATCCCGCTTTTTGACACCCCTCCCCTACAAATAGAAGAAGAAAAATGAGCTTATAGAACATTGACAAAAATGAGGAAATTGCTTGATAAAAGCAATGTCTTCATTATCCAAAATGTTTTCTTCCCAACAGACAGTTTTTTCAAAACAAAAATCATGGATGATAAATTGTCGTTTGCAACTTCTTTGAATATGGACCAGTCTAAAACTTTGTCGTGTATGGATGGGTTAACAAGGGTTTACCTATTATCCAGACTCAATGTTCCCACGAATATCAAGTCGATAGTCGTCATTTTAAAATGATTTGTTTAGCGATACCAGACCATTTATTTTATAGTGCCTTATAAAGTATAATTCCAAACGTCAGTCTATGCTTTCCAAAAACGAGGGTGATTGAAAAGGCCGTCCTAGGCATTGAGAAAATGTATAATACAGGACGATAAACATGGTAAACGCTATGTTTGAAAGTTCTTTGGCTCGAAATCATCAATAGGTCACAGTTCTTACCTTCTACAATATACATAAAATGTTTAAAGTGACATGCTTTTCAAGTTGGTCCCCATAGTAATTTGAACCAATTAACAATGCTTAATCCATCCGCATCTGATTCCAATGGAATACAAAGTTTAAACAACAGCAGCATGTTTCCAATATCAATAGGGAATATTAACCAGGGGCCATCCGGCCATGTTGGAAAAAAGTAGCTCCTGATTTTCGGATTATATCAAAGATTATTACTCTGGGAAATCCCAATATTTTACAGCTAGGAAAATAATAAGACATGATATTCCATTTATATCAAGCCAATCAAATACTAATCGAATACCTAATTTCGTGGTTGCATAAAACATAATATTCCATCTATATCAAGCCAATCAAATACTAATCGGATACCTAATTTCGTGGTTGCATGTTTTCGTAGGTCTGGTTGCATGTTTTCGTAGGTCTGGTCTTGAGACACAAGGAACGTAATCTTAAGGCATCAATGTAAATCAAGAGTAATGCATCTTGATTAGATTTACCTTAAATTCACACTGATAGACATCCTGGAAATCAGCCTATGTTCAGACTAGGATCCTGTTTTCAATGTATCTTTAAACATGTCAGAATAAATGCTAATTTCCAGCAAATTGAATTAGTAAATTAATTCAGGAAAAAACAACAATATTCAATGTAACCAATATTTTGCTTTTTTATGATGTTTAATTATTTCGATTATAGTTCAACCTAACATGTAAATAGTAGCTTCAAGTTTAGACTTGAGTCTTTTTGTATAGGGTTAAAATTAAAGCTACACGTTTAAAATCTGTTGTACCATTAGCCAAACGTCAGAATATAACAGCTGGGCGAAATACATTCAAAAGCAATTAAAGCTTTCAACTGAAATTTGCGGTGTTAACTATACTGTCTGTCACGTCACCAAATGAAACTTTACAAAATGTCCCCAAATAGTTCGATTTGGGCCAATAATCGGCCTGTCCCTATAAATTAGGGGTGTAGGAATACGGATTTTGTCAACTCGTCACCGGTCAAATAAGACGTGATTTTTATACGTGTCGAGAATTTGAAACGTGAAACTTAACAATCTGATTAAACGCTTATTTGTACGTATAAACTTATTCAATGACGTTGTACAAAATTAAGATGTTAAAATAGTATTAGAAGAATGATTAAATCACATGTTAAAAGGGCACAATTTAAACAATTAAATGGCCGATCCGGCGGATAAAGTGTAAAACCTCAAGGCTACTGTACATATTCAAAGACTCTTATATTAAAACAGTTATGAAAAATAATAAAAAAAAACCCAAGTGATTTCACCTCCCGTTTACAGATGTCCATAGAGTTAGATTTCCTGAGGGGAAGTGGTAATTCATTCCATAATTTCGGACCGATTATATTGGAACTTCTATCCCAGAATGTTTTCCTTCTGTTGAAAGGAACATTATAATACCCGATAGACAATTCAGATAATCCCAATGCTCGTTGGCTTGCTGTAAGAAAGGAGTTCTGTTAAATAAGCTGGTGCTTTTCCTACAAAACAGTGCTATATTTAAGAATTTTAACTTCAATTCGAGTTTAATAGGATGCTGGTAGTTTAAAGCTATTTGCATTGTCGTACTCGTACGAGAGTTAAAATGAACTTGTCCGCAAAAAGTGAAGAGATACATTGTCATTGTTTTTTAATGAAAAAAATGCTGGAACCCAGCGTTGTCTTAATTTACTAGAATGTTTTCTAGCCTTCAGTTTTAACACTATGATACTTTTCTAATTTTTAATTAGTTATCTATTAGATTTCGCACCCTTTTCCAATACATATTTTAATCGTTAGCCAATAGTCTTTTGTCTTTCTTTAATAAATGCTTTTCTATTTGATATTGTACATTTCACCGACAAACCAGTAAAATTATCAAAATGGTAAATTATCTATTTCGATAGAAATAGTCCCGCTTTTGTTCATTTTACGCCAAACAATATAACCCCAACAGCACTTGTATATTATTGTGCAATAAATGTTGTTTAGTGGTTATGGGGGAGGGATTTCGTGGTGGAGAATAAAACATTGTGATGAAAAGAAAAATCATATATCTTTTATATCTTATTGTAAAAAATTAATTCATTGAATATCCTAGCATGACGTATGATCTTGAATGTTCCAATGACAGCACTATATGAATGTAAAGACGTTCATTTCGGTTTTTAACCTTTTTATTTTACATCGATTGGGAAACTGGTTCTTCAAGTTTAATTCCCCCCGGTTCTGCTACCTGGACAAAACACCTGTACTCGCATCCAAAGTGTGGCCAATGACAGAACTTAGACCAATTGCCGTTCCCTGGAATCGAACCTTTTGATCGGGAATACGACGTTCTACCTCTCGACAACGAAAAAGGACTCCAAAGAAGTTCGTATGTTGGCGTCATTCTGAGTACATACCGGATCGCTGAACAACAAACTGACTTCTGTGACACCGCCAACCTACTCCAACAGAAAGTTCCACTTCAATTTATAACGGTGTTATTTTGTAGAAATGAATGGCCAGTAACATGTTGAAAAAGTGAAATTGTTGGTTGACCTAGGGGTCACAACGACAGCATAAATAGTTTTAGTTTCGGCGTTTAAGTCACAAAGCTGACAAAAATGTTTCACATAAATGTCGGCCAATAATGGAGTTCAAAAAAGTGCACTTCCGGTTTAAATCAATTATATAATAGATCGATTGATGATTCTTTGATTGACAGTCGCGATCCGTCTTTTCGTGGTAGAATTGGAACACCTTTGACATCAAACGAAGAACGACAGATGCCGAGTATTAAATATGCAAATTTGGACATTTTTTTACTAAAGACTAAAGACTGACTTCAATACGAGTAACTTCAAAAGTCTTCTTTCCTCGAATAAATTTTTTCAGGGCTTAAGACCTGGGCATGTAAACAAATCTTAATCATGATTGATCTAATAATGATCCTTTGGTAATATAAGAGAGGGAAAAAAGATATGAGTCATGTGTTTTGCCTCAGGCCATGAAGCATGGAACGTTGATCTTGTGCAGCTAAAAGAACTAGAAGGTCTAAAAAGGTCGATTAGTCATCTTTGAGTTCTAACTAGTCCAAAACGAGATTATCTTTCCTTGTATCTTTGTACAAAATAATTTCTTGTAACATTGAATCTGGACAAAATGATATTTGATGAAAGGCTCTGAATGATAAACCTCTTTAAGAGTATGCCGTAAGGTCATATTGACATTTCATATTTAAATTTGTTAACCTTATCATACTTTGGCCTTCACAAACGAGTGATTGATGCGTGTTCAGATTTTGAACATCCAATAAAAACCCAACTCATCTAGCTTAAGATTTCAAGTTGCAACAGCCACTTCTCATTGAAACGATTCATTCGTGTTCTTTACCTTGGGAAAGAAACAAGTTAACAACGTTATTGTGATTTTGAAAACAGACCCAGACGACAAAATGAATCCACAAATGGTAAGAATCAACTCGTGTTTTTAAAGTAATTACATATGAATTATCTATTTAACATTTTTTTCTTTAAACAGTGCATGTTTATAGATATATATGTGATTGAAAATAACAATAGAAAAAAAAAAAAAAAAACAACAAAAAACAAAACAAAACAAAAAAAAACAGAAACCCTTCTTTTGTGAAAACCAACAAAACCAACAAGAATGATTAAAATCAACAACCAATGTTTGAGTTCAAAGCTCATTGCCGGTCTAAATGTCTTCATTGGTCGGCTTGGTAATTGATAGGACAATTATTTGTCCCTTTAACCAATCTGTGAAATTTAGTATATTTGGTGCTATTTAAAACTGATCCTGACCCCTTGCCATTTAAGAAAATTAAATTTGGACCATTCCCTACCTCTCCATAGCACGTGGACCTTTAGAGTATGCACTTTCTTTGGGACGAGAATAGAAGGATACCGCCGTTGACTTTCACAAGGTTTGTAAACATCGACAGTGTTACGAGTCTAGGACGTGAATACCTGTGAATTGAGTGTGTGAGAATGACCATTTAAGCATAAACTTTTGTCGTAATCGGACTAAAACTGAAAATAACAGTTTAGTTTAAAGGAGGTATTAAATTAAATTAAATAAAATAAATAAATAAGAATAAAAAAATGACGCCGGATTCATACCATACCTTCATGAAAAAAGACAACAAACTATTCTCTTCATTCTTTATGCTGTTTTTGAGAATTATACATTGTAACTTCAGCTCATTCATCGTGGCCAGCGGTCCACAATTTTACCGACTGTTTCGTGGATGTTGAATAGTCCGTGTGAATATAAACTGTGCCTAATTATCAAAGATTAGAAGGTAGACGACCGATCCCCATAACCATAACTTATCTTTGCGATATAAACACTTGTGTATATTTCCAGCATACAGTCCTTCTGCTTAGCCTTTTGGCAGTATGTGTGATACATGTAGCAGGATCAGGTGGCTGGAAAAACAATTTTGAAAACTATTCGAAACAGTCTAGGAGAAACTTGGTTCAGAGACACGGTTTGAAGTTGGTGAAATGCCCAAAAGGTTCTGCACCTAATGCTGTAAGGACATGTTTCATATATGTTAAGACAGAGTGTATTTTGACACATAATTTAAATCTGCCTGTCTATTCGGAAGACCATCTTTTTTTTCGAACCATTTTCACACAATGACGCTTTTTAACGCCTATTAAGACAGACGGCCAGAAAAAACATTGTGTCAAATAGATAAATTATTTGTGTCAAGTAATTTCGTAATTTTTACACAATGTTTTCTACCAAGTCAGTTGAAAAAAACACATCAATTTTAGTTCGTCGTCTACAACTTCCTTCAATTTGGATCAGACTAGAAATTTGCCGTCTGGTATTGGATAACGTAGAATTAGCCTCAAAATAAGCATTTTTAAACATTATTATTCAAACATATCAGGGGATAATGCCGATTCTAGAAATGCCTGATAAATTAGTGAAGACAGTTAAAACTACAGGTAAATGTATGCCAACATCAATTGTGTCCATATTTGTAATGTGAAATTCAGTAACTCGAGGGATTTGTAAAAAACCCCGATTTATTCATCTTCCACAATTATTTTCAGAACCATTTTCTTAAACAGCGTAAAAAGGGGGGATCGTGTAGGAATGGTTTAACTCCTTCGTAACTGTAACCTCTTTTTTTTATTTATCATGATAACCTTTGACAAAGAAGATTACTTAACAAATCGTATTTGATTGATTACAGTACTTTCAGTACTCTGATAACATGTTTCTTTGGTTATGTGAATCAATATTCCTCTGTAGATAGGAGAAGGGTAGTAAGAGTATTTGCTCAAATGTCAATGTTGCAATTGGCCGATTAATCCAACGTCCTGTCTCAATGAATGATTTAATTGGTCGATTGATTCTTTGATTGACAGCCGCAATCCGTTTATTAAAACTGTAACAATATTTCACAAAGGATCTATTCACGAATCAGCATATTTGATAATAAATCATATTAGTTCAAACTGCAATTATTTTGTCTAAATAATCAATATGTTTTTATATATTTTTTAATTAATATTTTAGCCGTGCACTCAATCGAACGGTGAAATTGGGACTTGCTCGTCAAAAGGAAAATGCAAGAATTCCAAGTGCACAAAGTGGTGTTTTCGTAAGTATCACCAAAACGACGATGTATTCATACGTCAAACTCCAGACCCTGAAGGAAGTTTTGTAACTGCAAACTTAAAACTCCTAAAGCGATTGTTTGGGTGGGATTTAACGCCACTTTTAACAGTTTTTCTGACATATCGCGGCGGCTAGAGCACCTAACAATAGATTCCTGGTATTTTCATACACCAGTACTACCACATCGTACTTCTCTAGCCTCCAGCTGCTATTACACATAGGTTTACGACTATCCACCCATTGTTGAGAGACAAATGTCGGAAAGGATATGTGCCTCCGCCGGGGATCGAACCCATGGCATCCCATGATTGAAGGAGTCTGGTGCGCTACCGACTGTGCTATGACGACGGCTAAATTTTAAAAGAGAATGTTTTCCTTCTCAAATTGCTTTTACTATTAGAAAGGCAGACCGCGCGGTGTATGCGCCACAAATAACTGCATGATAACACACCAGCCAATAAATCCGCTATGGTACAGAATAACCCGAAAGAATCTTGGCGCGATGATCAATCCCTATACAGCCCTGATCTGTACCACTTTTTGTTCAAAAGATTAAAGGAAATGCTCGTTGAGTAACACTTTGAAGTACCGGGCGGCCTACCAGAAATGGGTAGATCGTTGTAAAATGTGTGTGTCGGGGGGGGGGGGGCAGACGGTGCACACTTCGAAGGTCGACATATTTTTGACATTCAAGGAACTTAACAAGAGCACCATTGGCCCTAAAGCGCCTATCTGAGATAAGGCTTAAGGATATTGAACACTAGCCAATTTTGAAGAAAGTCATTCGCTGGTAATCCCATATTTTGTATGAAACCTTAAATGTGGGCTTTGTTGCACGAAGATTTTGACTTAGAATTTCATCTGTGTTTCTCGTGTTTCTACATAAGCAACAATGGACGAGTCAAAAATAAGATATTTAATCTTCCCCTCTTAATTTCTTAGAAAACAGAAAGAATCGACAGGTCGAGTCTAGGTATGCCTATAGGGCGTCATATGGATAAAGAAGACGCATATTCAATTCACTCCTTTATCAAAGGATATTTAGACCACTGTCCCATTTACAATACATACGTGTAATAACATCTACAAAATGACGTCAAAAATGAATATTCTTACAAAAATAATCAATTACCAACTAAGATCAAATACCACAAAACACAAACATGTTATTTTCTGCTGTCTCCGGAAAATTACTAAACCTTCACTTCATGATTCAGTTTTGGACTCCCGGAGCAAACCGACCAAGAAGTTTGATAATACTTTATAGTATCGCCTTCATTACGGTTTAAGAGGTAAACAAATACATAAGCTATATATGCGAGTTCACTTATAGAGAAACAATACAAAATAAATCATTTTAAAGGCGGTTTAATAGCAGGTACTAAGGATGAAATTGCAATTTTCAAAATCAAAAATGGATGTAGGGAATTGTTAACAATCTATGGCCGAGGACAAACAAAGTCCATCAATTATTTCCTTTATTTGGCTAAAGGCATCAACCTCAAAACTTTGAAATTATTCTTGTATGTAGCTTATTCTTACTTTCTCAAATACTGTGAAAAAACTGTTAGTTTCTAGGTTCAATTGTAAGCCAGATTTTAATCTAAATAATGTATAATTATCTGCTTATAAGCAAAATATTCATAAAAGAAATGAAATTCATCTTCTACGACAAATAAAAGTTTATTTGCACAAATTTTCTATGCTATGATGTCTTCCTTTTTTCATCATGATTTCGTTTGTTGAGCATCGAAATTGTCAAAGTGCTTTTTTACTTTTCAGATTAAAATATCAGTATTCTAGAGTTTCTAGTTTTGGAGGAGAAGATTTCTGAGGAATTCCTCCTTTCTTTTCAATACAAAATAGGGTATTCCTGTGGGGATGTTAAGATTTTCTGCTATGTTTCTATGTTAAAATAGGGTGTGCCTGGGCGGAGCCCATATATGACTTAATCGTCTACAAACTCTCGATCACTAAACAAGTTTATATGGCTTACATGTAAGGAAAGAAGATATTAATGTTTTCCTTCTTTCTTTTGAAGTTGAAATAGGGTGTACCCGGACCAAGGCAAAATATGACCTTAAGAGTATCACATAAACGAACTGTACAGGTTCACTGGAAGATTCAACATCCCAATTATTCATTGTTCATGCCTTCTGGTTTTAAAAGATTTTGAAAAATGTCTATCCTCGTTTCCATGTCCAAAAAGGATGTGACCGGACGAGGCCCAAATATGATTCATTAGGCATTGCATGGACAAGCTTGATAGAAGTTCTCTTTAAAATGCTGCATACCAAATATCAATACTGTAGGCTTTCTCGATTCAGAGAAGATATGAGGTGCAACCGAGCGGAAACGATCAATTCATTGAATTAGGTTTAATGCCAATTTTAGCTGTATTTCATTCATATCGCGGCGGCTGGAGCAATTTACGATGGATTCCTGGTATTTCTCTAACAAGTACTATCACTTCATCCTTTCCGTGCCCTAAACTGCTTGTCCCATTTGGGTTAACGATTATCCACCGATTGATTCGAGACAAATTTCTGAAAGGATGTATTCTGCGACCGTGGGATAGTAGCTAGGACGCCATGAGTAGGATTCCAACGAGATACCACCTCGCTACATGTGTGGCCCGGGTGGATCTTGAATATGACTCAAGGTGATTTTTCCTTGGAGTTGTTGCATGCAAAATACCTAAGCTACAGCTCTTCCTATTTCTTAGAAGATATTGTAAAAACATTATTTTCACCCTTTTTGTAACCATAGCAACCAAAGAGTGTATTCAATATTTAACCAATTTGGAAGAGCTTCGACAAAGAAGCATCCCTGCCTAGTTTCACCAAGATTACCCGCCTGTTTCAGGAGGAGAAGCTTTTAAAATAATTTAATTGACAGACGAACGACGACGACTCACGGTGACACAGTACACCGAATATTGGGCTTTTACAACATCTAGATTTGAGCACATCGTGTCCAGTTGAGCTAAAAAGTGCCCAGAGAATGAACGAATTTGCATTTCTCTGGCGTTTTTGAAAATATCATTTTTATAAACCAATTTATGATAAACTTTCAAAGGATAAGATATATTTCTTCCACAGCTCCACAAGAAACGACGACACAACTGGACGAAACAACTACTTCTACACTCCCTCCTCCTCCAACTACACAATACTGAGGTCTCCTCCTCCAACCACTATAACAGCAAATACAACAACAACTCCTCTTCCAACTAATACAACGACATCTACAACATCTGCTCCTTCAACTACACAACGATAAGGACAACTCCTATTACAACGACACTAATAATTGCTTCTAGGATCATTACAACATGATATTCAACAACTCCTCCTCAAACCACAACAACATCATCCACACCAACTCCTCCTCCAAATAAACAACGACACTGACAACTTCTCCCCGGATCTCTGCAATATAATTTGCAACAACTACTTCTCCAACCGCTACAACATCATTTAAAGCATCTCCTCCAGCAACTACGTAACAACACTGACAACCCCTTCTTCAACTACTATAATACGATCTACAACAACTCCTCCTCCAACTAAACAACGATAATGACAATGCTCCCCCGATTACTTAGATACCATCTACAATAACTCCTCCTGCAACCAAACAACGATAATGACAACGCCTCCCCAATCTCTACAACACCATCTACAAGTCCTAAACAACGATAATAACAACTCCTTACCAAACCACAAAACAATATCTACAAGAACTCCTCCTCCAACTACACAACGAACTGATAACTCTTTCCCGAAAACTACAACATCATCCACATCAACTCCTCCTTCAACTAAACAACGATAATATCAACTTCAATCCGACCACGACAACAACAACTACAACTTCTCCTCGTCAAACCATCACAACAACTTCTCCGATGACCACTGCAGTATCAACTGTGACACCTCCTCCACCCACTACAACAATGACTACGACTTCACCTACTACTACTGCTATAATCGCATCTTCAAAAACATCCTGTGCGACTTTTCCTATAACACCTGCACAAACAACAAGTCACCTTGTTACAACTACAACAACTAATAATAATTTGGCATGTGTTTTCACCGATCTCGTCTTTTTAAATTTTAGTTATGCGTTTGCTTGTACTGTAAATAAGGTCGCTGGTCGGGCAGATATCGAGGTTATATGCATCTCCGGGACATTAAGAGTTTCTTACAGGTGCTTTTGTTAAGTTGCTTATGGTAAGTTCCGTGTTTTGCGGCTGGTAAACATCCACATACTACCTTCATCCTTTCGAAACTCCTAGAAAAGTACCGATCAAAAATGTGTCTTGCATGTGCAAACTTCGACGTTAAAATTCGCCAAAATTGAAATGATTTGAAGACGATACTTTAAAGTTGACTGAATTTTATTTTCTTTGTTTTCATTATTTTCAAATTTTTCTTCATAGAAAAAATTGTTGCAAAATACTTTCCAATTTCGTTTTATTGCTTCAAAAAGTACCATTCTGTGGGAATAGAAAAAATAAGATTGTTCAATTTCATTAATGTAAGTTTTTATTATTATTATTATTCGGTATTATTCAAACTATTTTGTAAAGTATTGGGAATAAAAGAACTATAAAGATGAAGAACTTATTGTTGTTGCCTGAATCTCCCCTCTGGAACCACGAATTAGACACTCTTTGGGAACCATCGGAGCTTTGCTTGTGTCAATATATGTCTAGATCTACGAGACAAACCTATACATGTACAACCAAGGAACGACAAAGATCTGTCGTTTATGGAAATTGTCTTTTACTATCATATATACACTATTCCAGTAAAAACAGACAAACGACCAAATCAACAATAATCCGCGTTCTGGCGAGCCATATTATAAATGCATTATATGTTTCTAGTACGGCTCAAAAGTACACATTGACTTCAGCATTTTGCTTCTACTGGTTAGATGAATCCTAACGTGACATTTCGAACCATTTCACTAATCTCCAAACAGAGTTGTTGTTCGGTACTCTCACCATACACCTCTGCGATGGGCTAAATGACAAAATTCCTATTCCCTTGGTTGACTGAAATATTAGATAACATTGTAGGAACGTTGATCCTAGTCGAAAAAAGGCCATTACCAAGCGTTGAATTACGAAGTTCAATGATAAGTAACGTGTAACGTGACAGGAAACTTAGTACGGAAAACAACAACAACAAGAGCGAAACAAAACAACAAAAAAGCACAACAACAACAACAAAAAGTCGTTACTACAGCTGCTGTTAAGACATCAAATCAACGGACGGACAGACGGACGCACCGGGGCGACATATATATGGTTGCCAAATTGGAACATAAAAAGCAGACAAAGAAACAAAGCAAATAGAAAACAAGTACACGTTTCGCAATGTTCAACATTAGTCACGTCAATCTCAGTTTCGTTGCTAATTAACGGATCGCTGGCCCCGCCCACTAACCTCCTTTAGGAGGTTCGACTGAAATAGCGAACGGCAGAATTTTGCAACCTTAATTGCAAGTTACGCTTGATATGCTATAGATACGATGATTAATTCGCAAATCTGACAGATAAACTGAGTAACCAGATCACTTCTGGTCAAATTAAATGATTAGATTGGCGGATGGTTTGATTGACAGGTCAGCTGCGATCCTTCAAAACCCTTCCACTGACTCTAGTCAGGGATAGTGCAAACGAAAGATACTGATAAATAGGTAGATGTATCATCTTCCCCTTAACCCATAACCACATAACACCGCACTTTATATGCACCAAAGAATTAAAGCTTTGGAGAACATTATGAGAAAAGAAGAAATTGCTTGGGAAAAAAATCGTGTACTTTCCATGTGGCAGAATAATATATTTGTTGTGCTAGTAGTTTTTACATAAAACACTGCGTGGGTTGAAATTTAACCGTGGTAATTTTAGCCTCAGATTGCCACTCCCAATTTCAGGCTAAAAATAGTCCGCATAAATATATTCGGAGTAACAAGTTTAAATTTAAATTTAATGAAATACCAAAGGAAATTGTATACAACAAATGATAAAACCTTTTAATTTCGCTTCTATCTAGTCACTTTTTTACCGTTATTGAAGCCTATTCAATGGCTTATTTCAAAAAACGAACGAAAAAAGTCATCAATTTTTCTATACAAATTGTACATGCCCTCTCCGTCAATCACCTTTTTACCAAACTCGAGTATCTTTATTTACCACAAAGTTAAGGACATTGTAAAAATGAATCTTTTTAGGTTTCTTCCAAATCACTCACCAATCATAAAAAAATCGATCGTTTAAAGCAGTCAAAACATTTTGATTCATCAAATCATCCGGGATTTTATTGTCTACTCGGAAATGCGTCGATTCAATTCACAAGCGACCTAAATTGGCGCTTGACGTTACAATTAATAATTAGAATGAATAAATAAATAGAGAGAGAGAGAGAGAGAGAGAGAGAGAGAGAGAGAGAGAGAGAGAGAGAGAGAGAGAGGGGGGAGAGAGAGAGAACATGTGTGAGAGAGAGAGAGTGAGGGAGAGAGAGGAGAGAAAGAAAGAAAGAGAGAGAGAAAGAAAGAGAGAGAGAGAGAAAGAAAGAGAGAGAGAGTGAGAGTGAGTGAGTGAGAGAGAGAGAGAGAGAGAGAGAGAGAGAGAGAGAGAAAGAGAGAGAGAGAGAGAGAGAGACCAATCATTGATTTGAACATTAAATGAATGTTAAACCCTCCAATATTTATCTCGGGGACTTGTGTTGTATTGGTGACCTGCACGCCGTAGTGTACCGATCGTGGATGTCAACCAAATAAAAAAATCAACCAATGAAATCATTCATTTCGAATGGAAATTAACATTAAACTCAAACACTGGCTGCCTTTTATGTTAAGCATTTTTGCTGGTTTAACGACTTAAACGTTTTAACTACGGGGTATTCAAGCTGAAGTGTTGTAGTGCCAAGCAACCATTTTACCTTTTTTGTTACATGCTGTGTTGCATAGGTTTTGCAAATAACGCCGTTAAATATGTTCCTGGGTATTTATGACAAACCAACATCGTCTGATACCTTGTCTGAAGTCAATGAGCGTAGCTAGCGATCCTTCGACTCCAAAATCATTGATTTTGTAAATTTGAGGAAGTTCTTCACTGTAACCTGTTTAGAATCTATCAATCAACTTATTCAGTGATCAAAAGAAAAATGTATGTACAAAAATATGTCCTCATATTAGCATTATTAGCAGTGTCAACAGATTTCAGATAACAATTTTTTCTATAATTATGTAGTCATTTTCGACCTAACCCCACATTTTCATGAGGTTGATACACCGAGACTTCTAGCATGGTAAAATTCTGATGGAAAGTCACGAGTATTTACATAACAAGAAAACATCTAGCAAGTATTAACTTAACACCATTTTGTCAATTGGCATTGTACGGATAAAAGTTGTGACAAATCATTAATAAATATTTAACATCCTATAATGCTTTCCAGTTGATAATCGACAAATCAGGATAAACGAGATATCCCGGTGGATATTCACTTGCTAATTTCACCGAAGAAAAGAGAAATTATCAAAATGATAAGTTCGCTGCTTAAGATATCTCTTTCATTCCTAGAACAACACAAGTGGCACCCGCACTCTTGAATTATATTTAGCTCACTTGAGCACAAAGTGTTCATTGTGAGCTTTTGTGATCGGTGAATGTCTGACGTAAGTCGTCAGTCGTGCGGCGTCAACAATTGAATTGTTACACTCTAGAGGCAACAATTTTGACCCTATCTTCAAGCAACTTGGTCAAAATAATTGTTAGGTCATGTGGATGAACCTTATTGATTAAGGGAGCGTTCTATTCGAAAACACAGGAAAAGGGGCCTTAACGATAATTCTTTGATATCACTCCAGAGGCCACAAATTTGGCTCAATCTTCATGAAACTTTGGAAGAATAATTATAAGGTCATAAAGATTAACCCTCTTGATTATTGGAAAAGTGGCCTTAATGACAATTTCTTGATTTACACTCTAGAGGCCACAGTTTTGGTCTGATCTAAATGAAAGTTGGTCAAAATAATTATTTGGTCATGATGCTAAATCTTATCGATTCAGGGAGGATTCTATAGCAAAACACGGGAAAAGGGGTCTTAATGACAATTACTCCGTTTTCTTTCTAGAGGCCAAAATTTTGGCTCAATCTTCACGAAAATTTGCCAGAATAATTGTTAGGTCATAAGGAACCCTATAGATTATAGGAAGATTCTTTTTGAAAACACAGGAAAAGGGGCCTTAATGAAAATTTCTATTTTACCACTCTAGAGGCCATACTTTTTTGCTCAAGCATAATAAAACTTGGTCAGGAAAATTGATGAACCTTATAGATTATGGCGAAGGACAAGGGCCCAAAATTTTCTTTGTTAACGATATAGAAGTCACAGTTTTGGCCCAATCATCATGAAACTGTTATAGTTGTTCGTCTCTAGTTGCATTTTTAACAGCAGACAATTTAGTTGAGCGATCTAGGACCTTATGGTCCTCTTGTTTTTTGTTAATGAAGGATAAATCGATATTACACTGAAACCAACCAGTATTTTCACCATATTCTTGACAAATCAGAGTACCTGGATGATGTATCAGAAGAATTGTAGTTAAGCCCTTTACTATGCTTTTTAATGTAAACTTGTCTCAATTCAAATTGGTAGCAGACGAAATCATATATATATATCACATTTCCAGAGTTTCGCCTTTTCATTTTATTTTATCAACTAGGAAAGCGTTAAGTCAAAAGATAAAATTTTGAGGTCTTCTCAGAGTTCAACGGGTGCAAACTGCTAGTGCCACTTAACCACTAAAGCCATTTAATGCATACACCATAAAAAAGTATTTCAAATGTATTTCAGGAATATTGCAAACTGTGCCTGCAAGAACATCCCCGAGGTATTTTGTTAGCGCCATTGAGCATATAGTGCTCAAAATGAGTCTGACCCGATTCTTCACTATGCGCATTGCTTTGTATGGCCACGTGAATTAACTGTATTCAAATTGTAGAAAAAAATCTTTATAAAACATTGTGGACAAAGGATGTAGTGGTAGTACTGGTGTGGGAAATACCAGGAATCCATTGTTAGGTGCTCCAGCAATATGACTGAAATACTGTTAAAAGCGGCGTTAAACCCAATTCGATCAATAAAAACCAGATCTTTTGATCAAAACCTATACCATTCCTGGTCATTTGAAACTGCTTAGATGATCTACCATCCCGTGTTATCATGGATCATGATACCATATATAAATTATATGCTTAACACGTCACACTATTCTGGTCCCAAACTAAAATTTTTGGTTGCAAGGCTATATGGTAACAGCATACTCTCCGATAAGTTGCAGCTCTAAATCATACTATTTGTCATTCATGTGTTAAGTTTTTGCTCAAGACTCCACCTACTTTAGCTTTAAATCTTTTTTGTGATTAAAAGAACTAACGGCTTGATCCAGCCATTTTCAGGAAAATGTTGGTCACCGCGAGACTATATATTTTGCTATATGCGAATCGTCTATCAGCTATATGCCCGGCACTTTTCCTTAAATATTATCTGTGTAAGAATCAAAATCTTTTTTAACCCGATATAAATATTTGTATCTGCACACCCTGGTATCTCACTCTTATATTTCAATAGCTTTCAAATGAGCTTTGAATAAATTAAAATTCAGTTTTCGCATTTGAGCTCAGGCTGAAGCTGCATATTGAGGATATGGGTAGGTGGAATTCATCTACGCATTGACACTTCTCCAAGTAAAGTTATTTAAACGCCTATGGCCAGAATTTGCATAGCATAACGATTAATTATGATCAACATCTTTGAACCTGTAATTTTGGTATCCAGAATTTGTCTGTGCCAATTTTGTCGATTTAGTTATAATA
This sequence comes from Fragum fragum, assembly GCA_946902895.1. Taxonomy (NCBI): domain Eukaryota; kingdom Metazoa; phylum Mollusca; class Bivalvia; order Cardiida; family Cardiidae; genus Fragum; species Fragum fragum. The sequence continues at coordinate 4,651,434 of OX336383.1, read as the reverse complement.
CTTAGTGAACTGAACCTCACAAATACGTGTAGATATCGAGTCATATGTTTTCCCCAATTTGTGCCAACGACTTGCCACGCATATTTAAGGTGTCTGTTTGTATATTGTATGTATTAATGTTGTCATTGTACATGCTCAAAGAAATTGTTTGCTCTCCTATCGTGCTGTTACAAACTAGTCCAGCCACAAGGTAGTCAGAATTTGTACCTTGGTTCGTATCTGTCATAATTACATTATACCCCGTACTGCTGTGTTAATTCATTTCACGCTACTTTGGGTTGGCGGTGCATCAACAGACATTCATAAAACACCATCGGCTAGTTTGTCCTTTGTTGGTGCTGCATGACCATTTTTCCTAAGATACTGAAAGAAGAGACATGATTGTTGCCTCTTTTTAGGCGCCAACTTGGCTGATATATAATTTTTGACACATGGCTTTAAACAATTTGTAATAATTTTCATTGTCAACATTTTGCCAAGTTCACTGTCTTGTATATTAGGTAAGGTGTGTTCTGTTTGTCATCAATGACGTCATTTACGATTAATTAAATGACATAATCGCTAATCTTTCTTGCTTGATCAATTCTATGATTATTGCAAACACTGCACTCAACTGAATTGTGATCACTCTCTGTCTGAGTTTGTTGTCATGCCATTGACCAATTCCTTTAAAAACCTAGTCAATTTATTGCACGAAAGGTTGTGCGGATAAATAAAATTGGCAATCTTAGCAACGAATATTAACTAGGACTGACCTGGCCCTTTGGGAAAAAAGTAGTTTCCGTTTTCGGAGTGAAAGTTGATATCATCACTAGTGATGTTTTCAAAATTTACTACTCTTGGAAATCCATAGATTTCACAGCTAGGAATATAATAAAAAACAAATCAGACGTATTGATGATTTACGCACCAAGGTTACAGTACTGTATTACCTAAATATGTAATTAATTTTTGATGCCCGGTTAGTCATATTCATAAACTCAGCTATTCAGTGGCCGCTTACGATTATAAAATTTAATCGCTACAGTGATAACTGTTTTATGTATAAACGTAGTATTTCTGCTAAATACACACAGAGTTACAAGCGTGCAGAAAGTGTTCCATGTAATGCGGAGACAATATGAAAATTAAAACCTAGCAAGCTAATGAACATACTTCTTACGATTTTGTTTGTTTGAATGGGGTTTTACGCCGCTTTCAACAATCTTTCAGTTATATCGCGGCGGCTGGAGCACCTAACAATGGGATCCTGGTATTTCCCACACCAGTACTACCATAACATCCTTTCCTAGCCTCCAGCTGCTATCTCACATAGGTCTACGATCATCGACCCATTGGTGAGAGACAAATAGTCGGAAAGGATGTGTGCCGCCGTCGGGAATCGAACCCGGGACCTCTAGATTGATAGTCCGACGCGCTACCAACTGCGCTATGACGGCGGCTACTTCTTACGATCTTCAAAGCAATGTTACCTAAAAATGTTTGTGTACATTAGGCAAACTTTATGAGCAAAATATCTGCGATTAATATAATTCATTGTGGCACAAAATGGACAAGGCTTTGAAGATATGAAATATACAAACCGTACATGAATTTACAACAAGGATGCGGTAGTCGGTTACCTATAGCCTTATTTCTGTTTATCATATGGACTCCAAGACACCCCGCCATCGTAAGTTGTCGTTGTGAGAAAGCACCAATAGCTCTCAGAAACCTGTAACTATTAAGAATCGAGACAAGCAAATGATACTAGAATAAAAACAGGGCTGGGAATGGTGGGTTGATTTTAAAAGGCCCTTCGTATTGCATATTTGTCCGGATGTTTTAATAAGCTAGAAAATACAACCGCGTTACTTACGTTTAATCTGACACAAACGGTAGGTGCACCGTTATATGCACGAAACATCCAAAAGCATCATTTCTAAACCTTCGCCGTGGCGACTCAAAACCATACTTAATAGATTGAGAAATTACGTTCCATTGACTTTTTCCCATGACTAAGCCGTTTGCTCTTTTCCAACACCTATTATGATTTTAACCTAACACATTTCCTGGTTCGCATCTGCTTATGAACTCTGCTGTGCAAGAAGTAGCATATTGATTTTAGCTTTTTTTTCAAATAGTACGCAAGACAATATCTTTTAAATTCTGATTCACAAGAAAGACCAATCTATTAGAGCTCAAGAAATATATATATATATATATATATAGATATATATATATATATATATATAAACGTCGTGATTCATTAGATGCGCGGCTTGTACTTACTCGCATGAAAAGTTTACATTGCATATTTTTCATGCATATATATACGAATCAAACTATGATGAATTAGAAAAGAGTAATATAATTGTTTTCCTTGAAGAAAGGCATTTGGTCACTTTAGGCCTAGAAATCTGACGATGGCGAGCGAATCTTTAAGCTTGCTGTTTCTTTTGTTTTAAACTAAAATATATTTCTCTTTTGACAGTAACATAATCTATATATTATTTAACCCATTGTAATTGCTTCTTATTTTGGCAAAAAAGTAATGACAGAAACAAGACTCGTTATACGTCAAGTCATCATTTTTAGGCCAATTGAGTTCCGAAAAGTAAGGAAACTATATCTATATACCCCTTTTGTTACTTAAGATCAACTAAGGATACATAAAAGCATACTGAGATTATAATTTCTTATAAAAGCAAATGGTTATTCCTATGAAAATTACAAAAAAAAAAAAAAAAAAATAAAAACTTTATTGGCGTTATGTGTACTTGAATTACGCTTAATGGGAAGGGGTTATATTCAAAAGGTAAAAGCCGCCGTCATATCGCAGTCGGTAGCGCGTCAGACTCCCAATCTTCAATCTTGGGATGTCAGTGGGTTCGATCCCCGGCGGCGGCACATATTCTTTCCGACATTTGTCTCTCACCAATGGGTGGATAATCGTAAACGTAAGTGGGATAGCAGCTGGAGGCTAGGAAAGGATGCAGTGGTAGTACTGGTGTGAGAAATACAAGGAATCCATTGTTAGGTGCTCCAGCTGTCGCGATATGACTGAAATACTGTTAAAAGCGGCGTTAAACCCCATTTAATCAATCAATCAATAAAAAGGTAAAATTTGAGGGTGGAGCCCGAGGACTTTGCTTTGCATATTACTCCTGCCCATCAAGCATTACTCAAGCACACATAAATCCAAAAAATACTATTATATACATACGGTCTCCGTCCACAATATACCTTTATTTTATTTTTATCCATTAAAAATATGCAAAAAATAAAGATTATAACCTTCGGGGAATTTCACTGATTTCATGAATGTTAATAAGATGTTTATTGAATAATAATGAGGTGACCTTTGTAAAGACATATGCTCATTACTATTACACGACACATAATGTATTGGATTTTGATAAGACGGTGGTAATTGATAAGATTTTATCTGGAAATGTAAGTGAAATTACAGTGATTCTTAGAGTGCAAATTGTCTCAACCTTTATTGATCATAATTCCTATTTGTTCACGATTAAGATATGAAATTCAATTCATAAGCAAATTGACATATGTGAATATTGTTGCGATCGAATCTCTCGTATCTCGATCTGCCGCGCCCTGTCACGCCCATATTGGGGGTCAATCAAATTTTCACGAACAAATTTGGAAAAAAAACAATCATGCTAAATTTTGTTGAAATTGGCCCAATGGTTACTGATGAAAGATGTCGAAAGATTTCAATGTCACATACTATCCCGCACTGCCACGCCCATATTCTGTCGAATTTTATTGAAATCAGCCCAATGAGAAGATGTTTAAACAATTGTAGACGATTTCTGACGGACGATGCACGGCGGACAAAAGGTGACCACAAAAGCTCAATTTTAGCACTTTGTGCTCAGGCTAACTAAAATTATTTCATCACATATCGGTCTTAAAAAATATGAAATGCACATTTTGTGAAATAATTTAAACTCGAACCCAAAAATTGTATATCCGCATAATTTAAACAGATTCCATACCTAGGGTTGTTGAGTTTATCTATATCATCCAGAGAATGCAAAAAACATGTAAAATGAAATTGTATAATCAAAGGAGAGGTGTGATGAATATTTTCTATATTAGCGTGCATGATGTTTTGATGAAAATAAAACATCAGACTGGAAATGTTAAAAATGTTTATGCCTACAAAAAAAAAGTGCCTCTATGGGATTGCATCATAATTATCCTTTGATAAGGCCGTCTTTGTAATGTTTTTTTTTATGTTTGTATAACATATTTCTTTCGTGCCAAAATGTATTTCTTTTCCTTATATCAATTTTAGATGCACTGTGTGAATGTGAATGCACGCGTATTTGAGAGGGTTTGGCTTTATCGGATGGCTGAATGCATAGCTGATTTCGTGATGCGAGTATTTATGAGTCAAAATCCATGGAGACGAGATGTGTATGCGGGCAGGCCAATTTATACGCAGAACTCAGCCACTTCTTTTGTAAAAAACGGTACCAATTGTCAGAAGACTTCAGCCTTTCATTCTAGTGATCATTTAATACCTATGTGAGGACTACAATAGAAACAAGAGACACTCTCTTTATCATGTAATGATTTATACTATACTTCAAACCACCCGAACACGGACACACATATTTGTTTTTCATTTCCAATTCTGGATACAGCCTTCTTTCCAAGGGGCATATCAAACGAGTCAGAAGGCACTTTTTTTTATTCGATTTTATCCGCCTTGAGCTCTACACATTTATCCTTGAAATATGTTTTATTTACTTAGGACTTAATTTCTCCATTAAAATTAGATTTGCTCTATTTAAAATGAAGAAGAGATGTGCAAATTGTGTCTTTTTAGATAGGGAAAAATCACCAACCTAGAGATAACAAAAGAAAACGATATATATGGTCAAGCCGTTATTATTTTAGTAAAATTTACAATCGATATGTTAAGGATATTCATTCAAAGAAAGGACAATAAATGCATCTAGAACATGCATTTGAACTTAAACACCTGCCGTACTAGACGACACCAAAGCTTATCAAACATAAATTTCAAATCGCAAAAACGTATTTTGTGTCAGCATCTAGATATTGTTCCAATCTATGAACAGCTGTCAGTATTTTTACGAGTGTCACCCAAAAGTATAAATATGGCGCAGCGAGTCCTCAAATCTTTGTTTCGGAAAGCATTCCGATAATCTACGCAGAGACAGCACCACAACGATTTCTATTATTTGATTGACTATTTCCGAGGTATGTTATTTTCATGTGTGTTTCATTCTAATTCTTTGACATAAACATATATCATTAAGATAAACAACGCTTTTATTTCAACAAGAGAAAAATCGTCTTAGTAAAAATTGAAGATGTAAAGCTTCTAGTATTGGTTAAAGTTTACCTCAATACATCAGGACGGATGGTAGAAAAACTTTATTGATATTAAGATTGAAACCCCAAATCAAATAAAACTATACGGGAATGCAAACTGAATTGTGCTGTTTGCACTACATGATAATAGATACTTTGACCTGATGCCGTACAAATTAAGCAATTGCATTGGTCTATTTAGATACTGGTCTTTTAATTAACAAAATGATTGTAAAGTGGGCTAATAGCGAGTATGATCAGAAAAATCCATTTTCAAGAATATAAACGAATGTAAGATTTAGAATTAATGAATATTTGATTTATATATTTGTTTTATAGTCTCAATATAAACGAATTATTTGATTTCAATTATTTAGGAGGGTACTAAATATCTCTTAATGTATCCGTCGTTAAAAATAAGCAAAGTCAAAATGGTCTCAGAAATCTTTACCGAAATATAAATAAACAATTCATCAATATATAAATGAGACAGATGAACACTGAGATAAAAGCTTTATCAATGAATGGAGACTTATTTTACTTCATTTTGAAATTTTGCGTGAACAAAAGCTTAAATGACCTAACTAATGTTGGCTTTCTTGTGATGAATTTGGGATATAAATCAAGTCATTTTTTTTATGCAAATTCCATGTTCATCAGTCTATACGTCTACTTAGTCATCATTTTGGTTTAATATAAGATGCCTACAAAACGAAGCCTTTTCTTTATATTTCCTTTGCTCAAACCAGATGTACTACACTGACAAGCTTAAAAAGAGAAAGGGTTACTAAATCAAGTTATTATAGACCATTACCTTTGGATAAGTTTTTTGTGTTTGTTGTTTTTTTCTTTAAATATTCCCATAATATCTAGCTAGATATGCAATATTTTGAAACTGCAAATATCATTAGGCAACTGATATTAATAAAACTATTAAAAGTAAGTACATTATGGAAGAGACATGAGGGAAAGCGAAAATACTCGTTGGTCCTACTTTCATCGGTTATGTATATTGTCACTTCGTTTTGCACGATTATCCCAAGTATTACACAGTTTTGGACATGTCAACCCACGTTTTTTACTTTTGCTAAGCTTTATTCAACTTACATTTTGTGTTTTTTCTGTTTCGTTTTTTTTCTTACCTAATCTTCGAAAAGTGTATGAGTTTACTACAATCTTACTTTTATAGGAATTAGGTATCTAAGAGATTGCCCTAAGCTACCTGATCTCTTGAAAACTTAACATGTGAACGAAAAGCCCTCATAATTATTTAAGCTACAGTGCTAGTAGAAGGTATTGATATAGATCTTGACAACACCTAGCTAGTCGGGGTCATTTCATAAAGGTCAAAATAAATTTGTAAATCCTTATCCCCAAAACTGGACTCCAAATCATAGCCTATAAGCTTAACATTTCCCTGCAACATCAACACTATTCAGTCAAACTGCTTTTATTTTGCATAGTGATAGCTCTCGTTGTTTTGAATCTGTTTAACAGAGTCAGAGAGACAGTAGGCAATATATGGCTAACATTAATCTATTGTCAACAATTTTTCTTCATTTCAAGGAGAGCATTTATAGGTCAACTGACCGAAGGTCATCATGCCCTATTGCAATCGTGTTTTGTTCGTCGTCGTGCGGTGTGCGTGGTGCGTAAAAACTTTTGACATTTTCGACTTCTTCTTTAGAACCCTTGGATGGATTTCAACCAAACTTGGCAGGAAGCATCCTTACTGGAAGGCGCTTCAGATGTGTACACGTTATGGAGTTATCTCCACTTTGGGTCCCATAAGGAGCCAAAAGGGGGCAAAAGGGGTACATCTTAAAAAACCTTCTTGTCATGAACCGGCTGTCAGATTGTATTCACATTTGGTATTTATAGTATTTAGGGCAAGGACTATCAAGTTTTTTTTTTTAAAAAATGTCGAAAATGGCCGTGCTAGGGGGGTGGGGGGCAAAGGTAGGGGATGCATAAGTGTACGTATTGACAACTTTGAAAATCTTTTTTTCTGATCTTTGGTATGTGGCATCGTCTAGTGGACGTTTATTAATATTGTATAAATTTTAACCCCAGGGTAAAAAATAGCCCTTTCCCGGACGTCACAAGTTTAACACAGACTAATATAGCGAAAATTTCAAAATCTTCTTCTCCAAAACCTAGAGGGCCTAGATCGTTTATTTTTAGTATGCAGCATCATCTAGTGGATTTCTATCAAGAATGTATAAATCTTGGCACCAGAGACAGAATTAGCCCTTTCTCGGACGTCACAAGTTTAATATCGGCTCACATTGAAAAAAAAAATAAAATAAAAACCTTCTTCTGTTAAATGAGAGGGCCTAGAGCTTTGATATTTGTTATGTAGCATCATTTATGGATTTCTACTAAGATTGTATGAATTATGTTCCCAGAATCACAATTAGCTTATTCCTGGGCATCACAAGATTTTCAAAGGGCTTACATACTGAAAATTTTAAAATCCTTTACTCCCAAACAGGAAGGCCTAGAGCTTTGATATTTTGTATGTAGCATCACCTTGTAGACCTCCATCAAGGTTGTACAAATAATGGCCCCAGGGTTATAATTACCGCATTTCTGGACATCACAAGTTTTACAAATATAAATAGATAGATAGATAGATTGGTTGATAGAATGACGTGTTTTGATTTATTTGAATTTAATCTAAATATTTCAATTCTATAGCCTTTAGTGAATGCGGTATTTTTACTGCGTAATTTCGAAGCGGACCCTAGGCATCTAAATAATACCTTGGCCATATAATAGTTTCCGTTCTCTTTATAAATTTTCACTATTCCATTATTTTCTTGTTTCCCATTCCAGCTATTACGTCACCATGAAGGTCACAGCCACGTTGTCCTGTCTTGCCTTGATGTTTGTTCTTCTTAGCGGGACAGAAGCAATATACGACTGGAAAAAAATGTCCAAATCGAAGGACGATTTAAATGGTCATGTACAAAGAGCACAAATTGTGCGACGTGCCTTAAACGGCCGTAAGAATGAAGACGAGAAATTTCGCAGATATTATAATGGACCAAAGTAGGATTAAGCCATATCTAAGGCTTCCAGCCAAAAACCAAACACCCTCTACTATCATTTAGTTAGCATCTTACTTGTTCCTTTCTTTCTGCAATTAAATAATGATTCGTAATACCAAATACTTCTTGTTCTTAAACCAAAATGAAACTCTTGTAAAGAATATCTTTTCATTCGCTCGAGGTAAATATCATTTATAATATTTAGCCTGTATCCCAAGGAAGTGGCACATTGTCGACAGGCTTGCGGGAACTTGTACCGTGATTTTAACGTAGTTGCTCTCGCGTAGACTTTGACTCATGTAGCTACGGGCTAGACTCCAAGCACTGCTAATATTCTTTCTAACATTAAGCCAGTCAAGTGTCTCTGAGAATCTTGGGTAGTATCGCCTTTCACAGATGGAGGCTCGGAAATGGATGTTGAGGTTATTTTAACGTAAAAATATCAGAAATCAAGCGTTCGGTGCTCCTCTAACTGTCATCCATTCTCTAAAAATCGTTGTTGTAGCCTGAAGGCTATTAACCAGTTAGTGAGAGACGAATGATTATGCCAAAGTTCAGAAATGTTTCGGGTTGCGCTAGGGTTTGAACCCGCGACCCAATAATGTGTAAACTACTTTCAACATTATCTCCGTTAAAGTATTGACACAATGTCATATCTGAGCGTCAGCTTGTCATTGCAGCCATACGATTACCCACCTATCGGTCGCTTAAATTGACCAATCGCAGCTGCCAACCAAAGAGTTATTCGACCAATCAAATCATTTAATTAAATCGAAAGTGAAATTTGGACTCCAACATTGGCCGCCATTTTGGTGAATCTACTGTGTTGGTTTGGCGACTTAAATGTCGTAACTACGGCATATTCAAGTAGTTACGACGTCTTAGTGCCAACCAACCATTCTATGAACTTGTTACATGCTACTGACTCTAAACGTTGCCAAATAACTCTGTTAAAAATCGAAGCGGAACGTCTTGTAAGAGCTAATGTGCGGGCCTAAGGGAGTCAGTGGGAGGGGCCAGCGATTGGTCAATTAATGTAATCATAAAAAACGACCTCGTGTGCAAGTAATTTTAAAGAGGAATTTCAATATTATATAAGATTTGCTCAGGGTTGTATTAGAAACAGCCATTTTATTGATTGCAAATTGATATCAACATTTATTACACTGGGAAATCCCAATATTTCACTTCTAGGAATATGATAAAAAAAAAAAAAAAAAAATAATAATCTCGAACGTACAAGATCAACTAAAAATTGTCATCAACAACGTCTTTGTATAGGGACCAGTCTAAAATGTTTTTTCCTGATAATAAGTTAACCCATTCCCATTCAATAACGCTTTTTGACGTCCCTTAAGAAAAACAGTTTAAAAAAAAAAAAAAAAAAAAAAAAAAAACATTATGAAAATAAAGAAACGGCTTGCAACTAGCCAATTCTTTATTTTCAAAAATGTTTTCTACCAAGAAATATAAAAATAATCTAAACTATCATAAACTTGAAATTGGAGTCTGGAATTCCTTTTAATCTGGATCAGTCTAAAATTTTTTCATATGGTAATTGGTTAATATCTATCTCGTCTTGTATCGTAACTCAAGATTATTTATCCTGTGTTAAAGCTATCTGTGTCACGCACAAAATTATCACAATCCGTTGGGACTGTCCATATATCTTTTTATATAGAATAAATTAGATAAGATTATTTTAACATTTTCGTTAAACAAAAAAGATGCCAATTCTTTTGTGTCCAGAAAAAATGAGTTGATATTTTTGCCCTATCTATCTCTGTCTCTACTTTCTTTTCTTTCTCGTTTTTCCACTTGTCTTTCTCCCCCTGTCTCTCTGTCTCTGTCTGTCTGTTTCTGTAGTTGCGATGCTTTGACTGCCAATGACCGAAAGTATTACATCCACCGCAGAGGCTAATTCTAATTAATATTAAAGTTGTAATTTGATTGTTTCGGATAAGAATGTATGCGTCAAAACCATCGCTACTACAATTCGTAAAAGGCTATAGTTACGATGGTTTGAGAGCTCATGACCAAAATTATTGCATACACGGTAGAGGCTGAATTTGATAAATGTTTAAAATGTAATTTGATTACTTCGCAAAAGGATCAATTAAGCAACGTAACCAATTTTGATTTATACAGAACAAACAATCGCCTGAAACTTAATTTTCAATTTGAAACTACTTCTATTGTAAATTATATTGTTTGTTTTGTACGTGTATTTGCCGGAGGCCTGATATACTTTAATTGAAAAAAGTTCAAATGTTCTTTCTCCCTTTTCAGTCCGTCGGACTTTCTTTCATCCTCTCTTAATCTCTCTATCTGCCCTGTCTCTCGATGCTTCTTCAACTCTCTATATTTCTTCTTTTGTCTCTCTTTGTCTATCTCCCTCTATCACACGATCTCTCTGTCTTGGCATGCGTGTCTGTCTCGCACTCGATCATTTGATATCTCTCTGGACTTTGCGATGCACACACCATATTTGGATCAGAAACATAAACACACCAAAACAGTCCATTTTATTCTTTATTCCCTCTTAATAAATGGAACAATCGTCATCTCACTAAATACATTTGCAATGCTTATCAATTATGAATATTACCCTTTATCATATTTTACACACACACACACACACACACATTTCTGTGTGTGTGTGAAAGAGCGCAAACATTGCTGAATGTTACTTGAATCAACGGTCCTTAAATTAACCCTTTCCCGTTCAAATACGGGATTTTACGTTCCTGTGATTTTATACTTCAGAAAATATTGTGGAAAAAGAATAAATTGCTTGTAGCAAGCAATTTCTCCTTTTTCCACAATATTTTCTACCACATAGGATGGGTTCATTTCAAATAGCATCCAGTTTTCATTGTCGTCTGGAACCTCTTTCAATTTGGACTAGTCTAAAATTTCCAAAAACAGGAAAGGGTTTAAGTAACTCAATACTATCAAATACAAATAGACAGTACAATAACAAGAAGACAAAAAATAACATGAATAGAAATAGGAACAAAATATTTAACTAAATAAATAAAAGAATGAATAAATAAAAAAAATCAATGAGATGATCAAGCCGAAATTGAATAAAATGACAATATAGTGGCGTTCTTGAAAATATAACATTTGGCGTTCCTTCTTCGTTCACGTTACTTAAAGGCGTTACTTAGTTACTATTTCATTTCCTCAAAACTTTGTGAAACCGGTAGAGTAATTTAACTTAATAAATTATTCAATTCGATAATGAATAAGTGTTGTTATTCACATATTTTTTCTTCGTGCATATATAGGAATATTACGTTACGATAGAGATACAAATATTGCATTTTGCTTTGAGTTGCTGAGGAAAAATTTCAATATTTCACGAGACCAAAGCTTATTCAATCTCTAGTTACGACATTACAAACCAACTATTTTATTTTTGCTACATACTACTGGCCACAGATTTCGCCAAATAACGTCGTTTAAAATCAAAGCAGAACTTCCTGTTGGAGTCAATGGGCAGGGCAAACATTGTAAGTGGGCGGGCCAGCGATTGGTAAAATCTTTCATTTAGACCGGAAGAACACTTTGGAATCTCAAATTGGCTGACAATAATGTGAAGCTTTTTTATATTTTTTTTGAAGTCGCGAACCAAATCAACCAGAAAAAAAAGCTTTCAAAAAATCCAACATAGGCCGACAATCGCCTTCGCCAAAATAATGCATGCCAATGATTTAAAAAAAAGAGGCCCATGAGGACCTGAGACGCTCTACTGGTTATCAAGTTACCCGTTAAAGAAATCTAATATTTAAGGAAGTTAATTGCTTAAAGAAGAATACACAAAGGAAAGAAAATTGGACTTTATCCCCTTTATTATGTTGAGAATCAATCCTCAAGGCCCGTTTTCCCGTGTTTCATGACGGATCCACTCCATTTCTAAAAGGAAGTTACCTTATGATCCCACAATCATCCCGTGAAATTTTAATCAGAATCTGATAATAATTGTGGACTTTATCACATAAACAGGATTGTTTTAAATGAAAATTCATAAGGCCCCTTTTCCTGTGTTTTCTGATGGATAAAATTAATTCCAAAAGGAAATTTCCTACGACCCTACACTTGTCCTTTGAAATTTAAAAGACAATTTGATAATGATTGTGAACTTCATCCCATACACAAGAATGTTTTGAATGATTATCTGTAAGGCCCCTTTTCCTGTATTTCCAATGCCACAATTGTTCCATGCATCCTTGAAGAGAATCCGATAAAACTATTGACTTTATTGTGTTAACAAAGATATCAAAACCAAGTTCTCATAAGGCCCCCTTTCCCGTGATAATTTACTGTTGGTTTTATCATTCTGTGAAAGTTAAAAGTGAATACGATGAAATATGTGGACATCATTATGTTTACTAGAATATTAAAAAAAAGAAAAAGATCATATGCCCTTTTTTACATGTAACTTGATGGATTTTACCCAGTTCTGAAGAGAACCATTTGAAAGATTGTACAATCACTCTGTGAAATTTTGAATTGAATCCGGTAAAATCAAGGGACATCATTGTGTTAACTAGAATATTTAATAACGTTTTTCATAAGGCCCACTGTCAACATCAACAATGGTAATGATGGTAATGATGGTACAATCAATCTGTGTAATTTGTGGAATTTATTTTGTTAATGGGTTTATAGTGAAATCTTGATAGGGCCCCTTTTCCCATTATACTTAACAGAACAAACCAAATTTCAAAAGGAATAATTCTAATGAAGGCACAATCATTATGTAAAAGTTAAAGAGAATCAATGAAAACAGTGGACTGAATTGTGCCAAGAATTTTTTGTGATAAAATTTTCATAAGGCCCCTTTTCTCGTGAAACTTAACAAACCAGACCCAATGTACAAAGGAACAATAATAATGATAGTTTGAAAAAAATGATAAAGACTGAGAACTTTATTGTGATAATGATGCTTTTGAAATAGAATTTTTATATGGCCCCTTTTCTTGTGTAACTTAACCAATCAGACCCAATTTACAAAGGAACAATCCCAATTATGGTACAAGCATTCTATTTAAGTTTGAAGAGAATCTGATAAAAACTGAGGACATTCTTGTGTTAATGAGGATTTGGTTATACTTTTTCATATAGTCCCTTTTCCTATGATACCAGACAGATAAGGCCCAATTTGGAAAGAAACAATCCTAATGATGGTACAAACATTCTGTGAAATTTGAACAGAATCCGATGAAAACTGCGGACTTTATCTTGGTGTAAAGATTTTATAATAAAATTTTAATAAGGCTCCATTTCCTGTGATATTTGAAGGATCAGGTCTCATATCAGCATCAGCAATCGTAATTATTGTACAATGATTCTCTGAAGGTTCGAAGAAAATACAATGAAAGCTCTGGACTTGGTTACAAGGATTACAGATACAATTCTCAAAAGGGCCCTTCCCATGATACTAGACAGATCAGGCCTAATTTGAAAAGAAAGAATCCTCATGAAGGAACAATCATTCTGTGAAAGTTTAAACAGAATCTGATGAAAACTGTTGACTTTATTGTGGTACAAGGATTGTAAAATTAAATTTCATAATGCTCCTTTTTCTGTGATACTTAACGGATCAGGTCTAGTGTCAACATCAACAATCTTTCTATTTGTACAATTATTCTATGAATATTTGAAGAAAATCCGATGAAATCTCTGGACTTGGTAACAAGGATTTATAAATGAAATCTTCATAAGGCCCCTTTTCCCGTGTTTCTTGACAGTTCAAACCCTGTTATGAAAAATATGGTCGTTATGACCTTACAATCATTCTGTGAAATTTTTAACAAAATCTGATCAAAGCTGTGGGCTTCATTGTGTTAACAGGGATTTTTTTCTGAAATTTCGTATAGCCCCTTTTCCCATGTTACTTGGTGGATCTGAATCAATTCCAAAGGGAACTATACCTACCAAAGTATAATTATTCTGTTTTAGTATTAAGATTACGCAATGAAATATGTGGACTTTAAAACATTAAGATTTTTTTATTGAATTTTCCTAAGACCCCCTTTCCTATGTTTCTCCATGGTTAAGACACAATTTGAATGGAACAATCCTTATGATGGAACAATCATTCTGTGAAAGTTTGAAGTCGCTCAGGTGAAATCTAGGGCAATGATGTGTTAGCTAAGATTTTTTTATTAAATTTTCATAGGGCCCCTTTTACCACGAAACTTGATGAATCAAACCAACTTCCGAAAGGAACAACCCATTTAATGTAATAATCATTCTGTGAATGTTTGAAGAGAATTTGTTATAAAAAACTGTGGACTCTATTTTGTTTACGAGCATTTTTAACATTAAATTTTAATAAGGCCCCTTTTTCCCATGCTTCTTGACGGATCATACCCAATTTTAAAGGAACGATCCTTATGATGATGCAGTAATTATGTGAAAGGTTGAAGAGAATCCGATGAAAACTGTTGACTCTAGATTATTAATGAGAATTTTTTATTAAATTTTCATAAGGCCCCTTTTCCTTTGTTTCTTGACGGTTCATACCCAATTTCGAAAGGAACGAACCTTATGATAGTACAATCATTCTGTGAAAGTTTAAAGAGAATCAGATGAAAACTGTTGAGTCTAGAGTGTTAACGAGGATTTCTTAATAGATTTTTACAATAAATTTTAGGTTTAAAAAGCCCCCTATTCCCGTGTTTCTTGACGGTTCATACCCGATTCCGAAAGGGACAATCCTTATGATGGTACAATCATTCTGTGCAAGTTTGAAGAGAATCAAATAAATCTTTGGACTCTAGAGTGTAAACGAGGAATTTTTAATTAAATTTTTATTGGGCTCCTTTTCCGATGTTTCTTGACGGATCATACCCAATTTCGAAAGGAATGATCCTTAAGACGTAACAATCATTCTGAGAAAGTTTGAAGAGAATCCAATGAAAACTGTGGATTCTATAGAGTGTTAACGAGAATTTTTAATAGACTTTTTAATTAAATTTTCATAAGGCCTCATTCCCCATGTTTCTTGACGGATCATACCAAAATAGGAGGGGAACGACCCTTATGTTGGTGCAACCATTCTGTGAAAGTTTGAATAGAATCTGATGAAAACTGTGGACTCGAGAGTGTTGACAAGGATTTTTTAATAAGATTTTAATAAGGCCCCTTTTCCCGTGTTTCTTGACGGATCTGTCCCAATTTCGTAAGGAACGATCCTTATGATGGTACAATCATACTGTGAAAGTTTGAAGAGATTCCAATGAAAACTATGGACTCTAGAGTGTTAACGAGTATTTGTAATCAAATTTCTATTTAAATTTTCATAAGATCGCTTTTTCCATGTTTCTTGAGGTATCATACCTAATTTTGAATGGAATGATCCTTATGTTGGTACAATCATTCTGTGAAAGTTTGAATAGAATCTGATGAAAACTGTGGACTCTAGAGTGTGAACGAGGATTTTTGATAAAATTTTGATGATGCCCCTTTTCCCGTGTTTCTTTATGAATCTAACCCAATTTCGAAAGGAACGATCCTTAAGATAGTACAATCATTCTAAGAAAGTCTGAAGAGGATCAAATGAAAACTGTGGACTCTAGAGTGATAACGACGATTTTTAACGGAATTTTTAATTAAATTTTCATAAGGCTCATTTTTTCATGTTTCTTGACGGATCATACCCAATTTCGAAGGGAATGATCCTTATGATAGTACAATAATTCTGTGAAAGTTTGAAGAGAATCCGACGAAAACTGGACTCTAGAGTGTAAACGAGGAATTTTAATTAAATTTAAATTAGGGCCCTTTTCCCATGTTTCTTGACGGATAGGACCCAATTTCGAAAGGACCAATTCTTATAATGGTACTATCATTCTGTAAAAAGTTGAAGGGAAAACGGTGGACTCTAGAGTGTTAACAAGAAAAAGTTCACGGACGGTCGACGGACGCACGGACACCGGACGGGCAAAAAAGCCATCGCAATAGCTTAAGTGGCCTTCGGCCAGTAGAGCTAAAAAGTAATAGCAAAAAAGCCCAGAAAATCAAATAAATGAATAGTTTTCAGTATTCTAATTTTGAAGATTTATGTTTGTAAACAAGGGACATTTTTATCCCCGGTGAAGTATAGACATATATCTTTCTCGTCTACAAATCGTTCAAAAAAAGAATGCGAATTATGAACAGCTTAAATTACCAAATTAGCTAAATTAAACCTTTCCTAAACAGTCCCGTAATCGTAAAGGAAATATCGCAAGAACAGGAGCGACCATTTATAACATAACTTACGGCTTTACGGAAGTTGAATATTTTTTATATTACACTAGTGAAACAATTGACAACCAAGGAATCAACCGACCAATCGAATCACTTATTCAGCCCGAACCTAAGATTTAAACTCAAACATTGGCCGCCGTTCTGTAAACCTTTTTTGCTGGTTTGGCGACCTAAAATTCGTAAATGCAGCTTATTCAAGCTGTATTTTGACTTTTAGGTCGCCAACCAACTTTTTTACTTTTTTGGTACATGCTTCTAGCCATAAATGTTGCAAAAATGCCGTTAAAAATCGAAACGGGGCTTACTTTTGGAGGCAATTGGCGGGGCCTAAGGAGTCAAATGCTAGGCCAATGATGTTTCAATTATACATATGATTTCGAAGCCTAGGGCTACTCATAATGACGTGACAATTCATGAAATGAAGTCTTTCGCGGATTTATTGATTGGATGATTAATTGATTGATTGGAGTTTAAGGCCGAATTAACAGCATTTCAGTCATATCGTCTGGAGCGCATAACTATCGGATTCCTAGTTTTTCTCACAACACTACTACCACTACATCCTTTTCAATCCTCCAGCTGCTCATACCACTTAGGCCTACGATTATACACCCATTGGTGGGAGACAAATGTCGGAAAGGATATTTGCCGAGGTCGGGGATCGAACCTGGGACTCCTAGACTAGGAGTCGTACGCTCATCCGTTGCGCTATGGCCGCGGCTACTTTCTCGGAAAATCGCCTTAATTCTATTATTCTTTAGTTAAGTATTAACATTTTCCTGTACAGTCCCTGGTTTTTACGTCCATGTATTTTACTTATATTTGAGAATATGTTGTGCAAAAAGAAGAAGTTGCTGTGACAAGCAATTTCTTCTTTTCTCACACTATTTTCTACCACATATTTTGTTTCAAATTGCACTCGCTTTTCATTGTCGTCTGCAACGTCTTTCAAATATGATAATTTAAAATTTCGGGGTAAAACGACAAAGGGTTAAAGTCTAATTAACGGATCGCCGTTGTCAAACAAAAATCGAATGACCGATAAAATGATTCCTTAAGACTGAAAGTGAACTTTGAACTCTAACATCTATCTTTGGTTTATTTGTTTGTTTTTTGTTGGTTTTGCGACTTAAAATGGCAATTGACTCAAGGTCTATTTACGATATTTATTTTGTAAACCAACGGATTGTCTAAATTTCATATTCTTGGCCACATAGTTTACAATATAACGTCGGTGTTTTTTATTTCATTTGTTTGTTTGTTCTTTGGTTTTTTCCTAAGTCGAATTGTCATTTACAAGTACAGTGTGCGTGAGCAGCGATTCATCAATCAGAAAACCGTCATACCTGGACACGCATATAAGCAAAGTCCTTTAAGATTTAAATATGCGTCAGACCCATTAGTTCAGTTGGTAGAGCACTTGACTCAACTATATATTTTGAGCAGTAATGACTACGTTTATTTGCTCCCAAACGATTTGTTTTATGTCTCTAATCAAATACTGTATACAAACTTATGTTTTTGGATTCCTCAGTAAAAATACATTGTCGGAGGTTAGAAGGTATGTACAGCGATCCTACAATCATAAGTTCAGTTGATTAATTTACATGAAAACAATTTTATCGTCGACATTAGACAGAAATTTGAGATGAAGTGCACTTGGTATAACCATATGTAGCTGTTCTTTTTTCACTTTTAGAACAAGAGAGGGGTATAAAAACTTGTAAATTCGCCGTTTCAACTGTAAGGCATATACGTTATTTCACGCAAGGGAGGTATTTAATTTAAACAAATTTGGTACTTACTAAGGTAATCTGCCCCAAGTTATACTTAGAGTGAAACCATCGCAAGTAATACATTTACTAGATTCGGAATAACGATTTGGTAAATCTTTGAAAGTCGAATTAAGAACGCCTCGAAATGAAAATGTGACAACACAAAACGAAATTTTACGCGACGGGGGTATTTCTGTGGACAACTTCATCGAGGATTTTAACTAGTAATAATCCGACGACACTGTTAGTTAAAACGTTTTCTCAAATATCTTTTTATTTAAGAGATTATATTATAAATTCATTTTTTACAATTGATTACAATCATTACGATCGGAAGTGAAGCAAATTATTTTTAACAGGCAATTATTTATTTCGAGGAGTATGTTCGCTTAAACAAAAATACGACCAAGAGAATATTCAAAGCTTCGAATAAAATATAACACTGGGCATCGACTTTTTTTTTAAATTTGAATCTTTCGCGATGTGTTTTTTCTTAAGTAAGTTGTAGAAAATATCGACCCTCATTTACAAAATAATAGTATTTTTTCGCGTTATGCGTGCCTCAATAATACTTGATGTGGAGGAGTTATATATAAAATGTAAACTCAGAGGGCTTTGCTATGCACAACACCTTCCCCATCAATCATTAGTCAAGCACGTATAAAGCCATAACTACTGTTATATCCATTATAACACGACCATCGTCCAAAATTTAGCTTTATTTTGGTTTTTTATCCGTAATAGTGGAAAAAGTAATGATTTTGACATTAGGAGAATTCGAATGAAATCGTGAATATTAATGAGATGTTGCAGAAATTCTGAGTAATATTGAGGTGACCTTCACACGAATGTCAAATTACAAATTACATGGGGGTTAGACTGCCTCAACCTGTATCGCTTACTTTGTTTACTGTAAAGACATTTGATTTTGATAGCTTGCAAAGCGTCCGCTTTGATAGGTTAAGGTAACAGACAAAATTTTGAGGTCTTCCCAAAATTCAACCAGTGAAAACTGCCACTGGAGGCTTAACCACCAAATCCACGGAATGCCTACGCCATAAAACAGTTCTTATGTATTTCAGGGATATAGCAAGTTCTATTCAAATTGAAGAAAACTCTGTTAAAAGCATGCTATTTAACACATTCCCAATCAATTCCGCTATTTAATCATCTCAAGAGAAAAACTTTGGAAGATTTGCTTATAACAAGCAATTTCTTTAGTGTCCACGTTTTCTACCCAACAAGGGAAATGTTTTCTAAATTCAACAATGCTTTGTACAGTACTTTCAGTTATTTTGATTTATAAATACATTTGCAATTCTGGATATTCATGTAATAATGAGGTCGAACGCGGCTACGTATCGGAAAAATGTCTCCATCTCGATGAGTTTTTGCGGGTTGTTTGATCTCGATTATTTGAAGACAAACGTATCTTCGCAAACATCATTGCTTGGATTGATGGCAATTTAGAGGTTTTCTCAGTAATTGTTTAGGGTCGATGAGAAAGTGCTTAACGCTTACTTTTTCGTAAGCTTTTTTATGACCAAGTCAACAGTATTGTCGATTCTGGCGTCGTTAGGATAACTGATGATATAAAGTCAACTATTATGGTCTCTTTTACAGATTAAAGTTACGAATTGACAACTAATATCATGTAGAGCACAGCCTTGCCCTTTATCATCATTTACACACTGGTATCTAAGGGAAAATATGTACGTGTGTATTCCCCCGTTAACCCTTTCCCGTTTTTACGTCCCTGTAATTTTATACTTGAGAAAACATTGTGGAAAAAGAAGAATTAGCTTGTGACAAGCTACTTTTTTCTTTTATCACAATATTTTCTTCGCTGTTTGTTGGTTACTTTTCAAACTGCACTCACTGTTCGTTGTCGTCTGCAACTTCTTTCAAATTGGACCAGTCCAAATTTTCAAAATCAGGAAAGGGATAACATGCATGCTTTGAGAGGGGGGGAGGTCACCAATATTATCTTTACACATGGCATAGAACCTTTATCGCGAATGTAGTTCTATGTAATTTCTTCTTTGTTTATATACGCTATCGTATTATAATTAAATTTCAATTCATGAATTAAAGCCTTATCTTCCCCAAAAACTCACTACAAAATTTATAAGAAAACCATACTCTCGGTTCAAAAGCATTAATAGATATGACGATTGAAGTAATACGTTCAAAATAATTCTACGCAGTAAGCCTCCAACACACGAAAGAAGTTGCAATATTTTAGAATGTGACCCACCACAATTTATAGTTTGCTTAAATAAAACTATAACGTCATGGATGACGTTTAAACTTTCGCTTTTCAATCAAATAACTTACTAGGTCACGGAGATTAACGAAATCATCCGTAAAGTTTAGTCATCAGCACCTGTGCATATAACAGTCATTGCCAAAGATTAGCAAAGATTTCCGGTGATTTTCGACTCGATCTCAAAATGTAAACAAACGCGAATTGAAATCGAAAAGAAAAACACAAAATAATCTTTCCCGAGAACCTCATTCATCTTCACCTTTTGTATATTGATGTTAAGAATGTCCATGTTTGTTTTGGCGACAAAATAAGTCATAGATTGTTTACATTATTTTTACTTCTTCAGAGGGCAGAGACGGCTTTAATCCATTCCCACACATAATGACGCTTTTGGACGCCTCTCATTAAGAATAATTGGGAAAGCATTGTGTATAATGAAAAATTGGTTGTAACAAGCAATTTCTTCATGCTACACAAAATTTTCTACCACGAAGGTTGATAAAAATCTAAAATTGCATTAACTTTATATTGTCGCCTGCAACTTCTTTCTTTTTTGGACTAGTCTAAATTTAGAACGCTCGTTTTTTGATAGACAAAACTAAAATCAAATTTCACCCTTACACATAAATTCCCTTCCAGCCTCATACTTTATGCAGAAGCAAACAACTGCGTGTTGAAAATTTTGTTCATAGAGTTATGAATATTTGTCGGCAAATCAAAACGCTCGTTTTTGATGGACAAAACTAAAAATCAAACTATTGTAGATTGGTTGTTGGTGATGTGGTTGTTATCGTGGATGTCGTAGGTTGAGGTTGCCATCGTCTCTGTTGTTGTAGTTCTTTTCGTCCGAGGCGAGGTGGTGCTGTAGTTTCTCTAGGCGGGGCCGCGGTTGTGGTTGTAGTAGTTGTTGTTGTTGTTGTTGTTGTTGTCGTCGATGACATTGTCTGTAATTAAGATTACAGGGCTTCTAGCCGCCGTCATAGCGCAGTTGGTAGCGCGTCGGACTGTCAATCTAGAAGTCCCGGGTTCGATTCCCGACGGCGGCACTCATCCTTTCCGACTATTTGTCTCCCACCAATGGGTCGATAATCGTAGACCTATGTGGGATAGCAGATGGAGGCTAGGAAAGGATGTAATGGCGGTACTAGTGCGAGGAATACCAGGAATCCATTGTTAGGTGCTCCAGCCGCCGCGATATAGCTGAAAGATTATTGAAAGCGGCGTTAAACCCCATTCAAACAAACAAATACAAGGCTTCTATTTACAAACTCGATTTTTAAACTTTCTGTCTAAGTGAATGATTTTCGTTTAATTCTTTAATTGGCAGCCACGATTGGTCTCTTCTCCGGTACAGAGTAGTTCTTTTGCGTAGCATTACATTCAAGCGAAAAAAACCATCAACAAAAAAAACCCCTTCAACAGTATTAGTTACCATTCTTTCAAGCGACCGATTTTTACTCGTACGTATAGCTTGAGAGGACGCTTATTAGTAATACATTTACTTATATTCTTTATTCTATACTCATAACAGATAATCGTGTCTAAAAGAAAATAGTCAGAGATTCGCTCACATTTTTTAAATAGATATTCGCGTAACAAAATCATAGTATCGATAGTATTAAAGGCCATAATTGATTGATTGATTGACAGTATTCACTCATAAAGCATATTCCAATAATTGACTTCAATGTGCCCTCAGTGAATTACCTCGGTCACTGAAGCATAGGGCAAATGGTGTCATTGACCTCTCCATCTGCTTGACCTTTATCACAGCAAGGGTGGATAGAAGTGTGGTGAATTCATTTCATTCATAAACATGAACAAGCGCATTCAGAAATAAGAGAACTAAAAGCCTGATATACACACACGAGATATATAACCTGGGCAGAAAAAACACATATATAATTACATATGTATATATATTTACATATTTTTCACCCAATCAAAATGGTGAAGGTCATCCAAGGATCCTTCCTGTGAAGTTTGATTGAATTCTGTTTAGTTTATTCTGAGAAGTTTTTTAAAGTAAATGTTTACGGACGATGGACACCACATCATCACAAAAGTCCAATGGCTTTCAGCAAGTGGAGCTAGGGAAAGATAGAGAGCTAGAGAGAGAGAGAGAGAGAGAGAGAGCTAGAGAGAGGGACAAAAAGAGTATTCTACGAGTTTTCTACCACACAGATCAATTTCGTCATGCAATTGGGCGCTTTATAAGAGCGAGAGAGAGCAGGCGGTCGTTTATCATGTTAACATTATTATGCAAACCTCTCAAAGTACGAAATACCGATGGTGACATCAGGAATTCACAGTTCACACTTCATACATAGTAACTCTGAAGTGTGAAGTTTGAAATATGAAGTTGGAAAATCGAAGTAGGACGTTGGAAGTTTGACTTAGGAAGTATGAATTGTGAAGTTTAAGTTTAGTTTGTGATGATGGAAGTATGAAGTGTGAAGTTGGAAGTATGAAGTCGGAAGTTTGAAGTGTGAAGCTGAAAGTATGAAGTGTGAAGTTGGAAGTGTGAAGTCGGAAGTTTGAAGAGTGAAGTTGGTAGTTTGAAATGTGAAGTTGGAAGTATGATGGTGATTTGTTTGTTTGTTTGAATGGGGTTTTACGCCGCTTTCAAAAATCTTTCAGTAATATCGCGGTGGCTGGAGCACCTAACAATGGAATCCTGGTATTTCTCACACAAGTACTACCATTACATTCTTTCCTAGCCTCCAGCTGCTATCCCACATAGGTCTACGATTCGGAAAGGATGAGTGCCGCCGTCGGGAATCGAACCCGGGACCTCTAGATTGATAGTCCGACGCGCTACCAACTGCGCTATGACGGCGGCTGTGATGTGTGAAGTTGGAAGTTTGAAATGTGACGTTAGAAGTATGAAGTGTGAAGTCAGAAGTTGAAAGTATGAAGTGTTAAGTTGGAAGTATGAAGTCGGAAGTTTGAAGTGTGATGGTGGAAGTTTGAAATGTGAAGTTTGAAGTATGAAGTTGGAAGTTGGAAGTTTGAAGTTGTAAATATGAAGTTGGAAAAACGAAATCGGAAAATGAAGTTTGATGTATGAAATGTAAAGTTTGAAGTAGGAAGAATGAAATCTGAAGTTTGAGTGTGAAGTTGGATGTATGAACTGTGAAGTCGAAATATGTAGTGTGAAGTTTGAAATATAAAGGTTGAAGTTGGAAGTATGAAGAGTGAAGTTGGAAGTATGAAGTTGGAAGTCGAAAGTATGAAATTTGAAGTTGGAAGTATGCAGTATGTAGTTGGAAGTATGAAGTGTGAAGATGGAAAAATGAAGCATGAAGTTGGATGTATGAATAGTGAAGTTGGAAGTTGGAAGTATGAAGTTTGAAGTATCGGAGTTCACACTTCAGACATCACAATTTACCCTTCAAACTTCTGAGTTCACATTTCAATCTTCCAACTTCACACTTCAAACGTCCAACTTTAAACTTCAGAGTTCACACTTCACGTTTCAATTTTCCAAATTTACACTTCAGACTTCTCACTTCAGACTTCTGAGTCAACACTTCAAACTTCCGACTTCAAACTTTAAAATTCAGAATTCATACTTCAAACTTCACACTTCACACTTCAAACTTCCGAGTTCTCATTCTAAACTTCAGACTTCCAACTTCAAACTTCCAACTTCACACTTCAGACTTCTTAGAGCTCACTTCAAACTTATGACTTCAAACTTCACACTTCATACTTCTTACTTCACACTTCCGACTTCCAACATCATACTTCAAACTTCAGAGTTTACACTTGACGCTTCAAATTTCAAACTTCCCCCTTCATACTTCCCACTTTAAAATTCCGACCTAACACTTCAGACCTCTGATTTCACACTTCAAACTTCCAACTTCAAACTTCAAATTTCAGAGTTCACACTTCAGACTTCTAAGTTCAAACTTCCAACTTCAAGCTTCAAATTACCAACTTCACGCTTCATATTAAATTTGGTTTCATTATGTACTGTGAATTTAAGAAGTCACAACAGATCTCAGAATTCACATTTAACTCTTCACAATTCAGACTTAATTCGTATGAAATTTGAAGTGTGAACTGTGAATACATGATGTCACCACCGGTCTTTCGCACCTTCGCCCTTCTTGCCTCAATCGGGCGTATTAATCTATACCCGCAGTCGTGAAATTCGGTCCGATCTACGTTCCATGTGGTAGAAGATTGTAATTATTTAGATGTTTTACATCTAACTCTGCGCAATCTCAGGCTGAAAGCCAGGTTTCTCTTGTCCTCTAGAGCTTAGTTAGATCACTTTTCCAACCAGTCTTATGCATTATTCTAAACTTGTTTAAAATCTGTTGCGAGATATCTTCATTTGAATTTTGAATTGTTAGTGAAATATAGTGGTTATTTACTACGCCTAGTGAAAAATAAATATTGTCTGATAATAGAGTCTTAAGTCAAACTGAATTGATTTTAGGACGGACAACTGAAGATTTAGAAGAACCACTTATCGTTGGATGTTTTGGTCAAAATTATCGAACGAGTTGTTTATCATACAAAGTCCAATATAGAACCACAGCAAAAATGACGCTTTAAATACATAAGACTATATATGTGTGAGGGTGTGTGTGTGTACCTGTAGAGATCCTATGGAGGATTTCGCACATTTACATCCAATACTCTTGGTAACGACACATAATCCAAGTGACATCATTGAAATTAATAGTATAGGCTGAAACACACAACAAAATCACAGGCATTTTCTAACACCATGTGCTTCAACATACAAAATACAACTCAATATAGTATACTACATTGAAATACACTGCATTGCAATTGACGGACAGTGAATGTCAATATACATATGAGCCTGTGCGTGACATTTCCAACAATTTCACAGGTGCGTGACTCGCACCCTGGACAGCCATTCGGGCAATTAGAATATTCGCTGATTGTTTAAAGAAGTTTTTGGTCAGTATCTATCTACAGAGCGCAGAGTGAAGACTCTGATCAGACTGTGCGGATGCACAGGTTGATCTAAGTCTTTACTTGGCGCACCTGTGTAATGGTTGAAAATGTCACGCACACGCTAATATATAAACATCGACCAATCAAATCATACATTTAGACCGGCAGTGAACTTTTAACTCCTCAATTTTTTTAAGCTTTTTCGTTGGTTTGCGAATTTATTCAAAACGAAAAACAAGACAAACATACAGTTTAGTAGGAAATTACTCACAGATAAGGAAAACCCTTTGTGACTACTAATGTACGGGGAAAAACGATAAAATATGTACGCCATAAGTGTAATTTACGGAGACAAACTTGTTGTAAATAGAATTTAAAGATACACTTTATCACATCAAAAGTACAGCTCAACAATGAAAACAGATTTGTTAAAAGCAAATCATCTCATTTGAACTAATTTCGAACCAGTCAATGAATTTTGTATGATTATTTCATAGATCACATGTCAACTATCTTAACATAAGGTAAGCCTTTTGAGTCAAATGTCAAGCTATACTAAGCATAGGTCATCTGTGTAAAAAGAGAAACGTTTCTTGTATGACACAAACAAGATATAATTCAGATATTCTATACATTAAGCCATATGCACACAAATACGCTTTTTGGCGCTCCTCAAGATAAAAAATAAATAATAATAATAACAATAAAAAAACAAACTTATAAAACATTGCAAAATATCGAAGACATCGCGTGCAATAAACAATTTATTCCTTTTTAGAAACTTCATAATCCAAAAATGGTTGTCTGCAACTGATTTCAATTTACCCAGAAAAAGAAAACAACTCCTAAATGACGTTACATTATGAGGATGGAAATTTCCTAAATTTTGATGACATCACAATTGTGTGATGATTGTTACGCCTCTCAAAAAATCGTTTTAGAAACATCCTGAAATTGAGGAGGTTGCCTTAAACAAACAATTTTCTCACGATTTACTACCCCAAAAATAAAGATCTTAGAAATTCGTTTCACTAAAATGTTGGTCCGCATCGACAGTCTGAGTTTTTGTGTTCTAGTATTCAGCTAGATCTAGTGAGAAAAAATGTTGAAACTTTGTCAGCCTAAAGTATTGATTTTTTTTTTTTTTTTTTGAATAAGGAATAATTGTTTATTCTTAATAAGAAACAAAAAGAAATCAGGCTTTTTTTTTTCTTTTTTTTTTTCGGATCAAGTAAATAAACCCTTTACTGTTAAATACATGTGATTTTATAATTTAGAAAACATTGTAGAAAAAGAAGAAATTAATTGTAACAAGCAATTTCTTCTTTTTCCACAATATTTTCTACCCTACTGAATGGTTATTTTTCAAATTATATCCAATTTAGATTTTCGTCTGCAAAACCTTTGAATTTGGACAGGTCTCAAATCTTGCAAATAGGAAAGGGCTATTTTCTTTTAGTTTCGTTATTTCTTTATATACCGGTTATCAATATGTTTTGTTATTAACATAAGAAATTTCAACAGATTAGTAATTTTTGTAATTAATATCGGTATTTTATGACATTTTATGAGTTTTGCAAATTTTTCATTTATTTGTTTCTCAAATTCGGAATTGCAAATACGTTGAAAAACAACCAAAATGAAAATGAAATTGCTGTTAAATTATAAGAATTGAAAATAAAAGTTAAAAACTTACGAGAAAAGGTTTATTGCCATTCCCTTATTCAGTCTTCAACATAAAAATATATTTCAAACTGATATTTAGAAGTTAAACAGAAGTCCAAAATTCAAATACTCGCATTAAAATGAAAAAAAATAGGAAATATCTATAAAACTAAGCAAAAGTTAAAAAAAAAAAACAAAAAAAAAAAAACAAGCTTTACCTGAAAATACTTCATATTTTCTGAAAAGTATATTTCTAAAACAAAAACAAAAAATCTACCAAAAGTTTGTTGGTGTTTTTTCCATAAATAGCTCTCTTTTATATCTGTATTGTATTGATTATCTAAACCCTTTCCTGTTTTGTAAAATGTTAAACCGGTCCGAAATCAAAGGTTTCGCAGACAAACATGTGAAGTGGGTTTAATTCAAAATATAACCATTCTGTAGGGTAGAAAATATTGTAGAAAAAGAAGAAATTGCTTGTGACACGTTCTTTTTTTTTTCTTTCTTCTACAATGCTATCTCAAAAATAAAATCAAAAGGACGTAAAACCAGGGATTGAACAGGAAAGGGTTAAAGCAATGAACTTTCTTCAAAATTAATGTTCACTTACCCTCAACGCGAAGGGATACAATCAGGATCCCAAAAACAATATTTCAGTAATAGAATTGACATTTTGTCAATCCACTAGTCTGAGCGAATTCAAATACAAATTCAAGCGGGCCCAATGCTGCTACAAGAAATCCCCTACGCGTTTCCAGGCAACGCGCATGCAGTCTTTATTAGATTGTGAGATTACGCATCTTAACCTATTACCAAACAACAAAATTTTAGGCTAGCCAAAATTCAAAGAAGTTTAAGATAACAATTTCAAGTTGATATCAAATAATGTTTTTTCTGTCTATCTGGATAGAAAACAATGTGGAAAATGCAGGAATTGCTTGTTCCGAACAATTTCTTCATTTTACACATTGTTTTCCCGAACTCTTTTAGAGGGGTGCCAAAAGCGAGATTGTGTGGGAATGGGTTAACTCTTTAACATTTTCCTATACAAACTCGGGATTTATCGTCATGATGATTTTATACTTAAGAAAGCATTGTTGAAAAGGAGAAACTGCTTGTAACAAGCAATTTCTTCTTTTCCCACAGCATGTTCTACCACATACAATGGTTTCATTTCAAATTGCACCTTATTTTTACTTTTTTCTGCAACTTCTTTCAATTTGGACCAGTCAAAAATTTCAAAAACAGATAAAGGTTAACCCATTACAACTCAATCCCTCCTTTTTACGACCCCAAGAAAAAAGCTTTAGAAAAAATTGTTGAAAATGAAGAAATTGCTTGTATCAAGCAATTTCTTCATTATTCACAATGTTTTCTACCCAAAATGACAGAAAAGTTTAAAATTCCATCAACTTGAAATTGTCGTCTGCAGCTTCTTTCAATTTGGACCGGTCTATAATTTTGCTGTGTGGGAATGGGTTAAATCAAGTGACGTGTCGTCAATCAAGTAACAAGCTGTTGTATTTGGGCCGTGTTCGAAAATGATTGGATTTATTAACCCTTTCCTGTTTTTTTTTTTTTTTTTTTTTTTTAAATTTCAGACTGGTCCAAATTCAATGGGGTTGATGACGCCAATGAAAATTGGATGTACTTTGAAATGAAAACATCCTTTGTTTTAGAAAATATTGTGAGAAAAGAAAAGATTGTTGTTTTCAAGCATTTTTTTTCCCTTTTCCACAATGTTTTCTCAAATATAAAATCACAGCGAGGTTAAATGCAGGGTTTGTACGGGAAAGGATTATGATACTGACAAACAGCTTGGCAATATAATTGCCTTTTGTCGGTAGGGGACCAAAATATCGCAACTATAGCTTTATAAAACCTGTAGTTACGGTATTTTGATCGCAAACAGTGGTATACGTACTACACACAAATTTAATGATGGAAGTTATAAAAGTAAACAAGGCGATAACCGGATTTGCTTTGTTTTATGAAAACCGACCATCAGTTACTGAAAAGCATGTAAATGAATTATGCCTATCAAGGCGTTAGAAAAAAGTGGCGCACAATTCAACAAAACGATTTTAAGCCCCTCAATAAAAAAAAAACTTTGGAAAACATTGTAGAAAATGAAAAAAAAAAATGCTTGTGACAAGCAATTTCTTCATTATCCACAATCTTTTCTATCCCAACAGATGGAAAAAAATGAAATTCCATTAAATTGATATTTTTGCCTGAAACTTCTTTCAAATTAGATCAGTCTAGAATTTTGTTGTGTGGGAATGGGATAACTTAGTAAAGCAATGATTTGTCGAGTATTTTTTTTTCAAAGGTTATCATGATAAATAATCGAGGTTAAACTTACCCACTAATTAATCCGTTACAACATGAAAAATCTTAGACTGGTTCAAATTAATAGAAGTTGCAGTGGACACATTCAACTTGGGAGGTAACTTATCTGATCCAAAAAACTACCGAGGTATCACATTGAGCAGCATTCTCTCAAAAAGTGTATTCGCATTTACTATGCAGTCGATTATTATAAATTTGTTAAACAAACAAAATAATATCAAATAATCAGTTCGGGTATCAAAAGAACAAAAGTACAGTTGATTGTACATTCATATTACATTTAATGATAGCAAAAGTCCTGAGTTCTGGTAAAAAACTGGTTACGATAATTCGACTTTGTGTCTCGATATCATAAATCGCTCCTTATTGTGGCAGAAGTTGATTATCCTAGGCATAAGCTCAGAGTTTGTAAATGCTCTCAAAGCCATGTGCTCCGAATTAAAATCTTTGGTCAAATTTAATGATCAAATATCACCTATACTAGACTCATTCCGTGGTGTAAAATAGGGACACTCGAATTCAAGTTTACTTTTCATCATGTTTGTAAATGACGTCATTCAAAACGTAAACGTCGATAATAGTATAGACGGAATTTTTAAAATTGGTCAATTACGACTGATTTTTGTTTTGTTCGCCTATGATCATGCTTTGTTTTCAACGTCACACGTTAAGCTACAACTTGTGTTAAAAGATTTTGAAGGGTATTGTAATAAGTGTCAACTTACGATAAATACTGATAAGACTAAGGTAATGATCTCTAAAAATAGCAGAAGCAACTGTAAACTCGAGATCGTACAATATTTTAAATATCTAGGGGTTAATCTGTACAAAAACGGTAATTGGTTACGGTCTCAGATAAGGTTTGCGGAAAATGCCACTAAATCCTTATATGGTCTATTGTCTATACTAAACTCATTTGACTTTAAGTATTGAGAAAAAATGCTTCTTATTTGATTCTTTGGTTCTTTCGGTAATGCATTATGCTTCAGAAATTTGGTCTTAAAGTGCAGGCCTAGACATAGAGCAAATACATTCAAAATTCTTTCGTAAAATTTTAATGGTCAGAAAATCTACAAATTTGTCCAGTATCTATGGCGATGTAGAAAAAGTTCCTTTAAATGTTATTCGCAAATATAATATGCTTCGCTGCTTGAATAAAATCCTACATCTACCAGAAAAGAGTATTGTTAAACAAGTTTTTAATATGCAAAGATGACGCAAATAAAAATCACACCTATAATAATCTAAATTGGGCATTTCATCTCAAAACGCCCCTGGAATCACTAGGTTTTCACGATATGTGGGTCAATCAAAGACAAGAAACAATAGATTTCTGTATTATTAAACAGCGAATTTTTGACCAACATTGTCAAACACGATACTCAGACTTAACAATTCATCTCGTCTAAAATATTACAGTATGTTTAAGCAATCATTCGTACAAGAATCTTATTTAAGCTTCATATCGAATAAAAAAAAACAACTGACCTTTCTCACTTTAGAATAGCATCCCTCGATTTAGAATTGAAAAAGGAAGGTATCGAAATGTACCTTATGAAAATAGAATCTGTAAATTATGTAATCAAAATTCTGTTGAAAGTGAATTTCACTTTTTACTAGTTTGTCCTTTTTACCACAACATCCGCAATCAGTATATAAAACCTTATTTGTGTAGATGGCCTAATCTCAATAAGTTTGAAAACCTTATGTCATTTAAAAACAAGAAGATCAGAACAGAACAGAACTTTTATTTACATCCACGTACAATTGTGTACAATATGGACAAATAAATACAAATACATGAAATAAACGGTTTAACACACCCGATTTACCAAATATAATACATATATACGGGGAAAATATGAGGGATAGTTTGTTATATGCTATGGTTTATAGAACTGCCGGTTAGCGATCAAAATCTGTGAAAAAGGCATTCCTATAATTTTGCCAAATTTATACTTGAGGGTAATAATTTAAGACAAATTAAAATTTTAACAAGTAACACTATAGTTTATTCACTCACTTTTCTACTGCATCATGTTGACGTTTGTATTGTTTGTAACTTGTATATTGCTATGTGTGCAAATAGCACATTTAATTGCAATTAAAATGTTTGTACTGTATTGAATTAAGAAAACGATTGCATTATTGGGTCGAAATCAATGTTGACATTGAAGAAATTGCTTGATGCTAGCAATTTTGTCATTATTCACAATGTTTTCAAAGCTTTTGAATGTCGGTATCTTAAACCACATTAAAACTTTGATGAGGAGATGCTGCATTACACACTCAAAATCTTCCGTGTTTTTTTTTTTTTTTAACAAAGGGAGATGTTTCATCTTAGAAATAAATGGAATATTTTTGTTTTCATGGAGGTATGAACAGAAAAAAAAACTAATCACACTTATGTATGAATCCGCGTATTCATACATAAGTGTGATTAGTTTTTGCAATAATTCCTCCACGAAAAAAAATTCTCTTCATTTCTTATAATTTAATAGCATCAAAAGAAAAAAGCAGAAACTTTACAAATTACGATAACATTTTGCATGGGACTATTTTGTGCGGAAGTATACAAAATGTCTGCGTTCTTAAATTTTCATGAAGTTATGAATAATTTTTTTGACCAATCAAAACGCTCGTTTTTGATAGACAAAACTAAAAATAAATTATTACAGCTGACTTGTAACTCGATGATCGTCGTTCAAGTTTGTTTGAAGGGGGTTGAACGAAACTTTTAGCAGTATTTAAGTCATATCGCGGCGACGGGAGCTCCTAACAATGTGTTCCTGGTATTTCTCACATTAGTTCTACCCACTACATCATTTCCGAGCCTCCAGGCGCTCGCCCATTTAGGTTTACGATTATCCATCCATTGGTGGGAAACAAACATTGGAAAGAATATTGGCCATGACCGGGGATCGAACCCGGTACCCGAAAAGTGAGAGTCCGACGCGCTACCAGATGCGCTATGGACGAGGACCTATGGTTTAAGTATTTTTATTTTTTTTTAAAGTCGTTCAGCGATTTGAAAACAACAAAAGCCACACACACACACACACACACACACACACACACACACACACACACACACACACACACACACACACACACGTTTCTTAGTTATAAAGAGCGCACACGGAAAGAACAAATACATTATCGTTGAAATAACACAAGAAAAACAAGAGGCCCATAAGGCATTATCAGTCACCTGAGTCCAAAGAGAAAAAAAACAAATAAAAGTTCACCAGATTATGCTACAAACTAAATATCAAAGCTCCAAGCCTTTTAGTTTGGGCGAAGAAGAGTTTCAAATTTCATTATATAAGCCTTATGTAAAATTCGTGACGTCCGGGAATTGGCTAATTATGTTCCTAGGGCCATAACTCATACCATATTGATAGAGATCCACAAGATGATGTTACGTACCAAATATCAAAGCTCTAGGCCTATCTGTTGTTTTTTTAAGTTTCCATTATATAAGCCTATGTTAAATTTGTGACATCCGGGAATGGGCTAATTCTAATTCTGAGGCAATGATTTGTACAATCTTGATAGAGGTATACAAGATGATGCTGTATACCAATTATCAAAGATCTAGGCCCTCCTGTGTGGGAAAAGAAGGTTTTTGAAATTTTCACTATACACGACTATGTTAAATTTGTGACATCTGGGAATGGACTAATTTTAATCATGAGGCAATAATTTGTACAATCATGATAGAGGTCCACCAGATGATGCTGTATACCAAATATCAAACTTCTTGGCCCTACTTTTTTGGAGAAGAAGATTTTTACAATTTTCACTATATAAGCCCTTTGTGAAACCTGTGACGTCAGGGAACTGGCTAATTCTGTCTCTTGGGCCATGATTCATACAATCTTGATAGAAATTCACCAGATGATGCTACATACCCAATATAAAAGCTCCAGGCCCTCTAGTTTGAGAGAAGAAGATTTTTGAAATTTTCACAATATAAGCCTATGTTAAACTTGTGACGTCCTGGAACGGGCTAATTTTGACCCTGGGGTTATAATTTCTACAATATTGATTCAGGTCCACTAGATGATGCCACATACCAAATATCAGAGCTGTAGGTCATTTGATTGGTAGAAAAAGATTTTTCAAAGTTGTCACTATGTCAGCTTATGTACCCCATCCACATTTGCCCCCCCCCCACCCCCTAGCACGGCCATTTCTAGACAGATTTTTTTTCTTGTACAAACTTGATAGTCCTTGCCCTAAAGACTCTAAATACCAAATGTGAATTTAATTTGACAGCCGGTTCATGACAAGAAGATTTTTAAAGATGTACCCTTTTTGACCCCTTATGGAGCCCCATGGGGAGATAACTCCATGACGGGTACAAATCTGAAGCGCCTTCCCATAAAGATGCTTCCTGCCAAGTTTGGTTGAAATCCATTAAAGGGTTCTTAAGAAGAAGTCGAAAATGTAAAAACGATGCACAACGCACGACGACGGACAAAACACGATCGCAATAGGTCACCATGACTTTCGGTCAGTTGACCTAAAAACTCAAACTAAGGGAGCCAGCAAGTAACCGTGGCATAATGGCTCTTGGTTTCGGATTTGAAAATATTTTAAGACTTTACTTTCGCTTTCCTGCTTCTGTTTGGGAATTCGGAGAGGATTTGATAAGATTACTCTCCAGATTTATCGCCATGGCTACCCGAGTAAGGCGCAGTGAAGAATCTTTTTACTATTATTACAATTTCGACCACAGGAGTATACTTTCTAGGTTTCATAAATACTGCCCACTGGCCTGGCAGCAGAAGAAACTTAACGTTTTTAATCAGCACCACGACGTGACATT
The DNA here is from genome assembly GCA_946902895.1 of Fragum fragum. Classification (NCBI taxonomy): domain Eukaryota; kingdom Metazoa; phylum Mollusca; class Bivalvia; order Cardiida; family Cardiidae; genus Fragum; species Fragum fragum. The sequence goes on along the minus strand of OX336383.1, from coordinate 4,616,925 downwards.
GGTATACCATTCCAGGTTAAGCTGCTACCATGATAATAGCTCGGCCTGAGATTTTCGCGAGTAGATGAGCTCAAAAGTTGCGCAGACGGACTAATTTACGATTAACACATCACTACGAAATAAAACGAAATCTAATCATACAGCTCATAAGGGAAAGGGGATTGAAAAACCCTTAGTGTAACGTCCCCTTCTCCCTGGGAGCCGACCGCCTACCCCCACCCCACCCCGACCCCCGCGTCTTATTCCGAGGCATTCATCGGGCTGCTATATATATATATAAACTTTACTTTGCAGTTTCACTAGTAATTTCATTTCGAATTAAATAGATAGTTTCTTTGTAAATTTTAATAAAAAGAACTAGATAAAAATTCAATCAGTTTGTAGTTTATTAAAGTGTCTTTTATTCTCAATATTTAATTCTATAATTAGAAATTACAATGTGATGTCACTTTCGGGGCTAAACATACGTCTACTATACGAGTGACCCCTCCCCTCCCCCCCAAAAAAAAATAAAAAAATACACACACAAAAAAAAAAAAAAAAAAAAAAAAAACGCGGAGGTTTTAAGTGATTCGGTTTTAATTGACAACGCTAATTGGGTTTCGTTGATGGTAAATAGCCATTTCATATAGCTAAGTGTGTAAGCTATGCCTTTTAATACCAACCGTTCTTGAAAACACATAACCCATTTAATGCCTACGTCCTAAAAGTAGTTCATGGTATTTCAGGAATATAGCAAACTCTGTCTGTATGGTCTTTGCCGGGTATTTCTAGATAACTTGAGCATACCATTTTTAAAATGAGCCTGATCACTCCTTCAAAAGCATGCTTTTTAACACATTCCCACCATATCCAGTCTTTTAAGCATCTGAAGAAAAAACTTTGGTAACATTTTGGACAATGAAGAAACTGCTTGTAAAAAGCATTTTCTTAAATGTTCACAATATTTCCTACCCTATAAGTCAAAGAACCAGTCTAATATTTTGTCTTGTTGTATTGGGTAAAATCCTGGGTATGAAAGTGAACTCTCTGTTTTCCTGTCGCATCCCGGGGGTCTGGCGGGTAAAAGTAATTGATCAATCGTACCCGTCAATCAAGGAATCAATCGACCAATCAAATCATTTATTCAGCACGGATCTGTTTATTACATCTCCAAAATTGACCGCCATTTTATTAAGATTTAATTTTGTTTGGCGACATAAGCGTCGTAACTACAGCTTAATCAAGCTTTAGTTACGACGTTTATGTCACCAACCGACCATTTTATAGTTTTGTTATATGCTAACTGGCTATAATTTCTGCAAAAGCTTCGTTTGAAATCGAAGCGAGACTTCCTCTAGGAGTCGATGGACGGACTTATCGAAGTAGGTGGGCGGGGCCAGCGATTGTTCATTTGAGACGAAGTAGACTGAGAAGGAAGGTCTATTTTCTGACCATCATTTATTTGCAGAAACGTGTTGGTTAGGTGACGTACATGTCGTAACTACAGCTTTCTCAAGCTTTTGGTACGAGGCTTGGATCACCAACCAACCATTTAACTTTGTTGATACATGTTACTGACTATCAAATCTTTACAAAATAACGTCGGTCTATAAATAAATCGAACTTCCTGTTGGAAGAAGTCGGCGGGGCGAGCGATCGTTCAATCCATCATACACAGCTAACACAAAAGCTAAAATCGATCATGAATGATACGTTTTTGAATGTTTAATTGAAGGGTGGCCGATGCTTTACGCCCAGCAGTTTCTTCCTTAATCCTAGCACTTCACTCTGACGCATTAAATTGGTCAAAAATCCTCTTTAGGTAGTGCTTTAGGTATTGCTTGCAAAAATAAGTGTATGATTGCGTAACTAATAAATGTCGCGTGTTATTTTGCACATTTGTGTAACGTCAACACGACACTCACAAAAGTTACACTTATGCGCTAAAATCCTAACGTTCAGGTGGTGCTTGCTTTGTGCGCATGCTCATAAATTTGAAAACACGAGCGTTTATTAACACTTTAAAAATCTTAGATTTAATGGCTTTAACTGTATTATGTACGCGTGCACGCGCTCTATGTGCTCAGAAGACTTGAATTGGAGTTTTTACCAAAATTGTACATCATATTTCCCCGTCTTTTTCGTGATAAACAATACAGTCGCCACGATAGATAAACAAATACACAAACATATCAATATTAACGTACTTAACAGGTTTACTATCGTAAAAATAAGAAAGGAAAAGGACAATTTACAGATAACAAGAAATGTCTTCCTCAAACAGTATGATTTATTTTTGATGACATGACACTAACATTTTTATCGAATGATAATATGATTTGTCGACCCCAATTTCTTTCAATTTGGATTAGTCTAAAGATTGTAAATTTATTTTGGACCATTTTATGGTTAAACCTTTTACGAATTATTTGTAAGAAATATGTTACTTGTCTTAAATATGATTCGTAGTAGGATAAATTGAAAGTCAAACAAAGCAATACGATGAAATGTCAGTTTCTGAAGAAGAGGATACAAGACTGCATTTAACCAATAGCTGGCCCTGCCCATTTAGTCATTTGGCCCCAACCCATTGACTCCGACATGCAGTTTAGCCTCGATTTGATAACAGTGTTATGTTGCAAAATTGATAGCCACAGCAGGTTACGAGTAAGTAGAATGGTTTGTTGGAGACCTAAATGTCGTAGCTACAGCTTGAATAAGGTGTAGTTACGGCATTTAAGTCACTAAACCAACTCAAACAAGGTTAACAAATATTTGTTAGTGATTAAATTTAAAGGACGACAACTCAATAAATTCGCGAATTATTCATACGCCAGTATGCTTAAATTCAGGTTTATACCTCAGTGAAACCAAACAAAGAAACAAAAAGGATTCTCCTCGTTTCTTAATGTCATCAAGCTGTCTAAGGCAGATATTTTACTTGTGTTTAGTAAAACTTTATGGATTTACATTGTCGCAAGCTTAAAAAATAGTTGAGTACTCAATGTTTTGCTTATAAATGTGTAAAAAATCAACCAATCAAAACGCTTTAATATTGACAGACGAAACTAATTAAACTACATAATAAAGAAAACCCTCACTTCGGATGGTCATCAACAGTATCTTTTCATTTGAGCTAGTATTATATTTTTTTCTATCTGGTAATAGATTAATACCAAACGTGGGTCTAATTGTTAACATCACTGCTATAAGAAAAAAAGTCTTTGTAGTCAGTAAATCCAACTTGGACAGGTCCAACCATAAAAACTTCTGCCTGAATTGAACGTTCAAAGGATGACGCGGCGAAGTTATCAACTTTCAATTTGTTATTCATCGAGCTGTCAGATTCCATGGCACTCCCAGAAAAATAGTATGAAGACGTTACGACCCATTCCTCATTTCGTCGTTTTCGGATTTTTATTCCTTCTTCATCTGCAATAGAAACAAAAAGATAATCATTAAGTTAATACAACGTTATTAGCTACACATACATAAACACTTCCAATAATTTACGCTAACCCATCGAAGAACTATGAAAGTCTACATGTAACTACTCTAGACAAAGTTTTGAGGGAAGCCATTACCTCATTACCAGACGACAAAATTGTAGACTGGTCCAAATTCGAAGGAGTTGCAGACGACAATTTAAGCTTATGAAATTTTAGTTTTTTTCAACTTGCTGGGTAGAAAACATTGTATAAAATGAACAAAATGCTTGTTACAAGCAAGTTCTTCATTTCAAACAATGCTTCCCAATTGTTTTTTTATTCTGGGGCGTCCAAAAGCGTCACTGTGTGTGAATGGGTTGAAAATGAATATGCAATAGTCGTTGTGACTTACGAATTTTCACCTTTAATCTATGTTTACTAATTGACGTTTCCAGGTACCGATTTTTAGCTACGAAAGCGTCAGCTTTGGTAGCTTAAGTTTACAGACAAAATTTTGAGAAATTCTCAAAGTTCAACGAGTGAAAACTACCGCTGGAGGCTTAACCACCGAATCCACGGAATGCCTTCGTCATGAAAAATAGTTCTTATATAATTCAGGAATATTGCAAATACTTTTCAATTTGTAGAGAACTCTTTCAAAGGCATGCTATTTAACACCATGCCCACTCAATTCCGCTTTTTAAGCATCTCAAGAAAAAAGCTGTGGAAAACATTTTGGATAATGAAGAAATTGCTTGTAACAAGCAATTTCTTCAATGTCCACAATGTTTTCTACCCAACACGGGAAAGTTTTCCTGAATTCAACCATGCTTTGCTAGCTAACAGTACTTTCAGTACTTTGATTTTTTCTTCTTAAAATATTTATCACGAGGTTTCTGAATAGGTCGTTTTCACTTGAAGGATCACAATACAAAAATTCAAAAGTATCACTTCAGAAGTGCACTGGACCGGACGCCGACCGGCTGTTAGCGGCTGTCAATCAATTTATCAGTCACAAATGAAATAATTAATATACTATGTAAGTTAATTTTGAACTCAGACATTCACCTTTTATGTGAAGCTTTTTTTGTTAGGTTTTGCGACTTACACGTCGTAACTCAGACATATTCAATGACTTAAGTTATTGCTATAAACACCTTCCGCCAGTATATAACCGAAATATCGTTGGAAGTGGCGTTAAAAGTTTATTCATCAATAATGAAAAGAACAAGTAAACTAACCGTTTTTCTCATTCACAGAAGCTTGGAGTATTTTACAACCATCACACAATTCGATAGATCTTTTGGATAGTGTTGAGGGACTCAACAGTTTCTCAGAGATTTCGAGTAGCGTCTCTTTTACTGGAAAACTGCCCTGCTCTTCAATCTATGTATGATGTAAATTCATGTTATATTTTTCATTTAATAGAAAGTCTAAGAAATTTAATGATAACAATTTACAAATAGCTAAAGCTATCTATATTCAGGAAGATAAGATCGCGCGAAACGGGATATTCGTCCTTTCCCCGGGTATAAACCTTCTCTAAATACGACCCAGGCGAATCCTAAATAGCAATGGAATGTATCTCGAAACAATGTAATTGACCAATCGTGATTGACAATCACGGAAAATATCGACCAATCAAAAAAATTATTCAACCCGTACCTGGGCTTTTCAACTTCGACATATTCACGGATATTCAAGCTTTAGCTATGACGTTTATGTCAATATCCAACTATTTTACTTTTTCACATGCTATTGGCGTAAATTTTGCAAAATGACGCTGTTAAAAAATTGAAGCAGAACTTCCGGTCGGAGTTAATGGGCGGGGCCTAGGGAGTCAGTGAGCGGGGCCAGCGGTTGGTCAATTAGTAGGTCATAAGGCACCAGTATTTGAAAAAAAGTCTGTCGTAGTCGGTAAGATGTTGCTGACGACAAATTTAGATTGATGAAACTTTTCTTTTCAATATTTGGTGGAAAACATTGCAGATAATTAATAATCAAAGACATCTCGCGATTGATGATGTCAAAAAAAAAAAAAAAAAAAAAAATGTGAGTAAAGCCGTGTGTTGGAGAAGAATATTCTTGATTGATAAATTCGGAATTTTTATGGACACGAATATGATGTTCTGTTTGTAATACAACCTTTTTCCCCCCAATAAACTTAGAAACAATGGCTTTCATCTATAAATGATATTCCGCGAAATGTCTGTGTAAAATGCCGTCACCACAAGCGTTACGACGTAATTTGGCGTTACGTTAAGGCGTTAACACAGGGTTCGAATTCATTTGCATAGTTATTTCACTAATGTTATATAAAACGGGTCAATTACACTTCCAGGCCTTATGTCCTGTTATTATAACTTATCTCACATAGTTGACCCCATTGTCATCATGGATATCCTTGTCTAACAAATTGCAAGGATGCAGGAAATATCATTGGGGAGATTGGGATAAATCCAGAAATTATCCGTGAAGAGACTGGAACAATCTAGGAAATATCTGTGAAGAGAATGGAATATACCAGGAAATATCTGATAAGAGATTAAATTGACCTAGAACATATCTGTGAAGAGAATGGAATATACCAGGAAATATCTGTGGAAAGATTGAAATAGTCCAAAATTATCAGTGAAGACATTGGAACAATCTAGGAAATATCTGTGAAGAGATTGAAATAATCCAGAAAATATCCGTGAAGAAGTTTATATATTTAAGGAAATATCTGTGAAGAAATTGGCAAAATACATGAAATATCTTTGAAGAGATTGGAATGACATAGAAAATATATTTGAACACATTGTATTAATCCAGGAAATGCCTGTGAAGATATCGGAATAACCCAGGAAATATAAGAATAAATGAATGGAATTATCCAGGATATATTTAGAAGAGATTGGAATAATCCAGGGAATATCTATGAAGAAATTGAAATAACCAAGGAAATATTTTTGATGAGATTGGGACAATCGAAGATTTATAATTGAAGAGATTAGAGCAACACAATATTTATCAGTGAAGATATTTGAACAATACGAAATTATGAGTGAAGTGATTAGAACATCACAATAATCATCAGTGAAGAGATTTGAACAATAAGGGAATTATAAGTGAAGAGTTTGGATAATTAATGTTATTTTAAGTGAATAGATAGGGACAACCCAGCAGTTATCTGCGAAGAGATTGGAATCATCGAGTAATAATTTATTTTTTAATTTCGCCTACCAAAAACGGCCGTTCTGATTGGTCGAAAAAAAAAATCATTCATACCTCCATGAACACAATTTTGAGCGCGCAGCTATTTAGAATGCTTGCGCACAAAATAGTTCCATACAAAAAAAGAATTAAAATTTGTTAAACTTTTGCTTTTTTCGTTCTATGCTGTCAAATTATAAGAAATGAAGAGACTTTTTTTCATGGAGGTATCAAAATTCTTATCAAATCTATGTATATTTATACAGTGTGATTAGTTTTTTCGGTTCACACCTCCATGAAATAAAAAAAAAATATTATCTTCATCTCTCAAATGATCAAGAGAGATCATATGTGAAACAAAAATCATGCTCTGTTCACTAATTATCAATGAAATGGAACAATCCATGAATATCGGTGCCAAGATTAGGACAGTCTAGTAATTATAAGTGCCTTCAAATAAAAGTACTACGGCATACTATTCTTTTCTATATATGCAGGGTTAGTCACATGGACTTCCAAAGGCCCAGTCAATGAAATAGTCAAGAGATGGCGTATACGTTTTTATTTAGTAATTACCGTCTAATAGTCATTTACTCAGACTATTTAACAAAAAAGCTATATAACCTTAAATATTTAGAAAACAACAACAACAAAAAGTCAAGCTCGACCATTGACCAGTTCTGTCTGTTTCACGTGACACATTATCCCCGTTTAGGTATAACACAACAATACTTACATGACCACCATGGATGTTTTTTTCAAGCTCTTTTGGGTCCATCATTTTGGAATTATCATAATCGTAGACGAAACAAAGGCAGTCGTTTGTTTGTTGTAGACGCATTCCGTCAACTTGCATAACAACGTGGCCCTGCAAGAGGAAAAAAAGTCTTGAATAATTTAAATCTTGATTGTTTTTTATAATTTTGTGGACGTCCCACCGTCCAAAAGTGTTAGCACGTTTCGAAAATCAAGTAGGCTTTTTCTATTGTACCCAACAATGGCCACCTGTCATTTTTTAACCAGAACATAAACATGTACAACTAAAATCGAATTTTAGCCATAAGGTGCTAATCTAACTGAATGCGCGAAACACATTTTATGTTTTGTTCGTCGAGGGATAATTGATTCGTGTGGCAAATGGCTTTTTGTGCCGAGCTGATGATCGTGCTTATAAGAATAGAAAACACAGTGTTCGCTAATTAAGTTAACCAGGCTAGGAGAGGCGGCTTACTTTTACCAGATAATGACATTTTACGACAAAATGGGTATTTCAATCTACTTTGCCATGAAGGATGTCCACCATCAGTACTTTTAGTGATTTGATTATTCTAGGGTAACGTTTAAGGAAACGATCATGGTTCTACCTCATAAAAAATACGTTTTGACTGGTAAAAGAGACTGATGCAAAAGTGCCTGTTTTGAATTCGAAGCCGAAACTCCTGTCTTAGTCAGAGGGAGTGGCCAAAGAAATAAGAAGGCGGGGTGCCGGCGATTGTTCTGTTGCATCGATAGCATTACCACTCAACTGCATTTTTACGACCCTTACGAAGAAAAGACATAAGATGAAAACAAAATAACGACAATAGACAAACAAACAAGATTTTCCTAAAGATGAGGACAACGAAGAGATTTCTTGTAAGAAAAAAAATCTTTTTTGTCAACATTTATTCTTTTTTACTCTAAAACAAAAAGGGTATTTTAAATTTCATTTAATGCAAATTCTCGTCAGCACCTTTTTTCGGTTTGGTCCAGTTTAAGAATACACTTTTTGTGCAGGTCTAGGGGAACTGAATCATTTTCCTGTTATCTGTTAGGTAAGTATAGGGAACCAATGGTTCGTAAAAATTCAACTTCTTAATTTTCCACAATGTTTTCCACCGAAAAAGATGAACGAATCCTAAATTTAAAATACTTTAAATTGTAAAAAACATTGTGGACAATGAAGAAATTGCTTGTTTTCTTGAGATGCTTAAAACGCGGAATTGAGTGGGAATGAGGTAAATAGCGATACTTATGGAAGAGTTCTCTACAATTTTTAATAGAGTTTGCAATATTCCTTAAATACATTTAAATACATAACTATGTTTTATGACGTAGGCATTCAATGGATTTAGTGGTTAAGCCTTTAGTGGCAGTTTACACTCGTTGAACTCTTGGAAAACCTCAAAATTTTGTCTGTTAACTTAAGCTATCAAATCTGACGCTTTGCTAGCTAACAAATAGTCTATTTTAAAATTCAGTGTACTTAGAATTATCTTCTACAATTTCTTTCCATTTAGGCCTGTCTAAAATACTGTCATCTTGGAATTGGTTTAGAGAAAATCAGCATTTTTTCCTTTCCAAATAAAGTTTTCTTTCATATTTTTGTAAAAGCCTGATTATGTTCCGTTAGGGTGACATTGAAAGGAACAAAGTAACTAGTGGTTATAATCCGGTGTAAAGTTTGTACTCATTTAAGAGATGACGATGTTCCTTATTTTTGTTGTTTTAATTTAGGTGAAATATACTTTTCATGTATCAAATATAATCAAAGTAATGAAAGTACAGTAAGCTAGTAAAGCATTGTGTTGTCCAATAATCTTTGTCAAACATTATCATGATAAAGAAAACAAGGTTAAAGTAACCAAGGCGTTAATCCATTCCCTCACAATTCTATCATTTAATGCCCCTTAAAATTGTTGTGAAAAACAATGTAGAAAATGAAGATATTGCTTGTTACCTAGAGATATAAATATTTTAGAATTTTCAACAATTTAGAATTGTCGACTGCAACTAGTTTGAAGACTCTGATCAGAGTAATAAAAGGTCATGACCCACAGAAAAATCGACGCAAAACGTGTGGAAAATGGAGACAGCGAATGAGTGAAATGTTTTCATCTGTTTCATACGATTGACAGCGATGTACGCGGTATTCCTAGCCTTCAAGATACTCTTCTTTGTGCGTTGATTCTATTTTTATTTACATCTAATATAGTTCAGGAACAGTAATCACGACTCACCCTTTCATAGTCTAATACCACGCTTATCTCCCCTGGTTTGATGATAGATACTTCATGACCATCAATTATATATCTCTGCTTCATCGTTATATTAGTGGCCGTGTTGTGGTACGTCGCCCAAGCTTCCTGCAAAGTAGATTAATATGGAATATTATGTTACGATAGCGATACAACATCTTGTACTTGCTTAGAGCTGCGGAGGAAAATTTTGATATTTTACGAGACCGAGGCCTTGTGGAATATCAAATTTTCATCTGGATCTAGATGCAAATATAAGATTTTGCACCTCTATCGTAACGTAGTATTCCATTCATTTTATTCCTATTTTTTAATTAAATAAATTCGAAGATATAATCTTAGACTGCTTAACATGGAATCGTATTTGATACTGTTAGATACTGATTTTTTCTGATTTTGAATATATAAAATAAATATATTTTACTATAAATATCTATGTATGTAATAAACTTATCTATCCTGTTGTCTTGAACCAAACCTTTTTTTATACAAAAGTAATCTCGTTTTTATCGACAAATAAACACATGCTTGCGAACGTAGTAATACGAAGCTTAAAGTAATCCTCATTTGAAAATGTTTGGATATTGGTAGTGTAACGTGTAGAGCTGGCAAAAAGAGCTAATCTATTCAGAGAAAAAGGATTCTTAATCCTAAATGGGTCGACTTTGTCTATAAGTGAGTACGAGTAGTCGGATGTCTCTCTGCAGGTTTCCTAATTTGCAGACAAGTAAAAGTTGTCCCCATAAGCAGTCACAGTTTACTTTTATTTTGAAAAACTTATCGCCAGTAAAATCTTACTAAAAAGAAAAAGTAGAATGGTTGGTTGGCGACCTAAACGTCGTAACTACATATTGTATAAGCTGTAGTTACGACGTTTAAGTCACCAATCAACAAAAAAGGTTAACAATATTGCGATCAAAGTCGGAGTTCAAAACTCATTTCCTAGCTGAATTTATTATTATTATTTTATTGGTCGAATGATTCCTTGATTGGCAACCGCGCTTGGTCAATTTAGATCTTTCGTTTTTTGCCATGCTCAAAGGACCTACACGTAAACAAACCTCGTAAATATCTTTGGTCATACTTTTTCCAACAAAAATACCAGCAACGGTGGCACCCAAAACCAAAGTAAACGCTACACACCCGAGTACCGCAACCATAGTCCAGTTAGTGCGTTTTGAAACGTGAACCTGAAAAAAAAAAAACCACAAAACACAAAACCTAATATAATCAAATTACGATAACATGTAAATCGCGTAGATTATCCCTTAAAACGTAAATACCGTTCTTTGCAAATAAAAGAATCAAATTTTAATGAAACATACACAGATTTTTTGTCTGGTCACAAGAATGAACCCTATCGAAAACGGGAAGTTTCTTTTGGAAAACACGGGAAAAGGAGCCTTAATCACAATTTTCTTGCTAGCTCTTTAGAGGCCACGCATTTGGCCCATTTTTTTCAAACTTGGTCAGAAGGCTTGGCAGGTCAGAAGGATGAATCCTATTGGATATGGGAACGATCCATTGGAAAATATGGGAAAAGGAATCCTGTTGACAATTTTCTTGTTAGCACTCCAGGGGGCACAATTATGGCTAAATTCATTAAACTCGGTAAGAATGTTTTTTCTGAGCACAATAATGAACCCTAATGAAAACGGTAACGTTACGTTGAAAAATACGTGAAACGAGCGACATGTGGCCCTTGGTTTTACGCGATTAGACGAGATTGACAATGTGTAGGACGTGACTTGACCGACATGTGGCACGAGGTCTTCCGAGATTAGGCGAGAGTGACAATTTATAGGACGTGAATTGAGCGACATGTGACCCTAGGTCTAACGAGATTAGACGAGATTGACTATGTATAAGAAGTGAATTGGGCGACATGTGAACCTATGTTTTACGAAATTACACGAGATAAAAATTGTGTAGAACGTGAATTGAGCAATATGTGACCCTAGGTCTTACGTGATTAGACGAGATTGACAATGTATAAGAAGTTAATTGGGCGACATGTGACCCTATTTTTTACGAGATTAGACGAGATAAACAATGTGTAGAACGTGAATTGAGCAATATGTGACCATAGGTCTTACGAGATTAGACGAGACTGACAATGTATAGGACGTGAATTTAACACATGTGACCCTAGGTCTTACGTGATAAGACGAGATTGACAATGTATAGGAAGTGAATTGAGCGACATGTGACACTATTTTGTACGAGATTAGACGAGATTGACAATGTATAGGAAGTAAATTGAGCGACATGTGGCCCTAGGTTGTACGCGATTAGACGAGCTTGGCGTTGTACAGGCCGTGAATTGAGCGACATGTGAGCCTAGGTTTAACGAGATTAGACGAGATAAACAATGTGTAGGACGTAAACTGAGCGATATGTGGCCAAATGTATTAAGAGATAAGTCGTGATTGACACTGTGATTGACACATGGGGTCCTTAGTTTAACGAGATTAGACGAGTTTGATTTACTGATTGATTGAATGGGGTTAACAGAATTTCAGTCACATCGCGGCGGCTGGAGCACCTACCAATGGATTCCTACAATGTTTCCTCAATCATAAAATCGCACGGACGCAAAATCTGGGGATTAAAGAGGAAAGTGTTAAGTGTTTTAATGTTTTCAGTAGAATTACCTTATTAAAACGTAAGCGTCTTTAACATGACAAACCGTGGGTGTAATTCTAAAACATTGTAACTACAGGTAGATTCGAACTTTAGGATAACAACGTCGAAATGATATGTAAAGCTCATCTGGAGAAGATGTTATATGAGCCGATGAGTGACATTTCCAACGATTTCGCATGTGCGTGACTCGCACACATTGAGCACCCTGGACAGCCATTTCGGGCAATTAGAACATTCGCCGATTGTTTAAAGAAGCTTTGGGTCACTATCTATCTACAGAGCGCAGAGTGAAGACTCTGATCAGACTGTGCGGATGCACAGGCTGATCTGAGTCTTCACTTGGCGCAAATGTGTAATGGTTGGAAATGTCACGCAAGCGCTCATATGTTAGATTTTAAACGAAATCCTTTACTATGATGAAATCTTTTAACCATCGCTTAATGAACAGGTCGCGAAAGTCGGTCAAAAACCAAATTGACAAACCAAACCATTAGATCGGAAGCAAACTTTGAGCTCCAACGTTGTTCGACATTTATGTGCAGCAATCTGTTTGAATAGGCAACAAAAACGTCGTAACTACAGCTTGTTCAAGCTGTAGTTACTACGTTTAGGTCGCTTTTCAACCGTCTTGCATTTTTAAAGCGGTTCTGGCTATAAAGATTGCAACTGAAGCCGTATATAGAATTAAATAACAATAATAATCCATAATGATGATAAATTTTGTTTTTATGACAAGCTCCTATAACAGATCCCAGCACATGTCGTCGGTTTGCAAAAAATCGCATCTCTACACTCTACAGATATATATACCGAGAAAATTCGATGTATATCAATTAAATTAATTCAATTATTTTCTTATTGTATGAAACACATTTTCGCATTACTTCATTACATTTGTTGGGTAAAAAAGATAGTTATCAAAAAATGATATAGAAGAAAAATATGTTGGAGAAACAAACGAAAAAAAAAATATGCAGAAAAGGGTGTTTAAGAAAAACTTCAAGGGGAAAAAGGAAATAGTAAATGTAATAAATGAGACAATCAACAACTGAATAAAATATTTGTATGCGAACAACCTTGCTCAGTCGCCCACCTCTAATAAACAACCGCTTCATTTAGGCGACCGGCGTCCACCCCCCTAAAAAGATCTGAATAGTTGAACTAGTTGAACAATTTTGCTCATAAAATTATCAAAAAAATAATCCTGTATTGGTGGATCTCATTAGAATCGACTCATCGAGATGCGCCTATGAGTTCCACCAACATAGGTTAAAAGCAGCTAGTATATCAAATCGAATCGATTCTTCATATATTTTACAAAAAATGAAATAAACGTTCATTCTATTGAACGACTACATTTTGGTCGTTCCTTGCCTGGTCGCTTGATACAATTTTAATACATGTCGATTTTACTCTAAACAATTTTAAAGCGGCTCTTGTACAGGTTATGAAAGAAAAAATGGCTCTCAATTTTTCATTTCTAACTGTTTTTCTTCAAACAAAAACAATAAAAAAAAAAAGAAAGAAAGAAAGAAAGAAAAGAAGCAACAATTTCGCTTTACGAGACTCTAAATAAGTCAGCGAAGAACAATCCGAAAGAAACCAGAATTCATATGTAGTAGGGCATAGGGAATATCACATTAATATCACATATAAATTAAAAAAAATAGTAAATTTAGTAGATTATAATACGTAGAGAGAATAGTTATCGTTAACACGATTGATAACTATAGTAAATGCAAATGCTTTTCCTTTATCACATGTTCATGTAGATCTGTTCAAGAGACGCTTTAAAACAATCATACTAAAAAAAGACCTACTGTTTTTAACTCCGGCATATCCATGGTGGTTTTCTCTTTCACGTTGATTTGCGTCATCTTGATTAATTCGGTGGTCGTTTGTTGTTACAAGTATCTTCACCCGAAGCAGATTGATTCCAAAGACATTCATCCCCAGCTTTTATAGTGAATTAATATCAGATGTCACGTTTTGAACAATGTGGTCATCTGTGGCCTGACTTTGCAGAAATTTGAGATTCATTTGTTGATGCGGGTCACTTGTTTTCTTATATAAAACCCCGTCACTCATAAAGGAACCACCCATGAATTCCGTAAGCCAAATATTGCAAGAAATGAACGGAACCTAAGCATAAGGAAACAGTAGGATGTGGTAATGATCCGAATCATTGTATTTGATTTGGTTCAGCCCGGTTAGCTTGCTCTCAAATGACGGGTCACTTGCGACACCCACTGTCTCCGACAATTAGTTCGATTTTGTAATCAACGACGTTCTTTTGCAAAAAAAAAATGTAGTCAATTACATATAACAAATAAGTAAAAATAGTTGTTTATCGACCTTAACGTCGTAATTTACAATAAATGGCGGCCCCTGACGGAGGCCAAAATAATTCTAAGTATATAGGAATGATCGGCTGATTAATTGATAGAGAGACGCTATAGGTTAATTGCCCTGGGCTAGAATTGATATCTTTTAAAGCATCTATTTTACGGAGCCTCGGAAGGTTCCTTTACGATTAATGTTTGTTTATATTTTCATGTATTCCTTTTTTTGGATACATTATGTACTTTTATGAAGGAGAGCGTTTTATTCAGGAGAAAATTCAGTCAAGGCCAAAGCTGGTACGGTATGACTGTATACTATATGAGCTGCATTATAAGGTATTTCTTGACTCTTGGCACGCTAAATGAACTGCGCAAACTGACTGGGCCGAACGCTCTCGATCTTGGTACATTTACTTGATCTACAATGACTATTCTACTTTACCATGTGATTATCTTATCGAACTGCGATCACTGATTTACGTCTGCCAGATTCGATCTTGTTATATTCATGTGCAAAATAACGCGTTTTTAGATATTCCGTCTTATAACTCGAATACGTTGTCTACTAGTAGTTAAATCGTTTTTTTACGTTAATAAAAGAAGCTATATTTTGCTCGGGGCTTTACGTCTAATAGAAATTACAGCTTTTGTTGTTCACTTAATGAAAAAAAAAATCGTTCTAATACTGAAATAAGCGAATGGTCTCTAATAACAACCATGCAAATAAACAGCCGATTGGAGAAAAAAGCAAATAAAGAACACTTTCTCAGACACACACATCACCACTACCAACAACAACAACCAGAAAAGGGATAGGGCAAAAATTTTAAAGAAAAGACTTTGATAAGATAAAAGCTCCCAAAAGCCCGCATATTTGTACTAAAATTTGTTTAACCCTTTCCCGTATCGCAAAATTTTAGACCCGCCAAAATTCAAAGGTTGTAGACTACAATTAAAATTTGGCTTTGTTTTAAAGATAATCAATTAGTAGGGTAGAAAATATTTTGGAAAAAGAAGAAATTACTCGTTACAAGAAATTTCTTCTTATCCGACAATGTTTTTGCAAGTGCTAAAACACAGGGACGTAAAAGCTAGGGATTGAACAGGAAAGGGTTAATGCTATGGTGTTGAACTCATGAAAAGTTATTAGTATCTGCATACTTTTTCTCATATACTTCAAAATTTAGCGACTGTTCTGTTGAGCGACGTATTGACAGTGGTCTCTAGAAGGATAGCTTAATACACGTTTTTGTTTTGTTTTTTTTTACAGGACGATTGTATTGTTTCACAGCTCTGTTTGTGAACTTCTTTGTTACCAAAATAGATCTGTTCGACTTGGATAGTTTATTCATTGTCCGAGGTGGGGAGGGCGGAGGGATTCGGGATTATGTGTTTTATAACGCTTGCTCTCGTGGTGTCAGTTTTCAAAAGTTCTCTTGTTTACTGAACGTGAAAGGTTTTTAGCACTCGACACTACTTTAAAAAGTTACCTTATCTCGGGTATATTACCGGATCTGATTCTTAAAATCATGACCCCGTCTGGTTTCTAGTCCAAATAATATCATCCCAAGATTTCCCTTATTAAAAATTTCAGTTGAAATGAATTCAGATGATCAGTTGGTTGGTTGGTTGAATGGGGTTTCACGCCACTTATAACAGTATGTCAGTCATATCGCGGCGGCTGGGGCACCTAACAATGGATTCATGGTATTTCTCACACAAGCACTGCTTCTACATCCTTTCCTAGCCTCCAGCTGCTATCCAACTTAGATTTGCGATTATCCACCTATTGGTGAGAGACAAATGTCGGAAAGGACATGTGCCACCGCCGGGATCGAACCCATGGCATCCTATGATCAAAGATGATGAGACCGAAGCAAATATAAAATCCGTTTTACAAGAAAATTTGGCTTATTTTTTCTCTCTTTTTTTTCAAATTTGAAATAAACTATTTTCAAATATGAAAAAAAATGTTATATCTTAAACTCTGATAAGGATGTAATAATTTTTGTGCATTAACTCATTACAAGACGACACAATCTAAGGATGGTCCAAATTCTATGAAGATGCATATAGCAATGCTTGGGATGATGGGATTGAAAAATTCCGTATTTTAGGGGATAGAAAATTTAGTGCACACTGAAGAAATTTCATGTAACAGCCAGATTCTTATTTTTCACAATATTTTTAATGGTAGGTATCGATGTTTTTTTCATGTCACAGATTTTAATTATTTCTATTACCTCTCATAAACTATTTGAATACAATATGCCGCAAAGTAGTTTTGCAAAAATATGAGGTCGCTTGCTTATCAGAAAAAGCTGGGTATTTCCCTAATAGCCTACGTAGGCTATTAATCTATATTTAGATAAATCCGAGAAAGTTACGAAGATTATAGGGCATTCACGTGGCGCGGATAACCGTTGGAACCTTGCATTTAGTTCAAATTACACCAAACTTACGTCATCGTTACGTCATCAGTAGTTATGTTCGCTAACTGGTCTGTAAAGATCTGTCCTTTCATGTTACATGATATAGGACGTTGGCTGTTTCGCTAGTAAATTTGTTACCTTCATTTGACTTTGGGTCATATGCAAATGAGGTCACTCGATGTCGACAGCCGAATTCCGTGATATCTAAAAATAACCTGGAATTCCGCCGAAACTTTCCGATATAACCACAAAATCTATTAGATTTACCAGCAAGACAATACCTGACCTAACTTAAAGTATTAAATGTTCGTTTGAGTCTATTTATCGGCACTTGGTAACTCTTTCTTATCCAGGTTTCAGAAACATCAATACCTCCCTTTAAAAGCTTTTATAGGGACCTAGCAATAATCGGCAAATTGACCAATCGCGGCTGCTAATCAAATAACCAGCCGACTAATCAAATCATTGCTTCAACCCTGACATGAGCTTTCAACTTCGACATTGGTCGCTATTTTTGTAAATCTTTAATGCTGGTTTGGTGACATAAAAGTCTTAACTACAGCATATTCAAGCTGTAGTTACGATGTTTAGGTCGCCAACCAACCGTTTTAATTTTTGTTACATGCTACTGGCCATAATCTTTGCGAAATAACGCCGTTAAAATCGAAGCGGAACATCTTGTCGGAGTTAATGGACGGGGCCTAGGGAGACAGTAGGCGGAGCCAGCGATTGTTCGATTACGCAGTCAACAAATCATTTCAATTTCCAACGTCTTAAAGTAACGTCCTTTAGGCAGGCTTTCCTAAGCAGTTTCCGAATATCGCTAAGTTTTAGATTGATAACTTTTAACCCATTCACACACAATAACGCCTTTAAACGCCCCTCAATATAATTTCGGGAGACCAATGTTCTTTAAAAGCTTTTATCGTATTCAACCATTCCCAAATACTTTGTTTCATTTTCATTGATGTGTAAAACCTGGCCAAACTCCAAAAGGCCACCTTTTTTTCGCGACTGAATACAATATGAAAACAAAACTTAATGTCTGTTTCTAATCATCAAACAACTGGATGGCCTTTTTTAAAATTTTGAGTGAAAAAATAGGTGATGAGGTTTGACCAGTATGAAATAGTTTCTATTTGTTGTCGTGTGGGGACTTCTTTGTATGGTAGAATGCAAAATAGTTGTGTTGCTGCAAAGAGATATGAAACGATTTTCAGCCAAGCATTATTCACAAATATTGATAGACAACATCTGACTCAATTGTTTAAAGAGTACTTGTATCAAGTGATAGATCGTTTGCTAGATTAGGAACTGAATATATTCGTTTCGTTTGTGTATTTCCGTAGTACACACCCATATGCGCGACGCCTCTAGAAGACTGTTAAGGGGGATGGTGCAAGTATACAGGACGAAATTGCTGAGAGTCACAAAGCCCTTTCCTGCACAAATCCTTATTTTTACGTCTCTGTGATTTCATAGTGGAGAAAAAAATGTGTAATCAAAAATAACATGTAACAAGTAATTTATTCTCTTTTAGCCATAGTTTTTCCTACCCTATAGGTTGGTTATTTTTCCGTCTGCGCTCATTGTTAATGGCCATCTGCTAGTTGTTAATTGTTTCAAATTAGACGAGTCTTAAAGTTTGCAAATCTGGAAAGGGTTATTGTGTTCATTGGATAACATCTTATCCGAAAGAAAATAAGGTTTTAGCTAGCAAAGCGCATCTTTGATAGCATAAGTTAACAGACAAATTTTGAGGTCTTCTCAGAGCTCAAACCAGTGCAAACTGCCACTGGAGGCTTTATCGCTAAATCCACTGAATTTCTACGCCAAAAAAGTAGTTCTCGTGTATACTTGAGCATATTGTGTTCAAAATGACTGGTCACATTAATTAACTTTATTCAAAATGTAGAGAACACCTTCAAAAGCGTGCTATACATCCCATCCAATCCCGCTTTTAAAGAATCCCCCAAGAAAGGCTTTGGAAAACATTGTGGACAATGAAGAAATTGCTTGTAACAAGCAATTTCTTCAGTGTCCACGATGTTTTGTACCCTACAAATGGCAAAGAAGATTACTTAACAAAAGAGTGCTTTACTAGCTTACAGTACTTTCAGTACTTTAATTTGATATTGTCAAAACACTGATCTCCAGGTGTAAGCTAATGCGACTGATATTCATTTCGTTTTCCACATTAATTTCAAAAAAAAAAAAAACCCTTTACACACTCAATGAAATCGCCATTTTTCGAGGCTTAATGCAGTGCGATTAGGTTTTTAGCGTTAATGTCAATGGAAATAAAACATTACCTCCGTTTCCTGACTCACCGAATACTATTTTATGCCCTTGATTGAAGTGCATTCTATTCTTAATCTGCACCAAATTGGTGTAATCTATCTTTCTTTCTCTCTTTCTGTCTCTCTATTATTTTCGTTTTGTGTGTCTTTCTGTCACCACCTCTTCCCCATGCACTATTTTTTTTATCTGCCGGTCTCAAGCTGTTTCTCTCCCCCGTTATATACTAGATTATCAAGACTGGTTTTGCGCTAAAATGATAGTTTTATTTGGTCATTTCTCTCCTTCCTTTTGAAAATACGTGTTTACGGGGTCACGGATAATGAGTTTTATTACCGTTATCATTAGAATTAGGTTTCAGAATGACAGAGTTAAACTTCCCTTGCTTTCTCAAAATGGGTCATTTTAATGATTGGTTTAATCGCAAAATGTAATTCGTCACAACTATTTTGACCCAGATCTTGCCAACGCGTGTCAGGTTATCCCATTTCCACACAATCCCAACTTTATAACGACTATCAGGTAAGCAGCAGCAACAAAAACAACAACAACAACAAAAAAGTTTAGATAGTAATTTTGAAATGAAGAAATTGCTTGTTACAAGCTCACCCTGAATTCAAAAGTTAATAGACCTAACCCATTCTCACTCAATTCTACTTTTTACCCTTTTCTGTTTTGCACATTTTTAGATCTGTCCAAATTCAAAGGTTTTACAGCCGAAAATTTAAAGTGCAATTAATTTGAAAAATAACCATTCAGTACGGTGAAAAATAATGTGGAAAAATAATAAATTTCTTGTTACAAGTATTTTTGTATTTTCTACAATGTTTTCCTAATTATGAATTTACAGGGACTTAAAAAAACAGGCATTGAACAGGAAAGGGTTAAAACCTTTTTGTAAAAAAACTTCTGAAATCATTGTGGAAAAAGAAGATATTTATTAATTCAATCGATTTCTTCATTTTTCACAATGATTTTTTGCACAATAGACACAGATTTTTTCTAAAATTTACAACCATAAAATCGTCGTCTGCAATTCCTTTCAATATGGAAAAAATCTATTTTTCCGTGTGTGAATGAGCTGATAACTTTGCTATACTAGAGTTGGATAGGATATGTTTGCCTGAGAATCTGGACCCGAGATTATATATATTTTTTCGTACTTAATGGAGAATTTAGTTAAAACCCAAGTCCAATTTAAAGATCATATCACGTGAAATTCTACGGTAACTGCGTGAAAATGAAACATCATATTAGTAAATTATGATTTCTTAAATAAAAATCTACAGTCTAAGCAAAAACCTAACATGTTATCAAACTGGAAGTTAGAGTTATAATTCTCAATTGAGTGCGAAAAGGGTTTTCTTACCTCGGGCCCAGACCTACACTGCCAACAGAACCAACAACTATCAAATACAAATTTCATGGACTTTGACACATTTCATGGACTTCAACAAATTTCATGGACTTTCACGAATTTAATGGACTTTGACAAATTTCATGGACTTTGATATTTATGCGGGTTCGTCTTGTATATTTAAAATATGAAGAAAATAGTTTTGATTTCATGGAGGTATGAAACGAAAAACCTAATCACACTGTTTGAATAAGCGAAGAATTATTCTCTTCATTTCTGATAATGTAATGATATTGAGCGAAAAAAGCGATTATTTTACAATGTTTGATACAGTGTTATCGATCTATTTTGTGCACAGGCATATATATTAGCTGCGTAATGTAATTGTGGTATTGAAGGTATGACTTCTTATACAACCCATCAGAACGCTCGAATTGATAGACGAAACTGAAAATTAAATTATTGTAATATGGTAAAATATTTGTTTGAGTTATCTTCCTACACTTTTCCAGTCAGCAATGACTTCTAGTCAGTTAGTGCAAATAATAACTTTGAATTCTGCGTGCAATTGAGGAGTCGACGGTAATTATCGAAGTTATTGGAAGTAAACTTGTTAACCTTTCCTGTTCATTCCATGTTTTTTACATCCCTGTGATTTTATAATTGTGAAAAAATTGTAGAAAAAGAAGAAATTGGTTGTAACAAACAATTCCTTCTTTTCCAAAATATTTTTATACCCTACTGAATAGTTATTTGTCAAATCAAATCCACTATTACTTTTCGTCAGAAAAACATTTGCATTTGGACAGGTCTAAGATTGAAGGTTAAATGACAGGGATCAGGATCGTGTTAATTGTAACCAAAAGCGTGTTGTAAAATTCGAAAAGCTACATTTTTGTCCGCAATTCATGTTTGTTTACATAAAGAATTATAAAACAAGAAAAAGGAGATAAACATGAACGGGTCACTTCGCGATATAATTTGGTACTTGTAACACAACCTAGATGGATAATATTTCAGTACATTTCCCCAGACCGTGACATTAAAACAAAACCAAGGTCACTGGCCTACTACAGATGTAATCAAACAGTGATCAAAAACATTGTTTTACTTTACAGGTACAAATAGAGAATAAATTCTATTTTCGTTCATAACGGAATATCTAAAACTGCGCCATTCCGCACGTTAGGTATATGACAAGCTGATGACGTGATATGTGTCTTTAATCCCGCCGAGGTGACGTTAAAAAAAGCGCAAAATCAGGAAAAACAGGACCAAATCTAGCAAAACAGTGACGTTATCATTTGAATAATTTCACTTGTTTGTCTGTGAATATGAGTTATTATTTATCGAGAAAGCACGACTATCTACTGTAAATTGTTAATAAAATTCTCTGTTGATTTGCTCGTATAGATTCCTACGCAGATAATACAGGATATTGTCTCTTTTTTGTATTAAAAAAGAGAGAACTATTTTTCGTTTTACGTGTACGACAGATTTATCTTTCATTTCGTGAAAAAATACTATATTCCAACCGCCATTTTTGAAATATATTGTTGTTCACCAAATAAAAAACAAACCGATATTACTCTGAAACAAAGAATTATGCTATGTTTAACTTTTGCTTCATCAGTCATGAACCATTTTGTGACATTTTTTTATGAATCTACTATGGAAAGCATTAAAAATATGAGTTTTACGCTTTTTTTTCAATGGGATTATGACTTAACTTTCATTTTCGTCTATCAAAAACGAACTTCCTGGTTGGCTGAAAAAATATTCATAGCTCCATGAACCAAATCTTGAGCATACAACTTTTTTGTATGCTAGCGCACAAAGGAGTTCCATGAAATGCATCAAAATTTGAAAATATTTCTTTCTTCGTTTGGTGCCATGCTTCGCGTATTCATACAGTGTCTTTAGTTTTTGTCATTTCAAACTCCATGACAGAAATCAAAAATATCTCTTTATTTCTTGAATAAACGGAATCTTCGGTACAATAGGAATTTAGATAGACGGAATTCAGACTTTATAAATGAATATACTTTGAAAGTACCAAATGCGTAGTCTCAAGAGATATACCCGCGAAAGTTTGAATGCAAACGGCAAGCTATGAGAGGACGATGGAAATGCTTTACCATCTGTACCAGAACCATTGTTTTTTCTAACTTGTGTCTAACTATTGGTACCGCTAAATGTCATTATTTTAGATGGCCAATGAAAAGCCAGCAAGGTAATGAATACAGTTCTAACGAACGACAAGGCAAAGCAACCTTACAATTATGATACTCTACACCTTGGGTGTAATTACGCGATCTATATAACAACTCGAGCCAAATATCTGCCATTACTATTATTATTTATTTTGGCGCAAACTGGCCATGGCTGTGAACATTAGAAATTCACAAATCGAAAATCAACACCTGAGAGGCGGATGAGTCTCGGGAGCCGGTCACCCATAGCCTCATTATTGTCAATCAAATGGACTCCGCCATCCAGGACACCCGCCATAGTAAGTCAGTCAAAGCCATGACGACGTGGTGAGGAAACAGCAATACCACTCAAACACCTGTAAATAGAGAAAAACCTGGGCGAGCAAATGACACAGAAAAACAGGGTTGGAGGTTGTGGGTTAATTTTAATCGACCCCGTCTCATAGAGCAATTTAGTGGTAATAAAAATGAGCTTGAGAAACAAGCCAACTTACTTGTAATCAATCTGATGCCACAAGGACGGTGCACCGTTTTATTTACCAAACCGTTACAATATTCAAATCCGCTCGAATTCATTGCAAATACAGTAAGTGCCAGAAGGCCCCAAAAATAATCGGCTTTCGTCGATAAACGACAAATCCAATTATTTTAGATGGCCAATGAAAAGCCAGCAAGGTAATGAATACAGTTCTAACGAACGACAAGGCAAAGCAACCTTACAATTATGATACTCTACACCTTGGGTGTAATTACGCGATCTATATAACAACTCGAACCAAATATCTGCCATTACTATTATTATTTATTTTGGCGCAAACTGGCCATGGCTGTGAACATTAGAAATTCACAAATCGAAAATCATCACCTGAGAGGCGGATGAGTCCCGGGAGCCGGTCACCCATAGCCTCATTATTGTCAATCAAATGGACTCCGCCATCCAGGACACCCGCCACTGCGGCGCGAAGCGTAGCACCGCCATTAAATGGTCGAAAGTCCTGGAAAAGTGGGCCATTTGAAAGACGAGAAAATAAGGTCCTCAAACTGAGGTGTGGTCGACGGACTTCCATCTGAAGTAACTTGTCTGACCACCAAAAACCAAATAAAAACCATACCAATACTTTCAAAGCAAATGCACAAATAAAAAAGCATACTATATATATGTGTTTTTTTATGCCACTAGGTAGGCTTACAAAATGTTATGAATAAGGCTGTCAAAATTGCCTTATAAGCCGAACAAGCTATCAAATATTTACGGTTATGAAATATCTGCAATAAGTTCAAAAAGGCTGCCATGGTCCTATCTCTGTTTTACATAGGAAAACCCGAGCATCTGAGGTTAGAAAGGTTTCAATTGCTTGCGCTAGTCGGTACAAAAATATTTTGTTGCCCATAAAAGACAAATGAACGCCATCTGTACAAAATAACCCCGTTTCAGATTCGACCAATTCCGGGTACTTGATAAGAGCACCACCCTGCCTAAGCAATTCAGTTGCAATTCTACTGTTCAATCGAACTCTACACTTTTGAAGGGCTTTATGAGATCTTTCGCCCCTCCAGTTCAGGCGCGGCAAGGTGTCTGGCATCAACTGTTTGAGTTTACTTAAACCATCAAGAATTTCAATACGCAATTTAGCAGCTTTAGTCCAACCTAGGTCATTACCAGATGCATGCAACACTAACATTTTGGGAGGTTCCTCATAGTAAAGTAGAGTATCAATGTGTTTAGAGACTTGGTACCACTTTAGTCCAGATTTGCCCTGCCACCAAATGCTCACTCCCTGTCGTCCAAGATCAAGATTGACTCCAGCCCCATAACGCTTTGCATGGGTAAAGGCGTGTTTAATTATTGACGAACCAACGATCCATACTCTGGAATTCTTGGCTGTAAAAGACTTAAGCAAGTATTTAGCACCTGCTATTTTATTAATTGAAAAGATTATAAATTAACATATGACTACATTAGGTTAACACCAGACAACATCTCCCGAGTTGGAATACGTATGTATGATTTATAGGCATTAGACTCCCATCGGCCGAGTTCTTTTATTTTTCCTTCACACATGCCGAGACAGGCAGCGTTCGTAGCTGCCCCAATTCGAAATGAATGAGATGCATAATTAGACGCATTAGCTCCGTAAGCTTGAATGGCCCTTTTCAAAACAGCATTGAATTGATAGCGAGTAACTAAAGTGGCATCAAAATGAACGAAGAGCTGACCAGATACCTTTGGCCTGATCTTTAAATAAGCTTTCACTGAACGAACAGGACATAAGAAAGAGCCTGTTGACTTCAGGGCCAAAGTAGCACCTTTACCTAGCTGGTCAGTCTTGGAATGACGGATTTTAACCTCGAGGATGGATTCATACAACTTGAATGTAATATCACTTATATCAATGGCATGTATAGCATAAGTCTTATTGTCCGCGACAAGTTCGCCAGCGCGAAATAATCCGAAAAAGGCCAATGAAAAAGTGCCTCATAAAAAACGGTTTCAAAATGATCGAAACATACTGATGGGAGCTTCTTAATAATGCCACCTAAAAGAGGAGCAGTTATCGGTAATCTAAAATCTTTCTTTTTCGCAGATCTTGCCATTCCTGTTAACATCTTTTTAATGACAAAACTTTGTGTAACATCTGTTTCAAAGGAAATTTTACATTTAAAACCTATGCCTGAAAGATAGGATTTAACCGTGCCAGTCGAACAGCCCATTAGAGACAAGTGTGAGACAAATTTAGTCAGGTGGTGAACCTGTGGCGGCCATGTCTTCTCCAGTTCATAATTCTGTCTGAAAGCTTCAAATGCTTTTATGCCCTTGGCGTAAGCCTCCTTTGTATTAACTGCCAATGACGCATTGATTAAATCGCTGGCTCTAAGCTGAATATCAACTGTAGGAAAGATCTTGTTGTTGGGTGACTTTCTGCTTGAGGGGCGAGATGCTAAAAGCGTAACCATTGTTTCCTTGACAGCGCGTCAGCTATCTGATTAATTTTACTACCAACATGGAGCACTTTGTATGTAATATTGAGCGACATACATTGCAACATTAGGGGCCTTATCAACTGCATAACAGACCAAGAACGTGAAGATTTTCCGTTCAAAATTGGTACCAGGGCTAAGTTGTCAGTATGGAGGATCAACCTTTTACCTCTTAGATGATTACCCCAGGCATGAAAAGCTAATACAATAGGTACAAGTTCGAGAAAGGTCAATTCTTTCATAATGCGTTAACAACTCCTTTAAGCAAGATGTTTTTTCATTAGGAATTCTTATTTCCATCCTGATAGTGTCCAAAACTAAGCCCAAGAAAATAGAACTTCAGTAGGACCCTCAGTTTTGTCATCAGCCAAAGGTACTCCAAGCTCAAAGCACAACTGTTGAAATACCTTCATGACACAGTGGCATTCATTAGAATCTTTAGGACCACCAAAGAGGAAGTCATCTAGATAGTGCATGATTTGTTTAAAATTAACTCTCTGGAGTAGTGCCCACTGCAAAAAGGTGGAAAATTTTTCAAATGTGGAGCAAGAAATTGCGCAGCCAAGGGGCATTGATTTATCGAAAAAATAGAAATTTTGCAACTTTATGCCTAATAATTCAAAATCCTTGGGGCTGACAGGAAATCTGAAGGCTGATTTAACAACAATGCACCCTTACCAAGAGAACAGATCATGGAAATTGCTTCATCAAAAGTGGAATACTGGACTGAACATACTGAATGATCAATAAAGTCATTTATACTAGAACCTAGTGGGTACGAGAGGTGTTGAATTAGTCTGAAAGATTTATCTTTTTGTAACACTAAACCAATTGGAGAAACTTGAAAATTCAAGAATGGGGGTTTGTTAAAGGGGCCAGCCCGTCGACCAAGAGAAACTTCCTTAAGAAGTAGCGACAGGGCTTCAAGTTCATTATACCTAAAGAGATTAAATTACGTGATTCCCTACGAACCCTTGGACCAGTATATTGCAGTGAAAATCCCTCACTAAAACCACTCATGAGCTGTTTTGCAACATCAACAACAGGATAAGTTTGAAACAATTCGACAAGGTGCTCCACATTAATAGGTGTTCTGCCTAGGCCCGTAGTAATTGCCTCTATATCTGCCACCCTGAGCAACTCGTGGAATTCTGCTTCCAAAATTCCTTGCACCTGGCTGTGCTGGTCTACCAAAACTGGAAGATGGATTTGGGAAGCCCAATCCATTTAGTGCAAAATTCCTAAAATAAGACGGCCTCATAGTAGTGCTACTGCATGCAATTAAAGAGCCTCTGAGCATCTTAAACAAACATGCTTATAAAACACAAGCTGATCGAATGCACCAGCCATTATTATAATCATAGCATTTACCAGGCTTACTGACTTGACTACTAGGCAGCCCTGACCCTTGAGGCCCAGAGCTAACCATGTACAAAAGCCAGAGTTCATGGTCAATAATACCCCAAGATAAAGTCTTATCAATATATTTTTTCAGTCTAAAGTTTTCGTCGTAACAGCGCCAACCTGCACCTCCATACCTGTAAGCACCTAAGCGAATCAGACTCATGTATTTTAAGATGCTCTGCAATTGGTCCGGGTAGCGTGCACAGTAAATACTAATGAAAATCATGCATGCATCAGTCCATTGCTCAACATTACTGAGCTTTTGGACAAGTGAATGCTTCTTAAAAATCATTTGCCCGCTACTAAGATCTACTTTAGTTTCTTCCTCAGCTTTTTTGGGCGAAGGCATCAGACTGCCGAATTCTATGAATTCGTTATTCATTATCTTTTCCTTAAAAGCAATAGGTATATGTGCCCCTAGACTGTTACTTAATGAAAAGATAAAACTCGTACCGGGAGGGTCCAAGGAAGGAGCCAAACCAGTCACACCAATGTTGCCTATAGAATCAGCGTCACATGGGGCCAATTCACCAGAGGCACAGGGAAGTGTCTGGTAATCTTCAAGAGCCATGCCGGAAGTCTGGGTACCCATTTCAGCTGCATGCATCATCTGGGATGGAGGTTGGTTAGCAGCGTGTGTGGATGCCTGTTCTGGGATGAATGACTGAGGTGCTGGTAGGACCTCCTGTCTTGACTGCTTCGAAGGACCCCCGAGGCGACTCTTACCACTTGGTCATTTTCTAGTTGTCTTATTGCGTGTGGACATCCTAGAAAAAAATTACTTGTACATTAATTACTAATGCTAAATTAAGTTAACATTGAAGCACAAGCAGGGAAAAAAGCAATTAAAAGAAAAATCTAAGAATTCGCAAAGGCTGTCCTACAAGTCCATGAAGTGTAATGTACACGGAACGTAACAATAATTAATTTATTCAACCAATAAGTTGTTATTGTTGATTTAGAATTACGATTGCTTGACTAAAATGAGAAATAATGTTTTATATAAGTTCTTGGCACTTTAATAAATTCTCAGTTATAGAATTTAAGTATTTATAAAATCACTAAAAGTACCAAAATGCTACTTTCGCATCAGGCCAATCACTTGAGAAAATACATTTGGTTTGAGCCACCAGCTTAAATAGATTAACCAACACATGCTGAACCCGGACTACAACAGTTTTGGCAGGAGTATAAACAAAGATCAGTCTGTACATATGTGCAGAAAGATCCACGTCTACACCACCAGTTTGACCCTTTAAATCAGAACTGTCTATGATGCAAGTTTCCAAAGCAATTATTAACATG
The DNA here is from genome assembly GCA_946902895.1 of Fragum fragum. Taxonomy (NCBI): domain Eukaryota; kingdom Metazoa; phylum Mollusca; class Bivalvia; order Cardiida; family Cardiidae; genus Fragum; species Fragum fragum. The sequence goes on along the minus strand of OX336383.1, from coordinate 4,588,327 downwards.
CAATGAGTGCAACAAGTGCTGATAGTCCTATTTATCTTAACGTAATTGTGTAAATGATGTTGTCTAGTATGACAAGGGTTAAAATGTATTGATCATATCAAAGCATGAATACATTACTGACTCAATATGTTGAGGTGACGGAGTTATAAGTAACTAACAACAACATACACCCTAATAAATTCAACCAATGTAATAATGAGAAAACATGCCAGCAATAAATAAGAGATTGAACAGGTGTAATTCCAATGAGTACTCACAACATATGGATCGTATGAAAAAGAAGAGAGTCATATGTTATCTCGTAAACTGGAGCCCGATGTTGTTTTTGTTGTTGTTGTTGTTGCTATGTGTGTGTGTAAAATTCCATTGAGTACCCACAATGTATGGATAGGATGAATAATGACATATCAATACTACCATCTTCTTATCAGGAGCCTGGACAGGTTTATTATTGTTAATTTTTATCGACCCCGTCTCATAGAGCAATTTAGTGGTAATTAAAATGAGCTTGAGAAACAAGCCAACTTACTTGTAATCAATCTGATGCCACAAGGACGGTGCACCGTTTTATTTACCAAACCGTTACAATATTCAAATCCGCTCGAATTCATTGCAAATACAGTAAGTGCCAGAAGGCCCCAAAAATAATCGGCTTTCGTCGATAAACGACAAATCCAATTATTTTATTGCATGTACAACGTGTCGATATTGTAAGTTTATATGAATAGCTCTCATGTAAAAATATATGTATTAAAATATACGAAACTTCATGTGAATGACTTTTTTCATGGTAGCTAGTACTTCATTGATCTTCATTCTAGGGCCTTGAAAAGGCAGACACGATGTACCCAAAGAAAATCAATGACATTTTATTTACGTTTGGTCCGAGAAACTCCTATAGTAAGGCCTAGTAATATTTGCTAAAGATTGTTACCTCAAATACTAATGTCGTTAATCAGTGTGTTTAACCCACCAGAGCCTAAAGTATGAGGTGAACTATTGTGATCTGGCGTAGTCCATTTTCCGCCAGTCTGCTCGTTATTTATTTCAGTTAAGTCTCCAAACAACTACATTTTTTGTCCCAGAACACTTAGTATAATAAAAGTACTGAAAGCTGTAAGCTAGCAAAAAATAGTTTACTTCAAAAAATATTTGCATTGATGGTTAAAAACTTTGTGGACATTGAAGAAATTGCTTGTTACAAGCAATTTCTTCATTGTCCACAATGTTTTCTAAAGCTTTTTACTAGGGATGCTTAAAAAGCGGAATTGAGTGGTATTTGCTTAATTAGCATGCTTTTGACAGAGTTCTCTACAATTTAAATAGAGTTTGCAAAATTCCTGAAATACATAAGAACTATTTTTTATGGCGTACGCATTCAATGGATTTAGTGGTTAAGCCTCCCAGTGGCAGTTTGTACTAGTTGAACTTTGAGAAGTTTGAAAAGTTTTATCTGTTAACGTTTTTGTATCGAAGCTGACGCTTTGCTAGCTAAAATGATTTTTTGTTAGTCAAATTACAATTTCGGAGGCCAGAGGAATCACCGAGCCATCCGTCAAGTTATGCAATTTTTAGGGGATAAGTCTTCACATGATAAATACTTACGAGAATTTTGAAACTTACCCTCGGGCGATATTTATGTTTTGTTTTCGCGTTTGAATACATTCATATGAATTATTCAAGTCATTTTACTGACATCATGCATTGTCGTTAAGAAAGGATCCGGTTTCTGCATCTAAATTTTGTTTAAATGTTGTGGTTACATTGTTGAATTGTTGATGTAAAATTTGCGTTGCGTCCTCCAGTCTTCAATGCCTATTGTTGTAAACTAATAAAATATTTTGTAGATGTGATTGTTCAGTAGAGATTTCATACTTTCATGATTAATGTCTAGTATGAATTATCTATGAAGTAAATCAAAGCACGAGCGACTTGTTTGACGATTCACTATTGTCGCCAAAGAACGAACAAAATATCAGATTTCGCAATTGTGTTACGAGTAGCATGGTTTACCCTTAAGACTCTGTGACCAAGGGAAAGATAAGATAATTGTTTGTTTCAGTGTAAGGTCGATTTTCTTTCATTGGGTGGACAAACTATATTCTCGCTAGTGGAGCAGCCACAAGTGAAAACATGCTTTAGTTGTTCACGAAATAAAGATTCTTCGATATTACACGATAAACAAACGATAGTGCTACTTCTTTAATTCTAAAGAAGGGACAATTTACGGAAATCTTCTTCCAACTTCTCTAAAAGCGCTCCGTTACACACATGAATAACACGGCCTCATGATGACGTGATCATTTATTAATATTTTTGTATTTCTAAAGAAGAGACAATTTAAGGAAATTATCCAACTTCTCTAAAAGGGCGCAATTACGCACGTGAATAACACGGCCTCATGATGACGTGATCAGTGTCTTGAATTCTGCTAAGATGACGTTGGGTAACTCTAAAAAAATATAAAAAATCTTAAAATGCGACTTTATCATTTTGATAATTTCACTGCCTTTTCTGTGAAATCCACAGAAAAATCTTATTAATCACCCGGGAGGCATTCAAGAAAATGAATCGTCAGTATTCATATAATAACTCTGCACGGGTACTTAAAGAAATACCGCTTGACCCTCAAGTGTAATCGACCCGTCTCGGTACCCGACTGACAAAGGTATTTGACTAAAGAGATTGAGGAAAACGGTTTATGCATTAACACCCAGAGCCTTTTTTTTTAAAGACATTTACTAACTAGCCAGTCCCTGTTTACCCGGCAAGTTACAGGTGGGTTTAAGCTACCGATTTTCTATCAGGGTCGAGAACTCATCTGGATAGTGTCTTATGGCTTAAAAACGTCGTTGCAGTTAATTTAAAATGATAATAAACTAGTGTAGTATTTTGAGAAACTCAAAAAATGATAATAATAATAACAGTGCAATAATAATTATTTTTATTATTTACCTACCGAATTTCTTTTTCAGACACAATTATTTCACACCGACAAAATCGGTCTCTGACAGACAAAAAAGCCGTATCTAACATGTACTGGACTGATTCGATATGGTTAGATGCCATCATGTTTCTGCTAAAATGATTTATGATTTAAAACAGTTGATTTAAGACAACTTTCATTAGCTCTTTTCATACTCTACAGCCCAAATTCGAGGGTATATTTAAAAATTGGAATACAGTGATATAGAAGTGATACAAAACCTTGCATTGCAATCGCCGTGTAGAAAAATTTGATATTTCATTCGATCTTCATTCTCGTGAAATATTTTTAACGGGACGAGAACCAAATGCACAGCGAAATTTAATGATTAGTCATTGAATGCTGAAAGTATTAAACGAGCCATCTTTAAACAGATAAAAACAAGGCTCTGTCAAGTTTGAAATAAAACTCATAGGATTATTCGATTTAAGATTTTTCGAGAAACATATAACACAGTTTTTAAAATGACGTCATTACATGTATTATGACGTCATTGGTAAAAAATCTCATGAAATAAACCTTGATACAGCGTTGATATTTTATTTACAAAACTTGTCATAATATTTCATTCGTATAAACGAATTCCTAAAACCTTTGGGCATCTTTATATACCATTCATACCAATACACTGCTCTCGAATAAGTTATGATATTTCAGTTGTTAAACTCATAAACTATTGGGATTTATACTGGTTTCGGACAGTTGAAAGACTAAACATTCAATCTGATGATGTCCATTTTGGTTGTATATCTCGAAAATAAAGCACTTTTGAGTAAGCATAAATATACTAGCTGAAAGCTTCCTTTTTCTGAAAGTTTGGGAATTTCTTTTCAAATCGCATATATATGTAGTTCATGTTAATGGACATTTAGTTGTTGAAGCGTAGTACATTGAGTCTCAAAAATCGAAGTAGATAAAATTCCTTGACTACAGATCTGTGGATCATTAATTTGAGCTCATGCGTCACTGAGGTGGGATCGTTGGTAAGATACTCTATAGCCAGTTCCATTTAACCTAGATGTGAAGGGGATCGTAAGAAGTTTATTGAGACTGCCATTTTCTTCGCGTCGTGAAAAATCTAACTTTTAGTTTATACCAAAATATCATCATTCTGATTTGCTGAAAATTGTTTCAAACCTCATTGAAAAAAATCGAAAGAATGAACTATTACGGTACTATTTTGTTTACTCATTTCCAAATCAGCTCAGTAAGCAAGGTTAGAAATTAGTGTTTTCGGTTTGTCCTTATGGGTGTGTGTAAACTAGTACATTGAGAGAATTTGTGGGGGTTTTGTTGTTGTTGTTTTTGTTTTTTCATTGAGTTGTAACAGTGGAATTAGGTTTTTGTTTTCAAACCGATAAAAAAAATCTTTATCTCTCTAGAGTTCGAGAATTACTCATCAATCTGCGATTTTCGCCTTAATCGAAATTCAAATAAATCTAGTATGTAGTTTAAACTATAAAGAGTATCATAGTAACTATGGCAGTAATATTTGTTTAAGGAATAACAACATTGCTGTAATCTTGCAAGAATAAAACCGTCTCTCAGTTATTTGATAAATGAAAAGATTGTTTTGTCTTTATTGGGGTAAAAACATTTAATCATAATCTATGAATGTGCGAAGATGATTCTTGCGCTCGTGTTATCTAGCAAAATAGAAAATATCTCCATTTCTAATAATTTTATTAAGTAAAACAAAGCAAATTTTTTACTAGTTCTTATTAAAAGTTTATGTGTCTACTCTCTGCGTAAACATACAAAATAATTATATATTTTATATTTTACTAACATTCATAAGGACATGAAATATTCCTCCGAGGCCGAATGGTCTGAACTTCTGCTTTGTCAGCGGAAACCCCGAAAGAAGCCGGCTCACTCTTAATCGTGTGGCTCTATAATATATCAAAGTACTGAAAGTACTGTAAGCTAGTAAAGTATGGTTTTGTTAAGTAATCCTCTTTGTCAAATGTTATCATAATAAACGAGGTTAAAGTAACCCAGGAGTTAACCCATTACAACATGACAAAATCTCAGACTGGTTCAAATTGTAATAAGTTGCAGGCGACAATTTCACATTAGTGGAATTTGGTAGAAAATATGGTTGACATTAAAAAAATTGAAGTGTTTGTTATTGAGATGTTTAAAAACGAAATTGAGCTGGAATGGGTCAGATAGCATGCTTTTGAAAGAGTTAATTACAATTTGAATAGAAATTGTAATATTCTCGAAATACACGAAAACTACTTTTTAGGGCGTAGGCATTCAATAGGTCAACAGGGTTAGTGGTTAAGCCTCCAATGGCAGTTTGCACTCGTTGAACTTTGAGAGGACCTCAAATTTGTCTGTTAACTTAAGCTATCTTTGCTAGCTAAATAGCCTTTAACTTTTATAAAGAGAGAGTTGTATTTGTGTTTGCAGCACTTTAAATTTGCATTTTGAATACCAGCAAAATAATCTGTTTCGGCAAATACAATAATTCATTTTGTCTGTTTTTAGATTAGCATTTAATACTTCTTTTGTTTGAGAATGTCTGCCCAGGGTTCTAATTATTCTATTGTCGTTAATTTATTGGCATATTCTTTTCAAACGTTTGATGAATAATTTAAGTGATAGGCTATATTCTAGAGTAAAGGCAATCAGGGAGTTGATAAACTGAATAAATTTGGAATGACTATCGAAGGATTGCGAGCGAAATGGAAATAATTTATAGGGGTTGGGGTAGTAAGACCGATTTGAGCACTTCGTATAAAGAATTGTAATCAATTTTTGCTTTTTACCTAACCGCAAAACAAAGAACTAGATCATTGATCTCTTCTTGATCTTCTTAATCTTTATTTCCTCCATTGTGAAGATAAATATCAATAACATGACACAAAAATAAATACAGACACATAAATAAAGGTATATAAAAATGAAAAATACAAAACCAAATGGAACCGAGAAAGATAGATAGATAGATAGATAGATAGATAGATAGATAGATAGATAGATAGATAGATAGATAGATAGATAGATAGATAGATAGATAGATAGATAGATAGATAGATAGATAGATAGATAGATAGATAGATAGATAGATAGATAGATAGATAGATAGATAGATAGATAGATAGATAGATAGATAGATAGATAGATAGATAGATAGATAGATAGATAGATAGATAGATAGATAGATAGATAGATAGATAGATAGATAGATAGATAGATAGATAGATAGATAGATAGATAGATAGATAGATAGATAGATAGATAGATAGATAGATAGATAGATAGATAGATAGATAGATAGATAGATAGATAGATAGATAGATAGATAGATAGATAGATAGATAGATAGATAGATAGATAGATAGATAGATAGATAGATAGATAGATAGATAGATAGATAGATAGATAGATAGATAGATAGATAGATAGATAGATAGATAGATAGATAGATAGATAGATAGATAGATAGATAGATAGATAGATAGATAGATAGATAGATAGATAGATAGATAGATAGATAATGAAAGAAATTGCTTGTTACAAGCAATATATTCATTATTCACATGTCACCTAAAACATTTTATGGAGAGCTATGAAAAAAGTGGTTTTGTATGGGAATGGGTTAAACTAAATGGGTAGGGTATAATATGTTAAGGAATTAAATATGCACAGATTTATCATTCAAAACTAGTGAAGTCGAGACACTCGAGCTTTTTCATTTTTTTTACCTAAGTATTCTATTAGGCAGTAAGAGTTTTTGGACGAAAGACATTTTTCTCACAGCTACACAATCCGACTTTTGAGTGACACCCAAGAAGAAGAGAAATCAATAAGGCATCGTAGAAATGACAAAAATACTCGAAACAAACAATTACTTCATTATGTGCAATGTTCTCTACATGGAAAGACCATGAGCCACTTCTTATTAAGCTTAATTTTAACTGATGTTCGCAACTTCTTTAACCCTTTCCTGTTTTGAATTTTTTTAGACCTGTCCAATTTCAAAGGTTTTGCAGACGACAATATATGATGGATTTAATTTGAAAAATAACCATTCAGTAGGGTAAAAAATATTGTAAAAAAGAAGAAATTGCTTGTTACAAGCAATTTCTTCTTTTCCCACAATATTTTCTGAAGTATAAAATCACAAGGACGTAAAAACCAGTGATTGTACAGTAAAGGGTTAAAATCTGACCAATCTTAACTTTGTTTTCTTGTCGAGGGCTTAATTCGACAAGGCAAGCCTTTAACTATTCAAAGGTATTGTCATGCGTGAATAAACTGTATTAACCCCAAGCCCATTTATCTTTGACAAGAGTTTCTACAAATGTGAGATTAATTTACAATGGGAAATCAATTACAGTCAATCAGATCACCTCTATTAGTCGACCACTTTTATAAAGCGATCATAATTAAAATTCCCTTTCCAAAAATTCTACACATTCAAGAAATGGAAGAATGCGCTACAAAGAAATACCGCAAGTAAAATCTTTATTATCTTAACTCATTAGACGAGACGTTTCTAATGACTTGAGCATGAACAGAACAGTAAATAATTGAGTAAGGATTCTGCAATAATTCATGTATATAAGCAAATCGATCCATCATAATCATGTAAAAGCATGTTAAGCAACTATTCTCTTCAGCGACCACAATTTGGCCGTCCGTTTGAGTGGTCGGTAAATACAGGTGTACAGTACAATAGCATTAAGCGCATCACTATAAAAAGGGAAACTCCCAAGTCGAATAACAACACTAAAAGTGAACTCTTTTTTCAGCGACCATTCAACAGACAGTCAAAAAAGTGGTAGCTTACGAAAATGGTCGTTTAACACGCACTTTATGAAATATTTTAAAGTGCAATGCGATTGCAGACATAAGTTATTACAGACTTTTTCGCCAAATCCTATTTTGTAGGGACAGGTTAAAACGATTGTAATGAATTCCAACAACATTGGATCTAAGTATGATAGCAATACAAAGCCATACCATTTAGCAAATACGGTCAGCCCTTTAGGTGAGCTTTACTTTTCGAAAAGGGGTTTCGATTGTGGTCAATACAAGGGAGTAGTCGCTAAATAGAGGTTGTCGTATATGGGCATGACTGTCTGTATTTTAAAAAAGAGATAGAACCATTTTTTCCTAATCTTATCCACTGAATAGCTAATGAGGTAGAATAACCATTCTAGACTCGGTAATAGGGAAAAAAATCAAAGTATTGACAGCACTGCAAGCTAGCAAAGCATGGTTTGTTAAGTAATCTTCTTTGTCAAAAGTTATCATGATAAACAATCGAGGTTAAAGTAACCAATGAATTAACATATTCACACACACTCCCTCCTTTTTTCGCCCGGAATAGTTCCGGAAAACAATCTGGAAAATGAAGAATTTGCTTGTTACTTCATTTTCCGCATTGTTTTTTTCCAAGAGAGATAATTATTTTAAAATTACAACAATATAAAATTGTCGTCTGCAACTTCTTTGAAGATTCTGAAGAGTCAATTTGAACACGGTGTGCTCAAGTAAGCGTAAAATACCTAGTAGATGAACTTGCAGACATAATTTGCAATATTTCTGAAATACAAAAGAATTACTTTTTACGGCGTAGACTTCAATGAATTTAGTGGTAAAGCCTCCAGTGGCAGTTTGCTCTCGTTGAGCTCTGGGAAGACCTCAAAATTTTATCTGTTAACTTAAGCTATCAAAGCTGACGCTTTGCTAGCTAACAAAAATGAATGAATAAATAAAAAAAAAACTTTAGATGGAAATTTCTTCTTTTCCTCAATGTTTTCCGGTTTTCGTTTCTTGAGTGACGTCAAAATGTGACGTCCTTTTATAATAATTGAAAATCCCAATGTTTCGATAACGTCACATTTGACCTGTCGCTGGCCCCGCCCACTTACTCTGATAGGAAGTCCCGCTTCGATTTTAAACGACGTTATTTTGCAAAAGATATAGCCAGTAGCATGTAACAAAGAATTAGTATAGTATAGTTGATTGGTAACTTGAACAAGCTGTATTTACAACGTTTAAGTCGCCAAACCAACAAAAATGGTGAAGGAAAATGAAGGCCTATGACGGAGTTCAAATCTCGATTCCGGACTAAGTGAATGATGGGAATGCTCGATTTATTCCTTGATTGACAGCCGCGATTTGGTAAATTGTCTCATTATTGCTACGCCACTTAAGAAAAATGCTTTAGAAAACATTGTGGGAAAAGTGCTTGTAATAAGATATCCACAAAAAGTACACTCTTAAAATAATTCATGATATAAAAGTTGTCGTTTTTAACTACTTTGAATTTGGATAAGGCTAAAATTGTAGTGATTGGTCTGTACATGGAAACAGTTGTAATTGTGACAGTTTTAACCCTTGTCATGCTGTATAAATTACCTTACTGAATTTCTGTTAGATCAAAGGACTGAAAGCACTGATAGAACTTGTTGTTCAAAAATCAATATTTCTTTTAGAAATAAACCTCATAAACAACTCGGGAAGGAAGAGTATGAGCAGCAGGTGTAGACTAAGATCAGCCTGCACATAAGCGCAGTCTGATCTTAGTCTACACCTCCTGCCAAAACCGGAATATTCCGGGTTCAGCATGTCAAGGGTTAATTATGTCAACGTTTGTTTTTATTTGTGTTGAATCAGAAAGATAGTCTATATATTCATAAAAATAAAAATAAAAATAAACAACAAGAACATCATTTTTTGTCCCGTGGCTGGATCGCACCACTTATATATATATATACCAGATTTTACCCGTTTCGTTCATTCTTTGTACTTCCTCTATCGTGTCTTCATCTGTTTAGCGAAAGCTGTATAGTGCTTAGTATTGTTATTTTTCTAAACATTAAAATACATTTAATCGTTTTATTAAAATCATCAATATTATCATTTTTGATATTAATGATATAGATTTATCGGAACTATTAGTGAAGATTTTAGTATCATTTATTACTATCATAGTGGTTTTATCGTAATCCAATATCGTAAATTTAGTAAAATTATCACAGATAGTATTAAAGTAAACAGAAACTGGAGTTAATTTTTTTTTTGTATCGAAAATGGAGCTTTTTATTAGTAAAGGAGTTTTGTTTTTATTTTATCAATTTATTTATCTATTTTTTTTCTGTTAACAAGGGCTAAATATGATGGATTTTGACTAAATGTGTGTCGCTTGTGTTGAATTGATTGAATACTCTCCGAAAAAAGTTGTATGTGGACAAAAACGTCAAAGAACAAGAATGCAGGGTCAATCGTAATTACTATAATAAAGCGGTAGTTACTACTTTTAGTCGCTTTTTTAGACTATACGTGTGATCCATAAAGATATTGTCTTAACCTTCGATAGTAGACAAAAATTTTAGACTGTTCTGATTTGACAGTAGTTGCAGACGATATCTGGATTTGTGCCGAAATTTGAGAATAAGTATGAAATAGGGTAGAAACCATTGCGATAAAATAAGCAATTGATTGTAATAAGCATTTCTTGTTTTCACACAAAGTTTTCTAAGATCGTATTTCTTCTTTGCGTCAGGATACGTCATTTTATGGTCATTAGCTTTCAGATTTTGATCTGACTCGAGTTTACAAATAGTACAGTTTACCAATTGACCAATCGCTGGACAGGAGATCCCGCTTCGATATGAAATTGCATTATTTTGAAGCATTTATGGGAAGTAGCATGAAAGAAAACAGTAGAATGGTTGGTTGACGACTTAAAGGTCATAACTACATCTTAAATAAGCTTTAGTTACGACCTTTAAGTCGCCAAACCAACAAAAATGTTTCACACAAATGGCGACCAATTTTGGAGTTCAAATCTCAATTCCGGTATAAATGAATAATTGTCAATAAGAGAGCTTTGGAGAGCTGCATGCTTTTTTTTTTTTTTTTTTTTTGGTTGTTGTTTTTTTTGGTTTTTTTTTTTTTTTTTTTTTAAGACAGCGTCGGCGTTTTTCAAAGAAATTCAATTAATATTTTTTTCCTCATTCCTGAAAGTCAGATAGTTTTGTTGTTTTTTTTTCATTGAGGTATGACTCTTAAAACCTAATCACATTTTATGATTACGCAAATATGATTCATACATTAGTGAGAAAAAATTTAGATTAATGCCTGGATGAAAACAAAACAAAAAAAATCTCCTTAAGTCTTAGTGTTTGATACAATCAAGCAAAACAAAGCGCTTGAATCTTTAGAGAAGAAACTAAAACTGAATTATATAAATATATATATCTTTTTCCGTATATAATTATCCGTATTGTATTTTTAATACTTTGGATATATATATAAATGTAAGCTTTAAGACTTTTTTTAGCAAATGACAAAATAATAACAACGAAACGGTTGGCCGCTCACAGACTGAACCAATACATGTTTAATAGAAGTATCCAACTGTATTCTTGATATGTGCTCGTTGTAGAAGACAGGGGTAACTACGTAGGAAAACAAAAACAGACAGACAAACAAACAAACAAATATATATATAACAAATATATATATAACAAACTTATATACAATTATATAACCATAATAGACATAATTCCATAATAATGTTGAAACAGGCACCGACATATATTATCCTGTGGTACTTAATGATTTTGTTGCCGTCTTATGTACGTAGTTTCAACGTAACGTTTAAATATGGTTCTACAACATCAATACTCATTGATCACGTTTGCTCGATCAATGACACCATAGAGGACGCCAACCTAGACAGCGATCTTCATTGTTCCTATTCGTGTACCTCTGACGTCACATGTAGGTCTTTCTTCTATCACCATAACGACAAGAAATGTGTGACGTGTGATGACGTATATCTTGACACGTCTACCCTTAGTCCCTACAAATGGATGGCGTATTACATACTCGAAAACGGTAAATATCGTTTCATCATTTATATAGATACATGAAATAGATTGTTTGTTTTTTGTGTTTGTTAGATCTTGTTAGATCGTTTGATAAGTAGAACGCTCGCCGCCCTTGGTACGACAAGATGCGTTCAATTATACTCCTCTAGTTCTCGGATTCTAGCATTGTGCGAGTTTAAAAAACAAAACAAAACAAAAAAAAAAAAAAACCGATCGCAAAAACAATTTTGAAGTAAAGCTTCCCAAAACTTGTTTCAGAAAAAAAGGAAAGTGGAAATGATAACGCATACTCTTGATACACATGTTACTTGTGCAAAAAGGATGTCAGAAAAATTTTATCAAATGTTTAACAATGAACTATATCTAGGTCTCAATAAAGGGCCCGACTTATCGCTGATGTTAAAACATCTTGAATGGTCTTAAAGAAACTAGGGATTATTCGTGTTAAGAGACCGACTCGCACACACACAAACAAACACACACACAACAACAACAACAACAAGAACAACAACAAAAAACACTTACACACAGATAGTTTAGCTTTTTTATATATATATACATATGTCCACACAAAAACAACTATAGATAAAAGGAACTGAAAATAATAATCAAAAAATGATGAAGTAATATATTAAAAAAAGACAAAAAACCAAAAAAACATGAATCTGAATTTCCCAATGAAGCCTATGTCTGAAGTTTCAAGAAATATGGACAGGTTTAGAAGATATGAAGTAAAATACAGATGTTACAAGAATATCCATCATCTTGACAAGACCTGAAAAGATGAGAACTGTATCAATATCTGACGGAGAGACTAACGAACACATAGCTTGTGGACTATATTCTCCCATATATGTATTTAAATAATAAAAGCTCACCGTCTTAACACATTATTTCTAAGATTCAACAATATCTTATCAGTCATATCGGAACAGCTAACGATGGATTCCTGTTTTTTCTCACATCATTACTACCACTACATCCTTCCGAGCCCCAAGCTGCTCACCCCATTTTGGTTTACGATTAACCACTCATTTCTGGGAGACAAATGTCGGAAAAGATATTCGCCGCGGCCGGGGATCGAATCCGAAACCTCATGACTAGGAGTTCTACTCGCTACCACTGCGCAATCATCACGACCCTTTGACTAATCACGGCTGTCAATCAAACAATCAATCGATCAATCAAATGTTTTAACCAGAATTGCCTTTTGAACTCCAAACATTACCGTGAAACATTTTTTGGTGTGACTTAAACGTGGTAACTACAGTTTTTTCAAGCTGTAGTTACGACGTTTAGGTCGCCAACCAACTATTTCATCTTTTTTGTTACATGCTACTGGTCATATATTTTGCAAAAACATGGTTTAGTACAGCAATAAAGTAACGGAGTCAGTGAGCGCGGCAAGCGGAGTCAGGAGTCTTGCAATGGCCAGTTATCCTCCAACCTATAACTGCTTCATCAAGTATGCGTATTCTTTTAATCACTGCTCGTTCTTTCTCGCTTAAAAGTCAGTACATATTTATAACCCAGCATTTTGTTCTTTGTCAGGCCAATACCGAGGATTTTTATCTCGGCCCGACCTTAGCTCCGATATCTGACGTGTATCGGAAATGCGTCATCGTCGGCAACTGATTTGGGACCGATTTTGGCTAATTTTAAAATATTTCCACCTTAATATGTTTGTATGTTCTCTATATATTGGTGATTTGCGGTCATGTTTAACTTGTAAGGTACAATAAAACTAATATAACATGTCACTTGATAAATAGATATTCTATGAATTCGTTGCAAAGGAATTCTTGTTGTTTACTATTACATGAGTGCAGAACAAATTTGCAACTGAATATAGCTTGTTCAATAAAAACAGGGCACTGTGTAAGTGGTCATAGATTACCAAAATATTAAACGAGTCATCTAAATAAATTGAGCGTATGCGTGACATTTCCAACCATTACACAGGTGCGCCAAGTAATGACTCAGATCAGCCTGTGCATCCGCACAGTCTGATCAGAGTCTTCACTCTGCGCTTTGTAGATGGATACTGACCCAAAGCTTCTTTAAACAATCAGCGAATATTCTAATTGCCCCGAATTACTGTCCAGGGTGCTCAATGTGTGCGAGTCACGCACATGCGAAATGGTTGGAAATGTCACGCATAGGCTCATATATGAATGACGCTATCTTGTGTTTTTAATTTGATTTAGATGACGAGTTAAATACATTGAGCTTTTTATGAGCACGCATTTGATATTCTAGTTGTAATATGACATTATTTTCACGGATTCGATAAAATCTTGAACTTCATCGATATTAAGATATTCCACGAAAAATACAACGTCGTTTGCAAAATGACGTAATTACATTGTGTTATATTATTTTAATGGTAACAAAAAGGCACTACCATAGTGCTTTAGCTTGTTTTTGTAGTTATTCAATGAAGCAGTATCACCCATGTAATATCAAAATTATTCAACGAGTTTATTTCACTCCCGAGTCGCAGATCATGTCATGAATATCAAAAGGACGTTAATGTGCAATCGAAAGGGGTCATGCTAAACGTTTATTAGCTTATTAGAGCCTTTTTGTGTATCGTCGGTGTTATTCTAAAACCTCGTAACTACGCCTTGATTAAAGTTTTAGGTACGAGGACTTAGAATACCACTGTCGAAATTTTAAAAACAAGTTTTACCAAAAAATCTAATACCTACCTGCATGAGACCCGATTTCAGCAAAATGCTTAGAAGAATTGTACTATCTATTGATATATTGTTTATATTGATATTTCTTTAACCCCAAAAAATAATCTAATTGTAAAAGCAAATGTTTTACAGGATTTTTCAGTATTTAAGAATCACAATCATATCCGTCCAATACCGGCAAAATTAGTCGAGCTGATAAAAGTCTGATGAGTGCAAGCTTGCTCAGTGGTGGGCGTTACAAATTTTACATTACAGATACAGGGACAAAACAACAACTTCTTTCTTTCTTTAAAAAGTTTAAATTTACCTGAATATTTTGGTCGCGATCCAATTAACGAAGTAATTATTATTATGAAAATGTAAAGAAGTAGATATATCATAAACTCGATGTTTTAACGATAATGCATATATTTCTAGATGTGGCCTTTTTCAGAAATGGCATCGATCGACCGATGGAACAAGTGGTCCGCCTGGTCCTTATGTAGTGCTACGTGTCTACAGGGGACCCGGACACGGACTCGAACCTGTAAAAAGGACACGCTTGGAACTTGCACTGGAGACTCGCTTCAAAATGAAACGTGTAATGAATACTCTTGCACACCTTTAGGTTTGTATAAGTTTAATATGTCCAGGTTAAATTTAACAATTTTCCAATGTCAAAGGACATAAATTTCTAGACACAGAATTTTCCTAATTAACGAATTAGCTTCAATGGATATAGCATTGAACGTTCTCTTTTTCTCTCTTTGTCTCTCCCCCTCTCCCTCTACCCTCTCTCTTTCTTCCTCTCTCTTTCTTTCTTCCCCCATCTCTCTTTCTTTCTTTCTCTCTTTCTCGCATACTCACATAAACCCGTTTCATGAACTAAAAGTGTTTCTTTATCGCGACGAATGACTTCAATCGAAGACAAAAATACTTGACCTAAATAAACCTTTTGGATATCAATTAGGCCTTCCTAAATCATTCTTTACAAATTGTACGGATTTTGTAAGTGTTAATATCGTGCCTTACTTTTTATATTTATCCACAGTACTTGTTGAGGGGAGAAGGTCGTTAGTGTCTAAGCCCATATGTACTCCCGTTTTCCGTTTTTTTTTGTCATCTTACTACTACGAACCTTGACGTATGAAGTCCTTGACTTGACGAGGAACACTATTGATTATGTGTTCAAAGCCTCAAACGACAAGGTCACAAGCTCAAACTTTTTGACCTCCCGAAAGATTAATGTTTACTCATTTATCTTGACAATTTTCTCGTTGGTCGCAGAATAGCTAGAAGATTTTGAGGTAAGCATGTTAGAGGTTAGTGTCATGAGTTGAAGTATTAATGTAAGCTTGTCGTCTTTCTACAGATCACATTTACAGAAACAATCGCTTTCAATAATCGACCAGCATCTATATTCCTAATCCAATAACAAAAGCTTTTAGGAATTTGCAATTTTTGCTAGTGAAATCCTTTGTTGTTGGTTCTCATTAGAATCGTCTAAGTGAGAATTTTCTAAAGATTTCCATCAACATAGGATTAAGTTGGAACCTTGCAAAAAGTTAAATATGAAGTCGAACCGACCCTTCATATTGGCCACAAGAAGTTTATTAGCCTACTTTTTCTCTTTATCGTATTTTGGCCTACCCTACAGTGGTCGCTTAATACAAGGTTAACTGCACAATTTTATTAATCATGTGAGTAGCTAAGGGTGAAATCAGAAAACCTGATGACCTCGAGATCCCCTGGATTTTAGTCAAAGTAGTGATGTCATATTACAGTGAATATTGTCCTAGACGACCATTCAAGGGACCACCAAAAGTGTCAAGTTAAAAAAGTGGTCGCTTATACACTTTGTTGCGAAGGATATAAAGTCTTTATTTGATCGCATACATACGGGTTTCTCGCTTAATCCTATGTGGCTTGCACTCTCTAGAATCGTCTCGATTCTAATGAGCTCCAACAACATATGATTTCCTAGTAATTTTAGGTTTTAGCAACATCCATTCACTTCTGAGAGCTTCTTATTTTACAAAAAAAAAAAAAAAAAAAAAACGATTTCGGTTAAGATCGCTGAAATGACGTGGTTGGGTAATGGACTTGGTCGCCTAAGCAACATCGACTATATATTGTTAGTATGTTGCCCCTTTACAGTACATATCGTCGGTGTCATTCTAAAACGTCGTAACTACAGTTTGAATCAAGCTGTAGTAACGACGTTTTGGAACGACAACGATGATATACTATTCTTTGCTTGCTTATGTTAACAGACAAAATTTTAAGGTAGTTTCAGAGTTCAGCAAACTGCAAGGGGAGGCTTAACAACTAAATCCATTGAATGACTACGCCATATAAAGTAATTTTCGTTTATTTCAGTAATATTGCGAATCTTGTCTGCAACTTAATCTCTTATGCAGTCTTAGCACATATTGAAAATATGGAGCTCATAGTGAGCTTTGCGATCACTGAATGCCCGTCTTGAATCTTGCTTACACTGTAGGAACGAAAGTTTCGGCTCAATCTTGATGAATCAATAAGAATGTTCGTCAGGTCGATTAGATGAACCCTATGAACACTATTGAAATTTCGAAATCCCATTGAAAACACGTGAAAAGGGGTCTTAATGGCATTTCTTGCACTCTAGGGGCCACAAATTCAGCTTGATTTTGATGATTCTGCTTAAGAATGTTTGAAAATTCATAAAGGTTAACCTTCCATTTAAAACTCGGAGAAGGGGGCCCAAATAACAATTCTTTCTACCCTTAGGGGTAATTTTTTTTTATGAAACTTTGTCATTATATTTGAAAGACCTTTGGAAGGTGGGACATCCCAGAAAATAATCCTTATCTCAATTTCTTTGTTTTTACTCTACCGGCAAGATCTTTATCTCATTCGTTATGAAACTTGGCCAGAATGTGTTTTTTTTTAGGTCGTAAAGATGAATCCTGTTTGAAAATGAGACAGCTGAACAGAAAAATCTTTAAATGATTTTTTTTAATTGAAAAAATGACCAATCGTGATTGTCAATCAAATAAACAGTCGACAATGTCATCAATCATTTAGACAGGACGTGAACTTTGAACTCCAACATTTGCTGCCATTTATGTGAAGCATTTTTGGTTGGGTGGCGACTTCAACATCGTAACTACAGGTTATACAAGCTGCAGTTACGACGTTTAGGTTTTTGATTGATTTATTGAATGGGTTTTAACACCGCTTTTAACAGTATTTCAGTCATATCGCGGCGGCTGGAGCGCATAACAATGAATTCCTGGTATTTCTCACACCAGTAGTACCACTACATCCTTTCCTAGCCTCCAGCTGCTATCCCACTTAGGTTTTCGATTATCCACCCATTGGTGAGAGACAAATGTCGGAAAGAATATGCGCCGCCGCCGGAGATCGAACCTATGACACCCTACGATTGAAGATTAGGAGTCTGACGCGCTATTACGGCGGCTATTCCATAAAAAGAAGTTCTTATGTACTATTACAAACTGTGTCTGCAAGATCATCTCCAATGAGCTTACTGTGTTAAAATTAGTCTGATCATAGTGTTCAATATGTGCACTGCTTTGTAAGACCACATAAAGTTACTTTATTCAAATTGTAGAGAACGTCTTCAAAAGCACGCTACTTCACCCCTTCTCACTCAATAGCGCTTTTTAAACATCTCAAGAAAAAACCTTTGAAAAACATTGTGGACAATAAAGAAATAGCTTGTAAGAAACATTTTTCTACCCTACATGGCAAAGACTTTATAAACCCACTAACTTGAAATTATCGTCTGCAACAAAGAAGATTCCTTAACAAATCCATGCTTTGCTAGCTTAAAGTACTTTCTGTACTTTGATTAATACATAATTGATAAATTCTACTTTCTTTTACCAGTACGTTAGATAAACATTTTACCAAGTAAGGCTTATCGAACCAATTATTTCGGGAAGTCAACTTACATCTCACATGTCTAAATTGGAAAAAAAAGTACCAGGACAGTAAGCAAATGATGGTTCGCTCCACACGCCAACTGACTTCGAGAGGATGTTCAAGCTCGAAATTAAAAGGCGTTATTTTGCTAACTTTATGGCCAGTAACATGAAACAAGAAAGTATAATTGTTGGTTTGCGACGGAAACGTCGTAACGACAGCTTGAATAAGCTGTTGTTACGACGTTAAGTCGCAAAACAAGAAAGTACTTCACATAAATCATCTGTCAATGTCGGAGTTCAACAATCACTTTCAGTTTAAATGAACTATTTGATATGTCTGTTGTTTGTTTCATTGACAGCAAATAATTGTGCAGACTGGGCCATTCGAGGTTTCAACGAGACTAGAGATATGATGGTTGACCCAGACGGCGGTGGTACGATATTCAGTGGTGTGAATGTTTACTGTGATCTAGCAAGCGAGCCTGGGAAGGCACTCACAGTTTTACGTAAGCTATAAATAATGACCAATAACCTTCTAAATGTAGCGCATATAAATGAAGGGGTTATCAGATGTCGAACTGAACGAGTCATGGATAACCAGATAAAATTCGAGACCTTCCCGATTGTTTATGTTTTTGATAAACATAAAATGACGAACATCTTTGAGATAAACCGACGAAATTCCTGCACTTTATCGATTTTAATATTTGGCGGAAAATATAATGCCGTTACAGTACATACAATATTTTCAGGGCAACAAAAACGGTAACCATATGCAAAAAAAAAAAAAAATTGTTGTAATGCCTTGGGTCTTAGTGAAGACAACCCATATGGAGTTGAATCATTCTAATGAACCACAACATGAGTATTAACATGTACATGTACAGTAGGCACGTATGTAGAGTACCTGTGGTAAAACTGATGAAATAAGACTCCTTAATATCTTGTTAGACTATGTCTGAATAATAAAGTATTTTTTTCATAGGATGATGCATACTGGTCCACCATTAAAGAGACATCATAAACCTGATTTGAAAATAAATGAAAATCATATAAAATACGGTGTGCACAGAGTCAATAAAAAATCGTGAATTTTACAACAAACTTTATTTTTCATTGATTGATTAATTGGGTTTAACGCCACTTTTAACAGTATTTCAGTCATATCAAGGCGGCTGGAGCACCTACCAAAGGATTCCTGGTATTTCTCACACAAGTGCTACCACTACATCCTTTCCTAGCCTCCAGCTGCTATCCCACGTAGGCTCACGAGTATCCACCCGTTGGTGAGAGACAAATGTCGGAAAGAGTATGTGCCACCGCCGGGGATCGAACCCATGACACCCATGGTTGAAGATTAGGAGTCTGGCGCGCTACCGACTGCGCTTTGACGGCTGCTAACAAACTATTTGAAGAAGGGTTGTTAACACTAAATATTGAATCGAATATGTAGACTATGAATCCAGAAAATATGTTTGAGTACTTTCAGAGATTGTGCCTAAATGGCAGCCAGAAATAGTTGAAAAGTTTTTTAGCCGCGATATCGAGGGGCAGTTTCGAATTACAAAACAGCACAATTGCACTATTGTAATATCACCCATGTATTATCAACAATATTCAACCTAATCCTGTGTATATAATCTGATCAAAAGAGTTATGAGGCCTCGCTTGAGTAATGCATCTTCTGATTTTTTGAGTTCCGAAATTGGGTAAGTTCCCTGTCGTTGTTAAACTCGATTACGGGATATGCCTGACTACCAGCAATGTTGCCTGTTTGCTTTTTAACCATTCCGAACCAATCAACGATATTATTTCTTGTTAAGAGTTTTTCTTATTATCAGTGCTATCTAATACTTGCAAAGCTTAAGGGGACTACATTGTATTTGCTTGCTCACAGCTTGACTACCAGTCGACCTATTTGTCTTTCTATGAGACCAATTTATTGTCTCCCCAGTCTATGGGAGACATGTTGTTTTTGTCTCCTCCGTTTGTCTAGATGAATGCTCGGTAACTGTTTGACCATTTTTTTTCATGAAAATTCATGCACTTGTTAAGAATCACTTCGAGTTTTTCATGACACTTATTTCTTTTCAAAATTGACGCCATGTTCATAGACATTTTCTTCTTGACGAATGCTAGGTAACCACCGGAAAGATGTTGAAGGCACTACACATATTTTTTAAGTATCACAACTACATGCGCATGACAATTTCTTTTTTTTTTCAAAGTGGCTGAAAAAGGGCTGCATGCCATATTGCTCCGTAAATCGACATGCTCGCTAAACGTTAGACCGATCATAATAAAACTTTACACACTTGTTTAGCATAACCTTTATTGTGCATGACATTTTTTTATTATTTTCTAAAACGCCATAAAGGTCAGCGTTTTTAACAATCCCCCATTTAGCCCTGTAAGTCACAATTTTACCATGCAGAGGAATGCTCTGTAACCGTTCGACAGATTTTTGATGAAACTCAAGACTCTTGTTCTGTTACATAACTAGTTATGCACGAAACTTTCTCGCTCTTTTTCTTTCAAAAATTATCTTCGTTTTTAAATCGGCTGTCATTTTCTAGTCCGGACAAGTGCTTTTGATGAAACATGACAAAGCTTATTCAGTACTAATATTAGTAATGCTTGGATTATTTTTTTTAAAATGGCCTTGGCTCCAAAATAGACGCCTTTTTTAAAGTTAATCGACATTTTCTTGTTATTGACTGCCCGTTGTTCGTTGGACACCTTTTGATGAAACTTCACAAACTTGTAAAGTATCACCTGTGGTTTTGTATGACACGTAATCATTTTTTTAAAAATGAGCACAGGTATCAAATTAGCCTCCATTTTACTACTTAAATCAACAATTTCATCTTGTCAAATTGGTCCGGTTTTGATAAAACTTTACACACTTGATTAGCATCATCTTTAGTTATGCGGGATTTTTTTCAAATTGGCCGTCCTTCTTATTACGTAAATTGGCCTGTCATTTTCTGGACGAATTTTCAGTAACCATTGGACCAATCTTGATTCGCACACAATTTCATTATAACCTCTTATTGTCCGGACAAATTCTCAGTTACCAAGAGACTCATTTTGATAAATCGTCACACACTTGTTTACTACCATCTCTTGTTATAAATGGCATTTTTCTGTGTGGCACTTTTATATTTTTTTTTCTAAACGGCCGCCACTTTACTCCGTCATTTGACATTTTCATGACAGGATAACCGTTTGACCGAATTAGATGAATCTTTACCCCCTTTATTTACAGTCGCCTCTTGTGAAATTTCAACCACTTTTTTACTTTCACCTTTGTAGTGCTCGCCTTTTTCTAATTTTAAATGACCACTAACTTTAAAAGGGCCGCCATTTTACTATGTCAATCGACATTTTCTTGTCCTAACAAATGCTCAGTAACCGTTGGACAGCTTTTAATGATACTTCACACTTGCTTGGTTTCACCTCTAGTTATGCAAAACGTTTTCTTTTTTCAAAAGTGCTGCCGGTTTCAAAATTATTGATATTTTATTCCATTAAATGACATTTTCTTGTTAATACGAATGTCCAGTAATCATTGGACGGATTTTCATTAAAAAAAAAAAACATCACTTATTCAGAAGCACTTTTGTTGTGCTGTTCTTCTTTTTAAGCTCACCGCAGCACAACGTGCTCATGGTGAGCTTTTGTGATCGTTGAATGTCTGTCGTCCGTCGTGCGGCGTGCGGCGTCAACAATTGAAGTGTTTACACTGTAGAGGCCACAGTTTTGACACAATCTTCATGAAACATGTTCAGATTAATTGTTAGGTCATGAGGATGAACCATATTGATTATGGGAGGGTTCTATTTGAAAACACAGGAAAAGGGGCCTTAATGACAATTTCTTTGTTTACACTCTAGAGGCCACAAATATGGCTCTATCTTCATGAAACGTTGCAAGAATAATTATTAGGTCATAGACACGAGCCCTGTTGATTAATAGAAGGATCTTTCCGAAAACACAGGAAAAGGGGCTTAAATGACCATTTTCTTTGTTTACACTCTAGAGGCCACAGTTTTGCCCCAATCTTCATGAAACTTGGTCAGAATAATTGTTTGAATATGAGGATGAACCCTATTGATTATGGGAGAGTTCTACTTGAAAACACAGGAAAAGGGGCCTTAATGATTATTTCTTTGTTTACACTATGAGGCCACAAATATGGCTCTATCATCATGAAACTTTTCCGGAATACTTATTAGTTCATAGAGATGAACCCTATTGATTATTAGAATGATCTTTCCTAAAACAGAGGAAAATGGGGCCTAAATGACAATTTCTTTGTTAACACTCTAGAGGACACAATTTTGCCCCAATCTTCATGAAACTTGGTCAGAGTAACTGTTTGATAATGAGAATGAACCTTATTGATTATTGGAGGATTCTATTGGAAAACACAGGAAAAGGGGCCTTAATGACAATGTCTTTGTTAACACTCTAGAGGCAACAAATATGGCTCAATCTTCGTGAAACTTTGCCAGAATAATTATTAGTTCATAGAGATGAACCCTATTGATTATTAGAAGGATCTTTCCAAAAAACACAGAAAAGGGGCCTAAATGACATTTTCTTTGTTTACACTGTAGAGGCCACATTTTTGCCCCAATCTTCATGAAACTTGGTCAGAATAATTGTTTGAATATGAGGATGAACCCTATTGATTATTGGAGGATTCTATTGGAATACACAGGAAAAGTTGCCTTAATGACAATTTCCTTGTTTTCACTCTAGAGGCCACAATTTTGGCTCAATCTTCGTGAAACTTGGTCAGAATAATTGTTAGATCATAAGGATTAACCCTATTGATTATGGAAAGGTTCTATTGGAAAACACAGGAAAGGGGCCTTAATGACAATTTCTTTGTTTAAAGTCTAGTGGCCACAATTTAGGCTCAATATTCATAAAAATGTTACTTAATATTTCTACATAGTGGAAAACATTTGGTGTTTGTTAAAAACAAATTCTAACATTGGTATCCCTCGACTCTACGGATTGTTCTTGGTTTAAATTTAGTTTAACTTCACTTTTAATAGTATTTCAGTCATATCGCGGCGGCAGGAGCTACTAACCATAAATTCCTGGTTTGTCCCACACCAACCCTACCATTACACCACCTCCAAGCCTACAGTTGCTCACTGAATTAGGTTTACGATTATCCACCCATTTGTAGGAGACACATATCAAAAGGAATATTTGTTGCGACCGGAGATCGAACCCTGAACTTAATGGTTGATAGTCCGACGCTCAACCAACTGTGGCATGGCCGCGGCCCTACGGATGCTGAAAAGATTCAAGAAAAATATACGGCCTGAATGGGGCTTAGTATTCCATTAGATATTTGTTTGATATGATTATAAAATGATAATATGTTTTACGTTATTTATGCTTGATGTGGAAAAGTTAAACGCAAAAGAATATTCTTAAGGCAGAGCACAGGGATTTCGTTTACGCTTAACTTCCCCATTAAACATCGTTTAAGCGTACATAGCTAAAAACAAAACACTGTAATATCAACTATTACACGCTCCTTTTCCATAACATAGCATTATTCCTTAAAATTTTTGAAAAAAATAAAGAATTTGTCATTAGGAGATTTTCACCGATTAAGTGAAAATCCAATGAGGTGACCTTCACATGAAGTCATGTGACCATTTTGGATTCGCCTTTTCGCATACTATTTACTAGGCATCTATACGGCATGTGATGGATTGGATTTTAGCCAAATCAGTGGCGATAAGTTATTTTTCCTCGAAACATAAAATAAAATCAGATGAGTGGTTTGCTACAACCCTTATCGATGCTTTAGAAATTACTATTTGTTTATAAGTACTAAGACATATGGTTTTATTATTAGCATAATTGTAATTATTATGTTAGATTTACCTCGATTATTTGAAGACAAACATATTCAAGAAAAATTATGACATGATGATTTAGTGATTGTCTTATCAATTTATCGATTGTGAGTATATCATTCGCATTGATTTCTTCGTTGGCTTTTAACGACCCATACGGCGGTATACTTTCGATTCTGTCGTCGTAGTGTAAAGGTTGGTAAGCGATTGCATTCTTTAAACATACGAACTGCTAAGTGGAAACATGTATATCAAAAGCTTATCTAGCCTATACGATTGTTCCACTGTATCTGAAGATAGAGTAGTACATATGTATTTCGTCGTTAATATGTTGTGCCCAATCTTGAGAATATGCCCATTCTTAAGAACGGGCAGACACATTTTGCCCATTCTTAAGAATGGGCGTCCATTCTTAAGAATGGTCAATACAGTTTGTATATGTTACCGAACGCGTTTTTTCGATCAATATCGACCAATATATTATGAATCGACCAACCAGTCGTCAATCAATTGCTAGATTAACCATTCAATAAATAAATGGTATATTTAACCGTGCGGGTTGACAAACACAAAGTGGAGAGTTTTCACTACTACAGAACACAATTTTGTCGCATTTCTCTACCACATTCGGAGCAGCTCGCACCCCGAGATAAAAAACAGGTTTAATTTTTTAACTTTTACAAGTTCCTGTTCCAAACTGGACTCTAAATACTTTAAATAGTAAAATATTTATCACCTTGTGATAGATAACGCAATGTACTCATGATCCGTCAGGTCGTACCTGAACTATTTCGTACCGTTTATGTTGGGTGGACGTATTGTATCTATCGCTAGATTTATACTCGCTGTTTTATACTTTAACCCTTCCTTTAGTGTACAATCCCAGGTTTTTACGTTCCTGCGATTTTATACCTGACAAAACATTGGGGGAAAAGAAGAAATTGTACCAAGCCAATTTCTCCTTTTTCTACAATAATTTTTACCTTGTAGGATGGTTGCTTTTTAAATTGTACTCTCGTTAAATTGTCATCTGCAACTTCTTAGGATTTGTACAAATGTAAAATTTAAAAAAAAACACAGAAAAAACAGGAAAGTGTTGAGTGCTTTTATGCAAGGGATGGTTATAGGCCTAATTCTAGAACTGTTGCCTTTACTTTTTAGCTAGCAAAGCGTCAGCTTTGATAGCTTAAGTTAACAGACAAAGTTTTGAGGTCGTCTCAAAGTTCAGCGAGTGCAAACTGCCACTGGAGACTTCACCACTAGATCAGATAAATGCCTACGCCGTAAAAAGTAGTTCTTCTGTGTTTCAAAAATATTACAATCTCTGCTTGCAAGGTCATCTCCTAGGTATTTTAGCTCACTTGAACACATCGTGTTCACAATGACTCTGATCAGAGTCTTCAAAGAACTTGCAGACGACAATTTCAGATTGTTGATTTTTTTTAAATATTTATCGCTCTATGTAGAAAACAATGTGGAAAATGAAGAAATTACTTGTAACAAGCAATTTCTTCATTTTCCACATTGTTTTCCACAACTATTTTAAGGGGCGTTAACAGGAGGAATTATGTGGGAATAGGTTAACTCCTTGGATACTTTAACCTCGTTTCTTTACAATGATAACGTTTGACAAAGAAGATTACTGAACAAAACAATGCTTTGCTAGCTAACAGTACTTTCAATACTTTGATTTTTTATTAATGTAGTGACATTGTCCTATTGCACCATATAGGGATTTGAAATAACATTTGATTAAGCCATAGCCCGGGTGGTAGGGTATAATGTCTATGTGGGTCCACCCTGGTCCAAATAAAGACCCAGGTTCTGCAGTTAAGGAAATTATGGAATTGTCAATTAATGCCTGGGAGGTAGTGTATAATATGTGTGTAGGTCCACCCAAGTCGAATTATGAACCCGGGTTTTGCAGTTAAGGCAAATTATGATAATGACAAAATGAATGAATTTGAATAGTCTTCTGAATGGTATAGATCAGAACGGAAATGGTTTGATTTTGTGCTTTGAAAGTTTTGAGCAGGTTGTATTAAATTCAAAATGCTTGAGCTAATGTTTTAATCAAATTGCTTTGAAAAAAAAATGATTAAAAAAATGATATAAACCATAAAACATCATGTTTCATTCACCAAATCAATTGAAATCAGTTGTTTTATTTCAATATCAGGTATCACAGCCTCCTTTAGGACCTGACTGAGGTAATCGCTTCCACCAAAAGGTTGACATTTAAAAAAAAACACTTTCAGACGTTAAAAACATGAAAAATAAGACCCATTAAAACTGCATTTCAATAAGTCACACTGTCACTTAAGTTTTGTCTTGATTTATTGATTGATTGCATGGGGTTTAACGCCACTTGTAACAGTATTTCAGTCATATCGCAGCCGCTCAGAGCACCTAACAATGGATTTCTGTTATTTCTCACACCAGTACGACCACTGCATCCTTACCTGGCCTCCAACTGCTATTCCACTTAGGTTTACAATTATCCACCCATTGGTGAGAGACAAATGTCGAAAGAATATGTGCCGCCGCCGGGGATCGAACCCATGGCATCCCATTTTGAAGTTTGACCGAAGATAAACAATAGCAACACATATTTATTGAACTGACTTCCCTTACATTTTATTTTAAGCCACTTTTAAAAGTATTTCAGTCATATCATGAAGGCTTGAGCACCTACCCCTAGATTCTCTCATAGTGCAACAACAACATCCTTTCTGTGCCCCCAGCTGCTCATTAGACTTAGGTTTACAATTATCTACCCAATTGTGGGAGGCAAATGTCTGAAACGATTTTTGTCCAAGCCGGGATTGAATTCGCGACCTCGCAACTGGGAATGGCATATGTTACTAACTGTGCTATGGACGCAGTCCCCAAAAGTTATATTGTCATAGGCAATATACATGGCAATGTGTTACAGTGTTTTCAATAGTCTTTATTTAACGCAACAAAATGTGAAGATGAGTGGGAATAGGTTCAAGAGCACATGCCAATTGAAATGCATTGTACAATCCAGGTAGCTCAGTTAGTAACACACTTTTTGCTAAATTCACAAGTTGTGAGTTTTAGCCCAAGCTAAGCTATAACTCTTTCTGACATTTAATTTTGATAAAAGTCTTTTTGACATGGTCCTTTCTGTATCTCTCTCCAATGTAAAATATAAGTGGTTATAAGTAGTTCCCTAAGTAGATGAGCATTTGGTGGCCAATATCGTTTGTCCTGGATTCACTATTGAGAAGAATGACAAGAAGCCATTGTAAGGTGACCAGTTTCTGCATAATAACTGAATAACTGTTGCAATGGATATTAAGTGAGATACAATCAATCCAAATGAAATGGATTTAAATCTTTGCAACAAGGAATTAAACCTACATGTTTTAACCCATTATTATAGATTGTACAGTTGTACAGATTAGCTCTTTACTTTTCCAGAATTTAAACAAACTTGTCTCCTAAAAGGTGAAGAGATAGATTTAGAGAAAAAGTTGTTATTTTCTTCACTTACATCAATGTTTTACACCCTTCACTATAGAATCATCATAATTTCCCAATATATAACAAGTTTTCTTTAACCCATTTCCAGATGGCAAAATTTTAGACTGGTCTGAATCGAAAGGAGTTACAGAAGACAATATAAAGTTTATGAAATTTTAGATTTTTTTAACTTACTAGGTAGAAAACATTGTTGAAAATTAAGAAATTGGATGTAGCAAGCAATTTCTTCATTTTCCACAATGTTTTCCAAATTGTTTTTCTTGAGGGGCATCAAAAATTGTGACTGTAAGGGAATGGGTTAAGATCTGTTTTGTACCATTCCAAGATATGCCCTGGTATTTATTTGTCCTTCGGCAAGTTGCCTTGAAAAATGTACTTTTTCCCAAGAAAATAAACCTGTCATGTCAGACAAATGGGCATGTGAATTCCACACCCATGAGTTTGGACCATCAAACCTTGGTGAAGAAGAACAATTTTTCAAAGGGGTCTTGCATTGCTAGCAAGAAGTCAAGGACTATGGCTTTGAATCCCAGCTGCACCACTGGTCATGTGGGTTTGTCCTTGGGCAAGACATTTCAGGGCTCAAGCCTAGCACTAGTAGTACGTAATAAATAAGTGAACTTTACTGTGAAAGAATATTCAGAGTGGCATTAAACTTAATTCAAACAAAACCTTTCTTAACTCTTTACAAAGTTTAAGACTTGCTTTGTCAAAATTCAAAAAAGTTGTAGACAACAATGAAATTAGAGTGCAATTTGAAAAGTAACTAACCCACAGAATAGAAACTATAGTTGGAAAAGAAGAAATCGCATGTTACAAGCAATTTCTTCTTTTTCCAAAATGTTTTCTCAAGTATAAAATCTTAAGGACTTATAAAGCAGGGATTGCACAGGAAAGTGTGAAATAAAAGAATATGCCTATTAAGTACATACAAATTCTTTGCAGCCTAATAAGAATTAATACTTTCAGACTCAACAAAGATGGTCAGTAAATATGCTCTCCACACGGAGTTAATTGCTACAAGGTAACATCTGCTGTGTTGACTTGATCACTCATTTATCAATGTTGTCAACACAAAGTCTATTGTTTTTCAGATTTTAATTTCAAGTTTATATTACCCAAATGAAATGCAATGTCATTGACATCACTGTTCATGCAAACAATCAATATCTTGTATCCATTAAAGGGGTGATCAAAAGCAATCAGTCGTTTAGCTCACCTGGTCACAATATGCTCGTGGTGGGTTTTTGTTATCCTTTAATGTCGGGCATAAATTCAGCAATAACAATTAAGCTTTCACAATTTTGGTGGGTTTTCCCAAACTTACAGAAATTATTAAATGGTCATTAGGAAGATCCCTTTCGATTTTGATGACATTCCATCCTATTTCACAGGAAAAGTGTTCTTAATGTCAGTTTTCTCTTTACAATGCAACAGGTGCTTAATTTTGGCTCGATCTTTCTCAAACTTGCTGCAAGTGGTTATATAGTAATGAGGAATATGACAGCTCATCACAACATGCATCATATGGCTCTCACGTATGGTCATAGGATCTGTTATGTGCCAATGTTGTATTAAAAGTGGAACGTTGTAATAGATGTAGCTTGTGGTTTTACATGTGTGAGAAAGGACAGGAGCCATGGTTAGGTGCACCAGTCATATGATATCCATGTATCAGAAATACTGTTGAAAGTGGCCTTAAACACCATTCAACAAATAAACCTTGATGACAATTTCCTATAACTACAGCTATACAAGTTTTGCACATTTTCTTACATGCAAGGAAGATCCTTGTATTGAATATCATAAAAAGGGGCCTTTACCCTTTCCTGTTTGTCAAAATTTAAAATTGTTCAATTTGAAAGAAGCTGCAGACAACGATTAAAAGAGAGTGCAATTTGAAAAGTAACCAATGTACAGGGTAGAAATTATAGTGGGAAAGAAGAAGTTGCTCATTACAAGCAATTTCTTCTTTTCCCACAATGTTTTTGCTAGCATGAAACCATGGGGACCTATAAACCAGGGATTGAACAGGAAAGTGTTAATGACAATTGCCTTGTTATGGCTTACATGTCAAATATCTTGGCTTAGTCTCTGTGTTTTATGCTGCAGGGTAATTCCAAAATTTTTTTTAAGCTATGTGGAAGTCCCAATATCAAATAAAATAGCATATTAAACCAAATATCAAGAGAAACTCTGCCATTCATACAGGTTAACAAAATGTTAGACTGATCCAAGTTAAAAGAAGTTACAGACAACACTTTCATCAAGACTTAAATTATGATAATCTTTGTCTTTTGGGTAAAAACTTTGTAGGTAATGAAGAAAATGGCTTATAACAAGCAATTTCTTTGTTGTCCACAATGTTTATCAAAGCTTTTAAATGACAGGCATCAAAAAGTGGAATGGTGTGGGAATGGGCTAGGTGAAAATATCCTAGCAACTCAAACCCATTATCACACAACAAATTTTAGACTGGTTCTAAATGATAAAACTTACAGTTGACATTTCAAATCAAACTAAGATTTGAAAGTAACTGCCAAATAAAGTAGTAAACATCTGGGGAAAAGGAGAGATTACTTGTTACAAGCAATGTCTCCTTTCCCCTCAAAGTTTTCTGTGATCATATTTTCTCAGTTTGCCAAAGAGCAAAATTGTCTGGTCATGGGTTAATTTGTCAAATTTGTAGAAAGAATCATAATGCTAACAAAATAATTTTTTCCATCAAATATCAAGTAAAAAGGGTCTTAGTATCTATAACAGCTTTGAAGCTCATTTTATACTTTTATGCCCCTGCATCGAAAGATAGGGGGCATATTGTTTTACCTTTGTCCGTCTGTCTGTCATTGAGTCTGTCTGTCTGCAAAACTTAACCAAAAAACTTAACATTGCCAATTACTACCAGCATATTCAAAATACATCTCCATAATACGCATCTCCTCATTTCAAAGTCAAGGTCATGTGATAAGGTCAAGGTCACATACCAAGATCAAACCAAAAAAAAACACTCATGTACGTTGGAGGCAATGTGTTTCAAAAACACATCTTGTTTGCCTGTACATTTTTACACCTTTAAGATATTTATATGGTCATCTTAATGACTCTTTACTCTTAATACTGTAATTGAATACCAAGGGTTCATCGCAAAACTGTAGTAACTCTGATTTTGGCAAATTTTGCAGGAGAGAGGAAAAAACATTCTCATTTTTTCATTTCTAATTTACTAAAGGAAAAATTCTGAACATATTTTCCTTTTTTTCATTAAAAGAAAATATTAAAGAAAAGAAATTGGAAAAAAAGTTGTATATAATGAGTTATATGTATATGTGTGAGTTACTACAGTATTGCACTGAAACAGCTCTAAAAGATTCATTGCATTACTGTAGTAACTACAGGTACTACTGTATTGCATACTAATTCTGATAAATTTTATGAAAAAAAATATCTGTTCAGTAATGAAGTAAAAGATTAATAAAGCTTATTGAATTGAGATGCCTGGATCAAAATTATATGCATTGTTGATAGGTTACTTGAAGATTGTTACAGCAGCTTGAATATCTTGCTGTAGTTACATAGTTTTGATATCCCTCAGGCAATATAGAATCTAACTTATATTAGCCTAACATCAACCTTGCCTACTAATTCTTGCAATAACAAAATCCAAAATAAGTATTTCAATACAAAAAAAATATTTTATTAGTTTGCTTTTGGGACAATTCTAACTCTGGCTGAAGGGGATTTGTCATTGCGTTGACTCTGTCATGTCCCAATTAAATAGTTTCTTATAAATTTTCCACAGAAAATATTTGATGGATTTA
This sequence comes from Fragum fragum, assembly GCA_946902895.1. Lineage (NCBI taxonomy): Eukaryota > Metazoa > Mollusca > Bivalvia > Cardiida > Cardiidae > Fragum > Fragum fragum. The sequence continues at coordinate 4,556,648 of OX336383.1, read as the reverse complement.
AAACAAATTTCACAGGGATTATCCTTGGGTTACCCTTTTTCCTGATTCCTCATGTTAATCTGAAATGATTTTTCTTTATTGGCATAAAGTAATTATGTTTAGTGAAAAATCCTTTTATCAGAACCTTTGGTCAGGTTTCAACCAAATTCCACATCAATAGGTCTTGGAAAAGCTTTCTCATATTTCTGAAAACATGGCTTTTATATACAAGAAAGATTCTTGGGTGATCCCTTATAACGCAGATCCCTTATTATAACCAATAAAAAACAACGGGAGCTTTTATAGGCCAGGCTTAATTCTATGATTCTGATGCTTTTTTTTTCATTTAACCTATTCCTACACAATAACACTCTAGGATGCCCCTCAAGAAAAACAATTGGGAAAACATTGTAAAAAATGAAGAACTTGCTTGTTGCAAGCAATTTCTTCATTTTACATTATGTTTTCTACCCAAAAATTTTAAAAGAAATTTAAAATTTCTCAGATTTTAAATTTTTGTCTGCATCTAATTTAAATTTGGACCAGTCTTAAATCTTGGCATCTGGTAATGGGTTAAATATGAATTTTTATTCCTCATGGATATGATACATTTGCATTTGGCCTGTAAAAATAGCTTATTTTATATTCACTTGCCAAATATTTAAATACTACCTTTCTTTTTTATTTGTTTGTAGTTCAATGCTATTTTCAACTGTAACTCAGTTATATCAGGGCAACTGATGCACCTAACCATGGCTTCCTGTTGTTTTCCATACCAGAACTTGAACATTCAAGGAGCTACCATATAATGTCAATGAGTACATGTACTTTTCATTTGGCCATTGGTGAGAGACAGATTAATCACACATGCAATGACACATGTTGAAAATGAATATAGCTGATTTGTGGTTCAAACTCATGACCTTTGGATTCAGGATCAAAGTGTGTTACTGACTAAGTTAACTGAGTTCAGATTTTTTTTAGCTCACTGTACAACAAGGTGCTCATGATGGACTTTTCTATTGTTGAATGTCCAGATTGTCCTCTGGTTGTGTGTTGTTTGTCATCCATTGTCAATTCAGTGTTACCCCTCTACGGGTCACAATTTTGGTGCAACCCTACTCAAATATGCTGGATTTTTATGCCCCCTCATCGATAAGATTGGGGGCATATTGTTTTACCGGTGTCAGTCTGTCTGTCTGTCCATCTGTCTGTCCATCTGTCTGTAAAACTTAACCTCCTACTAAACATTTTCCTATAACTTCAACCCTGATGAAGTTGCAATGCTAATACTTGGCATGTAGATATGTCTCAACAAGGCGCAACTGGGGAAGGTTATTTCATCAAGGTCAAGGTCAAAATTTCAACCCTTTGCCCGTTTCTAAAGAATTCTTGTTTAGGGGGCATAGTGTTTCACAAACACATCTTGTTTTTATTGTACTGTTGATGATTTCAATTTTTTTATGTTGAAATTCCACCTAATATCAAGGGGGGGGGAATTGTAATAATGACCATGTCAAGGCTACCGCTCTAACCTTGCAGTTTGGGGTAAATCTTTCTAAAACATGCTGTATTGTCATAGGGATGATCTCCATTCACCCATTTGCAGATGACAAAACTTAAGACTGGTCAAAATTGAAAGGAGTTGCAGACGCCAATTTGAAGTTTATGAAATTTTAGACTTTTTTAACTTTCTAGGCAGAAAACATTGTGAAAATGAAGGAATTGCTTGTAACAAGCAATTTCTTCATTTTACACAATGTTTTTCCCGTTATTTTTCCTAAGGGATGTCCAAAAGTGTCATTGTGTGGTAATGGGTTAAATAATCGTGGTTCCATTCTGCCTATACCAGGTGAAAAGCCAACTTCCTTGTTCCACTCAGCATAACGCTCTTTTGGCTCAAGCCTGCTGAAAATGTATGATTGATGCCTATGGAACATGGTAGCTTTTCATCCATTGTTGCTGGAAAAGGGGCTTTAGTGACTAATTCATTGATACTGCACTATAGATCATAATTTTCAGCTCAACTGGCTAAAAGCCATTGGGTTATTGACATGGCTTGGTGTCTGTTGTGCGTCCAGTAGTCTCTCTGTCCGTAAGTTTTACTGTAAAAATCCTCTAACCAGAGTACTGAACTGGATTCAACCAAATTCACAGAAATGATCCTTGGGTGACATTTCATCAGATTCCTTTAAAGAATTTTGATCAGTTTGAGAACATGGCTTAAATGGGTGGAAACATTGTATGTTGAAAGTTTTAAAAAGCCACTCAGAAACCAGTGGATAGATTTCAACCAAATTTTGCAGGAGGGATACTTGTGTGACCCTGAATCAGATTCCTTCAAACAAATTTGATCAGATTAAAATCGTGTCTTTAATCCATTCCCACACGATGACACTCTCTGTCACCCCTCAAGAAACCAATTGAGAAAACATTGTGTAAAATGAAGCAATTTGCTTGAACCAAGCTATTTCTTCATTTTCCATAATGTTTTAAAAAAAATTGAAAAATTAGAAAATTCACAGGATTCAATTTGTTGTCTGCAACTCTTTTCAATTTGCACTGGTATAAAGCTTTGTCATATGGTTAAGGGTTAATGGGCAGGGCTAATTTCCAAATATTGTGAAAACTTTGAAGAAATTTTTTTCTCAGAAACCAGTTGATTGATTTAATTCTTATTTCACAGGGATGAGCCTTTGGTGACTTTCTTATTGCCATATATGGTAGACAGTGAAAACATTTATTTCTCAGATACAAGTCGACTTATTTCAACAAAATTATCCTTTGGAGACCCTTTAACAGATTTCTTCAATAAATTTGATTATATTAAAAACATGGCTTTTTACTGGTGGGGGGCTAATTTCCAAATATGAAATATATTCTGAAAACTTTAAAATCTTCACTGAATCCTGTGGATAGGGATTTTTAACCAAATTTCACAGGAATGACCCTCAGAATGACTCTTTGTCAGATACCTTCATATAACCTTGGTCAGTTGAAAACATGGCTTTTATGTCCATGGCATAGAATGGATATTTTAAAAATTTTGTAAATACCTTTTTATTTGAATGAATTCTACATACCTTAACTAGACTATTGTAAAAAAGTGAAAAATTTTAAGTGCTTCTGTAGAACTATTTCAAAGAATTCATTGCCAAGATTTATTTGCCAGATATGGCAAAGATAATTCAGTTTATATTGAATTCTGCGGTCGCGGCAATATTGCTTTCGGTAGCATGTCAGACTAATAATCAGCTAGGGTGTTCCAGGTTTGGTCCTGGGTTTGCGGCAAATGTTTCGACATTTGTGGAGGCTTGGAAAGGATATAGATATTGTGTACTTGTGAGAAATACTAGGAAACCATGGTTAGATATATATGAAGTATTGTGCTGTCTTAGAGGCAATGTAATTGTAACTACTCATCTAATCACCCTTTTTGTCCATTATACTAATGAAACATGCCTAAATGTTTGTGTAGTCACCAAAATGACACCTTTATAAAGGATGGTTACTTTAGTAGAATAGATGACACAAGATTGTAAGTGATTTAGCATCACATTGTTACTCTTGTTTGTAACCGATTACCACATAATTTCACTTATCGCCCTGAAGAAATATGATTAAGGAAAATTTGAAGCAAGATGAGCAAATGGCTTGTAACAAGCAATTTCGCCTTTTTGCCAAATATTTTCTACCTTATTTTGTGCTTATTTCCAATTTGAGTAGACTTTGCAAAATTTCCTGCAGCTTAATTCTTTCAGTTATTACATTATCTAACATTTGTCTGGTAATTGGTTAATCCATTCCTACACAAGAAAATTTGACAATGGTCCAATAATTGAAAGAAGTTGCAGATGATAATTTAAACTCAATGAAACTTTAGATATTTCATACTCCTGGTTATAAAACATTGTGGAAAATGAAGAAATTGCTTGTTACAAGCAATTTCTTTATTTTACACAATGTTTACCAATTGTTTTTTTAAGTGTTGTCAAAAAGCGCCATTGTGTGGGATTGGGTTAAAAGTTGTTTTCCTTTACGATGCTGTCCGGTGATCTTGCGCATCTAAGATAACTTCCATAATGTGCAAGTTCACCGGACGCGCAAGATCACCGGACACGCAAGATCACCGGACACGAATGTATCAAGGTGATACCGTTTTTTGAGAGGCGTAAAACCTCTAATTTGTCACGGTTACAATTCGTTGAATAACTTCACACTCTTAATAATGTCACATATGCCTTATTTTTAATCAAAAGACGGGTTTACACGCTGACAGAATTCGGTAGAAACAATCATAGTGACATCGTCATTTCTTAAGGATTGACTGCGTTCCGTCTTCGTGTTTTCTAAGATGGAAGATTGATAACAGAATAAGATTACGTAATATTAGATGTTATTGATCTTACAAAAACAATATGACCATGATATTTTATTTTGCCATGGGACGACCTTTTAAAAAGATTATTAGTTTACCGGAAGTTATATCGAACGACTGTAGTGAAGCCGTATCGGAGTGGGTTTTTCTATAATAACGTTTTATTATGGTATATTACGGTTCACATACAAATTAAATGTTCTAAAATTAATATTTCTTACAGTATTACCAACGAATAGGCCAATTTTCCTATTAAAATCAACGTTTTGCCCATTCTTAAGAATGGGCAAAGCCTTGATTTTACCATCTGCCCATTCTTAAGAATGGGCATTCTCAAGAATGGGCACGACAAATATACATGCTTCGAGAGGGGGGCAGATCTTTCTCAAGGGACCATCATTTTGATCAAATCTTCCCGAACTTGCTCATTGTTTTTTTTTTTTTGTTTTTTTTTTTTTTGTTCTCTTTTTGTTTTTGACAATGCCTTGAACCTTGTGGCAAATAGCTGAAGTTCGACCAAGAATAAAAATCTTTGGGACACGTCCTAGAAATGTGCTAGAGACGACATTTTGTGGTTAAATCCTTCACTTTACTTTGTAAGGCGTGTTATATTTATGTTTTTTTTTAACCAGATTGAAAATAGATGATTAGGTGACCAAATCTTTTACCAAATCTTCCCAAAATTTCCCAGAATTTTATAACTACGATCTCCAGTACCGTATTGTAAATGAATGAGTCGGAAAAAATAAGATATCAAAACTGTTCAGGAACTGAAATATTTCATAACATTGGCTATAATACAAATGAGTGAGGATGGTTCAACATAAATATAAGTAAGTTATCATTTAGGACAAGATCATTTACGCCTTTTGGGCTACGTTTTTCTATTCTTCATCTTTCCTTATCATAATCTTTATCTTTATAATTCTGCCTATTGCTTGGGTCAAAATTGTCACAATGCTGAATTTTAGAAAAAATATTTTGTGTACGCTCTTAGGAGCACATTATGTGTCCAGTCTTAAACTCTGTCTAAATGTATATATCAATAATCATTCGGACCCGATCTAACATGGGTGTGATCGGGACACAAAGTATGTTTGACACCAGTATAAATGTTAGAGAAGTCTTGCTTACGGACTTGGAAGCATGTTTCTAAAAAATATTTCTAATGCATTGTCCAAATGTTTACGATGATTATACAGGGTCAAATGTTGGTCACAAGTTGCAATCTTCGAAACTGTTTGGACATTTGGATTCTAAAAATGGAGGTTACAAATAAGATTTTTGCCGGTACGGCTTTTTAAGTTACTGAATAAAACAAATGGAACATTTTTTCATCCTCACCACAAGGAAGTCTAACCCTCTGACTTTTAGTATGCAGTTATAAAATGAATAACATTATCATTGGATCGCACAACTTTAAATGTCTGTTACTTTGTAAATATTGAAACAAAAATAATTTAATATAATGAAGACAAACTAATTTTGGCAAAAGATTAAACTCAGAAGTACTAAGTTCTTACCTATTAAAAATTAAACCTTCGTCGATAAAAGCTGTAAATATAACTACTTTTAAGTAGGAAGGATACGCAAGTCGAAAATAATTAGTTTTAAGGAAATTAACAAGTCTGCGTTAAGAACATCTTTAAAATGAAAAGATTGGCAAACAGACAGCCTTGTAACTTTAATACATGTCTCAAAAACAGTCATTTCTCATGTACTATGTCACGTTTCGTGTTTCCTGCTTCAGACCACGATAATGAACAGCGAACGCTTGTCGATGGTTACGAGGTATGTGGATCATATGAAGTTGTTTTTACATACGCAGTTGGGCTTGAAGCAGCCCAGACAATTGCGGACAAATCTTCAGGCTGCAGTCAATATGTGAAGTGGGACTGTCATAAGGCGAACCTATCTTGGCCTGAGTTTACACCAACATGTACAGCTTGGAAAAATCGTAATATGATAAAATCTACTTACTTCACCGGCCCTCATTCGTCTGGTAAATACTGCCAGTGCGGGGATCAAGGTAATTGCATAAACCCTATGCTGGATTGTAACTGTGACGAAGAAGTGGAGTTTGAGACTTTAGATGATGGCAAGGCAATTCGGAAAAGTGACTTGCCCATTTATTCCTTTACTGCCGGTGATACAGGTACTTACATATCCGTTATTTTCTGTTTTGATACCATGTCGTTACGCAAAGGAAATACATAGCATATAGACATTACCGTTACCTTTTGTTTCGGATGTTTTCGGAGCAAATATCCATTTTTAATATCACAGTATTAACAATAATTTAGTGTTAATGTTATAATTTAAATCTTACGCTTCATTCTGAAAGAGAAAAAAAAAACTTTATCAAAACCTTGCTATTTCACTTTTTGAATGACTCGTGAGATAGAAAATATACCTCAATAATCACTTATGCAATATCCTATGTAAAGGGTTAAACGTACTTCAGAAACTTCTGTTTCACTCTATATCTATTCTAATTAGATATGTGAGAATATTATGTTACGATAGATACTTGTTTTAAGCTGCGGATGATTTCACATTCTGATAAGGTTTATTCGCATTACGACGTCATGGACAGAATAAAAAATGACATGTTAGATTACCGTATATGGAACCGTATTTAACACAATCAGATACGGATTTTTGTCTGAGTGGAATATATATCTTTGTGTACTAATATTCATATGTCTGTAATAAGAAATATATACTTACATATTGAAGCACTTAATATTAACGTTCATTTCGTTTTGCTTGAAAACTGTTATTTTTTTGTACATTTGAAAACAAGAATAAAAAATGAGTAAATTTTTGTCATCTAAGAATGTAATTTTTATATAGCTATGAAAACTTGAATGAAAAAATGTTTTACACTTGCACATATCATTGTTATTTTCTTTTTTACTAAAAGGTGGACCTGACGAGTATGGATATCACACAGTTGGACCATTGATATGCTGGTAAAACAGAAATTTACATCTTGGATGACTGATTTATTCGGGAAACTACCTAAATTGAACAAGTAACCGACATTATTTTTGATGAAAATACCGCCGATTCCAGATGGATTATTGATGTCTAGGGGACTTTATCCGCTATATATACAAACCAGATTAATGAATCCATAATCATTATTTGATGTACCTGATGGAATATCGATTATATTAGTGAATCTTAGTTTATAGTGTACTCGTTGGTACAATGGTTTTAGTGGCGATACTTCTCATCTAATGACTTCTGACGCTTATGCGAATCTTGGACTTATAGTTAACTCTCTACATTATTTTTTTCGAAATATTTAATTCTCAATTCGTGATGTTTTATTTTATCCTAAGCCGCAAACCCTGACACTCGAAACACAATCAGAGATTATCCGACATCGCGTAGTTGCTCTATATTTTTCTAGATTATGTAACGAGTCTTACAAACCATATGTGAACTTATTTTACCTTATGTCACTGCTGTTTCATAATCAAACACAGATTTGTTATTTATTACATCATGCCATGTATCATTCAGCTTTGCACGACAAAAGAAAACATATGTATAAAAATATATACATGAATAAGTAAAAAGTATAAAAATAGCAACCTCAAAAACAACAGCAATAAAAACCATTAACAATATACGATAAAAGAGTGATAAAAGCAGTATGAATCTATGAGCTTCTTAACACAAAAATGAGCTCAATACATCCTATCCAATATTATCCTTAAAAAATGTCGCCTTACTCAAATTTTAACATTTTTGTGCCCCTGGCCTCGAACAAAAATAATACTATGCTGTTAAAGAAGTTTTAAGTTGTTCTCTAAATCTGAAGTCTTATTATGCTCCCCGAAAAAAATTTCGGGAGGAGCATATAGTCGCCGACCTGTGCGTCCGCCCGTCCTTCCGTCCTTCCTTCCGGCCGGCCGTCAGTCCGTCCGAAGTCATATCTCAGCAACCCCTGGGCCTAATTGGACGAAACTTCATATATAATCTTCCTAGGAAATTTCCAAGACCCTTTTTTTGATTTTTCTTATGTCAAGGCTGCGTCATGTAAAAGGGGCCTTAATGTAAAAACTAGTTTTTTGCCAATTTCTCCAAGACTAATTTTTTAGAATTTCATGAAATTTCATATTTGAGTAGCAAATCAGATCCCCTAGACCTTAACCTAACGGGAATTTTCGTTTTAAAAAATGCGTCATGGGAAAAGGGGCCTTAATGTTATTACCTTTACGTTAACTGTTTTTTTTTTTTCTCGCAAAAACTAAAATTGGCAATAACTTTTGATTGGTTACAGATGAAGTATTCATATTTCACATGCGCATTGCTTGTGACAAACCATTTCTGTTGGTAGGTCAACGTCATTTCTGAAGATCAAAATTTAGAAAATCTTAACTTTAACATTTTCTATAAGTTTACAATGTTAGGTGATATAACCTTCAGATTTCACATGTGCATTGCTTTTGACATGGACTTTTTGTTAGTATAAGTTCAAGGTCATCTGTCAAGATCAAGGTCATTTCTCATGGTCAAAATTTGAAAATTTAACTTTTACATTGTCTATAAGTTTTCAATGGTAAGTGATATAGCCTTCATATTTCACATGTGCATTGCTAATGACATGACCTTTCTGTTGGAATTAAGTTCAAGGTCATCTGTCAAGGTCAAGGTCATTTCTTAAGGTCAAATTAAAAAAAATAACTTTAACAGAGCCAATAAGTATACAATGGAACTAATTTTAAGGTTATCTGTCAAGTTCAAGGTCATTTCTCAAGACATAAAATTTAGAAAATCTTAACTTATACATTGTCTATAAGTTTACAATGTTAAGTGATATAACCTTCAGATTTCACATGTGCATTGCTTTTGACATAGACTTTCTGTTGGTACTAAAATCAAGGTCATCTGTCAAGATCAAGGTCATTTCTCAAGGTCAAAATTTGAAAATTCTAACTTTAACATTGTCTATAAGTTTTCAATGGTAAGTGATATAGCCTTCATATTTTACATGTGCATTGCTTATGACATGGACTTTCTGTTGGTACTAATTTCAAGGTCATTTGTCAAGTTCATGGTCATTTCTCAAGGTCAAAATTACAAAAAAAATAACTTTAACATTAGCTATAAGTTTAAAATGATAAGTGAGACACTCTTCATATTTTATATGTGCATTGCTTATGACATGACCTTTCTGTTGGAATTAAGTTCAAGTTCATCTGTCAAGGTTAAGGCCATTTCTCAAGGTCAAAATTTCAAAAAAGTTAAATCTAACTGAGCCAATAAGTATACAATGATAAGAGATATAGCCTTCATATTTTTCATGTTCATTGCTTATTACATTGACTTTCTGTTTGTACTAATTTCAAGGTCATTTGTCAAGTTCAAGGTAATTTCTCAAGGTCAAAATTGTGATAGCTTAACTTTAACATTGTATATAAGTTTTCAAAGGTAAATGACACACTCTTCATATTTTACATGTGCATTGCCTATGACATGAACTTTCTGTTGGTATGAAGTTAAAGGTCATTTTTCAGGGTCAAGGTCATTTTTCAAGGTCAAAATTTCAAAAAAAATAACTTTAACAGAGCCCATTAGTATACAATTGTAAATGATATAGCCTTCATATTTTACAAGTGCATTGCTTATGACATGGACTTTCTGTTGATACTGATTTCAAGGTCATCTGTCAAGTTCAATGTAATTTCTCAAGGTCAAAATTTTGAAAGCTTAACTTTATCATTGTCTATAAGTTTGCAATGGTAAGTGACACACTCTTCAGTGATATAGCCTTCATATTTTACATGCGCATTGCTTATGACATGACCTTTCTGTTGGTTTGAGGTTTAAGGTCATTGGTCAAGGTCAAGGTCAAATTGCCAAGGTAATCAATTTTCAAATATCCTCCTTCACTTATAATTAATCCTGCCAAAATTACTTGTTACTTTACATAAATGTTGTTCATTAAAAGCCCTAGGTAATATTTATTTCAATTTTTCACCCAATGAGCCTTACCATGCTAAAAGGGGGCTTAATGCCATGTAGCTTTACATTTTGTATATATCCTATTCTAAAATAAATCAGTCAATTGTTTCTGCAAGACTACTCAAGTTAGAGTCTTCATTTTTTGTATGGAGACATTTTTCATTGATAACTTGGATAGTGAAGGTAAAATATTTAACCCTTTACCATATAATGATATTGAATTTTACTAGAATCAGGCCTGTGAAGCCAAACAGCTCCCTTCAATGTTTGTCAAACTTCCAAATTTCTTGTGAACTGAACTCTCAAACCATAGTTGCATTCAATAAAAAAGTTTTTTGTCCAATAATGGCATATAGTTCTGTGACAAAAGCCTTATTCGGGGAGCATAATCCGTCTCCGACGGCTCTTGTTTCATGTGTGATAGGTTTAAACAATTATCAATATCATAAAACCCTTTGTTATATTTTTGTATTACATGGTTATTTTTAGTTCAATGACATCATGCTGGTATTTTACTTTCGACCGATAGATTTGATTTTGTGAAGACTTTGGCAATACACAAACTGTAAATGCATGAAAACACGCTTAGTAGGGAGATTATTTACACAAAGTTGCTAATTATTGTCGATAGGGATTCATTTTTCAAAGTTGAATGATACAACGCTTTTGGCTTTATATGTTGAATTTTCGCAGGTCATCTGTAAAATGAATTTGAGTTAGTTTCTATGTAAAAAATGCATTGTGCATAAGCTGATCTGAGATTTTTCTTTGAAGCATATATAAAATATTTGGAGTGCTGATCTAGTTCTGTACATTTTCAGTGAAAATATATCCAATTGTTTTCAAATTCTGGTCATCCGTAAAACAATAAACATCAATGGATGACCAAAATGTTTAATTAACAAAATAATTACCAAGTTTGGTAGCCTTAGTAAAATATACTAGTCTGTAGAAGAAATACACACACACACACAAATGCAAACGATAAAAGAACATAAAAAAAGATTTTCATAAGAATGTTGATGAGTAAGTATCAGACCAGAATGATATCCAAGTGTCAGAATACAGCTATCCAATGTGTTTGTACATTCAGTAGAACCTCGCTAACTTTACTGGTTAGAAGGTATGTGTTTGTTCGTATATTTTCCGTGGTCCCGATATTTTTCCTTCTCTATCTTTGGTTAAAAAGTATTTCTAATTCGAATGTTTGTGGTTCGTAGTTCGTAGCTCATTTCAAATCCCAAAAGTATGATTTTAGCACAAACACCTATGTTTAGTTCGTAGGTGTGATCAATCCTATCGTGGAATAACAAAGTGTCACAAATCATCACTTACCTGGATTTCAACACCTTCTTATTCATACTTGTTTATTATAATGTACTTTTAATCAAAATTGCAGTTTCATTTATGTAATAGGTAATTAATCTAGTGAACATTCCCGTAGGCATTGTCAAATATTTCCTTTCATTTGCCGTGCTTCCATGAATATCAATAAAGTTTCCGTCATTTAGATTTTCTAACCATCTTATTTTAATCTGCAGTTGCTTTTTTCACAATGGCCCATCCTTATTTTCGTTATTTTTATAATAGAATAGTCTTAATGATTGGATCCAATCACGAAAGGGAAATAAATCCCATTGAGGTAGAACGAATGATGAGATTTATTCATGCGCCGTGTTCAAACAAAATGTCCATTGTGACATAGCTATGATATCGTGAAAAGAAGAGTACTTTTCAATGTGTACTTTCTGAAATTACCGGTAAAAGTTCTTTGTTGATTTAGTGTTAAGAAATAACTAATTTACAATGAAGCCAAAATTTGGACCAGAACAAGACAATGTCCAATTCCGAGAATCTCGATGATCTTCCCTCACTTTGGTTCTTTCTACATTTTGTCCGTATTCAATGTCCAGGTCTCATGCGCTACGAACTACCGAGGTTTTGCTGTAATTTGTTTGTGCCCATCATAAGCTTATTGTGCTTTCAACTTAAAAATGCAAAAACTGCTTCATGTAAAATTCTACTGAGAGGTGCCAAGATTGGTATTTATCATTACTCTGATATGGTAAGATAGAATGGCCATGCTCCGAATGTTTTAATTATAATGGCTATTCTCTTTACCTCGTTACTGCTTATTTTTATATCCAGTTTAACGGAGAAATCTAGATCTTTTAAACTGTCTAAACACACCCATGTATCGTCATGTTTAATCATAATACTATAAACATGTTTGTTGTGCACATAATTTATCAACTCCAATAAAATCAAATGCGGATTTCTTTGAAAACCTGTCTAGAAAACTTATTGCAATTAAACCATTTAAGAGATGCAGCAATAGGGGCTCATTTAGACCGCTTCTATCTTTAACTTCAAAATATTCGAATGTTAAAAATCTGCATTTTTTTCAAATGATTTTAACACAAATATTGCAAAATAACCGACAGTTTCAAATTATGCCTAAGGAGAAAAAATCATGCTTGCAAATAGTAATGAAAAAACATCATGTTTAGTTTGAGAATGCAATGCATAAATCAGTGGTGCAAACAGAACTATTGCATTCAGAAAGATAGTTTCTAAGTATGCATAAGTAGAAATATAACTGTAAATGCATTAAAAAAAGGAAAGCGTAATGTTAAGTTTCAGAGTTCAGGAATCCTGAGTACAAGTTTTTTGTCCTCAGTTTCTTTTTTTGGTTGGCAAATTTCAATAATCCTAGCAATTTACAAAACACTGGAATGTGGTCATTTTGTCATGTAGAAATGGTCTCCCATCAGAATGTTTAAAATATGTATGAATGTTTTTGGAATATGCTCCTAAAAACCAAGACTATATTTCCTGTGTATTTGCTTTATATTTGCTGTATGTGTCAATATAGTTGATCAGAATGTTAATAATGTGTACGAATGTTTTTGGAATATGCTCCTAAAACCAAGACTATATTTCATGTGTATTTGCTTTACATTTGCTATATGTTTCAGTATAGTTGAACAACTTGTATATACTTGCCATATATTTAATAATGTCTACCCATTATGCACCATTTTAGACATCAGAAATCTTCAGTAAATATGAACATTTTGATTTCCTAGTTTGAAGATAGTTAATTGAGGTTGTATGTACGAGAGAAATATCCGTGAAACCAAAATTTTATGACGTAACCCGAGGAAGCCGACGTCGTACAAATTCCAAAATCCTCCCACTGATCTCCAACAGGAAGTTGCACTTAGATAATGTAACGGCGTTTTTTATAATTAGCTGTAGTTACGAGGTTTAAGTCGCCAAACCAACAAAATGCTTCTCAAAAATATCGACCAAAGTTGGAGTTCAAATTCCACTTCCGGTCTACATAAACGGTTTGCTAGCTAAAAAGCATAAAAGTCAGATTTTATTGGAAGGATGATTTTTCTATTTATAGATGTCAGAGAACCTGGTCTCGTTAGCGTTAGCTCTATCACAAGCGAAGTAAAAATCGAAACATCGCAAAAAAATCAATCTGGAAGGTTCTTTGTCTAACAGGTAAAATGTTCATAGACACTTTAAGCTGTCTCGATAATTTTTTCATACAATCGAACAAAGAATAATGTCCTTGTTATGTTTTACTTGTAGTCTGATAAGTTTTCCAGCAGGAAATTGTTAGTCTTAAGTGAGATGAAATCGTCTTTTGGGCGGACAAAATGACGTAAACAAAACTTTATTATTAACTCACCCATTGACGAAATACTTCAAATTCGTGATCAATTTTAATGCGATCATAATTTTGTGGCCGTAACTCAACATTGCTTGAAAATTAAATACAAAAAATGACGATGATTATTTTGAACAGTTTGATTATGGTTGATTTGAAGTGTATTTGTTGATGTACCTGCTTCGCGTTTAGCTTTGAATAAAACGCGACTCTCGTATGCTTAATTCAAGTTTGTATGTTTACTCCCTTCCCTGTCTGATTTTATTCGAGCTGCTTTCTCAAATGATGAAATTTATTAATTATTTCCACTGACAAGCAATTCATCCGTTGTCACGGAGTTTTAAACTGGAAAAAACACTTTTCCTATTTTCTTCCCCTATTGTATCGTGACTACACTTTCTTCCAACTTGAATAGTCTACGAAAATGAAAGGAGTATTTCTAGTCGTGGTAAGTGAGCAACGGTTACCGTAAACATTCCCAAGATGTATAACGCGGTATAATGTTCCATTATACGGTAAGTACAAACAACGTAATATTTGTTATCTATATATCGGGAAGATAAGATATGACCTGAGCCACATGTGACATAGGTCTGTTGTTCGAACCCAACTTACTTTCTTTCCGTCAATTGACAAAATTTCATCGCAACTTGCGTCGTTTGTCTCTCAACAATTCGTGGTTAATAAGCAGTACGCCTGAGTAGGATGAGAAGCTGATTGCACGGAACAAATGTCGTGATTCTACTGGTGTGATAAACGATAGGAAGCTATAGATAGGTGTGACAGCCTGTGCGACTTTACTTAAATACATTAAAAGTTGCGTAGAGCTCCACATAATAAATCAATTAACGGTTAGGGAAAATGGCTCATTCAATGTGTTCCTTAGACAAATTTTTAACACGAGATTGAACAAATCAGAGGTACACCAGAGGTCGTATTCGTAAAAAGGAGAAGTATACAATAAGGTAAAACGGATATTCTAAATTTAGAAATTCGTTCAAGATCGATAAAAATCAACCCTGACCAGCCTTGAGAGTCAACGCACTATATGAAGGGGTAATACTTTCGCTCTTCCTAAGAGGTTCTTGATTGGCAGACATACGTTTTGACGTATCGCTTGACCTTTCCATTGAGCACCTACAGGAAGTCGCTATGGATTTAAACGGCGTTATTTTGCAAAAAATGTGGTCGGTACAACATGAAACAGTGAGATAAAATACTTGGTTGTTGACCTAAATATCCTAACTACAGGAGTGGTAAACAGCAGAACTAGCATTAAAAAAACTTTTGTATTTCTTGGACACATAAATAGATAAGTAATGCTTACACGGCACAATATCGCGATAATTAGCAAATATTTTTTTGATAACTTCAAAATCATCCAAAGATACAAAAGCCTGGATAGGGACAAAGCTTCATGTCTGATATCGTCATAAAAAAGACAGATCTCTTTATTTATTTTTTTTTTACTTCTGAAACAAATCTCGTCGTATAACATGTTTGCCCGACATTTTTAGTCAGGGGAGGCTACTCAGTCTCTACTGTTATACGTATATTGCTTGTTCCCCCGCTTCATCTGAACATCATTTAAACGGCAAAATTGCTATCCGAGCAAATTGTTGTTACGGTGTTTAATCACTAAATAAACAACAGAAAAAAAGACACATATCGAAATATTATTCAAGTCGTTGCTTACCATGTTTCAAAACAGAATCCAAACTCTGCATAATCTGATCAAAGTGGATATATCGGCAATCTCGAGATTATCCTTTCTCGCGTGATGCTAAATATTAAAACCTTATTCATTGCTGTATAATAAATTGACGGATCGCTGAACATGGCCACAACGATCCGTCAATTGACATCCCCTAAGAATATTATTGGGGAAAAAGTTTAGTATCTTTAGAAGTTGGTTATAACAACTTTCGATTTTTCTTACTAACGTTTAGTTCCCCATTATGATTCGGAACTTCTTCTTTGAAATTTGTCGATTCCTGCTCAGTGACTTCTATTGCCGCCTCTCAAAAAAAGAAAACACTGGCAAAATATTACGCATAAAGTCGAAAAATTTACAATTTGTTCAACTTTAATTGTTAACTCCTTTGAATTTCGCCCAGTAAAAAGATTTTCTGTCTGGTAATAGGTTAAACACATTTTTGTAGTATTGTCTTCAACTTATTTCTAGCATGACTTGTCTAACCTTTTGTGGTCTAGTGCTTTATTTGCTAACCTAGATGACTGGCGACCTGTGTTTGGGATGGAACGTTTGGAGAAAGGTCAAACGGAAGTAAGACATTTTACAGTTGTATTTAAACCTCCTTCAATTTTCTCGGGGATAAATCTGATATAGCATTGCGTTTCTACGCGTCTGTTCTGTTTTTTTTTTTTTTCTTTCTCCTATATTATAATAGAGCTACGGTCATCAACGAATCGCCGCTGTCGAAAAATAACTCGATTGTATAATCAAAACTGTTCGTCAATCATGCGTTTCCGTGTTTAACTCCAAACGTTATGTAAAAGCGCATCAACTCCCCCCAAAAAAGCACTGAAGCTACAGCTTATTCAATATTAGACTAGTGAATCTGTCCCATCCACACTGCCCACCGATGCTTGTAACGTTCGATTAGGACAGACTCGACAGTCAAATTCAAGATTGATTTACTATGATTTAGCCACCTATCAATGGTATACGATTGATTTGATCGTCATTAACCAACTTTTGTCGGATTTTATCTTAGAGACAAAATACTGTCGGAATACCGCTTCAAAGAGACAAAGCGTAGGATTTGCTTATTACAATTAGCTGATCGCGAGTCAGTTAGAAAGTTAATCGAACAATAAATTGGTTCATTTAGACCCGTCATTTATGTGAAACATTTTTGATGGATTTGCGACTGAATCGTCGTAACTACAGAATATTCAGCCAATAGTTACGATGTAAAGGTCACTATCCAACCATTTCACGTTTTGGTACATGCTACTGACTATACATTTCACAAAATAACGCCCTTTAACATCGAAATGAAACTTCCTGTAGGAGCTTAACAGGAGTAGCCAGCGATTCGTCAATTCAAAAACAAAGGATTTTAATCATTTCCGACTTTTTGTTTTTAGATTTTAGACTGGTCCAAATTCTAAGAGGTTGCAGACGATTATAGAAATAGGAAATGATTAGAAAATTGTTTCAAGCAATTTCTTATTTTTCCTCAATGTTTTCTCAATTATGAAGTCAAAGTCACGTAAAATCCCGGGCTTATACAGGAAAGGGCTAACTGGCTTAAGACAGGAAGTTATTCAGCAAAACAACAGTTTGTTAGATTGTATTGATCATGCTTGGCGGGCCTTTTAGATTTCATGACAATCATTATGCATTGAAAGACTTATCAGAGTGCAAAGAGCTATAAAAGTCGTTACAGAAGATATTTTTTCTACAAGACCAAAGGAACGCGTAATCTAACAATATCTTATTAAAAACATAATTCGCAAATGATTGTCTTATTTCACGCCTGTGTCCCATTACATTTGAAAATGGAATTAAACACTATTAGTGGAAGTAACACTATCTTTTGATAAAGACTTCTTTGACGCAAAACATAATTGGCATATAATAGAACGATAGATCCGAATGAGTCAGCATCTTAGCATCTTAACGAAGAAGAGAAACGTGTGGCGCAAATTGCGTTTACCTCAAAATATTTAGTTTAATGCGTTCCCACATAATACCGCCTTTTTACGCCCCTAATGAAAATAGCTGTGGAAAATATTGTGGAAATTTCTACCCAAAATGACAACATCCCCCCCCCCCGCAAAAAAATGGTAAAATGAAAAAAGCTGCCGTCTGCACCCTCTTGAATTCGGACCAATCTAAAATATCATTTTGCGGTAATGAATTGAAACCATTTCTATCAAAGAAAAAAAACGTACAGCAGTCGTTCATTTAAGAATAATTTGATTTTGGTTTCGTCTATCAAAACGCGCGTTCTGATTGGTCGGGAAAAATCATATCTCCATGAACAAAATTTTAAGCGCGCAGCTTTATATTATGCTTCCGCACAAAAAAGTCCCACATAAAAAGTTTTGAAATTGTAAAGTATTCGCTTTTTCGCTCGATGCTATTAAATTTTGTTCATGGAGGCATGAACCGAAAAACCTAACCACACTTATGCATAAAAACAAAAAATATTCTCTTCATCTCTTAAATACGATCATTTAGTGTTCTTTGATAGCTTTTTTTATACGCGAAGTAGCATTTGCTAGTCTTTAGTGACATTTTCAAATAAAAAGTCTAGCATGCAAAAGCCCATTCAAAGTGTCAGTATAAAAGCAATTGATTCATTTTGCGATATTTCATCTCCTAAAACTGTACATTGACATGCAGTTAGACACATCAAATAGGATAAATGAAACAACAACAAAAAACAACAGGAATGTGTTACTTATAGATCCTATGACCTGGCTATCCGAGGCATGGGAAAAGTTTGTTTTTAATTTTCATAAAATCTACATATTTACAGGGTACTTTCAAATTTAAAAGTAATGCATCTCGTGTATATTCAACGTCTACTTATTTATATATTTTTCCAAGATCTGTCTATGGGACCCCCTGTTGTATTTACTGACTAATGTTAGGATTAAAACATAAAACTATATTTGCCCCCTTGAAGATAACAAACATCAAATGAGATCTACAATTCCCAAAACAAGACGAATTTAAGTATTGAGATCGTTAATTCTCTGCTGTGTTTGAGTGTGATACACCATATATTACCAGATACTTTAAAATATTGACTATCGCAAATGATTACGTACTCCGTTCACGTAATAACACGCTTACATTGGTTCTTTAATAAATTTTCATGGAAATTTGATACGGGAAAAGAGTCTACTTTTTCAATAGTTAAATGTACTAATGTTACTTTAATTATGGATTTTCTTTCTTCGTGTTAAGTAGTGTACACCTAATGCCCTTTAAAAAAAACTTTAATACTTATCGGGTGAAGTCGATAACGGCTGAATTGCTAGTGGAAAACAATGACGGAATTAATTTGCCAAGGAAACCACAAATAAAGTAATATTCGCGACATTCTTTCCGGCATTTGTCTCCCGCTAATGGGTTGATAATGGTCAACCGAAGTGAGACGAGCAGCTGGAGGATCAAAAAGGGTGTAATAGTAGTACTGATGTGAGAAATTCAAGTAATCCATGGTTAGGTGCTCCAGCCGGCGCCATATGCCTGAAATATTGTTTAACGTGGCGTTAAATCTCATTTACAACACACTATTCCAATCAACAGAAAGCGTATTCCGTTTCCATTCTGGTTGTACCTAGATGACTATTTGGGCGTTACGTGACGCCAAATAGTTTTGCTTTGTGCGTTTTTAGCCTGAGATTGCGAAGCAATCTGAGACTAAAGTTACCACGGTAAAATTTCAACCCACGCAGTGTTAAATGTAAAAACATTTAACGCAATAAATATAATATTCTGCCACATGGAAAGTGGATCGGGGCGAATTAAACGACTGGGTCAACGCCATTCCGGAATTACTTCTGGGTGGTTGTACCCTAAAGTAGTCCATTAAGAAAATTTGATCTCCTCCTTTTGTCATGCTGCTTTAACGTTTAAACAACAACAAGTTGCTTGATGTTAGGTTCTGCAGAGTTAGTGATCACTGCTGCATGTAATGCATGTGATTCAAAGAATTTATCGGGGAACTATGTCCTTGTAGAAACTGACATTTGAAGATGGTACCCTACAAGACTTTCACTTCCGAGCCTAAAGAATGGGTTGATTTGCAGAATGAAGATTTGCGAAAAACGTTATCTCTAATGATTTCATTTTCCTGGCCTGTAATTCAAGACCAAAGACTGCTCTTTAAAATGGACTAAGACTTAAGGCTCAACGAAACTTTTGGGAGGAGCTACAGATTGCGAAAATGGGCCCTTTTGCTCTGTATTTAATGAGGCAAAAACGGACAGGAGTGTAACCGACTATGCTGAAAGCCAGCGGACTTTTGTCATGATTTTGTGTCCGTCGTCCGTCCGTCAACTTTTACTATGAAAATCTTCTTCTCAGAAAGTATTGAACTGAATTCAACCAAATTCACAGGAAGGATCCTTTGGCGGCCATTATCAGATTCTTATATAGCATTTTAATTTGATGAAAAATACGTAACGATTTATACATGTAAATATATCGTTACAATACCTCAAAAGCGGGAACAAAATAATTGTGGTTAGGTTGTGTCCCCTAGCGTACGAATTTGCAGATCTGCGCATAATCGACAGTAGATGTGGGTAGAAAGTGACACTTATGATAATCCGGTCATAAAACTTTTTTCTGTCAAGGTTATATATCTCATGTATACCTATCTCATGCTTTCAGCGCTTTCAGCGCTTTGATCATTAAATTATGAACAGTTTTTTTCCTTACAAAATGAACTTAATTTTCCACCTAATTGATTTCTACTTAATTTTCTATCTGAAAGCATTAAAGTTAAAAATTTGAAAATTAAGAGCTAAAATGTCTCATCCTTAATCTCATCCTCAAAAGTCGCTTTAACAATTCAGCTAGTGATTCAAACAACTAGATTACGCTCAGTCGACGATAATACCGATGGTGTCTGTAATATGACGTCATCAGCGTCTTTGCAAATGACGAAACCATACCGACGACTGCCGTAAATATAAGAATCACATATATTCGTTTAGATCTAAAACTACAAAAACAAGTAAAAAATTGCTGTAATGTACAGCAAAGTGAATTGTGTCGCCCTTAAAAATCAATATCTAAGTGGTGGATGAAATGGTATAATTTTGGAAAAAATAAGTAAATAAAGCAATATTCGAAAACTTGTGTGTGAACAGTCTTCTCTTTTGAAATTGCTGAAGGTATAGTATTTCAAATTGGGATCTTTTAACCAGGCTGACGTAGCATATAGACAGCGAAGACTGAGGTAAGCCTACATGTCTTTGCAGGCTGATCTAAGCTTTTACTGTCTTCCAAAGCTTTGTGTATAGCAAGAATCTTTCAATACCACGTTAGATTAAACTGTTGAACATTAAATTGCTGAACATGCTGTGTCTTGCAAATGTTTGATCCTGTTGGGTTAAGGTCCGGCTTAAACGGTTTTTGTCCAATCAAAATATTTAAATACTTCTTATAATCATAACAAAATTTTTAGCTCGCAAGACAGACGGACAGTGGTAACCATTATCCCTCCATGGGTCGATGCGGGTAGGTGACGACCACATGCACTGACTAATTTACAATGGATACACTTGCATGACAACAGCACCAGTGACTAGTGTAGATAAGGAGAACACTGAAGTAGATCTTGATATTGAAAAACTCTAAGGTCCAAGTTGAAAGAGAATCATAATTCCTCAGAAAAATGCTTCTAGAGTTCAGAGCTATCATAGAACGGATTGTTCTTGTGCTCTTGAACACACACATGAACTTGCAAGTGCATGTATTGAAAAGTAATACATTATGACTAATAAAATTTGTCATGCAAACATCAGCAACAACATTGACAACTGCATGAAAGCGAACTTGGTGTAGAGATTGCAAGAGCTAAATATCCTATGCCAAAACAGCTGAGCTTATAAACACTGCTGACCAATGATTTTTTATATCAGGATATATATATATACCATTTATCTAAAATAATAGGTGGTTGTCATTGGACAACTGTTGTCGAGCCCTTATTTAAACGTTTGGCCTTGATCTGTCACCTTGTCCTTGGGGCTATCTGAAGCACATATACTCATGATGTAAAACAATTTTGCAATGCTATTCCGAAATCCATTCATAAATGTAGTAGTAATTGTCCAGACAAAACCGGACGGATTAACTGAGTGACAAAAAGATGCACTAATGCACCCACACCGAGCCGTCATTGTGACAACCATATCTCGCTCACCGCACGCTGGCTCGACAAAAATGAAAAAAGCCTACGGTATCTATAAACTTTTTATAAAACAAAATTAACAAAAATTGGAGTAATCTCCCTCATAGTAACAGCAAAACAAATCAAAGTGCCATACGCACTGTAATTGGTCGTCACTGAGAAATTGGACATATCGTTTGCATTCCGACTTTAGAATTACGGTAAAACATCTTTAATTTCTATTTCTTTCACAACACGTAGGTTCTATCCTAGTGTACGATATTTCCGTGAATGTTAATTAGAACTGATATTATTTTACACGAACTTATGACCTTGATGCAACATGGGTACCGACAAACTTTAAGTGAAAACTGGATTTTTAAAAATTCTCGGTTTTAATATAGTCATGGTTAGATCATCCCTGCAAGCTTTTTTATAAAGCCAAAACAGAACAAGAGCCGTCAGAGACGGATTATGCTCTCCGAATTAGGCTTTTGTCACAAAACTGTATGCCATTATTGGACAAAAAAAAATGAATGCAACTATAGTTTGAGAGTTCAGTTTACAAGAATTTGGAAGTTTGACAAAAATGAAGGAATCTGTTTAGCTTCACAGGCCTGATTCTAGTAAAATTCAATATCATAAAATGGTAAACGGTTAAATATTTTATCTTGACCATCAAAGTAATCAATGAAAAATGTCTCCATACAAAAAATGAAGACTAACTTGAGTAGTCTTGCAGAAACAATAGACTGATTTATTTTAGAGTAGGAAATATACAAAATATAAAAATTGCAATCACTTATCAGTTAGAATTTGACCTTGACCTTGACCAAGAATTTTATCTAAGTTTCTGCTGAAAGGTCTTGTCACAAGTAATAAACATATGAAAAATGCTTAAATATGATGGCTATATCACTCACCATTGCAAAATTTTGGCCAATTTTAAAGTTTTAATTTCCCAGATTTTGACCTTGAGAAATGACCTTTACCTTGAATGATGACCTTGAACTTGGTACCAACAGAAAGGGTTTGTCACAAGCAATGCACATGTGAAATATGAAGACTTCATCTGTAACCAATCAAAAGTTATTGCCAATTTTAGTTTTTGTGGGGAAAAAAGACAGTTAACGTAATGGTAATAAATTAAGGCCCCTTTTCCCATGACGCATTTTTTAAAACGAAAATTCCCGTCAGTATAAGGTCAAGGGGATCTGATTTGCTATTCAAATATGAAATTTCATGAAATTCTAACAATTAATCTTGGAGAAATTGGCAAAAAACTAGTTTTTATATTAAGGCCCCTTTTTCAATGACGCAGCCTTGAAATAAGAAAAATCAAAAAACGGGTCTTGGAAATTTCCTAGGAAGATTATATATGAAGTTTCGTCCAATTAGGCCCAGGGGTTGCTGAGATATGACTCCAGACGACCGGACGGACGCACAGGCCGGCGACTATATGCCCCCCGAAAACTTTCGGGGAGCATAAAAATTATGGAAATATAATAACTCTTTTTCTGGGATGAAATTAACAAATTCCTCAACAGCGCTGATTATAATCAAAGGAAAAATCAATTGATACTATTCTTTGGGCGAATTCTTTAGACAGCTTGAAAGCATAACAATCAAATTTGCTCTCCAGCAGAACTTTCAGTACTTTGATTAACTTAGGGCTGAAAAATAACTGAGTGGCAGTATCATCTATGTTTACACCTCGATATGATTGAAAGAATGGGTTGGTTAGACGCGTTCATCCTTGAAGTATGCATCTTTAAAGCGTGTGACCGTCCTGTTTTCCTTTACTCCTTTTGATAATTCTTAACTTGTAAAACGAAATGATTTTTCTTCTGTTTTCCCGTCAAAATATACGTTCAGTTGGGCGAAAGGCAGTTTTGGTAAATTGCAGCGACACAATCTCGAGTTTATGGTTATATAAATTGGTCTACGACCAATTAAAAATTCAAAAAGGCAATGTTTTAAAAAATAGCTGTCATTATCGTACCTTGATCAAGTGAGCTAAAAAAGTTGCTAATACTGTTGTTTGACATGTATGAACACTAGAGGTACACGAGTCTTATTCACTATACAGGCCTTAATGATGTTTCAGGAATATAACGGAATTGTAATAATATTTTTAAACAAGAATTGACACTTTCATTTAAAAAAAAGTGTGTTTTTTTAAAATATGTTGCTTGTGTAATACTTATTGCTTAACACCTCCCCATTAGTGACAAAATGAAATGAATTCCAGTCCATGTCATTTAATATATGCATGATAGAAATTTTATCATTCCGAAATATGAGTTTTTTTCATTTAACGAGATTAAATGTGATTTTCAACAGTATTCAGTTATACTGTGGTGACTTGTGCAGCTACAAATGGCTTCCTGTTGTTTCTTACACCCGTACAGCGAAAACATTTCACCTGAGCTACCTGTGGCCCATCCAACTTAGGCATACATGTACTTGTTATGATTTGGTTGAAGATAAATGAGGCATGCCACAATGACTTTTTCAAATATAACACGATAGTTTGCCGAGATGATGATTGATTTTACAACAAAAGTATTGAGAGTCAATGTCTTAATGGCTGGTCTAACCGGGTTGGCATTTGGAGAATTAGTTAAGCTTATTGAAGCCATAACATTCATAAAATCAAAAATCTTTGAAAAATTGAAAAAAAAAAGCTAGGTAAGTAGTGTTTTTGTGGAATTAGGAACGTTGAAATTGTTGCATGGATGCACAAGTTGTAGTGAGTGATGAAATGTGAGTTTTGTCTTTACAAGTATGGACAAAATTGACTTTTCATTACTTACCATAACTTGTGCATGTATTAAAGTAGCTAATCAAAATAGTTTAAGGGAAAGTAAATGAATTTTATTTTTCAAAACCTGTCTCCCCCATACAACTGTATCTTTTGAAAATGACGTAATACAAGTTTTCTGTATTATTCGTAGAACGCGTTAAGACTCTTACATACAAAAACACCAACCTATCACCCGCTTCGCGTAGATGCGGTCTCGGTTTCAATAACGCGGAGTAAATTGCCCTTTGTTTTGAGAACTCTGCATGCCACCTGTATACCGCGGGAGTGATACTACAGTTACTGTTATAACTACATGTATTTAGAATTAGCCTCTTTAATCCATGATCAACAAATTACAGACGAAAAATCAAATCGCTTTGAAATTGAAAATTAAGTCCCAGATAGTGTAGAAAATATTGTGAATAAAAGGAATTTCTCCTTTTTTCACAATGTTTTCTTTAATGCAGTTCTTCAGGGGCGTAAAAAGGCTTGATTGTGTGGGAACTAGCTAAGCTTCTACTGGATCACGAAAGGTCTAACAAATATACAGAATCACTCATTTGTTTCTTGCAGGTAATAATTCTCAATGAATATTGGTAATCTTATATTGTCCAAGTTTCTTAAATGATATGTTATATATTTGTGGACTGTCGGAAAATGACATTCTCGGAAAAGTAAAAAAAAAAAAAAAAAAAAAAAATATTGATCTTTAAAGCTAGTTAGACTGCATTCAAGTGAATTTGGTTTAACGTGACTATCAGTAGTGTTTCAGTAAAACCGTGGTTGGTAGGTCCACCCAACCATGACTTTCTGTCATTTTTTACACCAGTAACATGTACAACTACAATAAATTTTGCTCACTACATGTATAGTTACTCAGCCACCTTAACAGGCAAATTACTTATCATTTTTTTTCCATCGGTGAAAGACAATGACGTGTTTAACACTGGCATTTTTTTCCGAACTTGTGATAAAGATGTTTGTTTTTTCCTATCGCTATTACATAGCCACTGATATCTCACAAGGTTTTTACCCCTTTCATCTGAATTAGGGTTATGAAGTTCCTTTATTTTATGTTAAATCTATCGTTCTTATGGACACATGGCATGACTCATCAAATACACTTTTCAAACCCAACGACCGCCTTTAGTTCGTCAGATCATCAAACAGCTCTTTGAGTGGTAGCCAGCTGCAGGATCTTTCGTCTTATTCTGGCATATAGGTATAAATAGGGACAAGCAAGAACCAGAGTTTCAAAACACAGCTCTGCGCCGAAGTAGAAAGGTTCGAATCATCTTTTCATATTTCTAGATTGGTTAGAATTATCAAGGTACGTCTTTTCCATTTATTTATTAACCCATGTCATGCAGAACGCGGAAATATTCCAATTTTCGCAGGAGATATGGACAAAGATCAGCCAGAACATTGTGCGGTCTAATCCTTGTCTACACCAACCTCATAAGTCAGGGTTGTTTATGAAACTCAAATTTCAAAATAACTATTGATCTACCAATTCTTCCAGCCTTTTGATTTTCAGGCTGTTTGGAATCTGATTTTATTCGTCATGACAAGGGTAAATCTTGTTTAATAAATTCAATTCTCGTGTTAAAATTCCAACGAAACTGACAACGTACTTGTAAACTCGCAAGATGAAGTAGGTTTAGATATGTTTTTTTTTTTTTAAACAGATGAACATGAGATCGGCTCAATTGACAAATTTCAGCTGTCAATCAACGAACCAACCGACCAATGAATTCATTATTTAGCCTTGACATTAACTTTCAACACATTTTGTTAATCTTTTGTGTTGGTTTGTTACGACGTTTAGGTCGCCAACCGACGAATTTACTTTTTTATTAGATGTTACCCGCCATATATTTGCAAAATAATGCTGTAAAAATGGAATCAGAATTTCCTGTGGGAGTTAATGGGCGCTGCCTAGGGGGTCAGAAGTCGGGGTCTGATTGAACTCACGATTGGCCAATTGAAGGATGCCGCTTGTCAACCAAAAAGTTTGTCTGCTAATCTAATCGTTCATTTTTACCGAATCATTCATTTATACCAGAAGTGAATTTGAACTCCGATGTTGGTCGACATTGACAAGAATAAATTTGTTGGTCCGTTTCAATTTTTTCGATATACGTCGCTTACCATATATTTTGCAAAATGACAAGTGGAACTTCCAGTTGTCTGTCAGTGGGAGTTGCTAGTGATTAGACGAAAAAAATCACTCAATATTGATTATTCAGTTAAGGTCACTAGCGCATCGAAGACCATTTTTCCGATTATTGTATTTATTTTATTTTTTTTATCAGGGTCATTTTTATTTTCTTTTTTGTCCGGGTCATTTCTAGCTAGCTCTAAAATCAGGTTAATTTGCCCTTGACTGGTTTAAGCTACTTTCAGTAAAATTGGTATAGTGATTTACGGTTTTTTTCGCTTTTTATCCGTCAAAATTGTGTTAAACGATATTAATTGTCGTAACCTATACTCTTTTCATACATTGTGATTTGCTTTTAACGGGTATTCATATAAACACAATTAAAATAGTGGTATTTTAATGCTTAAATTTACGACAGGTTTATTGAATTTCAGACGACATATTTCTTTATTTTCAATAGTTTCTCGTAATGAATCGATCTTATTTTCAAATATTTTAGACCTTAACATAATCTTTCCATATGCAAAAAATCAGCGTACCATTCCACGCAAATAATGGAACATTTTCGTAAATCATCTTACCTTTACCACCTTGAAAAGCAGCTTGAGGTTAGGAAATGACGTAGTGGTAGTACTTGTGTGAGAAATTCCAGGAATCCATTGTTAGGTGCTCTAGCCGCCGCGATATGACTGAAATACTGTTAAAGCGGCGTTAAACCCCATTTAACCTTTGTTATAACGTCAAATCACTTCGTGATTTTTTTCCATTAAGCATCTTTCACTTTGATTCACTTTCATATTTGAGAAAAAATACAAATAATGTTTGGTTTTCTTTAATTTTCTGTACCAGAGCTCAAATCTTAAACCAAAATATCGGCGTTAAGGGACAAAATTCGGCCTATCAATTACTTTACGAACTGAAAAGGGAACAATCACAATGTAATTCTATATTTTATCCAAATAATTACTATGCTTAAGGTCAAAAATGAGAATTAAAAGGCGCATAGGGTCCCTGACGCCATGACGTCATTCCCCCCAAAAGTATCATATCCTTGTTGGGATCTGACATCATTGTATCGGTTTTAAGTATCAAATTAACCAGGGAAAATGCCCCCTTTTCAAAAATTCGGCTCCGTTTATGAACAACTCCCAGTTAAGTCCCGTGGTTTCTCGCCAGTCTGACCTCAAAGGACCTCAACGGATCGGTTGCCCACTCACGTCCGACTTCAACAATAAACGGCATTATTCTGCAAAGAATTATATCCAATAACGTTTAACAAAAAGAAAAAAAATTAAATAAAATGGTTATTGTGCCACCCTTTCGACCTCGAATAAGTCTAAGTTACGACGTTTGAGTCGCCCAAACATCTAGAGTGGTTCTCTGAAATGTCATGTCCTGGGACCCAGATGAACAGCGTTGCTGACGAGATTCGGATCCTCGACCCTCGACTTCTCTCAAATTGACCAATCGCGACTGTCAATCAGTGAGTCAATCAACCAATTAATTCAGTCGTTCAGCCCCGAATTGAGTCTAACTTCTACGTTAATTGCCATTTTAATTTAGCTTTTTGTTAGTGTTGCGACTATAACATCGTAACAACATCTTATTCAAGCTGTAGCTTCGGCATTGAGGTCTCCAACTAACTATTCGAAGCGGGACTTTCTGTTGGAATTCTTGGGCTTGGCAAATGGAGTCAGGAGGCGGGGCCAGCGATAGATAAATAACGTGTCTGTTACCCAAACCACTGTGTCACGCAGGACCCATTGTTTTACTTATGAACATTAACTTTTCTAAAATACAAGTATTGTGCAATTTAACCCATTACCAGACGACAAAAACTTAGTTGCGTCAAATGCGAATGAAGTTTAAATACAAAAAAATCAAGTTGGTGGAATTCAAATATCTCTGTCTTTCTTGATGGAAAACAGTGTTTTAACCCATTCCAACTCAATCCCTCCTTTTTACGCCCCTCGAGAATAAAGCTTTGGAAAACATTGAGGAAAATGAAGAAATTGCATGTATCAAGCAATTTCTTCATTATCCACAATGTTTTCTATCCAAAAGGACGGAAAAATTCAAAATTTCATCAACTTGAAATTGTTGTCTGCAGCTTCTTTCAATTTGGACCAGTCTAATATTTTGCTGTGTTGGAATCGGTTAAATGCAGAATTGCTTCTAACAAGCAAGTTCTACATTTTCAAAATTCTTTCTTGAGGTTTATCAAAATCGGTATTGTGTGGTAATAGTTAATTTATTCAAACTGCAGGTAGGAAATATACCATGAAGATTACCACAGTACTTGTTTGTCTCGTCGTCGTGCTTGCGCTGTTTGATGGTATAGAAGCAGAAGGAAAAGACTGTACATGTACATGTTATAAAAATCAAGCCGCTCTGCGAGAATCATGCGGAAACAAGGAGGGAGATATGAATAGGAATAATGATAAACCCCAAGCTTCCTGTCCTTGCTCTTGTCTGATATTTTTCCGGACAAATAATCCTTGCAACGGGCCATCAATATAGAGCAACAAGTAGAAGAGGCGATTTCAGACGATCCGAATCCTGTAAAATGGAAAATGAAACGGAATAGAACACTACGAAACATTCTTATTATATAAATCTTTTCCCCAAATCTTTTCTCCTGCTCAATAAAATAAATGTGAATAATCGCAAAGGTGCTGTCGTCTTATCATTGCTACCGATCTTGTTAACACTCTTTTTTTCTTTTTGAAACCACATTTTCGTCGTTATATGTAGGTTATGTATGAACGACATGTCAAGGCAATTGATTCTTGATAAAACAACGGCATTGTTAAAAGCCTTATAAAATAGCATACTACTAACATGAAGGTGCCAGTGCTAGATTTTATGGCAGCTGGTGTTATCTGAATTAACTTAAATATCTTATTTGTACTTCTGATAGTAGCAATATTTTCCGAATTTTAAGTAAATTGTATCAAGTAGCACACTGCTATTGTCACAATTTCAACCATTTTAACTGCCATATCAATCAAAATACTAGTACAATTGCACTGTATGTTGCTTAGAAAAATCAATTTCGCCTGATGTCGTTTCCGAGACTTAATATACGATTACTACAAGAGTGACACAACAATTGACCAATCGTGGCTGCCAATCTAGGAATCAACCGACCAATCAATTTTTTGGGGAGGAGGGGGGGTAGCGACTTAAACGCCATTTAACGCCCAACTTATTCATGCTATATTACGACGTTTTTGTCGCCAATCAAACATCTTACTTTTTTGTACATGTTATTGGCCCTTTTTTTTTTGCAAAATACCGCCTTTAAAAATCGAAGCGGAACTTCCTGTCGAAGTTTATTGGCGTGGCCTAGGGAGAAAGTGGGCGGGGTCAGCGATAGGTCAATTGTATTGAAGTAGATTGTGAAGGAAAGATCTATTGTCTGAGCAATTTAACTGTTCTTCTGGAAAGCATGATAACATCACAACTGTAAGCCATTAAGGTATTTTGAATTACGAAAGAGCCCCGTGTAGTGAACAAGACAAACAATTCAACTCATGCGAATACCACTGATTCAATGAAGCTGCGATAGTTTGATATATTTTGCAATATATAATGCACTTATTTTGTTCTTGTTTGGTCGTTTCGCGATCTACATCGGGGGCCAGGCCTGGCAACTACAGTATCTTAGCTCTAAAATATGGCGCTATAATCCTTGGATCAAGCAAATTATTCCTTAAGACTGGACATCAACTTGAACTACGACATTTGCTAAATTTATGGAAAACATTTTTGTTGCGTAACTAAAGCTTATTCAAAGTCCCATTTTACATTTCGTTACATGTTTTTAGATTCACAATTTGAAAGATAACCTCGTTTTATATCCAATTCAGAGCTCCTATCGGAAAGTGGGCATCGCGAACGATCCGTCAATCATATAATCTAATAAATGACTAATAAGTTCTCGTTTAGATAAGTTGTAAAGGTCCAAAGGAAAACGGGGTGCCCTAGGGGTTTAGTCGAATTATTTTGACAAGAATGGAATACGACGTATCATCTGGTGCTGTTTTGAAGCAATAGGAAAATCTCCAAACTCCTAGGTTGGTCACATTTCCTCTGGCAAACTAAGTCTTGAAATGTGTTCTATGGGCCTCTTGTAGTTAACGTTATAGGTAATAAAATTGACAAATCGCCGCCGTAAATTAAAAACAAAAACAAAAACAAAAAAAACAAAAACGATCGACCAGTTCAACCATTCATTGAGAGTAGAAGTAAACTCTGACGTCCGACATCAATCGCCTTTTTATGAAGCATTTCCGTTGGTTTAGCGACTTAAAAGTCATAGCTATTTAAGCTGTAGTTATTTCGTTTAGATCGTCAATCAAACATTCTACTCTTTTGTTACATGCCACTGGTAATAGATTTGCAAAATACCGTCGTTTAAAATCGAAGCGAGAGTCAATGGTCTATGCCAACGGACTCATGTTAGTGGGCAGGGCTTGAGATTGTGCAAGCGCATCAACAATAATGGCAATGAAGATGCTTTCTTCTGTAAGTCATTTGCATGAATTCAAGGTGTAATCATAAAAAATGAGATTTTCTAGCAAAGCTTCATTGGTGAATGTTGAGCAGATATATGTTAATCCGTTGTATATAACGCATAGACTGCTCAACATAAATTGATCCGTCAACACACAGAAACGTGTTAATCCGTTGAATATAACGCATAGACTGTTCCATATATATTGATCGGTCAGTACACAGAAACGTGTTAATCCGTTGAATATAACGCATAGACTGTTAAATATAGATTGATCCGTTGATACACAGAAACGTGTTAATCCGTTGAATATAACGCATAGACTGTTAAATATAGATTGACCCGTCGATACACAGAAACGTGTTAATCCGTTGAATATAACGCATAGACTGTTAAATATAGATTGACCCGTCGATACACAGAAACTTTCTAATCCGTTGTATATACACATAGTCTGTTCATTAAAGGTTCCGATAATTTACTTGAGGACGCTCGTAAAAAAGTAAAAATAATAAGTCGAAGTTGTTCTTTTGACCTGTGAAGTACATTTCATTTCTATTTGAAATATTGGTTCGAGTAATAATTGCGCTTGCTCAAGGTGAGTGTTAAGGATCCTTGAAAGTCCGTCGTCCTGCATTATCAATTCAAAATACAAGTTTGACCCGATATTCTATTCACTGTGTGAGAATATTTATATTTGCAAGAATTTGAATCCTGTCAAAAGGGTATGTGGTCAGATAAGAAAATTATGTTACTAGATCGACTGTAAGGAAAGTTTTTTAGTCGTTTTCTTTTGTTAAAATGTTAATATTAATCACTTCCTGGACCCCTTTCAAGAAAAAGTTTGTTCGGATCAAAAAGTAGATCAATAGGTAAAGAAATAGGTAAAAAAAGAAATGAAGAAAATTAAGGCAGACCAGGCCAAACTTGCAAAACGCATAAGTATTCATATAATTTGACTTCAACAATTTGTTGGCTCATTACCAACATCCTATGGTGTTTTAAGAAGACTTAAGCACGAACCAATCAACATAACTGACGAAATGCTACAAATTTCAACTGCAAATGCATACACAAAAAAAGCTGTTTAAGCAAATGCTTCTTTAACATTTTGACGACCTCAAACATTTACCCAACCCTTTGGTTTGTTGTACAAACTTTGTCACCCTTGACTTGAATACTTCAAATACCAATTAAAAATCCGATTCAACTGGTAGTTCAAGGAAAAGCATTTTTTCAGATTTTGCCCCGTTTTGGCAAATATGGTGCCCCAATGGGGATAACTCAGTTATGTGTACAATCGGGAGCGCTTTTCCATGTGGATGCTTCCTGCCAATTTTGGGTTGAAATTGTCCAGTGGTTCTTAAGAAGAAGTATAGAAAGTGAACACTTAACGCACAACAACGGTCTTACACGATCGCAATAGGTCATCATGACTTTTGGTTCATGTGACCTAAAATGTAGTCTGTACAGCACACCGGACAATTCTGATCCGGAAAGCAAAATTTGAATAATCTATGAAGAGGCCTACTAGATGATTCTACATGTCAAACAGGGATAACCCACTGTTCTCACTTTACAAGCCATTGTAAAATTTGTGACCCCCGATGACAGGCCAATATTGTCCATAGGGCCATAATTTGACCAAACTTGATGGATAATGCTATTTATTAAATATCAAGCTCTATGCCTTTTTGTTTGGTAGAAGAATCTTCTTTAAATTTTTGGAATGTAAGCCTATGTAAAACATGTGAAACCCTTTGGTGGACCAATTTCAACCAATGTACCAAAATTTGATCACTCTTAGAAGCAGTTAACTAGATGATGCTACATACTTAATATCACAGTTCTAGGCTCTTCTGTTTAAGAGAACTTTTTTTATTTACATTTTACTATATAAGCCTTTGTGATCCCGGAAGGCTAAACGTAAAAATCTTGGTAAAGGTCTTCATGATGGTGAAATAATAACAAATATCAGCGCTGTAAGGCTTTTGGTTTTGAAATGGTAGAAGAATAATTTTGTGAAGATTTTCACTATTTAGGTATTGACGGAAGTATATCTTCAAGAGGGTCCGTTTGATCGTATGTAACTCCGGAGGAATATGAGTATATGGCCAAACATTGATCATTTAAAGATTGGAAAACATTCCTGCTATAGCCGTCATAGCGCAGTCGGTAGCGCGCCAGACTCCTAATCTTTAATCATAGGTGTCATGGGTTCGATCCCCGGCGGCGGCAAATATTCTTTCCGACAATTGTCTCTCACCAATGGGTTGATAATCGTAAACCTAAGTGGGATAGCAGCTGGAGGCTAGGAAAGGATGTAGTGGTAGTACTGGTGTGAGAAATACCAGGAAACCATTGTTAGGTGCTCCAGCCGCCGCGATATGACTGAAATACTGTTAAAAGCGGCGACTGGCCCCCATTCAATCAATCTATAGTCGGTATATTTGACTTGAAAAAGATTGCTTAGATTATTCAGTTGTTATTAAAAACGTTGGAGCTTGATTTAATTTCTGCAAGCATCTCAGGGTAAGAAAGTTTTGGTTTTGGTAGATGCTACCAAAGTGACGATATTTACAGAAATGGCGGTTCACAACTTCCAATTAGCAGTTAAAATATCCATTGAGCCTGGAAGTGAACTTTTAACTGCGACATTCATTTAAAGCGATTTAAATTGTTTTACTGCTTAAAATATCGTAATGTAGCTACGGCGTTCATGTTGATAAAATACTACTTTATTGGTTTTTGATATTTACCAAAAATTTGCAAACCAAGATCGTTTGCGAATCGAACTTTTTGTCGTACGTCAGTAGGCATCGCAGCGATACATCAATCGGTAGTGTGATCACATGTTTGAGTTACGTGATAGGAAAAGAGTATAAATAAGCTTTTATTGTCATCGTTCATGTTCGAAAAACAAATGTACGTTGTATATTGAAGATTTCAAACTTAAAACATTTGCCTTTGTACATGATTCGGGTTCTGTAACACCTTTGTCACTTAATGAAGTGGATGGGTTATGACATTTCCGGGAAAACGTTAGGGTACAGAGCTATACAGCTTTAAACGAAAACAAGCTAATAAACAGAAACATGCTTTTTTTCATGTGTGATCTCTAGACAGATGCAAGTTCTTTGAAATAACTTCAACAAAGCGTTATAAAAATATATCCGCTACGTGTCCTTTGCAGGTTTCTACAGCAATAACAAGGTATACAAAATAGGGGATTATTTTATTTTATTTGAAACAGGTTAGTGTTATTTTTATTTATCTTTTTGTTGTTGTCAAGCTTTCTAATTCTAACTGATTAAAAGTTGATTTTATGAAATGGTCATAATACACAAATACTCTGACTCTGCCTGGTATATCTGTAAATGAATTAAAATAAAGTGACAAATCAATTTGAAGCAAAAATTCGCACACCTAAAAATTATGTTTTACGAAAATAGACCTGTCCCACTTTTCGATGGTATCAAGGGACGCACAGGGTGAGCAACAACTCGTGGATTGGCTATGGGGCTTTCCCTCCTCCTATAAAGAGTACCTTCAAAATAATTCAACAGCTTAATTTACCAAATAGCGATGAAGAAATTTCCTCAAATCAACACTTGAATTCGCGTTTCAATAGCATTTCAAAAGGCCGTTAATCCAATAACCATACTGTAATTATTTGTATACTAATTCTGAATCAAACCCTAAAAAACATGAGATAGTGGTACTGTCTTTTTCAAAAGGAAAGCATATGTATCATGATTGGGTAAAGAAAAATAAATATGCACATCGGTGTATTTCTGTGTTCGTTGTCTATGGCTAGTTTATGCTATTGAGGTCGTTAAAAGCCGCAGGAAACCTAAAATTATTTTTACGCCAAAGTCAAATGCACGATCCGCACCTGTATTAAAAGTATTTTGAGGTCTGTTCATTTGTGAACGACGAAACGAATAATGGCGTTAATATTGATAATTGTAGCATAAGCTGTAGGTTTACGGGCCGTTAAAGATATTTATTATATTCTTAGCTGTGAAATCTTGGGATTTCCCAGTGTAATAAATTTTGATATCATCTCTAGTGATGATATCAACTTTCACTCCGAAAATTTGGAACTACTTTGATTTTCAAAGGGCCAGCTCGCTCTGAGACCTTACATCAATTTCTTAGGCAATAAATAAATAAGAAAAATTAACGAACATAACTACAACATCAAAATATCCGTTTTGTTAACAACTGGTTTGAAACAATTACGAACCTTGATGCTTGTGTTATCACAGATGACTCAAACAAATGCATAATTTTCCGTAACGTCCAAAATCATTCCTTGAATACTGATGATATTGCAGTTAAAGTGATAGACACTCAAACCTAACCCGCATGAGCTTGTTTTGTACGCCAAAGTCAGGAGACTGAGTGATCACAGACTGCCTATCCTATAATTCTGTCCAAGTCCAAGGCATGAATCGTCGATCGATGTTCGAAATATCCCGGGGCCTTTAGATCGACGATCAGATTGTCTCCCTTAGATACAGTATATGTTTCGCCCAAATTATTTTTGTGTCTGACACTGCAAATCTCTAAGTGTCTTAAAATACGGACTTTCCCTCAAATAATCCTTTTAAAAACTCGGAAAGAAAATCAAAGATGGCGAACAGAAATTATTGAATTACAAAATCCTTTGATATTAATGCGCATGGTTTCTAGGGCCGATGATGTCGAATATGATTAAAATAATCAGCAGCTATTGAAAAATAAAACTGTTTCGAATATAATACATAGAATAATCAACTGGTTATTTTTGATATGAAAAATCTCTCACTCGAAAACGTTGTTATGCGTTAGAAAACTCGTCCTTCGGACTCGTTTTTCAACGCCTAACAACGCATTCTAGTGAGAGATCTTTTTAATAAAAAATAACTAGTTGATTATCCTATATGTAATAAACAACAACAACAAGTGTATTAATCAGTCCATTTGCAGGAATTTCTCCAATTTTAACCCTTCGGTCGTTTGACACTTGCGAATCCCCTCATATATTCTATAATGCCCTTGTGCTTCGCACTCGATTTTTAAACTATCTTTCGGGTCTCAGTTAATGTCAGAGTAGATAACAAAAGAATCGGAAGTGAACTTTTCACTTCAACAATTTCGTTAAGTATTTTTATACGCCCGTCGAAGACGGGACGTATTATGGGATCACCCGTGGTGTCCGGGCGTCTGGGCGTCCGGTCGTCCGGTTGTCCGGTCGTCCGGTCGTCCGGGCGGTGTCCACTTCTTTGTCCGGAGCATAACTCTGTCACCGTAAGTCCGATTGACTTTAAACTTGTCAGTTATATTCTTCTCATCAATACGGAGTGCAGTGCACAAGAACCATATCTCTACCTGGCCTATTTTTTGAGTAATTGCCCATTGTTGTTTTTCATACTTGAATCTTGTCCGGAGTATATCTCTAAAAGTATTATAGCTAGGATCATAAAACTTCATGGGTGTATAGATCTCACCAAGGGGGAGTGCAGTGCACAAGAACCATAACTCTACGTGGCCTATTTTTTGAGTTATTGCCCATTGGTGTTTTTCATACTTGAATCTTGTTCGGAGTATATCTCTAAAAGTATTATAGCTAGGATCATGAAACTTCATGGGTGTATAGATCTAACCAAGGGGGAGTGCAGTGCACAAAAGCCATAACTCTACCTGGCCTGTTCTTTGAGTTATTGCCCTTTGTTGTTTTTCATACTTGAATCTTGTCCGGAGTAGTTCTCTAAAAGTATTATAGCTAGGATCTTGAAACTTCATGGGTGTATAGATCTCACCAAGGGGGAGTGCAGTGCACAAGAACCATAACTCTACCTAGCCTATTTTTTGAGTTATTGTCCTTTGTTGTTTTTCATACTTGTATCTTGTCCGGAGTATATCTCTAAAACTATAATAGCTAGAATCATGAAATTTCATGGATGGATAGAACTCACCAAGAAGGAGTGCAGTGTACAAGAACCATAACTCTACCTGGCCTATTTTTTGAGTTATTGCCCTATGTTGTTTTTCATACTTGAATCTTGTCCAGAGTATATCTCTAAAAGTATAATAGCTAGGATTATGAAATTTCATGGGTGTATAGATCTAACCAAGGGGGAGTGCAGTGCACAAGAACCATTTAACTCTACCTGGCCTATTTTTTGAGTAATTGCCCTTTGTTGTTTTTCATACTTGAATTTTGTCCGGAGTATATCTCTAAAATTATAATAAGTAGAATCATGAAATTTATTGCATGGATAGAGCTCATCAAGTCGGAGTGCAGTGTACAAGAACCATAACTCTACCTAGCGTATATTTGAGTTATTGCCCTTTGTTGTTGTTCATACTTGAATTTTGTCCGGAGTATATCTCTAAAAGTATTATAGCTAGGATCATTAAACTTCATGGGTGTATAGATCTCACCAAGGGGGAGTGCAGTGCACAAGAACCATAACTCTACCTGGCCTATTTTTTGAGTTATTGCCCTTTGTTATTCATCATACTTGAATCTTGTCCGGAGTATATCTCTAAAAGTATAATAGCTAGAATCATGAAATTTCATGGATTGATAGAGCTCACCAAGGGGGAATTCAGTGTACAAGAACCATAACTCTACCTAGCGTATATTTTCAGTTATTGCCCTTTGTTGTTTTTCATACTTGAATCTTGTCCGGAGTATATCTCTAAAAGTATAATAGCTAGAATCATGAAATAGAGCTCTTAAGTGGGAGTGCAGTGTACAAGAACCGTAACTCTACCTAGCCTATATTTTGAGTTATTGCCCTTTGTTGTTTTTCATACTTTGTTTGACAAAAAATATTCATTCAAAATAACCTCAGTTCTATTCAAACCCCCAGTTAATATTAAGCAGTGTGACGGGCGTATCTTGTGACAATTTGGCACCTTGTTGTAGTTTGCCGACTTGTAGAATCTGTAGCTACAACGTAAAGGTCTCCAATCAACATGATTTTTACATGCCACTGACCATAAACATTTGACAAAACCCCGTCAACAAATATCTTAATCGAATTACCCATCAGAGATCATTTATCCGTCAATTGCATCATTACTATCGTTTTGGCAACTTTTGTGTCGCCAAGTGTCACAATAGACCAGTCGCGGGCTCTGTCTGCTTACCCGCCCGATTTCAATTCTAGGCTGAATGAATGATTTGATTGGTCGATTGATTCCTTGATTTACGGCTGCGATTGGTCAATTAGTGTTGTTTAAAAAAATGATTATAATATTAAAAAGAAAAAAAAAAGATTATTCAGAAACGTCAATAGCGCATTAGATGACAATTTTTTCTGCAGATTTATTGAATTTCAGACGACATATTTCTTCATTTGAAAAGATTCGCGTAATGAACTGTTCTTATTTTCAAATATTTTTAGACCTTACCATAATCTCTCCAGAAATTTCGTTCAACATCTTTCCTCTGCCACCTTGAAAAAAAGGTATTTTCATAATGTCTTTCTTTATGGAGGTTTACAAGTCACGATACTATAGTAGATAAGTATGTTATAAGTCTTTTTAATGGTATTTATATCTTTCAATGCAGTAATTTTCTTTATTTAGAAAATATAAAAGGAACACGCCCTCAGCCCGATTAGCTCGTGTTTCGACGTATGTTAAAGTGAACCATTTCGTGATTGTATCATTTTCAATTTAGCATCTTTCCATTCACTTTGATTCTCTTTCATATTTTAGCAAAATGCACATAATTTATTGTTTTCTTCACCCTTCTGCACCAGAGCTCACGTCTTCAAACAAAATCCAACCATTAAGGGAAACGTTCGGGCTATCAATTACTCTACGAAAAGGGCTGAAACGAAAAAAAACTTTATATTTCGTCCAAGTTATTGCAATGCTTTAATGTTAAAAATGAGAAATAAAAGGCGTATAGAGTCCCTGACAACCTTAACCAGAAATTATCTTATTCTATTTGGGATCTGACATCAGTGTATCGTTTCTAAGTATCAAATAAGGAAAGTACTTCTGTTAGAATAATGGGCTCCGCAAATTAAATACTTCCAGTTAAGTCAAATGGTTTCTCGAATGTCTGACCTTAACGGATCGGTTACTCCTCCAACTGACGTCCAACTTGCTTCTATATAGAACGGCATTATTCTGCAAAAAAATATGACCAGTTACGTAAGGTAAAATGGTTGGTTGGCGACCTTCACGTCCTAACTATACTTGAATAAGTTAAGTAACGACGTTTAAGTCGCCAAAACATCAAAAATGGTTCTCTGAAATGTCCTGTCCTGGGACCAAAGTGACCAGCGATGCGGACGAGATTCAAAATCGTGATCCTCGATTTCTCTTCGATAGACCTATCGCAGCTGTCAATCAATAAGTCAATCCACCAATCAAATCGTCCATTCAGCCCCGAACTTAGTTGAACTTCTACAATGACTGCCATTTGTCAGCCTCCTAGTCTTCAATCATAGGATGTCACGGGTTCCATCCGCAGTGGCGGCACATATTCTCTCCGACTTTTGTCTCTCCCGGATGGGTGGATAATCGTAAACCTAAGTTGGTTAGCAGCTGGAGGCTAGTAAAGGATGTAGTGGTAGTATCGATGTGAGAAATACCAGGAACCCATTGTTAGGTGCCCAGCCGCCGCAATATGACTGAAATACTGTTCAAAGCGGCGTTAAACCCCATCCAATCAATCAATCAATTGACTCGGCCATCGATTGGTCAATTACGAGTCTGCTATCCAAACCACTGTGCCACCAAGTACCCTATTTTGTATTGTTTTTTTAGCTATTTTTTCATGAACAATAATTATCTAGATAAAAACAACTAATATGCATTTTAACCCATTACCAGACAACAGCAATTTAGACTCGTCCTTAGCAACGAAGATGAAGATGAACATTTCAAATTGAAGGATTTTCCAATACCGCTGTCTTTATGGAAGGAAAATAGTGTTTTAAATCCAGAAATTACTTCTCGCAATCAATTTCTGCATTTTCCACATTGTTTTTGGTGATTGCCAAAAAAAAAGCGGGAATATGGTTATGGTTAACCCTTTCCTGTTTAATCTCTGTTTTTTTACGTCCATATAATTTTATAATTGGGAAAACTTTAAAAAAGAAGAAAAATATCCTCGTTACAAGCAATTTCTGTTTTTTCTATATTTTCTTCCCAACTGAATGATCCTTTTCTAATTAATCCACTTCGACCTTTTTATGCAAAATCAATAGATTTGGACAAATCTAAATTGTTCATAACAGGAAAGGGGTTAATTTATTTAATCTGCAGGTCAGAATTCACAATGAAGATTACCACAGTGATTGTCTATCTCGTCGTCCTGCTTACTCTGTTTGATGGTACAGACGCAGAAAAACAGGAAGCAGATATACTGGACTGTACATGTGCATGTTATGACGATTTAGCCGCTCTGGAATTCAAATGCATGGGTAGAGGAACGGTTTTTGTAAAATCCGATGGAACACAAGATTCCTGCTCATGCCAATGTCTTGACTATTCGAAGATATTTAGTCCTTGTGGTAGGGCAGCACCATAGAACAACAAGTTCAGACGATCGGAAAATTGCATCACCATATTCGATTGGATTATATCAAATGAAAAGGGAAACGGAATAAAACAAACTAGAACATTCTTTAAACTTTTTAAGCCTAATTTATGTCGTAACATGTACAACATGTATGGACGACTTCCCAAGGCAAATATTTCTAAATAAATCCAAGCGATGATCAGTACCCTAATAATAATAGCATACTACTAACACGCATGTGCCAATGCTCGATTTTATAGCACCTAATGTGATCTGAATTTACTTACATCTTCTGATAGTATCATTTGTTTTCCGAATTTTTAGTAAATTGTACCAGCTAGCATATTAATATTGTCGTGATTTCAGCCATTTTAATTGCTACGCCGATCCAAATGCTAACACCATTGAACTGTGTAGACTCCTTATTGATTATGTCTAAAAGAACCAATTTCGCTTCTTAAAATCCGATTTATAATTTGCAAAATAGCTCATTTTTTAAATTGAAGCGTGACTTCCTTACGGAGTCAGTGGGAGTGGCCAAATGAGTAAGTTGGCGGGGCCAGCAATTGGTCCATTAATCCTATACTATTAACGTCCTTATAGTGCAATGTATTGTCAGTTTATAGAATTATTTAACGGTGTTTAACGACACTTTTAACAGTATTTCAATTATATTGCGGCGACTGTAGCACTTTACCAAGAATTCCTGGTATTTCTCACAATAGTACCGTCACTTGC
This sequence comes from Fragum fragum, assembly GCA_946902895.1. Classification (NCBI taxonomy): domain Eukaryota; kingdom Metazoa; phylum Mollusca; class Bivalvia; order Cardiida; family Cardiidae; genus Fragum; species Fragum fragum. The sequence goes on along the minus strand of OX336383.1, from coordinate 4,514,973 downwards.
TCATCCCACTTGGGTTTACAATTATCCAGACATTGGTGAGAGACAATTATCGGAAAGAATATCTTCCGTGACAATGGATCGAACTAAGGAACTCATGATTAAGAATCTGCTCGCTATCAACTATTCTACTGCCGCGGCGACGATATATGGTGAGATCAATAATAAGCCACTGAAAGCCATTGCAGGTGTAAATAATTTGTTTTAAGAGAAATGTTTTGTATGCAGGTATTGTCAAATCCCGCGAGTACAGAACAGTATTAACTATCGGGCATTTATATTATAAGACCAAAAAAGATTTAACTGAAACTTTAAATTTGCAGTTAATTTCTGATTTTAAAGACAAATTCTCAATAAATTTGAAATTTAGAAATAATGCCTTTAATCAAATCGTAGATGATGAAAAGTTCTATCTTTCTCCAAAATACCGTTTGTGTGATGTCATTTCCGAGACTCATCATATGTCTACTACAAACGTGACACAACAATCCCATAAGACTTCAGTTATTCAGTATTGATTAGCACCGTTCGTCGAGTTTTCATGGATGGTAAATAGCAAATACATTTAAATATCAATCGATCTTTTATTACTTAAAAGCACATAAATTTATTATTTTTCATCAAAATTAACTCATTGTTTTCCTCTCATCTCGTTTGGCTTCGCATGTAAAGGTATTTGAATAAAGTGGACTGTGTAGGGAGGGTCTATTTCTGACCAATTAAACTGTCCCTCTTGAATCATGATAACATTACTTGTGTTAACCATTAGGATGCTAATTAATCACGAAAGAGTCCTGTGTAGTGAATAAAGCATACAATCCAACTTAATTTGAATTCCAATGATTCAATGAAGCTGCGATAGTTTTCAATATTCAATGCACTACCTTTGTTCTTGGGCAGTCGTTTCCCGATCTACATTGCGTTCTTGGCCTTGCAACTATAGTATCCAAACTCTGAAGTTTGGCACTATATTCGATGGACACAGCGACTTATTCATTAAGACTGGAAAAGAACTGGAAATACGGCATTTGCAGAAAAATTACGGTAAGCATTTTTTTGCGACTTCAACGCAGTAACAAAGCTTATTCAAGGACCCCAAGTAACCATTTTAAATTTTGTAACATATTATTGGTTTGACAATTTGCAAAATAAACCTTGTTTTCTATGTAGAAGGCAGTGGGCATAGCGAACGATCCGTGAATCATAGAATCTACTACATGCTTTATAAGCTCTCTATAAGATGAACAGGCGAATAGGAAAGGGGGTTTGAAAGGAGGATTTAGCCGAATTATTTTGACAAGAATTGGGATTCGACATATGGTGCTGATTGGAAATTAAACAATAGGAAAATCTTCAAATTCCTAGGTTAGCCCCCCTCCCCTCCCCTGGCCAACATAGTCTTAAATGCTCCTATTGGCATTTTGTAGTTAACGTTATAGTGAATAAAACTGACAAATCGCCGCTGCGAATCAAAGAAACGTTCGACCAATGACACCATTTACGCAGAGTAGAAGTAAACTTTGAACTTCGACATTGGCCGTCATTTTTATGAAGCATTTGATTGTTTGGTGACTTAAACGTAGTTACTACATCTTATTGAAGCTGTAGATATGACGTTTAGATCGCCAACTAAGAATTCTACGTTTTTACAAGCCACAGGTCACAAATTTGCAAAATATCGCCGTTTAAAATCGAAGCGGGACTTCCTGTTCGGAGTCAATGGCCGTAACCAACTGACTACATGTAAGTGGGCGGGGCGAGCGTTTGATCAATTGTACCAGCAGCAATGACCATGAAGATGCTTTCTTTCATACATTGTTTTCAAGAGTTCAAGACATGATTATACAAATTTGCAATTTTCCTGAAAAGCGTCATCGTTGAATGTTGGGAAGTAGCATGCAACAGAGACATCAGAAACTTAACTGTTGGTGTTTTGGTTTTAATAATGTGATAATTGAAGGGTCGATTGCCGCGCCCATGGATATTTGGCCGGCGTTATAAGGCAAGATTTGTGGTCAGTGACGTGTGACAAAAATGTAAAATGGTTCTTGTTGACCTATACGTCAAAACTACAGCTTAAATAAGATGTAGTTACAATGTTAAGTATCTAAACCAAAATCTTTAACAAATTTGTCGACCATGCGATTCAGTCCTTTCCAAATCATACATTATGCAAAACGCATACCTACTTTGATTATTAAACTTCAATAACCTTTTCAATAACTGAATCACGAACCGGTCAACATAACTGACAAAATGTTTTAATGCAGATGAGAATCTTAAAACTCGAATTTCTACAGCATGGTACAATTATAAATATACATCAAACATGGGCAGGTGAACCTGTTTTAATTCAAGTCTGAAAGCCCTTTTCTGTTAGCAAACTCATCCATTGCTGCATTTGTCTGTAATCTCTTCCATTTCTCTTCTTACTCTAGGCCGCCGTCATAGCGCTCAAATTAACTAACAAAACTGTGTTTCAACAACCAATCAGGTACCTGGAATCACAGTTCCAAACTATGGTTTGAAACTATGATTTGACCAATGAGAATGCTTCAATCGCAGTGTGGATAGAAACGGCCGCCATATTGTATAAACAATAGCTACAAGTTAATATTTTAACTTCATTTCAAGATGTTCCATGTATTTCGTAAAGACAGAGGTATATTTTGGAAGTAGGTGTCTATTTTTACAAAATTCATGATTTGGGTACCTAAAATAAATCTTAAGGAGAAAATCTAAAGCAGCACCACAAGTGTACCGGTAACCGGATATGCATTAAATTTGGATACAAAAGTAATAAAGGTATGGATTCAATTAAATAAGAATGTGAATTCTGTTTTAAATTGAAATTGAAATTTATTATCTTTAACATGATATTGACTATCTAAATCCCTAGAAGCAATCAAATTTACACATTGTTTTATATAATTGTAGTTTTCTGGATAGATTTAAGGGTTTGGCATCAATAAAGTGTGCCCCGAGGGACTTGACACTCAGTGCCATAATAATTTTTGCTCAAAGTTAAGGAGTCCCTTATTAGTCTCCCACCAGTTACCAGTTGGGGGACTATAGGTTTGCTTGAGTCTGTCTGTATGTCTGTCTGTCACACTTTTGTGCAGAACATGCATCCTAAACCATAAGTGCTAGCAACTTTAAACTTTATACACTTATAGATCACAATGTGGAGAAGTGTCATGTACAAGAACCATTACTCTACCATGCCCATTTTGAGTTATTGTCCTTTGTTGTTTTTACTGTTACATTTTTGTCAAGATCATATCTCCTAAACAATAAGTGCTAGCAATTTCCAACTCTGCCACACCCAGTTTTGAGTCATTGCCCTTTGTTATTTTTACCTTTACATTTTTTTCTGGAACATATCTCAGCTCACCTGATCACAAATTACAAATAGTTGAGCTATTTTGATTGGTTATTTTCTGTTGTCCATCCTTCTGTCTGTCCACAATTTCTTTAATAATATCCTCTAATACCAATTGGCCAATAAAAACTGAAACTTCTGCAAGGATATTCCTTGGGTGAAGCTCTTCCAAAGTTGTTAAAAGAATTTCATTCTGTGAAAAAATATGGTTGCCATGGCATTTGGAAATAGGAAATTTTAGTAAATTTTAAAAATCTTCTCCGAAGCCAGTAGGCCCATCAAGCTGAAACTCTACATGGATGTTCCTTGGGTGAAGCTCTACAAAAGTTGTTAAAAAAAAATTCATTCCGTGAATAACTCTAATTGCGGTGGCATTTGGAAATGGAAATTTTTAGTAAATTTTTAAAAAATCTTCTCCTCCAAAACCAGTAGGCCAATCAAGCTGAAACTTTGCAGGGATGTTCCTTGGATGAAGATCTACAAAAATTGTTAAAAGAAATTCATTCTGTGAAAAACTCTGGTTGCTGCAGCATTTGAAATGGGAAATTATAGTAAATCCAGAGCTGAATCTTGGGCACAGGATTGTGGTTTTCACACGTTTAAATAGTTCAGGACTCAAAGACATAAGACCATGTGCCACTTGTCGTGCACATTTTAAAAGGTTGGCGCATTATTAAATCAGCAGTGCGTTTACCGTGAATCCATTTAGATGCTGTTGAAAAAATCCACCCTAATTTCTATTGCATTGTGTAAAGCTGTTTATACCTGCTCTGGAATAATTGATACTATTAATAAAATCCCTAATCAGCTCCGTCGATAAAGTTACACTTCAATGAGTACAGCCCAAAGGTAATCAGCAGTGCGTTTACCGTGAATCCATTTAGATGCTGTTGAAAAAAACCACCCTAATTTCTATTGCATTGTGTAAAGCTGTTTATACCTGCTCTGGAATAATTGATACTATTAATAAAATCCCTAATCAGCTCCGTCGATAAAGTTACACTTCAATGAGTACAGCCCAAAGGTAATCAGCAGTGCGTTTACCGTGAATCCATTTAGATGCTGTTGAAAAAAACCACCCTAATTTCTATTGCATTGTGTAAAGCTGTTTATACCTGCTCTGGAATAATTGATACTATTAATAAAATCCCTAATCAGCTCCGTCGATAAAGTTACACTTCAATGAGTACAGCCCAAAGGTAATAATGTGTAGGAATTCTAAGGCCATAGAATCGATACACATTATAGATATATGCTTTATTCAATCGGATTTCACAATTTTGATAGTTGTCGATAGGCGGTTGAGTCCTTGTGAGTAAAACTTCATTGAAGCTGTACTTACGATATTTTGGTCGCATATATTACATAGAGTGATGCCATTGTGAACCACAATTGTTCACATTTCATTCTCTCTTGATTTGCAATAGTAAATACAGCAGCCTGTATATCAAAGGTAAATTAGCAGTGGGAAAGGACCATATTTAAAGCTATACCAGATCACTCAAAATTGCTCATCTTGATAACTTATCTTAGAAAACAAAGAACAATAATAGAAATGTGTGTTTCCAAAAGTTCCTTTTTTTGTCACTTGTGATTTATGTGCCTTTTTTTTTATACGCCGCTGGAGGCGGTCGTAGATTGGCATCATCTTCTCAGTCTGTCCGTCTGTACGCCCACTTAAGTTTCTTGTTTCTGGAGTTCCTCCTAAGTTTCTGGCTGGATCTAAATGAATCTTTGTGGATGTTATCACCTTAATTGGTAGATGTGCATGAAGTGAGGAATTTATGGTTCATTGATTTTTGCCTCAGTCATGCCCCCTTTAAACTCAGTCTCTGGGGCTTATTGAAATTGCAGCCTTGTGAATGCAACTCCTCCTAAGTTTCTGGCTGGATCTAAATGAAACTTATCAGATGTTATCACCTTTATTGGTAGATGTGCATAAAGTAAGGAGTTTATGATTCATTGATTTTTGCCTCAGGGATTTACTGCTTTTACTCGATAAAAATCAAATATATGCAACAAAAGTAGAAAATTTGGAAAATTAGCATGTAAATATATCAACTGCCAGTTTCTTCTTATTAACTAAATAATTACCCTTTAAAGTTATTTTGTCGTGGTCCATTTTTCTTAAGATTTTCACGGTTCTAAAACCATCAGTTAACAAATAGGGAAACCATCCGACTGGAGGGGTCTAAGATAATTTGAAACTATCTTCATCATATAGGATTGGTCAGGAAAAGGGCCAATCTACCATGTGCAAACAATAAGATTACACGGATCAGATTTTTTTTTTATTCTACTCAAATCGCTTTAAATACCCTTTTATCTATATTGTTTTCGGGTCAGTAATTGAAAGCCTGCCAGTTCACTCACTGTGAGTGATAAATGAATCTATACATCCATTTTTATACGCCCGAAGGGTCATTTTATGTTATGGCACAATTACTCCCTATGATAGTTGTGCATAAGACCTTTGAAATTCAAATCGCTTCCAGTCATTCTTGAGTTATCTTGAATTATCTGCCCTTGAATGGAAGGAAAATCACTATGTTTTGTGTGTGTTTTGTTTGTTTGAATGGGGTTTTTATGCCACTTTAAACAATCTCTCAGCTATATCATGGCGGCTGAAGCACCTAACAATGGAATCCTGGTATTTCTCACACCAGTACCGTCATCACATCCCTTCCTAGCCTCCAGCTGCTATCCCACATAGGTCTACGATTATCAACCCATAGGTGGGAGACAAATAGTCGGAGGATGAGTGCCGTTGTCGGGGATCGAACCCGGGACCTCTAGATTGACAGTCCGAAGCGCTACCAACTGTTTAGTGTGTGCAATTCCTCCTAAGCCATCATTGGGAATGAGCTGAAACTTGGTACAATTACTCCCTATGATGTCTAGTTGTGCATAAGACCTTTGAAATTCAAAATCGCTCCAGTCATTCTTGAGTTATCTTGAATTATCTGCCCTTGAATTAAATGAAAATCACAATGTTTTGTGTGCACAACACCTCCTAAATTATCAATGGAAATGAGCTGAAACTTGGCACAATTACTCCCTATGACATTTAGTTTTGTGCCAGATCTTTGAAATTCAAATCACTCCAGTCATTCTTGAGTTATCTTGAATTAAATTATCAATGGGAATGAATTGAAACTTGGCACAATTACTCCCTATGATGTCTAGTTGTGCATAAGACCTTTGGAATTCGAATCACTCCAGTCGTTCTTTAGTTATCTTGAATTATCTGCCCTTTAACTTAACGAAAAACATGATGTTTATTGTGTGCACATCTTATCCAACATAATTTATGGCAATTGCCTGAAATTGCCCACAATTACTTTCTATGATGTCTAGTTGTGCATAAGACCTTTGAAATTCAAATCGCTCCAGTTTTTCTTTAGTTATCTTGTATAATCTGCCCTTGAATTGAACAAAAATCCTTTATTTTTGTAAGTACAACTTTCTCTCACATTTTGAGTGGGAATGAACTGTAACTTGCCACAATGACTCTGTATGATGTCTAGTTGTGCTTAGGACTAAAATTTGTTTGATATGTCAAGTTGTTCCTGAATTATCTGCTCTTTACTTAACAATATAGCTTGAAATTACAGGTTTGTGTGAATGTGTTAGTGCACAACTCCTCCTACAAATTCTATTGGATTGAACTGAATCTTGGCTCAATGTATCTCTGATATTTAGTTGAGCATAAGACTTCAGAAATTCAAAAAGTTTGGATCTTTCTTGTATTGATTGAATTCAAATGTCAAGGTTGTTTTGAAATCTGAAAAACCTAAACTAAACCATTGTAATAGTTTATTTGTCAAGATCAGTGTTTCAAGGTCAAATTTTATTGCTTGTGGTGAGTACTTTCTGGTAAAACTTGTTTCAAGGTCATTGGTCATTTTTCTATGTCAATTGTATTCAAATCATAGAATGTAACCATTGTACATAATGTTGAATGATAAGTTATTATAAAGCTGTCTTATTTCTAAAGTGTAAACAGTATTATTCAAGTGATAAAATCTTTCTTGTGACAAAATCATTAGCTATTATTCAAGCTCAGGTTACTGTCAAGCCGAGGCTACTGACAAGCCCCTTCAGGCGTATAGGCGCCGCTCTGTGATCTCTTGTTTAATTAGTCCATTGGGACATATTTACATATTTCAGTGTTAATTGTACCTAAATTTTTAACAAAACTTTAGAACAAGCCGGTTGTTTGATGCAAGTACTGGCCCCCAGGGACAGAATAGACATTCAAAGGACATGGTAGAGTGAATGTGAGATAGGATATGTGGTTGTAGGCCGTCTGCGATGATGTCCTGGGGACTGACAAATCTGGTCTGTGAGTCTCCGGTGTCTACGGGGAGTGCATTTAGCTGTGGGTGCCCATTAGATGGGCCGGGCTGCACTGGTGTTTGTAGCTATATGCTCCCATCACCGAGATAGGGGCTTTGGCACTCCTATGTGGGTTCGGGTCTTGAACCTGGCATGTTGGTTGTATTTGAGTATTCTCTGATCCAGGACTTTGAGTTAGCCTCCTCCCTTGTGTTCCAGGCCTTATACCTGAAGCATCAGGCAGGATAGACTTGATTTCCGACCTTATGGGAAACATAACAGTCATGTGATGCATATAACTAGCACCCTCTCAAAAGTATAAAAAGTCTACCCCCAAACAAATGGAGGGCACGACTTTTAGCATAAAATTCATTATTAGATTATCTTTATAGTTTTAGCCAGGGTGGCCTGGTGGGTCAGCCTCCCTGAAGAAACAGTTATTATATGATGTTAATTATCAAAATTTGATTGTAATGTTGTTGAATTTTATTTATTGTAAAATCTAAACAATTAAACCATATACAATGTATTTAAATTCTTTTTTAGCTCACCTGAGCACGAAGTGGTCTTGGGTAGCTATTGTGATCGGTCATTGTCTGTCCATCCGTCTGTCCGACCGTCCGTCTGTCCGTTCACAATTACAAAAAAATCTTCTCCTCCTAAACTAACCGTGGAATTTCAACAAAACTTTACAGAAATGGTCCTTAGGTAATGCTCTTTCAAAATACTTCAAAGAATTGAAATCCATGAAGAACTCTGGTTGCCATGGCAACGGAGTGAAATAACTTAAAAAATCTTCTCCTCCCAAGCGGTAAGGCCTAGAGCTTAGATATTTGGTACAAATCATCATCTATTGACCTTCTACCAAAATACTTCAAAGATTTACCGTATTATGAAAATTAGCCCTTTTCTGGGCAAGCCCTGATTTTACATCAGAAAAAAGAAGGAAATCTTTAAAAATCTTCTTGTCCCAAACAATAAGGCCTAGAGCTTTGATATTTGGTATACATCATCATCTATTGACCCTCTACCAAAATACTTCAAAGAATTACCATATTCTCAAAATTAGCCCTTTTCTTTGTAATCCCTGTTTTTACAAAGTAATAAAGAAGGAAATCTTTAAAAATCTTCTTGTTACAAACCATAGGGCCTAGAGCTTTGATATTTGGTATGTATCATCACCTATTGACCCTCTACCAAAATACTTCAAAGAATTACCGTATTCTGAAAATTAGCCCTCTTCTGGGCAATCCCTGATTTTACATGGAATAAAAGAAGGAAAACTTTTAAAAATCTTCTTCTCCCTAACCATTCAAAGAATTGAAATCCATGAAGAACTCTGGTTGCCATGGCAACGGAGTGAAAAAACTTAAAAAATCTGCTTCTCCCAAACCATAAGACCTAGAGCTTTGATATTTGGTACATATCATCATATATTGACCGTCTACCAAAATACTTCAAAGAATTATCATACTTTGAAAATTAACCCTTTTCTGTGCGATCCCTGATTTAACAAAGGAATAAAGAAGTAAATCTTTGAAAATCTTCTTCTCCCGAGCCATAAAGCCTAGAGCTTTGATATTTTGTACAAATCATCAGCCATTGACCCTCTACCAAATTACTTTAAAAAATTAGCCCTTTTCTGTGCAATCCCTAATTTTAGGTAGGAATAAATAATGATATCTTTGAAAACCTTGTTCTCCTAAACCATTAGGCCTAGAGCTTTTATACTTGATATGTATTGATGTCTATACTTCAAAGCATTACCATATTCAGGAAATTAGTGCTATATGGTGGGATCATCAATATACCTAGGATTAAAAGAGAAATCCTTAAACATCTTCTCCAAAATGATTAGACAGAGGGCTTTGCTATTTTGTTTATATCATAAAGCCATGAATCATCATACTCAGGGTAGCGATTTAGGACCATCATGGTCCTCTTTTTTTTTAAATAGTCTAGTAAACATAATGAAGTCCCCATATTTCACAGAACTATTAAACCAACAATAAAGTATCATGGGAAAAGGGGCCTTATGAGAAATTGATTGAAATATCTTTGTTAACACAAGTATCATGTAAAAAGGGGCCATATGAATTTTTTTTTAGCTCACCTGAGCACAACATGCTCAAGGTTAGCTATTGTGATTGGTAATTGTCCGGCGTCCGTCTGTCCATCTGTCCATCCGTAAACAATTATTAAAAAATCTTCTCCTCCTAAACCATAAGGCCTAGAGTTTTGTTATATGGTACATATCATCACCTATTGACCCTCTACCGAAATACTTCAAAGAATAAATGTACTCTTAAAATTAACCTTTTTCTGTGTGATCCCAGATTTTAAAAAGGAAATCTTAAAAAATTTTCTCCTCCTAAACTATAAGACCTAGAGCTTTAATATTTGGTATGTATCATCACCTTTTGAACCTCTACGAAAATACTTCAAAGAATTACCGTATTCTTAAAATTAGCCCTTTTCTGTGCGATCCCTGATTTTACAAAGGAATAAAGGAAGAAATCTTTGAAAATCTGCTTCTCCCAAACCATAAGGCCTAGAGCTTTGATATATGGTATGTATCATCACCTATTGACCCTCTAACAAAATACTTCAAAGAATTGCCGTATTCTGAAAATTAGCCCTTTTCTGTGCGATCCCTGATTTTACAAAGGAAAAAAGGAAGAAATCTTTGAAAATTTTCTTGTATCAAACAATAAGGCCTAGAGCTTTGATATTTGGTAAGAATTATTGTATTCTGAAAATTAGTCCTTTCTGTGCGTTCCCTGATTTTACAACAGAATAAAGAAGGAAATTTTTGAAAATCTTCTTCTCTCAAACCATAAGGCCTAGAGCTCTGATATTTGGTACATATCATCATCTTTTGACCCTCTACCAAAATACTAAAAAAAAAAAAACAACTATTTTCTGAGAATTAGCCCTTTTCTGTGCAATCCCTGAATTTACAAAGGAATAAAGAAGGAAATCTTTTAAAGTCTTCTTCTCCCAAACTACTAGGCCTAGAGCTTTTATATTTGGTATGTATCATCATCTTTTGACCCTCTACCAAAATACTTCAAAGAATTACTGTATTCAGAAAATTAGCCCTTTTCTGTGCGATCTCTTATTTTTGATAGGATCTTTGAAAACCTTCTTCTCCTAAACCATTAGGCCTAGAGCTTTTGTATTTGGTATGTTTTGATGTCCATACTTCGAAGCATTGCCTATTCAGGATATTAGGGTTATATAGTGGGATCATCAATATACCTAGGATTAATAGAGAAAATCCTTAAACATCTTCTCCAAAATAATTAGACAGAAGGCTTTGCTATTTTGTATATATCATAAATCCATGAACCATCATAATCAGGGGAACGATTTAGGACCATCATGGTCCTCTTGTTTAAATATTCTAGTTAACATAATGAAGACCCCATATATCATCGGATATTCACTTTAAACTTTCACAGAATGATAAACCAACAGTAAAGTATCACTAGAAAAGGGGCCTTACAAGACCTTGATTGAAATGTCTTTGTTTACACAATAAAGTCAATAGTTTTAATCGGATTCACTCCTAAGATTCATGGAATAATTGTGGCTTTGGAAACACAGGAAAAGGGGTTTTACAGATTATCATAAAAAACATTCTTGTTTATGAAGTATACAAATATTATCAGATTGTCTTTAAAATTTCACAGGACAATTGTAGGGTTGTAAGGAAAGTTCCTTTTGGAATTGAAGTGGATCCATCAGAAAACACAGAAAGGGGGCCTTGTGATTTTTCACTGAAAACAAGTGATTGTATGGTCATAAGGAAACTACCTTTTAAAAATGGAGTGGATCTATCATGAAACACAGGAAAAGGGGCCTTGAGGATTGTTGCTCAAAATAATAAAGGTGATAAAGTCTGAATTGTTATTTTTGTACGCCGCCGGAGGCTGTTGTATATTGGCATCATCTTCTCCGTCTGTCCTGCCTTTCGTATATTCATACAAACCTATGTCCTCTTTTCTCATGAGCACAACTCCTCCTAAGTTTCTGGATGGATCTTTATGAAACTTGGTAAGGATTTAAGGGTTCATTGTTTTTTGCCTCAGTTATGCCCCCTTTAAACTTAGTCTCTGGGGCTTATTGAAATTGCAGCCTTGTGAATGCAATTCCCCCTAAGTTTCTGGCTGGATCTAAATGAAACTTGGTCAATGTTATCACCTTAATTGGTAGATGTGCATGAAGTAAGGATCTAATGGTTCATTGATTTTTGCCTCAGTTATGCCCCCTTTAAACTAAGTCCCTTGGGCTAATTGAAATGGCAGCCTTGTGAATGCAACTCCTCCTAAGTTTCTGACTGGATCTAAGTGAAACATGGTCAATGTTATCACCTTAATTGGTAGATGTGCATGAAGTAAGGATTTTATGATTCAATGATTTTTGCCTCAGTTATTTCCCTTAAAACTTAGTCTCTGGGGCTTATTGAAATCGCAGCCTTGTGAATGCAACTCCTCCTAAGTTTCTGGCTGGATCTAAATGAAACTTGGTGTTTATTATCACCTTAATTGGTAGATGTGCATGAAATAAGGATTGTTTGATTCATTGATTTTTGCCTCAGTTATGCCCCCTTAAAACTTAGTCTCTAGGGCTTATTGAAATTGCAGCCTTGTGAATGCAACTTCTCCTAACTTTATGTCTTGATTTAAATGAAATTTTGTCAATGTCATCACTATAATTAGAAGGTGTACATGGATCAAGTTTTTAATGGTTAATTAAATTTTTGCAAGAGTTATGCCCCTTGACACTTAGTCTCTGGGCCAATTCAATAAATTAATCATCTCAAACAGTTTGAACTTGACAATTTAAAAAGGTAGTCTGCAAATGTTCTGAATTTGGTTGTGTCAAAATAAGAAGTGTCTACAATTATTTTTGTGAAACAGCAGCAAAGTGGTGGCGTATATGGCGACTATTGCACAATTGTTTTTATACGCCTCCGGAGGTGATAGTATATTGGCATCATCTTCTCTGTCTATCCGTCCATTCTTCCATCTGTCCAACCATAAGTACATCCACTTTTTTCGTGAGGGTAACTCCTCCTAAGTTTCTTGATGGATCTTTTTGAAAATTTGTCAATGTTATCACCTTAATTGGTAGATGTGCATGAAGGAAGAATTTTATGGTTCATTGATTTTTTTCTCCTCAGTTATGGCCCCTTTTTAACTTAGTCTTTGGGGCTTATTGAAATGGCAGCCTTGTGAACACAACTCCTCCTAAGTTTCTGACTGGATCTAAGTGAAACCTGGTTGATGTTATCACCTTAATAAGTAGATGTGTTTGAAGGAGGAATTTCATGGTTCATTGATTTTGCATCAGTTATGCCCCCTTAAAACTAAGTCTCTTGGGCTTATTGAAATTGCAGCCTTGTGAACGCAACTCGTCTTAAGTTTCTCGCTGGATCTAAAAGAAACATGGTCAATGTTATCACCTTAAATGGTAGATGTGTTTGAAGTAAGGATTTTATGTTTCGATGATTTTTGCCTTAGTTATGCTCCCTTAAAACTTAGTCTCTAGGGCTTATTGAAATTGCAGCCTTGGGAACACAACTCCTCCAACAATTCTGTCTTGATTTTAAAGAAACTTGGTGGATGTTATCACCTTAATTGGTAGGTGTGCATGAAATAAGGATTGTTTGATTCATTGATTTTTTCCTCAGTTATGCCCCCTTAAAACTTAGTGTCTGGGACTTATTGATATTGCAGCCTTGTGAACAAAACTCCCCCTAAGTTTCTGGCTGGATCTAAATGAAACTTCGTGGATGTTATCACCTTAAATGGTAGATGTGCCTGATGTAAGAATTTTATGGTCCATTAATGTTTGCCTCAGTTATATCCTCTTAAAACTTTGTTTCTGGGGCTTATTGATATTGCAGCTTTGTGGACGCAACTCCTCATACAATTCTGGCTTGATCAGAATGAAACTTGGTGGATGTTATCACCTTAATTGGTACATGTGCATGAAGTGAGGATTTTATGGTCCATTGATTTTTGCCTCAGTTATGCCCCCTTTAAACTTAGTCTTTGGGGCTTACTGAAACTGCAGCCTTGTGAACCCAACTCCTCCTAAGTTTCTTGCTGTATCTAAATGAAACTTTGTGGATGTTATCACCTTAATTGGTAGATGTGCATGAATGAAGGATTTCTTTTGCCGCAGTTATTTCTCCTTAAAGCTTAGTCTCTGGGGCTCATTGAAATTGCAGCCATGTGAATGCATCTCCTTCTAAGTTTCTGGCTGGATCTAAATGAAACTTGGTGGATGTTATAACCTAAATTGGTAGATGTGCATGAAAAAAGGATTTTATGGTTCATTAATATTTCCCTGACTTATGCCCCCTTAAAACTTAGTATCTGGGGCTTATTGAAATTGCAGCCTTGTGAACACAACTCCTCCTAACTTTTTGTCTTGATTTTAAAGAAACTTAGTCAGTGTCATCACCATAATTTGTAGGTGTACATGGATCAAGGATTTAATGGTTCATTGATTTTTGCAAGAGTTATGCCCCTGGGCCCTTTCAATCGATCAAACATGAAAAACAGTTTGAGCTTGACAATTTAAAAAGGTAGTCTGCTAATGTTTTTAATTTGGTTCTATCAAAATAATTAGTGTCTACAATTATTTTTTCTTGAAACAGCAGCAAAGTGGCGGTGTATATTGTGACGATGGCACTCTTGTTTTATGTATATATTTTTCTTTAAGCAATTAACTTCCCTTGAATATCAGATTTCTTAAACAGAAAACTTGATACCAGTACAGCGTCTCAGGCCCTCATGGGCCTCTTGCTATATGACATCAAAGATTGCCATATATTGGTATCATTGTCTTTGTAAGTCTGTCCATCCCAATGTCTGTCCATCTGATTTCTTCTTAACACATCTCCTCCTACATTTATGTAAAGATTTGAATGACCATGAGCATATTGTCGAGGTTATGCCATTTAAAGCTGCATGACAGAAAAAGGAGGGTTATTGAAAATTTCTTGATAACACATCACCTACGTTTACTGACAGATTTAAATGAACTCACCAATGGAGTTCTACTAGTTTAGCCTGCATAACTTGAAAAAGGAGGGAGGGGGCCTTAATGCAAGATTTCTTGTAAATGCATCTCTTCTTACATTTATGAATGAATTAGAGTGAAATTTTCTCAGAATGTTCCAAGTCACCTGACCTTACATTGTCAGGATATGGCTATTTTAGCTTGAGTCTTGGAAAAATTAGGCTTGTTCTCCACAACCATTAACAACATTGACATGGAACATGGTACTGTGATTAATCTATAGCCCCAAACTACAAACTAAATTGGGGGATATATTGGTTTAACATGTCTGTTCGACTCCAACTGTAGAAGCTCTACCTCTGGAACCATTTGACCTACATCAATGAAACTTCATACAATTCAATTGAGTTTTTGCCTATGAACCAAGGAAGTGCCCTTCTTTTGCTCCCCAAGGGCAAGCCTAAGCACACCACTTTGTCAATATATATGTCCTTCTGTTTTCCATCATTTTGCCGCCCAACATCTCCACAACCCTTAGACCAAATTTGATGAGACTTCATCTGTGATTTCCTTATGATATTGCGCTTAGGCTCTGTTCCTGCTTTTTGGATAGCTCCAAGATCAAGGTCACAGTTTAAGGTCAAATGTCAAAATTGACTTTGTCCACTGCTTAGCTCCCTCAATAATGGATAGATTTCAAATAACTTGGCACAAATATTCTCTATCATGTATAGATGTACCATTTGAAAAAAACAACAACAGATAGCTCCAAGTTCAAGGTCACAGCTCAAGGTCAAATGTTGAAATTAATGATTTCAAGGGTATAACCCCTTCAATTATTGACAGATTTTAAAATAACTTTACAAAATTATTCTCGAGCATGAGTAGATGTGCAATTTGAAACAAATCTTCAGATAGCTCCAAGGTCAAGGTCACATCCCAATGTCGACAATATATATTAAGCTTTTCCAGAGCATAGCTCTTTCAATTATATTAGGATTTCAATATAACTTTGCACAGCTGTTTTCAGTCGTGAGAAGATGTGCCATTTGGAAAAATGTGGATAGGTCACAGGTCAAGGTCCAATGTTGAAAATAGCAAAGCTTCTCAAAATTGTGGATTGAATTCAAAATTACTTTATATCAGTAGACGTGCAATTAGAAACAAATTTTAAGATAACTTCAAGGTCAAGGTCTCAGCTCAAGGTTTAAAGATATGCTCCAGGCAGGTTGAACATTGATCCTTCAATTATTGATGGATTTCAAAGTAACTTTCACAATTGCTGATTATCATGAGTAGATGTAACTTTTGAAAAAAATATTTATATATTTCCTAGGTACAGGTCACAACTCAAGGACGAAAGTTGAAATGAAGCTTGTCCACAGCATAGCTCCTTAAATTATAGATATATTTTGATATAATGTGTTCCAATTGTTCTCAGTCATTAGTAGATTTGCAATTACAAGAAACACGGGAAAAGGGGCCTTATGAAAGTTTAATTGAAAAATCTTTTAAAATCCTTGTTACATTTTTTATCAAATTCTCTTCAAATTCTCAAATTGATTGTACTATAAGGATTGTTCCTTTTGGAATTTGGCATGATCCTTTAAAGAAACACAGGAAAAGGGACCTTATGAAATTTTTATTAGAAAAAATCTTAGTTCTTAAATCTAGTGTTCACAATTTTCATTGTATTCCCCTCAGACTTTCACAGAATGTTTGTACCAGTATTTAGGATTGTTCCTTTCAAAATTGGGTCTGATCTGTCAATTGTCACAGGAAAAGGGGCCTTATGAAAATTAGAAGGCATATCTGCCCTCCGAATAAGGAAAATCAATTTGAAGAATCTATTGTTTATTTGGTCACTAAGAAAAACATGGGCGTTTTTGATATCATTATACAAGAGGAGGGTATGAGAGATATTCTCTAGAAAGAGTACATGTATTTTTCGTTTTTCTTATAGATTTCTACTGGTGTTTTTTTACATTCTGAGATCGATATGACTGCATCCGATTCTTCACCGGAAATGTTTGTTAATCTTCGGCATTGACTGTTGTGTGCACAGTGCTATTTACTAAACTTTACGAACAATTTTGTAAATCTCCATGACTGAACAGGTTTATTGATTGACTAGCGAACGTTAAAACATCATCACTGACGTCATAGTTTTATGTAAAAAAACTAAAATTGTGGTGGGTGACAATTTCAATTAACAAAACTTCTTTCTTGAATTCTAAGTTTATCATGTTGAATAATTTTGATCTAATAATTTCAATTGACATGTTTACATTATGCTTTTTAGGATGTAGTCTGGTTTTCTTACTAATTTTGTTGTGCGTTTTGGGGGAAGATAAGGCTTCAATTAAAATTCCCTGTTAATACTCAGGAATCTACAGTGTTCAACAAATTCTCTCCAAACTTTAACAGAATGATTGTACCATTATAAGGATTGTTCCTTTCAAAATTTGGTCTGATCTGTCGAGTATGAAAAGGGGCCTAATGAAAATTCAATGAAAAATCTTAGTTAACACAATGATGTCCCAAGATATCACCAGATTCTCTTCAAACTTTCACAGAATGATTGTACCATCATTAGGATTGTTACTTTCGAAATTGGATCTGATCCTTTGAAAAACACAGGATAAGGAGTCTTATGAAAATTTAATTAAACAGATCTTAATGCTGTAAAGTCCACATATTTCATTGGACTTTCTCAAAGTATGCTTATACTTTTGTGAGGATAGTTTCCTTCTAAAATGGGTCAGATCCATCAAGTAACATGGGAAAAGGAGCTGTTTGAAAATTTTATTAAAAAATCTCCATTAATGCAATAAAGCCTGCAGCTTTGATTGGATTTTGATGAATTTTCACAGAATTATTGTAAGGTCGTAACGATTATTATTTTTGAAATGGGGTCTGAACTGTCAAGAAATACCTGTAAAGGGTACTTATGAAAATTTCATTTTAAAATCCTTAATACCAAGTCCAGAGCTTTCATCAGATTTTCTTCAAACTTTCATGGAATGATTGTACAATTATTAGGATTGTTGGTATTGACATTATACCTGATCTGTCAAGCATCACAGGAAAAGGAGCCTTATGAAAAATAATTTAAAAACCTTTTACCTTAATGAAGTCCACAGTTTCATTGGAATCTGTTCAAACTTTCACAGAATATTTGTACCATCAGATTGGTTATTTCTTTCCAAATTTGGTCTGATCTGTCTAGTGTCACAAGAAAACAGGCTGTTACAAAATTCTCTTTAACACAAGAATGTCCTCAGTCTTTATCAGACTCTCTTTAAAATTTAATAGAATTATTGCATCATCATTTGGATTGTTCCTTTGTAAATTTGGTCTGATCTGTTAAGATTCATGAGAAAAGGGGGCCTTATGAACATTTTATTACAAATACGTTGTTATCACAATAAAGTCCTCAGTTTAAAGCTCCACTAGCTGAAAGCCAGCAAGCTATTGTCATGGCATTGTGTAAGTCATAACTTCATCAGGCCGTCTATCCATAAACTTTTACTTTAATTATCTTCTCCTCAGAAAGTACCATAAAGAATGCATCCAAACTTCACAGAAATGATCCTTTGGTGGCCCTTTATAAGATTCCTTCAAAGAATTTTGATCAGATGAAAAAATTGCTTTAGTTGGTGGGGCTAATTTCCATATATGGTGAAATCTATAAAAATCTTCTTTCTCAGAAACCAGTGCATAGATTTCAACCAAATTTTACAGAAAAGATCATTGGGTGACCTTTTATCAGATTCCCTCAAAGAATTTTGATCAGATGAAAAAAATATGGCTTAAATAGGCAGGGATTATTTCCATATACTGTGAAACCTTTAAAAATCTTCTTCTCAGAAACCAGTTGATGCATTTCAACCAAATTTTCAAGGAATGATCTTTATGTGATGTTTGATGAGATCTCTTCAAAGAATTTTGATTGAATGAAAGACATGGCGTAAATGGGCTGGGCTAATTCCCATTTATGGTGTAATCTTTAAAAATCTTCATTTTAGAAAATTGTCTATGGATTTAAACCTAATTTTATAGGAATGGTTATTTTGTGACCCCTTACCAGATACCTTCAAAGAATTTTGATCTGATGATAAACATGGCTTTAATGAGTGGGGCTAACTTCCATGGTGAAAGCTTTGAAAATCTCTTTCTTAGAAACCAGTGGATGGATTTCAAATTTCACTGGAATGATACTATAGTTACTCTTATCTGATCCCATCAAACAATTTTGATTCGTTGAAAATATGGCTTTTATGGTTGTGGCCTATGTCCACATATGGTATCCAGTGAATTTTTTTTATTTTTTTTTCAAATGTGAATACCTTTTTCTTCTGACTTGGTTAATGAATTGACTTTTGTAAAACAATAACAAGGTTGAAATATTAAAAGAATTCATTGACAAGATTTATTTGCAACACATGGAGAATATGATTCCTGAAAACATCATTTGCTTAATCAGCAGAATCGGGCCTGTGGAGTGATTCAAGCTCTCAAGTACCTCTAATTATCATTTTCTTTAAATTTTAGAATGTTTGAACTTTCATTATGATTTTTTCTTTGTAAATCGTGTCTGAATTGTTAAGTATCATGGGAAAAGGGACCTTATGAAATCTTTATTACAAAACATTCTTGACACCATTCAGTCCACTGTTTTCGTTGATTCTCTTTAGATTTTTAGAGAATTATTGTACTTTCATTAGAATTGTTCCTTTTAAAATTTGGTTTGTTCTGTCTCTATGAAAATTTTGCTATAAAATCCTCATTAACAATGAATTTCACAGATTACAAAGATTGATTGTTACGATTGTTGATTTTGACAGTGTATCTGATCTGTCAAGTATCACACGAAAAGGGGCCTTATGAAAAACTTTTTTAAATATTCTAGGTAACACAATGATATCCCTACATTTTACTGGATTTACTTGAAAATTTAACAGAATGATTGTACAATCATAAGGATGGTTCTTGTCAGAATTGGGTACAATCTGTCAAGTATAATGTGAAAATGGGCCCTATGAAAATGTAATTTAAATATTCTAGTTATCATAATGAAGTCCCCATATTTCAGTGGATTCACTTTAAACTTTCACAGAATGATTAAACCATCATTAGAATGGTTCTTTTGGAAATTGAACCTGATCAGCCAAGAACCATAGGAAAAGGGACCTTATGGAAATTCTATTACAAAATAAAATCCATAGTTTTCATCGAATTGTCTTCAAGCTTTCACAGAAGTATTGTATAATCAAAAGATTTGATTCTTTTTAAAATGGGTAATGTCAATAGATTATCACAGAAAAAAAGGCCTTATGAGAACTTGATTAAAGTATCCTCATTACCACAATTAAGTTCACAGCTTTGATCTCAACTGGCTGAAAGCCAACAAGCTATTGTCATGGTGATGTGTCCGTCTTGCATCTGTCTGTGTGTTTGTCCGTTCGTAAATTTTTACTTTAAATCTTCAGCTTAGAAAGTACTGAACAGAATTCAACCAAATTTCACAGAAATGATCCATGGGTGACCTTTTATCAGCTTCCTTCAAATAATTTAGATCGGATGAAATCATAGCTTTAATGGGCATGGCTTTTTAGGTCACCTGACTGAAAGTCATTGTGACCTATTGCGATCATGTTTTGTCCGTCGTGCATTAACTTTGTTCATTTTCGACTTTTTCCTAAGATCCCATGGATGGATTTCAACAAACTTGGCAGGAAGCTTCCGTATGGGAAGGTGCTTCAGATTTAAGTTTTGTACACATCATGGAGATATCTCCCGTTTAGGTCCCATAAGGGGTCAGAGAGGGTACATCTTTAAAAATCTTCTTGTCATGAACCGGCTGTTGGATTTGATTCACGTTTGGTACTTAGAGTCTTTAGGGCAAGGACTATCAAGTTTATACAAGAAGAAAAAATCTGTCAAGAAATTGCCATGCTAGGGGGCGGGGGGAGAGGGGCGGGCAGACATCACAAGTTTAACATAGGCTTATATACTGAAAATTGTTAAAATCTTCTTCTCCCAAATGAGAGGGCCTAGAGCTTTGACATTTGGTATGTAGCATCATCTGATGGACCTCTATCAAGATTGTACAAATTGCTGCCCCAAGATCAAATTTAGTCCATCCCTGGACGTCTCAAGTTACCATAGGCTTATATAGTGAAAACTTTAAAAATCTTCTCTTAAACAGATTGGCCTAGGGCTTTGATATTTGGTATGTAGCATCATCTGGTGGATTTTTATCAATATTGTATAGATTATGGCCCAAGGGTCATAGTTAGCCCATTTCTGGACATCACAAATTTTAATTTTAAAAATCTTCTTCTCCCAAACAGGAGGGCCTAGAGCTTTGATATTTGGTATATGCAACAGCATCTGGTGGACCTCTATCAAGATTGTATAGATTATGGCCCAGGGTCATAGTTAGCCCATTTCAAGATGCCACAAGTTTAACATAGGCTTTTTTAGTGAAAACTTTTCAAAAATCTTCTTCTCCTAAACTAAAAGGTCTAGAGCTTTATTTTTTGGTGTGTAGAATAATCTGGTGGACTTTTATCTGTTTTTGTGTTCTTTGGACTCAGGTGACCGTTAAGGCCCTATGGGCTTTTTGTTTCCCATATATGTTGAAATCTTTAAAAATCTTCTTCTTAGAAACCAATGGATTGAGTTCAACCAAATTTTACATGAATGATCCTTGGGTGACCCTTTATCGGATTCCATCAAAGAATTTTGACTGGATAAAAAACATGGCTTAAATAGGCGGGGCTTGTTTCCATTTATTGTAAAAGCTTTAAAAAATCATCTCAGAAACCAATGGATGGATTTCAACCAAATTTTACATTAATGTTTCTTGGCTGACTCTTTATCAGATTCCTTCAACAGATTCCTTCAAACTATTCTGATTGGATGAAAAGCATTACTTAAATGGGCAGGGCTTATTTTTAGCTCCACTGACTGAAAGCCAGAGAGCTATTGTCATGGCTTCTATTGGTTGAGCATGTGTCAGTCTGTATGGTGGTCCTTCCAGTCATCCGTCTGTCTGTCTGTCTGTCTGTCTATAAACTTTTCCTTTAAAAATCTTCTCCTGAGAAAGTACAGAGCAGATTTCAATAAAATTTCACAGAAATGATCCTTCTTCGCTAATTTCCATATATGGTAAAAACCTTTAAAAATCTTCTCAGAAACCATTTAACCCATTCCCACTTAACCTTTCCTATTTACGCCCCTCAAGAAAAGAGCTTTGGAAAACATTATGGAAAATGAACAAATTGCTTGTATTGAGCAATTTCTTCATTATCCACAATTTTTTCTATCCAAAATGATGTAAAAATAAAAATTCCTTCAACTTGAAATTGTCATCTGCAGCTTCTTCCAATTTGGACCAGTCCAAAATTTTGTGTGGGAATGGGTTAATGGATTTCAACCAAATTTCACAGAAATGATCCTTGGCTGACCCTTTATCAGATTCCTTCAAAGAATTTTGATCCGATGAAAAACATTGCTTTAATGGGCGGGGCTAATTGCCATATATGGTCAAACCTTGAGAAATCATATTCTCAGAGACCATTTAATGGATTTCAACCAAATTTTACAGAAATGATCCTTCAGTTGGCTGACCCTGTATCAGATTCCTTCAAAGAATTTTGATCCAATGAAAAACATTGCTTAAATGAACGGGCTAATTTCCATATATGGTAAAACCTTTAAAAATATTCTGATGAGAGTTCATTTAATGGATTTCAACCAAATTTTACAGAAATGATTCTTAGGTCAACATTTATTGGACTCCTTCAAAGAATTTTGATAGGTAGAAAAATATGGCTTTAATGGGCAGGGCTAATTCTATATATGGTGAAGGCTTTGAATATCATCTTCTCAGAAACAAGTTGATGGATTTCAACCAAATTTCACAGAAATGATCCTTGGGTGACCCTTTATAAGATTCCTTCAGAGTACTCTGTTCAAATGAAAAACATGGCTCAAATGGATGGGGCTAATTTCCATATTTGGTATAAGCTTTGAAATTCTTTGTCTGGGAAACCATTTGGATGGATTTTAAACAAATTTTTACCAAATTGATCGTTTTATGACTCTTTATCAGGTTATCAAAAAGAATTTTGAACGTAAGAAAAACATGGCTTAAATGGGCAGGACTTATTTCCATATATGGTATATACTGAAAATGAACTGTTGATGGATTTAAACCAAATTTCACAGGAATGATCCTCAGATGACTGTTTGTCGGATTCCTTCATATGATTTTGCTTGGTTAAAGGCTTGGCTATTATGGTTGTGGCTTATGTCCATATGTGGTATACAATGAAAATTTTTAAATTTTGTTAATGCCTTTTCATCTTTCCCAGTGAATGAATTTTACATAACTTAACTTGACTATTTGTAAATCAATGAAGAAGTTGAAATACTTCTCTAGAACTATTTCAAAAGTTTTAATGACTTAGATTTATTAGCTTGGCTGTTTTCGGAGAAAACCCAAGGTATTGTCATCACCTTGGTGATGTGTGCTTCAGCATTAGCGTTGGCATGACAAACTTTAACCATGGTCATCTCTGTTGTTATTGAAGATATCCTCATGAAACCTGGCATGTGTATTGACTACCAAGGAGGATAACTCTTAAAGCATTTTTGTAAGAGTTATGCCCTTTTTTTAATTAGAATTTTTGCGTTATCCAGCACCTGCAGCCGAGCAATCTGATGTTGAGAAACCAGTGAATGAATTTCAACCAAATTTTCCAGGAATGATCCTAAGATAACCCTTTATCAGATTCCTTCAAAGAATTTCAATCAGATAAAAAGCATGGCCATATAAGGTGAAAGCTTTAAAATCTTTTTCTTGGAGACCAGATGTTGTATTTCGACCAAATTTCATTGAAATGATCCATTGGTGATTGTTTTTCAGATTCCGTCAATTAATTTTGATTGGTTGAAAAGATGGCTTTTATGGTCGTGGTTTATGTCCATATATGGTATCCAGTGAAATCTTTTGAAAATTTGTTAATACCTTATTCATCTGAGTTGGTAAACGAATTGACATTCGTAAAACAATGAAAAGATTGAAATACTTAAAGATTTCATTGACAAGATTTATTTGCCACACATGGTGAATGTGATTTGGATTATATAGAATTCTTGAAAACACCATCTGCTTAATCGGTACAATAAGGCCTGTGGATCATTAAAGGAGCTCAAGCGCCTTCAAGTTTTTGCATTTATAGCACTTTCTTTATAATGAAAACGCAGTTATGCACATTAATTTTGTTGTCTGCAAGATCTTTTCTAGATCAGTCAACTTTTTTGTCATCAAATGCAGTAGTTTATTTAAATCATGGAATGTACAAACACTGTTCCAAATTTTTCACAGGTGTAACAAACAAGTCAAGGCCCAGGAACAGAAAGTCCTACTACAAGGTCTGGATATACCTGAAATAATTGGAAAAGGAATGCCAGAATCTTGAACTAAACTGGAAGCTTTGCCTACCACCACAAGTCCAAGTTTTAACTTTACTGATCCACTGTGTACAGTAGACCTAAAAGGAGGCGGCCTTTAAAAGGAAAGCTCCAACAAGACTAGCAATTGAATCATACCCTTTAACAGAATCTGTGACGACAAATGTGGTCATAATGGACTAACAACAGTTAAAAATACTTCTGCCGTTACAGGTTAATAAAACACCAGATATAGATCCTAAGAAAATAGCTGTTATTAGTCCAACACCTCAAATAAAATCTATGAGCGACAAAACTCCGGATATTATTAAATGTAGGAAATATGGCAAATAGAAAAAACTCAACAATCCACAATTCATATGTTTCACAATATTGTCAAGCAAAAGAAAGTATCACCTTTGATGAATGGAAGAATAACATTAAGCAGACAAATAGAAAAATAAGAATTAAAAAGTTCTTCCATTTCTTGAGAATATTTCTGTTGAGTGACAAAATAGTCAGTTCCATCATTAAAGATGTTTAATTGAAGAGCTTAACTTTCATTTCCTTTCTACTTTCCAGTATGTTAAAAGTTTCAACAATTATCAGTTGTGAAAGGACAGTTTTCAGTATTTCAGTAAAAAGTCAATAAATGGCAAAAGTTTCATCTAGTATTATCAAAGAAAAAAAATAAATATTGGTTATTGGAACAACTTGCATCAAATATTATCTGTGAAGGATAGCAAAGTGACTTTCCTCTTATAACCAGTTGGGTACAGTTTTCAAGTATAATCTGTGAAAAAAAGGTACTGTGACTATTTTTTACAACCAGTTTGGCAAGGCTTTTATCAAGTATTATCTTAAAAGATGGTGCAACAACTCCTTTATGTAACCAGTATGTTACAGCTTTCATTAAGTATTATCTGTGGAAAGATGGTTCAGTGGCTCTCCTTTTACAACCAGTTTTGTACAGCTTTCTTCAAGTATTATCAGTGAAAAGAGGTACAGTAACTCTTTTTTAACCAGTTTGTTACAGCTTTCATCAATTATTATCTATGAAAAGATGGTACATTGACTCTCCTTTTACAACCAATTTTGTACTGCTTTCAACACATATTATCTGTGAAAAGATGGTACAGTGACTCTCTTTTACTACCATAGTGGTACAGCTTTCATCAAATAGATGGTACAATGATACTCCTTTTACAACCAGTTTTGTGTAGCTTTCATCAATTTTTATCTTTGAAAAGATGGTACATTGGCTCCCCTTTGACAACCTGTCTTGTACTACGTTCAACAAATATTATTTGTGAAAAGTTGATTTAGTGACTATCCTTTGATAACCAGTTTGGTACAGCTTTCATCAAGTATTATCTTTGAAAATATTGTACAGTGACTATCCTTTTACAACAAGATTAGTATGGCTTGCATAAGTATTGTCTGTGGAAAGAAAGTGCAGTGACTCTTCATTTATAACCAGTTTGGTAAAGCTTTCATCTAGTATGGTATCTGAAAAGATGGTACAGTGACTTTCCTTTTTAATGAGTTTGGTAGGGCTTTCATCGATTTATACCTGTGAAAAGAAAGTATTGCGTCTCTGCTTTTTACAACCAGTTTTGTATGGCTCCATAGCTTTCATCAAGTGACATCTATTAAAACATGGTACAGTGACTCTCCTTTTACAAACGGTTACGTACAGCCTTCAATGAGTATTACCAGTGAAAAGATGGTTAAGTGACTCTCTTTTACAAATAGTTTGGTACAGTTTTCATCAGGTAATAACTGTGAAAAGATCAAATAGTGATTCTCAGTTTACTACAAGTTTGGTACAGCTTTCATCAAGTATAAAGAAGGTAAAGTGACCCCTTTTTCATCCGTTTCAGATAGCTTTCATCAAGTATTATCTGAAATCGATGGTACAGCAACTTCTTTTATAACCAGTTTGGTACAGCTTTCATTAGGTATAGTCTGTGAAAAGATATTACAGTGACTGTCCTATTACAACCAGTTTACTGTTCAAACTCTTATTTTCTGTGAAAAGATCAAACAGTGATTCGACTTTTGCAACCAGTTTGTAACAGCTTTCATCAAACTTTCTATATCGGACCATAAATACAAGGTGATTTCAGTGAAAAATCAGTTACAAACTTGCAATGTGGTAATGTAACATCAAGGTTAAATCAAACTTACAAACTTTAAAACTATGTGACCTTAAATACAATGCAATTTAGGTGAAAAGAAAGTTACTAAACTTTCAATATAAACAGTAAATAGAAGGACCACCGTTAAAAAATATTGGACTGTAAGTACACGGTGATATGGGGGAAAACAGTTCCAAACTTTCAATATAGGATGTAAAACAAATGTCATTGTAAACAAAATCTTGTGTGGTATAAACATCTTTTATGGTATTGACAGTGACGATTTTCCAAAATAAAACTAATTGCTAATTGATATCAGTTCATCAAAACATCTAGTTTAAGAATGAACACAAGGTAATATCACTTGAAAACACATCTATCACTTTATAGGACTAAAATCACAGTGATAGTGAAACAGCAGCTGATGGAGGTACAAAACAAAATTTTAATGCTGCCTTATGTAATATTTGGTCATGATTTCAAAGACAAGCAATCTATGACGAAATAGGTCCATAAGAAGGTTCCAAGCCCTTGTAAAAGCAGAGGAAAATTTGTTTTGTTTTAACATTACTAAAAAAAAGGAATGATAGATCAACCTGTCCTAGGAAAAAAAAACAAATAATTTTCTTAACAGCCCATTTTTATACCCCCACAACGAAGTTATGGGGAGGGGAATCAGGATACTGGAATCAGGATGTCCGTCTGTCTGTCCCTCTGTCCATCCATCCATGGACATAATTTTGTGTCCTCATCTCCTTCCCTATTTTCAGACCAATTTTGCTGAAACTTAACAAAAATCTTCCTTCCAATGGTAACTTGTGCACCTGCAATTTTCATTATGATTAATCAACTGGTTCAGGAGTTATGCCTCTTTGATATATTTTCTTATATACAATATATAGAGAATAAATCATAACTCCTGAACAGGTTGACAGATTAAGAAAATAAAAGTGGTTCACATGTACGATGTTATGGGGGGGGTACTGGAATCAGGTTGTCTGTCTGTCTGTCTGTCCATCTGTCCGTGGACATTATTTTGTGTCCTCATCTCCTCCCACATTTCCAGACCAATTTTGCTGAAACTTTACCAAAATCTTCCTTGCAATAGGAACTTGTGCACCTGCAATTTTCATTATGATTAATCAACCGTTTCAGAAGTTATGCCCCTTTGATTTATTTTCTTACATACAATATATATAGAGAATAAATCATTACTCCTGAACAGGTTGACAGATTAAAAAAAATAAAAGTGGTTCACATGATTATTCCAGAACATAAACGCCATGTTTGACGTTGCATGAAATCCATAATACCCATCTTCAATGTTGAACAAAATCCCTATTTTTTTACACAGTCATTGCCCCTCATTGACTTAAAATTTGTAAAAAAAAAAATGTTGTCTTGATAAATCATGAATGGCCAACATTTCAATGGTTACAATTTGGCCTCATTTAAAAGGAGGCAGCAGTGGGGGTCATTTGTCAGGCCTTACAGGCAACAGTTCTAGTTATGCACCTGAATTTGTCTGGTTAAGACAGCCAAATTGTCATGTGAGCTCCACTCACAGAAGATCACAGGCTATTATCATGGTTCTTTGTCAATTATGCATGCATCTGTTTGTTAGTAGGTGGTAAATTGCCCATAAGCATTTGTTTGAAAATCTTCAGCTCTGAAGTTACAAAATGGATTTCCTGGGTATTTCATTGGAATTATCCTTGGGTGATCCTTCATCTCATTCCTTGAACAAATATTATCTAATATACAATGTAATCTTACTTTGGCAAACATTCTTCAATAAAACTTTGGATGAATGAAATTATTTTTGTGTTATCTTATCTCTGACTGTTGACCCAATAAAAACATGGATTTATATGCTTCTCCCAAAATTTCTTTGGAGTATACAGTTGCTGTACTGTGTGTATGCCTGTCTGTCTGTCCATCCTTCCAAATCCATTTCTCCACAACCCCCATACTTAATTGGATGCAACTTCGTGTAATACCTCAGAATATTTCTGACGAATCATTTGCCCCTTTTTCTAAATCTTAAGGCTGTTTAAGGCTGTGTCTTGCAAATAGAAAACTTAATGCATGTATTTCCTCACATCTTATTGAACCCATTCCAACGTAGCAAAATTTTAGACTGGTCCAAATTGAAAGAAGCTGCAGACAACAATTTCAAGTTGATGGAATTTTATTTTATTTTATTATTTTTTTTTTTGTGTGTGTGTGGGGGGGAGATAGAAAACAATGTGGATAATGAAGAAATTGCTTAATACAAGCAATTTCTTTATTTTCCACAATGTTTCCTAAAGCTTTTTTCTTGAGTGGCGTAAAAAAGAAGGCTTGTGTGGATTATGGTCATAATTTAATGAAAATTGCAGGAGACAATTCTCAGCAGATTTAATTGCAAAAATCTTATTTGCTTTTGGTAGAAAAAATTGTGGATAACAAAGAAATTTCTTGTAACAAGCAATTTCTTCATTTTCCTAAGTGTTTACCAAAGCTATTTTCTTGAGCAGCATCAGCTAGAGGCACCTGTATCGCCCACAGGCCTGTATGTACTGATTGAGTAAATGATGTTTTCAGGCATTCCATATATAAACTGAATCATCTTTGCCATATCTGGCAAATAAATCTAGTCAGAATAGTTCTAGAGAATCATTTCAAACTTTTCATTGTTTTACAAAAGCCAAGTCAAGTTATGTAAAGTTTACTAAGTCAGATGAAAAGGAATAGACAAAAAATCTCACTATATGCCATATTTGGACAGAAGCTAGAACCATAATACCCATGAAGGAATAAGACAAAGACTTATCTGAGGATCATTCCTGTAAAAGGTTTCTGAGACTTCCAAAAGTTTGAATATATACTATATATGGAAATTAGCCCTGCCCCCTTTGATGAAACAAAATGATTTTCATCAAATCAAAATTATTGAAGAAATCTGATAAACAATAATTCCTGTGGAATTTGGTTGAAATTAATCTATTTGTTTCTGAGAAAAAGATTTTCAAAATTTTCACCATATAAGGAAGTTGCCCCCCCCCTCTATTTAAGCCATATTTTTATCTGATCTGAATCTGATAATGGGTCACCCAAGGATAATTCCTGTGAAATCCATCATCTAGTTTCTGAGAAGATTTTCAGTGCTTTCACCATATATGGAAATTAGCCCCGCCCACAAACCTTTTCCTGTTCAATTCCTGATTTTAAATCCCTGTAAATTTGTAACTGAGAAAACATTGTACAAACGGAGGAATGTGCAATTTCTTCATTTTTTTTCTTTTTTCTTCCCTTCAGAGTGGTTATTTTACAAATTAAATCTAGTTTACATATTTGTATTTGAATTAATGATCATGCAAGGATAATTTTTGTAAAATTTACTTGAATTCTTTGCAGTACTTTTACAAATATGATCTGAAAACAGCAATAAAATTAGAAAATGATCAAAATATAATTATTGAAATGTTTGAAATATATAGAAATGTCAATTAAGCAGACAAAAAAGATTGAAACCATTTTTTTCATGTCCAGGTAACATTCAGCTATTTTTCATTCATAGTTGGTCAGTCAGTCTTATGTGCTATGGCCTAAAACATTGTAAAAACAGAAGAAAATGTTTGGAATGTGCAATTTCTTCATTTTTTTTTCTTTTTCCATAATATTTTCTTCCCTTCAGAGTGGTTATTTTACAAATTAAATCTAGTTTACATATTTGTATGCAAAACCTTTGAAATTAGACAACTCTAAAATTTTGCAAAACAGAAAAGGGTTAAAGCCGTGTTTTCCATCAGATTGAAATTCTTTGAATTAATGATGATGCAAGGATAATTTTTGTAAAATTTACTTGAATTATTTGCAGTACTTTTACAAATATGATCTGAAAACAGCAATAATATTAGAAAATGATCAAAATATAATTATTGAAATGTTTGAAATGCATAAAAATGTCAATTAAGTAGTCAAAAAAGATAGAAAAAAAGATATTTTTTCATTTCTTGAAACCATTTTTTTCATGTCCAGGTAACATTCAGCCATTTTTCATTCATAGTTGCTCAGTACAGTCTTATGTGCTATGGCCTTAGCGCAGTTGGTAGCGCGTCGGACTGTCAATCTAGAGGTCCCGGGTTCGATCCCCGACGGCGGCACTCATCCTTTCCGACTATTTTTCTCTCACCAATGGGTCGATAATCGTAGACCTATGTGGGATAGCAGCTGGGGCTGGAAAGGATGTTATGGTAGTACTGGTGTGAGAAATACCAGGATTCCATTGTTAGGTGCTCCAGCCGCCGCGATGTAACTGAAAGATTGTTGAAAGCGGCGTAAAACCCCATTCAAACAAACAAACAAAATCTTCTTACTCTGGAGTCATGTCCCATGATAATGTCGATCACCTTTTGAAATCGGCTAAATAAAGAAGAAAATGGGAGTTGAAACAGCGATATTGAGGATGAGAATCGGCACATGTACAGAGCCAAGTAAATCTAGAAGCACCGTGTATTACCTAAACGTCATCTACTTTGAGGTTGACCTTGATAGCGTCGCGACTGTTAATGTTATGCGTTGACATAGAGAGAAACCCTGAATCAACTGAAAGTGGAAAACAAAAAAATCTAACACGGTTCACTAGACAGACTTCACAATATTTGATAGATAGCTCAACTAACGATCATGCTTAAGTCCCCAGAAGTCCCAGCAATTGATCAACTCTATATAACTGACCATGTCACCAATTCAGAAATTTATGACTATCTAAGAAAAATGAAAAAGGAACTAACTGACAAAAGTACAGAAATACTAAAAGACTATGAAGGAAAAGATTAAAAAAAAGTTCAAATGACAATGCAGTTAAGGTTCTCAATACTGAAAACTAAAAACTACATAACCAAAATGAAGAACTGGTAAAGACTAATATAGAAATTGTCCGTAAGTTAGAAAATACAGAAGCCCATAGAAGACGAAACGATTTATTATTCGTGGGTTTAGCAGGCACTGGTCGTGCAAAGAAGGTAGATAGCGAGAGAAAAGTCAGAAATTTGATTCTCGATGAACTAGGAATAAGAGATGCTAATGAAATCGAGAAAGAGAGACAAATTTCGTTAGTGGCATCAGCAAAAAACAAACAAGGATGAACCGCCTCGCGTGGTTTAGGTCTCCGAGATGAGATATTGCGCATTCCTCCTATTTGATAGCTCTAAGGGCAAGGTAACAATTCAAGGGCAAATTTTGACTTTGTCCACAGCATACCTCCTTCAGTTATGGATTGATTTCAAAATCACTTGACACAATTGTTCATGAGTTGATGTACCATTTGAAAAATATCAGATAGCTACAAAGTCACAGCTCATGATAGACATTAAATTAAGTTTTCAGGAATATGGCTCCTTCAATTTTGATGGATTTCAAAATAACGTTGTACAATTGTTCTCTATCATGAGCAGATGTGAAATTTGAAACAAATCTTCAGAGAGGTCAAGGTCTCAGCTCTAGGTCAAACGTTGAAATCAAGCATGGCTCCTTTAATTATTGATGGATTTCATGGATTTCTATAGATGAATATATGTGCAATTTGAGACGAATCTTCAAATAACTCCGAAGTCAATGTCACAGCTCGTAGTCGAACATAAATATTGAGTATTCCCAGAGCATAGCTCCTTCAGCTATGACTTAATTTTGATTTAACTTTACACATTTGTTCAGATAGCTTCAAGGTCAAGGTTACAGCTCAAGGTCTTAAAATTTATGGGGGAATAATTACTTCTTTCAGCAGACAAAAGAAAGTTTTGACCGACACCGACTATCTTAGAGGGATCTATGAAGAGCTTAATACATTCGCCACAGTCAGAGAAATCCCTAGGGATGGATTTCTTTGAAAACATAAGATGTTGAGTAGGCAACTATTTTGTATGTTTGCGCACAAAATAGATCTATACAAATTTACTCAAAATTAGTAAGAAAACATGCCTTTTTCTTGATGGTATGAAATTATTTAAATAAGAGAATTGTTTTTGTTTTATTGGGGTATGAACCTAAAAAGTTAATCAAATAAATGTATTCAGTTAAATTAACTAGTAGGATTCGAAATCTATATAGGTTGCATTTGTCCTCGCTTAAAGCCACAACATTCCCTAACCATATACATGTTCTTTTTATTTCTCTCACTTAAAAGTGTTACACAGTTTTAAAATGCTATCTCAAATTATTCTCGAGAAAATTCAAAGAACAAATCTTATCGAGGTAAATAACATATAACATTAAGGCCTTAAAATCTCTCAGAAGTGATTGAGTTGAAATATCAGGACCCTGCCCTATCTCTATTTCCCATATCTTTGAACTTAACCAAACCTTTAGAGGCATGTTTAATTTGAAATGTTTGAGGATCGACACATAATGGATAAATACACTGCAAGTATCACAGTAAATGCCTGACTAAAGTGAAAGATGTTGGAGACAAAATTTGAAAAGGATATATGGAATGGAACAAACCATATAAAAACATTTTGAAGGTAAGGAATTGCTTAATATAGCCAATTTCACTTTACCACATTTTTTCTTTTTAATAAGAATAAGGTTATGCGAGTAAATTACATGTTAATATTTTCAATCATATGGATAACTTATCTGTCTCTTTTACTTTAAATCAAATTCCGATTCAAAAAAGCATAATCCACTGGTACTAACATACGTTGAAGGCTGTTTTAATAAATATGATATTGGATTGTTACAAATTATTAGCATTGTGTTTTACGACTCCAATAAAGAATGGGGGCTATATTTTTGTTACTTTGTGTAAAATTTGCTTTTCTTTCAGTCAAGGAGTATGAAATGATCTCCATTGGGATAGATTCTCTATTTACCTGATGAAAACATGCTGTATCTACAGGTCAGATCGAACACATAGCTGGACATTCAGAACTCTTATTCATTTGCCATTTAATTGCCATATCCGAATAAGAAATTACTTTCAAACACATTAAAAAGGTGAAAGAATTTAGATGTCGTAAGGAAACGAAAAAGTGAGAGGTACACACAAATTTACACTCTTACAGCATATGACCAGATAGCAATCTAGTGACTTAAAAAAAGAAAAAGAAAAAATAGGAATTGCAAAAATGAGGGTCTTTTTAGGAATTCCCCTTGTTTTCGTAGTAATTTTAGCCAAATTAAAATGGCTTTTTGTGAGTTTTAGAAACTCTGAGCAGCCTTCTTGTACAGTTGTTGGTAGTTGTTTAAAAAATCAGTGATGTTTCTGAAAGAGCTTGGTACATGTTTAAACAAGGGGTTTCAAAAGAATATCTATCTGATTGCTGAGTGTACTCTCAAGGCAGATTTGTCCGTTATAACGGTCCAACTTTGAATAAGTAGTAGGAACATTTGATGTTTTTGGTAGTTCCACATTTCTTGTCTATTTATTCTCATTTATGAACTTTTTGGAGTCCATTAAATTGGCCAGTTTAATTTTCTATACCTCTTAGATATTTGTATTCTTTTTCTGTCAGATAGTTTGAGTACTTATCGAGTATTACCATCTACACTATTATCCTTCATACTTGGGTCTGCTTCTATTGGTTGATAATAATTATTCTTTTTAAGAATAGCCTCAGCCATTTCTTTATTATATGATGGGTTTATTAGAACGATAAATTTGTCTTTTTCTACCTCCATTATAATGGTGATTGTGTCCATCTTCTGAGATAGTATTTGGTTTCTTTCCTTTATATGATGTTGTCCATGATCATGTATTATATATCATTTATCATCAATTACGGGATGTCATAGGTTCGATACCCGGCGGCGCCACATATCCTTTCCGATATTTGTCTCTCAGCAATAGATGGATAATCGTAGGCCTAGGGGATAGCAGCTAGGGGCTAGGAAAGGATGTAGTTGTGCGAGAAATACCAGGAACCTATTGTAAGGTGCCTCAGCTGCCGTGATATGACTGAAAAACTGTTAAAAGAGGAGTTAAACCCAATTCAATCAATCAATTATATATCATTATATTCCAGAGGTGTGTTTTCGATATTTTCTAAAAAATGATTTGAGGCCGGATTTATGTCGAGGGGTCGTGTAATCATACTTTTATTTTTTAACGGCGAAATTTGTTGAAATTTGTCCAGTGGTTCTTAAGAAGAAGTCGAAAAGATAAACAATTAACGAACGACAACAGATGAAACATGGTCGCATATGGTCACCGTTACCTTTAGTCAACTGACCTAAAAATGTAGCCTCTACCAATTCTGACCCGGGGAGAGCAATTTCTACAATCTTGGAAGTGGTACACTGGATGAAGCTTCATATCAAACAACAACTTTAGAAAAAGTATACGTTCCCACTATATAAGCCAATGTAAAACTTGAGACCTCTTGGAAAAGGCTATTTTAGTTCCTTGTGCCATATGAAGATGCTTAATAGATGATGCTGTATACTATTTATCAATGCTCTAGGCCTTTCTGTTTATGAGAGTATTTCAAAGGCTTACAAGGTAAATCCATGTAGCCCCGAAGATGGGCCAATTCAACCAATGTACAAAAATTTGAACAATTTTGGAAGTCCACTAGATGATGCTACATGCAAAATATCACAGCTGTAGGCTGTAAAGTTTCATAAAAAAATTGTTTAGAATATTTTTTTACTTTATAAGCATTTGTTAAACTCATGTCCCCCTGAAGTCGGGAGTATTTTGTTCCATGGTCATAAGTTATGGCTATTTGCAAAAGAGAATCGGTCAGACTTACACCCGTTCGAAGAAATGGACATCTAATACTGCGTCGATTTAAATTACCGTTACTCGTGAAACTAATTTCCTTTACTATAATATGGGATGCGTATATAAATCGAGACATGAACAGGCTTCGTATAAAGTTGGAATAGCTCGGCACAACGCTTTTATGAAATTAATCTATCACAAGTAAGCGTGAGACCGGGTTTGAAATTTATAAAAAAAGTCACGTCGTTAATCAATGTTTTATAGTTTTTCATTCACGGTAGGAAACATAGCCGATATAATTTAAACAATAATTGGAAATCCGCAGAATACAGATAGTTTAAATATAAACGAAAACGACGGCTGAACCATATCTCTAGTTCCGTCAATAAAATTAAATCTTACTTCAGGGGTGGAAAACGTAAATGGCCGAGATTTGTGAACAAATTCCACTCTAGGAAAATAGTGCAACACGTGGGCGACCCACTCGAGTTTGTCTCGTCGGTCTTTTTGATGTACGTCACGACTCTGTGATCCCATGGGGTAGAATGGACTGACCCTACATTTTCGTGACGTCAGCTGTGTTTTTCCAATCAACAGACGCTCGTGTTGAGGACTGTGTTAAATTAACAGAACTTTGGATAACTAGCTTATGAAAATGAAAAAATATATCTTTAATATAATTAAATCGGCGGTACTCTGTAAAACCCGAACATTTTTATAATATAATTTATTTTTGTATCTAATTTTACAACATATTGGAATTTCGTGGACTGCCGTACATTGCCCGAATTGCAATTTATACTCAACCGAATTTTCAAAAACAAAATGAAAGTAGGATCTGTCAGTTGATTTCATCTATCTTCCACTCGTTGAAGATTATAATCATCTTCGGAACATTTGAAAAAGAAGGCAACTTCTGAATGAATGATGAACCCTTTTACGTACGGGAAAGGTGAAAAAGCCGGAGTATTCATTTTTTGTCGGCGGAGTGGGGGTCGTTTTTGCCGGCCGGGGCAATGTCCCGGACCGATTTAGTTTTCCAAATTTCCGGAGCCCTGGTCATAACTGAACAATCTAGATAGAGGCGAACAAAATGATGATATATCCAAAATATCAACGCTCTATGCCTTTCTGTTTGAGAGAAGAAGATTTGTAAGGCTTTCACCAAATGAGGTTATGTAAAAACTGTGACCTCTTTGTGACGGGTCAATTTTGACCCCGAGGCCATAAATTGAGTAATCTTGATAGAGGCCTTCAAGGAGATGCCGTATACCAAATATCCAAGCCCTAGGCTTTTCAGTTTTGGAAAGACAAACTGTGTAAGCCCTGCGTTAAACTTGTGATACCAGGAGGCTAAACGTAAAAATCTATGTAGAGATCTTCATGATAATGACGTATAACAAATATCCAAGTTATGGGCGTTAAGGAAAGGGGGAATATTTTATTTTAAGATTTTCACTATATAAGCCTATTTCAATCATCTACTTTTCTCGGCAATTTCTTGGCGGAAGTAGATCATATAGAGGGTCGACTTTATCGTGTGTAACTCGTGGGAGTTGGAGTATATGACCAAAACTTGATCAATTGGAGATTGGAAAACATACAGTCTGGATACTTTATTAGAAATACGATTGTCTTGATTAATGTGATAGCTCAGTTGTCATTAATAACGTTGGAGCTTGATTTAATTTTGCAAGCATCTTGGGTAAGAAGTTTGGGTTTGGGTAGATGCAACCAAAGTGACGATATACGGAATTGGCGGATAACCACTGCCAATTAGCAGTTAAAATATATATTCAGCCTGGAAGGGACCTTTAAACTGCAATATTCATTTAAAGCATTTTTGTTGTTTTTGTGACTTATAACGTCGTAAATGCAGCTTCGGCGTTCAGGTTACTAACTTACCACTTTAATTTTTTTGTAATGTGGTATTTGCAAACCAACATCGTTTTTAAATAAAACTTTTCGTCGGACGTCAGTAGGCATGGTAGCGATCCGTGAACACTTCTTTAGTTCCGTTAAAATATGAAAAGGAGTATTACAAAGCTATTATTTTTACGG
Source organism: Fragum fragum (assembly GCA_946902895.1). Lineage (NCBI taxonomy): Eukaryota > Metazoa > Mollusca > Bivalvia > Cardiida > Cardiidae > Fragum > Fragum fragum. Next base: position 4,477,841 of record OX336383.1, on the reverse strand, counting down.
TTCGTATTAGATAAAAAATGGATAATATGACGCTGTATACCAGATACTTCAATGACAATGGAAGAACTTAGAACATTTGCCTTTGTACCTGATTCTGGTCATTCGGTGCTGAAACACCTTTGTCATATTATGAATTGGATGCGTTATGATGTTTCCGGGGGGGGGGTTATAGGGTACATAGATATACAGCTTTAAACGACAAGCTAACATTTGAAAACAGATGCCTGCTTATTTTGACGTCTGATCTCGGAACAGCTGCAAGTTCTTTGATCTAATTTCAGCAAAGCGATATAAAAGTCCATCGGCTTAGTGTTTCTTTCAGTTTTCTACAGTATTATCAAGGTATAAAAATAAAATAATTCGTATATCTTATTGAAAAAAGGTAAGTGTTTTATTTCTTTCATCTTTTTGTTGTTGTCAACGTCTTTTTTTTTAATTGATTTAAACATAGACTCCGACTGGTAAGGCTGATAACTAATTAAAATAGAGTAACAAATCAATTTTAAGCAAAACATTACACACCTAAAAATTATCTTTTTGCAAGGTTAGAGCTGTTTCTCTTGTCGATGGTTTCAAGGGACGCAGATGGTGAGTAATAACTTGTGGATTGCATATCGGGGCTTTCCCAACTTTCTATACCGAAGCCTATAGAGAGTACCTTCAAAATCGTTAAACAGCTAAATTTTCCAAATAGCGACTTAGAAATTTCCTCAAATCAAAGCTTGAATTCGCGTTCAAATAACATTTCAAATGGACAAAAATCTAATACCCATACTTCCTGCGATTATTTGTACACTAATATAGTTCAAACCACGCTAGAACATCCCAAAATGGAAATGCTAAGGCGTCTTTCCAACTTCAAAAAAGAAAAAAAAACTTCTCTAACCTTTTCATCGCGGTTATAGCGCAGTAGTAGCACGTAGGACTCCTAACCATGGGGTCCCGGAACCGATCCCTGGCCGCGGCTAATATCCTTTCCGACATTTGTTTCCCTAAAATGGATGGATAATCGCAGACCTAAGTGATTTGAGCAGTTGGGGCTCGGAAAGGATGCTTTGGTGGTAAGGATGTAAGAAATACCAGGGATCCTTGGTTAGGTAATCGGCCGCCACGATATGACTTAAATAAAATAAAAATAATAATAATAAAAAAAAACACAAAAAAAAACAGTGGCGTTAAACCCCATTCAATTAATCAATTTTTCACCCACTTGACAATATTGGATTGTTCTACCAAAATTGACAGTTTAAACAAAATAACTTAAAAGAAGCGCACCACATTACTAGTTTATGTCTCGTAAATTATTAGGCTATGATCATATGCGTTCTTTTACTGATGGACCAATTTCTTTTCCACTAGGGCCACGTCAAGATTCTGCCATGTAACCATGTAACAAATTTGAATTTATATTTCAGAAATAAAATCACAGAAATTAAGAGCTCTAGTATTATTCCATTTGCTTTGAAAGCAGGTCTAAAGTAGATTTTCAAGTTTTCATAAGTTGGTGGCGGAATATCACCTATTATTATATCATTTTAATAATAAATATACTTTTCTTTTCTCAAATCTTTTGAATTCTATATAAATTCATTTTAATGTGATATATTCCTTATGCCCTATTTTGAAACACCGGATGTTATAATGTGAGGACGCATGGGATGCCATTGGTTCGATCCTCGGCGGCGGCACATATCCTTTCGACATTTGTCTCTTACCAAAAGGTGGATAATCGTTAATGTTAGGTTGTAGTGGTAGAACTGGTGTGAGAAATACCAGGAATTCATTGTTAGGTGCTCCAGCTGCCGCGATATGGATGCCATTCTGTTAAAAGTACCTTTGCACCCAATAAATTTATCGTGTGTGGTTGTTGGTATACGGATGATGTAGATACTACTGTATTACAAGCGAAAGCGAACGACGTTTTAAATACGTGGGAAACCACAAATATGGCAATCTTTGGCGCAATCGACATAAAAAATATTTCCAAGATGAACCCCGGTTCCATTTAAGATGTATTTTGCTGGGTTTTTGGCGCCGAAACGCCAAATATTCATAAATAAATATAGTTAATCACCTTCTTACAAATGTTTAAAGCATTTCAATTAGGAATAATTGGAGAGCCAAAACTTTTCTTTCAAAATCTGTGCAAGAGGTGCTTTGAATTTCTTCACATAAAACAAACTGTCAAAAATAGTATGTATTACTAAGGAAGTGTTTGTAACAAGGTAGCTCAAGTAAGAAGATGATCCACAAATGACGAGCATTTTGGTGCCGATTCGTCTGTACTTCATTTAGTTCGTCATTCGGTCATTCCGTCCTTCGAAAGAGATATCTCGAGGACACTTTGGTCAAATTGGATGAATCCCCTCTTAAAAATGTGCCGATTGAGGCCTTGTTCTGGGAAAAAGGGGTCTGATTTTCAAATTTTAACTTTCATCAATACCTCCTTTATGAATTGCCAACATTTCTCGTTAATTCATAAATATGATGTTAACCCAAAGCCCGCGGTCTTGTTTACACCATATTTTAAATCAAGCAAGCCATTTTCGCTAGAGAAGGGCATAGTGCATTTTTTCGTGTTTTATGTATTTCTGAAACATTTTCGCGATTATTCAAGACTTTTCCGTTAAAATGATGTTTTAATGTTGCTATGTCACTATAATGCTTGTATGAACTTAATTCCAATTTTGATAGACTTTTTAATACAAGTTATTTCAGTCAATCTTAAGAAGTGTGGAGAATTACTGTAAAAAAGAAAGCCAAACCTCTAGTTTTATGTTTTATAAGAAATATTTTACTGAATTTGACACGATCTTTTGTTATTCTTATACACGTAAGCTCAATTAAGAAGAAATATAAGACCTATGAAAACAGACATGACCCATTGACTGAAAATGAATGTTTTGACCGATATTCTCATTTATCAAGAAAAGGCTGTTGAAAGTTTTAGATCTAAGTTACTTTTTGTTTTAAAGTAGATTTCGATGAATAAAAAACAAACAAAAACATAAAAAACATGAATGTAAATTTGTCTTTTTGATTCAGCTACAAATTCTTTTATTAGATAAACAGATTTTTACTTATTCTGTTTTTTCCATCATCACTTAAAACATATATGCATTTTCTCCGTTTTTTTTTTCGAATGATGAAAGGATGCCAGTTCGTTCAATTGTTTGGAAATCACAAAAAAATACAGTTTTATTTTGTAAAGAATTGGATCCTAACAGAAATGATTATTAGATGGAGAAAATGAAAAGGTATAGATGAAATGGCTGGCAGACCAAAAGATAATCTATCCGAATAATTTGTTGTCCGGTTACGCAAGGCGGCTTATGAAGCCTGCCTCATTTTTGAGTAATTGTCAATGATCTGATGGAAAATTTTGTATAATTTCAAATGGCGTATACAGGTCAAAAGATATATGTGATTTATTACAACTTTTGTATGCAAATGATGTGCTGAGGTGAGAAATGGCGACATTATTTCTCGATTACAGAGACAAATTGGCTGTTTTTTTTCCTGATTTTTGCGACAATTAAGAATGCAAATCATTTAGATAAAACCAAAATGCGGTTCGAATTTGAGGAACCATAAGAAAGTATGCGATTTGGTTTTGTACAAAATCCCAAACAATCTGAAAACGGCTTTTAAACAAATTTCATGGAAAATAACAAGCGGTTTTTATGACACCAATACTTGAATGGTCAAAAACACACGAGTGTTAATGGGCCCCTACCGATATACGGAGTTATCCTGAAAATTGCCCTTTAATTAACTCCCTTGACTTGACTAGTAGTTCCGGCTTAAATTTGCTATATAGAGATTATAAGGGCTGAGACTAAATTCTCTTATTTTGCGAAGAATCAGATATCTTTTCAGAATTTGATACAGAGGAATGTTGAGTATTTTTAAATTCTCTTAGAATGTGGAATTGTTGTGGTGGTAGTTTATATTAACGTTGACACGTTTTAATCGTCTTTCTCTCCCGACCTAGGTACCAATTTCATTCTCGTCCAGTTTTCATATTTTACTTCTCATTTCCGTAAAAAAAATAGCAAATGCGTCATTGCGTTTACTTCTTTAACTTGAAAATACTTGTTAATCAAGGAAACCACAAAACAACAACCAAGGATAACAACATTGCGACAAAGAGTACTTTTTATGCCGATTTTCTCCACATTTGAAAGATCCTTTATTTTGGTACACATGGCTATTAGAAATTTATCCTCTTTCGTTCTGAGATTTCTTTTCTGTAAAGGGTTAAATGGTAAATCAAATTTAAAAGTTAACGATGTCCTCTCATAAACTGCTGTTTTAATCCAAGTAAGTTACACGCTTCTGATCGGTATCTTTGATTGCGTAATAAACCACGGGTGGTATTTTAGATATACACTGGATATATCTTATAATGATCGGCTATTTGGTTTTGATTATCACCCGATAACCCCTTATTTCTAGTAACAAAGGAAGTCGTTTGCTATTCCCTCTAATTTTAAGGAAATTACGAGTTTGTACATTTTATATAGGGTTATAAATGCAAGAGGTACAGGAAATCGATTTTAAAACGTTTCTCATTTAGAAGAATTTGGAAAAGTGTTGAAGTAAGAAAAATCTGGGAAAAACATGTTTTAGATCACTTTCTTACAACAAAAAGATTTGAATTTTCAGTAAATATACATTGTATCATATATGTCATTACATGATATATCTCAATATAGAAATAAGAATTTGGTAAATGGATTAATACGTTCAAAAGGATTGTCTTAGTTTGATCTTTGTAACACTTCTTATGGTTATCTCTTTTATATTCCACTTTTTTATTTCTCACTTTTTCTCAAATACTTAAATACATGAAATGATATATAAAACAATAGATTTAAAAACATACCATTCAGTAGGGTACAAATAATGTGGAAAAGGAAAAATATGGCTTGCAACAAGCATATTCTTTTTCTACAATGCATTCTCAATTTGCACATTTTTTTCTGCAATGCATTTGTGCAAACATCTAATATCAGATGCTAAAGCTTGTGCAGGTTGATTGATTTAAATTGGTTTACCTATCCCAACACAATGACACTTTAAGTTAGGCGCCCCTCAAGAAAAATAATTGGGAAATAATTGTGTAAAATGACAAAATTGCTTGTAAAAAGCAAATTCTTCATTTTGCCGAATGTTTTCTGCCCAGAAAGATGAAAATATCTACAAATTCATAAACATAAAGTTGTCATGTGCAACTCCTTTAAATTTGGCACAGTCTAAAATTTTGCCCTCCGGTTATCGGTTAAACACCACTCTCAACATTAAATCAGTTACTAAGCATAACTGACATTTCATTTGAGCAACCAGCTGCTCACCCTACTTAGACCTTATCATTTGCCGATTGGTAAGAAATTAATGACATATCTTACTTGCCATTGGTAAGAAACGAATGATATTTCTTGGGAGGACCTACTGAGGCAACAATCACTTCCACAAGCCTTAAGACACTCTGCAAACCTTGTTGAGAATCATGCAGTGAAATTCTAGTTAAATTCATTTCATATTCATCAATGAAAAGGGTATTTGGTAAATTCCAATGGTCATGAAATGAAGACGTATGGAGAACTTCTTTTTAAAAGTTCCCGTTTGTAGATATTTTTGACAGATATTTTATAATTTCAAAGCCCCGCTTGACATGTGAAACCATTTTTTAAAAAAGGAAATAGAGGAATGTATTTCCGTGAGTATCATTGTATTTATTTCGATCAAAAAAGCTCTTTTTATGGTAATTCATATGTATATCCGGAATTAGGGTATATCCGAAAAATACACTTTCATATCGGCTTATTTACGATTATAAGCACGTAAAACGTCACTTAGTTTTAAAAAAATAAGCTCAGCTGTTAAAATAAAGTAGTCTCTACATCATCTAGGGTTTCAACATTGATGACACGTAGTAAGAGCTGGCAACAACCTGTTAATGTTTTCGATACCGATATCATCGATTTTTTTTTAACCGGAACTACTTAAGAAAGGTCTCTCTAATACTAAAACTAAGCGGAGTAACTCTGGATATCGGTAGGGGCCCTTTCAACAAGCTTAAAAGTAATTTTATACATATCTAAGGATCAAAAGCCCTTTCCATATTCTAGACCAGAGGAAATGATTAAACAATTTGACAGTATTGTAACACCTTTTTAATGTCCTATATGAATACTATGAAAAATTATAAACTGCCTATATGAATGTTTGTTAAAGATATTGCGCCCTTCCTCATCAAACATGTTGCGTTTTTTTTTTTTTTTTTGTGTGTGTGTGAATGTGTAAAGGACAAAAAGTTTCATATATATACAAATTCTTTACTTCCTAATACGTCATATTTCCTCGGGGTGCCTAAAAGAGTGATTTTATAGTATTGGGTTAAGTTGGTAATAACAAAACCTTGAGGATGTGTAAAATTTCAACAAGAAAAAAAAATATTTTTTAATTTTTCGTTAAATATGAAGATTTTCCATATCCTTAACACTCTATTCTAATGGGATGTCATGGTTCGATCCCGGTGGCGGCACATATCCTTTTCGACATCTGACTCTAACCAATGGGTTGATAATCATAAACCTAAGTGGGATAGAAGCTGGTGGCTAGGAATGGATGTAATGGTAGTACTGGATTGTAGAATAGCAGGAATCCATTTTTAGGTGCTCGAGCCACCGCGATATGGCTGAAAACCTTGAAAGGAGGCGTTGAGCTCAATTCAATCAATCTATTATCGCTCATAATCTGATATTTTTTATCTTAAGAGAGTTGAATAATGCTGCTTTAGAGGACATTAACGGAACGATTAAGGCGCTATAAAAGTGGGATAATAAGGAAAAAATATTAAAAAAGATATATCTTATTTCTGTCTGAGAATTGGCTCTTGAAATTATTTCTTTTGATGAAGCCCTCAGCCCTGTAGTATTTAATTAGCATGAGGTAGAAGGAATGTAGCCAGTGAAGCTAAAAATGTGATTCTATTATTCACCAATCTGGTTGATAACATGGGTATCAGAATTTGCAAAAAAAAATCAATACGATGGATACTATTATTTTGAGTTCCGTTTTGTACTATTATGTTTAGGATCTTACTTCTTATCAATAAAAATCAAATTAATTTCGCTAAAAGCTCTATGCGCGTAAATAAGTAACATGTCTATCACGTGGCAAGTCTTTTTGGGGGAGGGCAACCGATGAAAAAGCAATTGAACTCAAACAGGTAGTCAGTCTTGTATTATGGACCACGTTGTTTTGAAAATGAATATGGTCAGTTACATGTTTTGAAAAATATACAACTGTTGATTGGCGACCTTGAATAAACTTTAGTTACGAAGCTTAAGTAGTCAAACCAACAAAACGCTTATACGTATGTCGGACAATGCCGCAGTTCAAATTCCTGTTTCGACCTAAATGTATGAATGATAAGTGACAACCGAGGTGTGTGAATAACCTATACAGTGTTTCATAAATACTGCGTCATTTGACAGGATAATAAACCGTTGATTTATTCTAAATTTTCGTTTTACGACCATTATAATAAATTCGTAATGGATGTTGTATCCAAAATAACGTGCGGTGATTGAAGAGACTTTCTCGATAGATAATAAAAACTTGTAGAGCATTTATTTCTATGAGGGGCGACAGAATTCGATAGGCGATTTTTTTTTCACATTTGTGGAACACCTATGATTTGTGAAATACAACGCTGATATGATGTAAGTAGTAGGAAAATATCGACCCTAGCCATTTTGCGTAGGCCTATCCGGGATGGAACTTGATGGTTTTTGTACATTTACTAAGGTAGGAAAATTTAATATCAATTTATCTTACCACGTGCCATTACCTAATTAATAACATAGAACTTTTTATTTGTTTCATCAACGTGCCTCTCAGACGGTCATTTTTTGAGGGGGCCTCACTATATACGCCTCTATGGTTTGAAACTGTAAGTTATATCCCCAAAAGTTCTCTATTTAATTGTTTTACTCCTACTTTTCAATAAAAAAATAGTGACTCGACCGCATGGAAAATACCAAAACGTTTCGATTTTATGCTGCCTTACAAGTATATTTTGATGTTCTATTGATGTACCTACCATATTTTCCCCTTGACATACCATGCGCCCTAATAACTCGTTAAACAATCAGTCAAAAAGTTCTTCTAATCGTTTGGTGTTCTATAAAGTTTAAAGAGCTCGTCTAGGTTAATTATATCTAATTCACGTTTTATATCATTTTCAGCTCAGAAGTTGTCATGAATGTTTCAACTGCGTTTCTTTTTCTGATCGTTACGCTAGTTATTTGTGCAGGTACAGTCGAATCTGCGATTCAAGAACAAGACCCAGAGATGAATACTGTACAACTTAAGATATCTGAGCAATATTATTCTTACATAGAAGGTGCAAAAATGGTCGACATTGTGGTTGATAGTGACCCTTCGAATGACCAGAAGTATCAAACTCTGGATTAACAGCTACAACCAAATTTAAATGGCTTAAGTGAAAAAAAAAGACTTCTAGAAAAGGAAAAATAACATTCTAACCGAATGAGACTTTTTAGTTGTTGAGTTTAAATATGCCACCAATATGATTTCAATTGTAATGTCATGAGGAAGCCGAGATACTAAGCTAGAGATTAATGACTAATTTACTAGGTCACAACCTCCACCATAAAGCTAACGAAATCCGTTTTGTTGTTGTTGTTTTGTTTTTTCTGTTTTTACCTGAAGTCTAAAATGACCTTAAACGTTCCGCATCATTTATCCTGGTTCAATAAGAATGTCGTTTACTCTATGACTAAAGTGCTTTTAAACTTGAAAAAATAAAGTCTACAAAATTAGGAATATGAAAAATGGTTCTTAGTTTTTTAGCACAACATAGTTGTATTATTTTGCTTTAATTAATCAGATACAGTTTTTTTCTAAGCAAAAAATCCCTATAGTAACTCCACAATGAGATGTTGACTATAATTTCCTCCCCAATTAGGCGATATCCTTCTTTTAACAGCATGTTCAATGATTATTGAGAGGAAATGATGCTCGAATTGAAAGTTTGCAAAACAAAGAAATAAAACTAGGCTATTTAATCAGAAAGACCAACAAAAAGGCTCCATTTTTTTGTTTTGCATTTCAAATGCAAGGAGCAATTAAAATGAGGAATTCAGTAAGTAAAAAATAATGTTGTTTTTTTAAACACACACTTTCGGATTATTGACATTTTTACTTTTGAAACATGCCCTGTCCAAATTAAGATAGGTTCAATGAGACACGAAACATAACAGGACTCTTTAGGCAATCGGCTGATGCTTACTTGGGTTTTAGTGAAACAAGCAATCGATGCAAGTGAACAAAACGCAAAAGAGACAAAGTATCCAAATGTTCCGCCAGTAAATAAGAGCCATAGATATTTTTTAAACCATTATACACATCAACTTTTTAGACTGGTCAAAATTCATAGAAGTTGCAGACAGCAATTCTTGGTTGATGAAATTTCACAAGTCTTTGTATTGTGGGGTATGGATAATGAAGAAATTGCTTATGATTTGCAATTTCTTTATCATCCTCAATGTTTTCCAAAGCTGTATTCTTGATGCGCGTGAAAAGCTAGAAAATGTGATAATGGGTTAATGCACAAAGATAGATAGTTGACAAGGGCAAGGTCGAGACATCTGATGACAACTAGTAACTGCGATATCAACTGTATTTCCTCCAGGTAAAACAAGCTGTTTGCAAAAAACATATTTAACATTACGAATAAACCACATTTGTTTTGCATGAAGGAAATAACAACATGGAAAGTTACAAAGACAAGCATGACATCATCAGATCCTAGTAAGACAAACAATTTTCGACTGCAACTTCTTTCAAGTTTTACAAATGTCAAAGATAAAGGTTTGGTCTGGTAAAGGTTTAACATAGCCTACGACTAATCTATACATCACAAATTCCTACCATTACAGTAATGATATAACAATGGTCACATGTACATGTGTGTAACAAGCTCATGCAGCAGTCATAACGCAGTCGGTAGCTCATCAGACTCCCAATCCTCAATCATGAGATGTCTTGAGTTCGATTCCTTGCGGCGGCACATATCCTGAAATACTGTTAAAAGTGGCGTTACACCCCATTCAATCAATCAATTCAATCGAGTAACAAGTTCATTCACACAAACCTGCTATGTCCGGGTATGCCAACATTAAAAATCGTTAAAACTATCACAACTAAGATATAACGAAAATGAATAGACCTATTAGCCATTTCTAGACATCCTGATAGTTAATCAAAATCTTATCAACCCAACTGCGGCTACATGATATAAAAAGACAAAACTAATCATGTAGATCATTCATTTGATGAATCAAAGAAGAAAACAACATTAAATTTTCATTCATTCTTTACCCACACATGCTACAGTTAAGATTATCGAGAAATTGACCAGTTGCTGGCCTCACCCACTTACTCCGTTATTCAAGAAAAAGTCCCTCTTCGGCCTTTAACGATATTTATCGCCATTAGCAATGTAATCAAAGTACTGAAAGTACTGTAAGCTAACAGAGCATGGTTTTGTTCAGTAACCTTCTCTGTCAAAGGTTATAATGATAAAGAGACAGGTAACCCAGAATTAAACAAATAACAACATGACAAAATCTTAGAGTGTTTCAAACTGGAAAAAGTTGCAGACGATAATTTCAAATTGGTTGAATTCAGAAAATCTGTCCCTTGTTGGATAGAAAACATTGTTGACAATGAGGAAATTGCTTGTTACAAGCAATTTCTTCATTGTTCACAGTGTTTTCCAAATCTTTTTTCCTTAGATGCCTAAAAAGCGGAATTGGGTGGTTTTGTTTTAAATGTCATGCTTTTGAAAGAGTTTTCTACAATTTGAAAAAAGTTTGCAATATTCATGAGAACTACTTTTATGGCCTATGCATTCAATTGACTTAGTGGTTAAGCCTCCAGTGGCCGTTTGCACTCTGAACTCAAAACTTTGTCTGTTAGCTTAAGCTATCAAAGCTGACGCTTTGCTAGCTAAAAAAGAAGAGTGGTTGGTTGGTGACCTAAACGTCGTACCTGCAGCTTTAATAAGTTGTAGCTACGACGTTTAAGTCGTCAAACCAAAAAAATTGCTTCGCTTAAATGGAGGCGAATATCGGAGTTCTAAGTAAATTTATGTTCGATCAATAGCGTATATTGTATTTAATGGATGGAACTATTGATTTAAATCGGGGTATTTGACATAACTATATCGTATTCCGTGCTCGTCTAAAACCACATCCCCGCGCAATTAAGGTATCACAGACCTTGCTCACTGAGTTGAGACAGGAGATTCTTCTTCGATGTTAATCGACGCTATTTTACAAAACGTATGGCCAGTTACATGTAATTAAAGTGTAAAATGGTGGAATGGCGAGCTAAACGTCGAAACTACAGCTTTAATGAGCTGCGGTCACGAAAAACCACAAAAGATGCTTCTCACAAATGTCGGCTAATATCACAGTTCATAGTCAATGTCCGGTAAAGTGAATGATTGGGTTTGTCGACTGACGGCCGCGATCAGCTAGTGCCACATGACTTGTATTGTGATCAAGTGTAAAAAAAATCATCATTATCTTCAAATGAGATTTAACAACTTTTTTATCATTTGGGACAATAATATATGTAGACCATAAAATTCCACATTTTGATTAGCTTAAGATAATATCTTAACATGGGAAATATTATGATTCATGAAAAATTTCATTTGCTTACTATGTTTTCTCTCTACTTTTGCAGAAACTTTTCATTTTCCACATACATATACTTTTGAATTTTACCAGTCTTATACAGTCGGAATGTTTTTCTCTGTTGAACAATGAAATTTATTAAACTTAATCATTCCCCTACTGTGGCCCTTGCTCTACACATTAGAAAGCTGCTGCTTGTGCCATGACAAATTTCCACATAATTACGCTTTTTGACGCACCTGAAATAAATATTTTTTGAATATTTTGGCAAATAAGATATTGTTTGTTGCAAGCAATTTCTTCATTATCAACCATTTTTTTTTCAAGGCGAAAAAAAAAATCATCAACATAAAATTGTCGTCTGCAATTACTCTCATTTTGAATCAGTATACAATTTTGTTGTGTGAAAATCGGATAAGCTGTGTGTGTTTCAGCAAGATATTATTTAGAACTTGTCAAAACAAATGAACAATTGGATTAAGACTGCTAATACCGGCAGAAGACAAATTCTCTACTCAAACAACTGTTTTTATGAACTGGTCATTCTGTTGCAAAATGCAAACTAGAACTGTCACCTGTAAGGGCTGACGAATATCCCCCACTGCCGCCTCTTTTTAAATTGGGCCAAATCGTAACCATTGAAATGTTGGCAATCATGATTTATCAAGTGGACAATTTTTTTCAAATTAAAAGTCAATAAGGGGCAATGACTATGTAAAAAAATAGGGATTTTGATCAATATTGAAGATGAAAATTATGGATTTCGTGCAACGTCGAACATGGCGTTTTCGTTCTGGAATAAACACGTGAACAACTATTATTGTTTTAATCTGTCAACCTGTTCAGGAGTTATGATTTATTATCTATATAGTGTATATTAGAAAATAAATCTAAGGGGCATAACTCTTGATATAGTTAATCATAATGGAAACTGCAGCTGCAGACTCCATTAAAGCTTCAGCAAAATTGTGTAAGAACTGTAGAAGAGGTAGCGAACACGATTATGGGATAATTATTCAAAGGGAAATAAATCTTGAAAAAGTAAATTAATAGATGATGCCACATACCATATATAAAAGCTGTAGGCCTTTCTGTTTTGGAGAAGAAGATTTTTAAAAGTTTTCACTCATATGCACCTATGTTAAACTTCAATTACTTATGAAAGAGGTCCACCAGATGATGCTAGATACCAAATATGAAAGCTGTAAGCCTTATGGTTTTGGAGAGGAAGATTTCTTAAGTTGTCACTATATAAGCCTATGTAAAACATGTGACCCCCGGGGATAGGCCAATTTTGACCTTGGGGCCATAATTTGAACAATCTTGGTAAAGGTCCATAGGATGATGCTGCATACCAAATATTAAAGCTTTGGGCACTTATGTTTCGGAGAAAATTTTTAACAGTTTTCGCTATATGAGCCTATGTTAAAACTTGTGACCCCGGGGACGGGCCAATTTTGACCCAGGAGGCCTAATTTGAACATTATTTTGTAGAGGTCAACTAGATGATGCCATATACCAAATATCAAAGCTCTTGGCCTTTCTGTTTCATCAAAAGCATTTATTAAAGTTTTCACTATATACACATATGTAAAACTTGTGCCCCCTGGGGACGGGCCAATTTTGACCCAGGGGCAATAATTTGATCAATCTTGATAGAGGTCTACTAGATGATGCTACATACCAAATATCAAAGCTGTAGGCCTCATGGTTTCAGAGAAGAACATGTTTAAATAAACCTTAAATTCGCCCTATTTGTTGTCATGGCAACCAGAGTTCTGCATGGAATGTATTTCTTTGAACAACTTTGGAAGAGCTTGACCAAATGAACAATCCTGCTAAGTCTGATCAATATCTGTCCAGTAGTTTTAGTTGCAGAGAGAACACCATTTTATATATTATTTATAGGATAATAATTCAAAGGGGCATAACTTCAGAAAGTTGATTAATCATTATGAAAAATGCAGGTGCACAAGTTCCCATTGCAAGGAAGGTTTCCGTAAGGTTTCAGCAAAATTGGTCTGGAAATGTGGGAGGAGATGAGGTCAAAAAATTATGTCCACGTACGGACGGACAGACGGACGGACAACCTGATTCCAGTTTACTCCCCAATAACTTCGTTGTGGTTGGGTATAAAAAGTGAACAGAAAAAGCTATAACGCTGAATTAGGCACTAAGTCCCCTTTTAACTTGATATATGTTGGAATGTAACACTTTTCACAAATGTAAGGTTCCTTTCTTAAAGCAATATTTCGGCGAGGTTTAGTGAAATCGGACAAGATTGTGTTGACAATATCAAAATGATTCATCATTTTGATATTGTTTGGAATCCTTTCGTACTTCCTTAATTATTTGAAACAAACAAACAAGTCAAAGCGAAAACAAATACTTTTAATATGTCTTAAGAGGATTCAGCAAACATCGTGACCTGTTGATGAAAACAAGAAAATGTGATATTTAAAGTTCCTTTTTGTCTAAAGCTAAAATATTTGACCTGTTGAGGTTTGAGAACAACACGAAAGAATGCAGTCAGGTTCCTTTCCCATGGACTATACAAAATTTTTATATAAATATTTCGGTAAGATTGCGTGAATTTCGTCCACATGTCATTTGCAAAGCATATCATACAGATATTGTCACATTTTCCTTGATATCGGTTAGAATATAATCATGTTAAAGGGATTGCGTGAATCCTCATGACCATACATGTAGCATTTTTAGAGAGATAAAATAAAAATCATAATCGGTAGAGCAGACCTTTTTAAAGCGATATCAAAGAGAGTAGCAACACATTAAATAAAAGATCTTCTCAGTGGCAATACAAACATTTCAAGCTAGTTTGAGAAAGATTGCGGCTTGAAAAGTGGTAATAAGCGAATTTCATTTAGGCCCCTTTTCTGTGATACATGTGGTAGATAGAATTGGATATATTTTCCCTTTGCCATGCACTTCTCTAGCAAGTCTGAGGAAGCTCAAACCAAATTGTGAACTGTAAGACATAACAAGAAAATTGTCAATATAGTCCATCCGCATGACATTAGGCTAAATGTGACCATTGCAATATATGGGCCCTCGCTGGGGTAAAAGACCCAAACATTTGCAGGGGAAAATGAGACAGATTGCGCCCAATTGTAACTTTTATATCTATATACAGATAAGAATGAATGTGTTAAAGACTTTTTCAACTGGACATCAGATTTATTTATTCGTTTTCCCCCGAATTGTCGGTGTATCAAAGCCACCAGCTGTTTATAACACGTAGGCACTATACTGCTGAAATAACTATTGGTGTGATCCATATGACGCATGTTTTAATGATCTGCAATAGACGGATCGATGGCCCTGTTGACCATCCGAGCTATAAAAGGAAATTTCACTTCGGTATAAAATGGCGTTTTTTTTTTGTAAAAATTCATGAGCATTAATATGTAATAAAAGGTAAGATGGCTGGTTTGCGACCTAACCGTCTTAACTATAGTTTGAAAAACGGTGTTTAAGGCTAAAATAATAAAGCTTCAAATCAATATCAGCTCATTTAAAACTCACAAAGCCTAGAATTCAGAGCACAGTTTGTTTCCGACTTAACGCGGCTCAACAATTTTGTCATTCAGGCCCGTTTTGTTTGATATTAGATATTTGATTATGTCACTAATCCTTTTCGTTGCTAGTTTTAGTTTGGGTTAAAATTAAATATCAGTATATCGGTAAAAAGAAATAGGACAGAATGTCACCATAGCCAAATAGAATCCTCCTAATTATGTTGCATATATTTCTGTCAAGTCAGGCAAATATTTTGACACGTAAAGTGGTAAAACTGAATTGTTGACTAGTAATCACAAGTCAACAAACTTTAAGGCTTGACCGAATTCGAAGAGGTTGCGCACAAAATTTCAAAGCGATCATCATGGCAGACATAAACGATGTAGGTTTGAATAGGCTTGAAGTAATTAGTAATGTATATTGGTTAAGTTTTATCAGAAATATTATCTTGATAGATGACCTTGACATGCACGTATCGATGAATTCTATCCTCATGATAATGTGAGTATTGTATCCTGAACAGTTACAACGCTAGTTTAAAATGATACGTTTTTTTGTGTATAGTTTTGACCTGCTAGAAGATAGACAGACATACCAATGGACAGACATACAGACTGTCAATTCGTCCTGAAATATATTTAAAAAATGATATGGAAGACTTCAAATATGTTTGCTTCCACGTAATCATTACGACACCAGAAAATCAATAATACTGTCGATCGGGCCATAAAAAGCTAATTAAAATAAAACTGTTATGCATTTACTCACCCATCGATCTTAAAATATTTATCAATAAATCACATTTAATCCACATTAACCCATGCAATAATGTTTTCTTAAATACGTTTGTCTTCAAACAGTTGAGATAAATAAATCCGCATAGACTGACTGAAATGACGGAATGGCGGAAAACGGTAAAATAATATGCGCAAGTTTATATTGATATGGTTTAACTTATAAATCATTTCTTAGTTCTTTTCTCAACAGACCTGAACCATTAAAAGGGGAATCTTAATACAATCAATAGAAAGTAGGAAAATTCTTTTTGTTCACAAAATTATTACCCGAATTTTGCTTTTTATATGATCGCATTGTTTAATCGATACGCAGTCGTTTTCCAGTTAGAATAGCTCAACATTCTTTTGGACAAAGAGAAAAAGTTAGAATTATCTAACTACAAAAACATCATTTTCCTTTCACAATTTATAAAAAAGTAAATTTGGCTTCTCCTCCATGATCTATTAGGCACCCAAAGTCAAATTCAGCTTCAAATCACAAATGTGGGTAGTCATTAGACTCGTCTGATGATTTACTTTGAAATTGTTCGAAAATATCGTGTGGTGCTGGTAACAAAAGTGGTGTCAACATATTTAACTCTGTCACATGGCTACAATTTGGACAATCTATAGGGATTAAAATATTAATCCATCAAAAATCAATTACTATCACAAACAAGAGGCCCAGTGGGCCTTAACGGTCACCTGAGTAAAAGAGCATCAAGACAAGTGATTTTTTTAAAAGAATAAGAAAAAGGTCCACTAAAGGAACATTCATGTGAAATTTGATTAGAATCTACCTAGTAGTTTTAAAGAATTTTGCAACCGAAATTTCTGTTAGAAATTAATTTTGTTTCCATAGCAACCAGAGTTCATGGAACAAAATTATTTGGAAGAGGATTGTGCAAGGAACACCCCTGTTATGTTTGGTTAAAAATTGGCCCAGTATTTTTCAAGACATAGTTGTTTAAAGAAAAGTTTACGCATGCACAGATGCACGACGGACACAGGACCATGACAATAGCCCCGCTGGCCTTTGGTTAGTGTAGCTGAAAATGTGGACTTTATTGTGTAAACAAGAGAAATATGCAATATGGTTCCATTTCCATTACTGCTTGATGGAATTTGTTCATTTTGGTTAGCCTTCTTGCCTTCGTGTCAAAGAAACTCTGAGAAAATTTTAAAAGAATTGGACCAAAAATGCGGACTTTATCGAGTAAACAAGAATTAACTTTAAGTGCACTATGAGAATTAATCACTCAGAGTCTCAATATTTTTTTCAAGAATTCTGAATCATTAAATCTATCACAGCATTTTAAAAAACGCATAACGCCGCCATATTGTACGAAAAAGGCACAAAGCCGAAATATTGAGACACTGAGTGATTATTTTTCATAATGTTATTCATTCCCTGAGGAATTTGTAAAATAATTGTAACTTTAAATCGTTAGTTTTTTAATACTGTTAAATGGATTTTCTTCAATATCAATAGGGTTTGAGCTCTTGATGGGCGAATCAAGCTGTGCAAGTTATAGAAAGATAAAATTAAAATTGTGGAGTTTTGAGTAAACAACAAAAAAGTGTAACATCAGGACAAACGGATGACGGAATCCACACCATGACAAAAAGCTCTTCTGGTTTTGGACCAGTAGGGCTATTGAAAACATGAGGCATCATAGTTTTGTGACATAGATTTATTTAGTCTCTGAAAATTTTAACAAGAGCTGTCCAAAAGACAGCAAGGTCAACTTTTTAGAAATTGGATGGTAAGTATTTTGCTGGTTTGTAAGGAAAATATTCATTTAAACAAGTGTTACACGTATAATGAAATGCAGTTTAGATATCTGAAACTTGCAATGAGTCCCAAAACAAAATCAACCAATTCAGCATAAAACACAATTGAGTCCCACTATTAACAAATTATAATCAATCTTCAATCCTCTGTAAAGCTAATATAAACATTAAACATTTGTGGCATTTTTGGTTAAGAAAAACTCAATAATGATATTGGACATGTACATGTTGTCTACTTTGTCATTTCATTTATCCATTACCCAACAAATTATGAGGGAAGCAGATCAAACAAAAGTCGTTCGCAGATAAAAGTGTGTAGGTTTTGTTGTTGACAATATAGACTGTATTTTAAGAATATAGGAGGCTATTTTTACCCCTGCTCCAAAATGTGTGTGTGTGTGGAACATCTACTGTGAATTTCAGTTAGATTTGAGAGATAAATACTGAATAAAATGTTATTTTGTTTGTTCTTTACTTAGTCATAGCAAGACCCCATTGAACTGAAAAGCATCAAGCTTTGTCTTTTAAAAAAGTTTAAAATCAAAATGGCTGCTAAATGATAGATTCTGCATGTAACTATTTCTCAACAAAACTATATGACTTGGAAGAAACCATAGGATTTTTTAAATATCTTATCATGTTTTTTCTATTTCTGAACAAAACTATAAGACTCAGGAGAAATGAAGAAATGAAATGGAAGAGAAAAAATAGGCAATTTACTTTAACATACCCCAAATAGTTATCTAAGACTGATTGACTTTTTTGTGAGGAGTAAAGGATAGTGGACTGAGTAATCAATATTCCAGGAACATAGTAACTTAGCTTGTGTATGAACATTTTGATCATGAGACAATTTGTTTTGACAGTTAAAGGTTTAAATGTAAATTCTTGGACTGATCACAAAACATAGAGACCGCAAGTAGATATCATTCAGTTTTGATTTATATTCCAGAGAGGTATCTGTAGATATCTGTCTCTTGAAAACAGATCGGGGGCCTTAATTAAAAAGTATTTTTTTCATCTTTGAAAAAAAAATCTATCTCGATTGTACAATTAATTACAGTACGTTTTTATTGAAAATAAGCAGTGTGAATTTCAGTCCTAAAGCCAATAGCAGGACGTATTGGGAAATAGTAAAGCCTAGTTCTGGCACCATCTCTGTAAAGAAAAATAGAAGTAACAGAATACTGGTTTGAATAGCT
Source organism: Fragum fragum (assembly GCA_946902895.1). Lineage (NCBI taxonomy): Eukaryota > Metazoa > Mollusca > Bivalvia > Cardiida > Cardiidae > Fragum > Fragum fragum. Next base: position 4,458,788 of record OX336383.1, on the reverse strand, counting down.
GATCTTTTTATTTTGAATTAGCAAATTAGATTGGCTAAGTTTGGAAAAGTATGCTAGGGACCCTTTTTGAAAAAATATCTCGAAGTAAACATTTTAAAGGTGTGTCAGAATCTGTGTCTTAGTGATTGTAGTAGGACATAAAAATGCATTAAAGATGTATTTAAAATGAAAAAAATCACAATCCAAAGCAAACAATTCCTAGACATTTTCATATTTAAAACTGAGAAAGTTTGTATGTACATGTATATCATAGTATCGAAAGAAATTGTGGACAAAGCACTGTGATATTTCCAAACGGAGAATCATGGTCATTTCAGTAGACACAGTTTCGACACATTTTGAATAACTTGACATAAAATTCAGACTTTGTATTGACTAAAGACCGAGTATCACTATCAATAAATAATTTTATTACACATGGATGAAAACTTTTTGTGGGAAAATATATTAAGAAAAAAATGTCATGATAGTGAATCTCGGAATGATCATCTCTAGCTGCGATATCGTAGCCCTCTTTCTGGTAATCTGCTGGCGATGGCTACGCCCCCCTTCCTTGCTCTTTGTTGCAGTGCCCGGAGTGCACTTTGAGGTCAATTATTGCAAGTTGTGTAAATGATTCAAACACAATTTTAATACCAGAATGGACCTTAACCATTTATATATCCATAAACATAAATATTTATCTGCTAGAAGTCGGATATTTCATGCATTTAAGTCTCGATTTACTACACCATCAGAAATATGAATTTTCGGCAATTTTCAATCAAATATCGGCCATATTTGCTGTTTGACAGCGAGAACACTTCCCGCCAAAATGATAACAAATGAAAATTAAGGTCGCCATATTTGGAAGACGTAGTATTTTTTGAAAACAGTTTTGATAGAAAATAAGAACGAAGTTGTATGAAAGTAATTCAATTGTTGTGAATTTGACAGAAAAAAAAATATTGACGAGTCAGTATCTTTGATGGTAAAATTCTATCAATGATGGGTAAAAAATGATACTATGATTTATTATGAGCACCTGTTTTGACAGCATGAGAGAGGTAAACAACATGTCGTAATAATAGATCACATGACAAACCAAATGTCATGGCTGCCAAACTTGGGAATCTTTTTTATAAACTGAAAAGAAACCGGAATTAAATGATTATTACAATTGATATTCTTACTATTTTGATAGAATTCATCCTTAAAAGTAACGTATGTATGAAATTGATCCGTAAATAGTCCCTAACAGAAAACCTACAATGTAAGGACTTGCAACAAAGCGCAAAGAAGGGGGGAGTCGTAGCCCTCGCAAGCAGATTATCAGAAAGAGGGCTACGATATCGCAGCTAGATCGCCTCATGCCCCAGCGTATTAGACCGGGAAATAATCGAATTGGCCCGCAATTTGAGTGCTCGTGAGAGTCACTTTCTCGTAATTTTAGCTGTTTTTTTTTTTTACATGAAACCCGATCTCAGCGTATTTTCTGCGTCCCTGGGACGGACATATTTTTTTTTTTTTTTTTCGTCTCCAAAGTATTTTTTGCGTCCGGGACACAGAACGCAGGGGTAAATAAAACACAGAACTTGTGTAATAATTTTCTTACATTATCGATCACCTTTAGTTTGTTCAAAATTGATTAACCCATTCCCACAAAATGAGGCTCTTAGATTACCCTCAAGAGAAAAGAATGGGAAAAGTTAAACATTGTGTGAAATGAAGAAATTGCTGTCCACAATGTTTTCTACCCAGAAAATTGAAAAATTATATATTTCATGAACTACATCTGAAAGTCCTTTCAATTTGAATAAGTCTAAAATTTAGCCGCCTGGTAATTGGTTAAGCTGATGTTGCTAAATATTGAAGCAATCAGAACCAAAAAAAGTTTATATTCTTATTCAAAATCATGTATGGGGGTTCGATTCTCTCCCCAGACGTTATAAATTGCTGGTGCACAAAGGGACAAATTGTCTGGTGGTCCCACGTGATTTTGAATTTACAAAAAAATCTAATACTTTATTGAAGAAAATAAACTATAGAGAATGAATGACGGTGATTGCAGCTGGTATAATTGCAATGAATTTTATTAACACAAGTTTCACAAATAAATCATTTGGTGAATAAAAGTAATTGATTAATGTCCTGGTTGCAATCTTGCACCAAGATATTTTCTAGTTTTACGCTGAGTGATACAATAATTTGATACGCATTAGCAGATTCCACGGTTCAAGTCATGGTCTTTTGTCAAACTTCTGCAAATAGCTTTTTAAAAAACTTAATATTTACAATTTCAAGCCTTTTCAAGATTCAGTACTCATATTTGGTATGATGATAGATCTCATTGATACACATACACAGATAATCATAACCAACGTCAAGGTCATCAAAGTCACTTATCAAGGTCTCATTTCCAAAAAACACTGTTATGGGTCATAGTGTTTCACAAGCACATCTTGCTTTCTCTAGTTATTAAGTTTAACAGTTATTTGATGCATTATGCGGCTGCTGCAAAGGTTAATTTAGGAAATGTGAAAGTACAAACACTTTTTTTAACTTCAAGATTTACTGAAAAGCAAGTCATTACAACTTATTATGCATATCTCATCAGGCAGTTTATACCCATTTATTTCATATAATAAAAGTCTTTCTAAACATTGAATTTGTTGTATACTTCACAGGACATAAATTGTCACTTGTTTTCAAACAAAATTCTTTAAAATCACAATATTGGTAATTGCTGTTATAAGTTATATTAACCCTTTCCCGTTTTTCAAAATTTTAGACTGGTCCAATTTGACAGAAGTTGCAGACGACAATCAAAAGAGGGTGCAATTTGAAAAGTAACCAACCTATTGGTTAGAAAATATTGTGGAAAAAAGAAGAAATTGCTTGTCACGAGCAATTTCTTCTTTTTCCACAATGTTTTCTCAAGTATAAAATCACAGGGACATAAAAACAAGGGATTGTACAAAGGTTTAAACAATTAACATCCTTCAGTCACTGAGTATGATGTTCTTGCTTTTTCAACTAAAAACCTGACAAAAAGTTTCCTATCCTCCACTCTAAATTTAATTGACACTTAAACATGACATGTGGCACTTATTTACTGATTATTAACAAATCATTTAGCCCTGTATCATCTTCATTATGTGACCGCAGACACATATTATCACTGATGGTCTGTAGCTGCATGGGAAAATTATGGCGTTTATTTATTTGTATTTTGTATTCCTCCTCATACATTTTCCCTCCTTAGCAGTGGATCCCCTAATGAATTTGACAAACATTTTTCTTTACTTAAAGGATTATTTCATCTAAACAATAATATTGTGAATGAAAATGACCCTAGAATTTAAGGGAAAAAGAAGAAAATGTTTGACTTTATGAGAAAATAGGGTGCCAAAGAAAAGCTCTCTGGGAGCCTTAACCCTTGAGCAGATGACAAAATTTTAAACTGGTTCAAATTCAAAGAAATTGCAGACAACAATTCAAAGCTGATGAAATTTTACAAATATTTGTCTAATATAGTAGAAAACTAGAAATTAGGATAGCATCTTGGACCATGAAGAAATTACACATAAGTAATTTCTTCATTGTGCACAATAATTTCCAAAGCTTTTTGATGAGGGGCGTCAAAAAGTGCCACTGTGGGAATGGGTTAAACCTACTACCAGACAATAAGTTCAGACTTGGTCCAAAATTAAAGATTACGACAATGTCAAACTGATAGAATTTCAAATATCTTTGTATTTCCTATTATAGAAAACAATGTAGAAAATGAAGAAATTACCCCTAACAAACATTTTCTACATTTTCCACATTGTTTTCTTGAACTCTTTTGAATGGCATAAAAAACTAAATTGTGGGGGAATGGGTTTATGGGAGTATTCTTTTTCCTTTTAAAATTATTCAGTCAATTCAGTTGCAGGGCTGAGGCTAATCTTGGTCACAAGTGTGTCTGCCTACTGCATGTTTGTTTACTTTAATCTTTTTCAAATTGAAGTTCCATTATTATCAAGATAGATTGGTGGCGAAATTTCACAGATTATTTGTCATCAAGTGGTCTTTCCAAAATTTTGGAGTTATATATTTTTTCACTCCATCACAGAAAACTATCATGTTAACTTCTATTACTGTTCCTGTTGGTTAACCCTTTCCTGTTTTGCAAAGATTAGACCTGTCCAAATTCAAAGGTTTTGCAGACGAAAATCTAAAGTAAAATTAATTAGAAAAATAATCATTCAGTAGGGTAGAAAATATTGTGGGAAAAGAATAAATTGCTTGTTACAAGCAATTTCTTCTTTCTCTACAATGTTTTCTCAGTTATAAAATCACAGGAACGTAAAAACCAGGGATTTAACAGGAAAGGGTCAACTAATAATGGTGGGATCATGCCATTTCAGCAAACATTATTTTTGACATATTATGACAAAAGCCATCCCGCAAAACACTCTTATCAGTGGGTAAATGATAAATAGTGCCCCTAAGTGGTATGAGCATGTGGTGGCTCAGATTGAATCCAGGTGGGGTAAATGACAATAATACATGTTTGATCCACCAGCATCTGTGATATAATTGAGGTGTGTTCTTTTCATCCAGATGAAAAATCCAGCTACATAAGAATTTTGAAGTTCTCAAATGAACACTTTTTGTTATTTTGAATGGAAACATTTGACGTCTCCAAGGCTACTTGTTAAAACCAATGCTAAATATGCTTTAATTCCTCAATTAAATTCTTAACCCTTGTCATGCTGTATAAATAACCTTACTGAATTGCTGTAAAGTCAAACGAGCACTGACAGAACTTGTTTTTCATAAATCAATATTTCTTTTAGAAATCAATTTTGCAGGAAAAGTACAAACGGGAAGTGTAGACCAAGATCAGACAGCACTTTTGTGTAGGCTGATCTTGGTCTACACCTCCTGCCAAAACCAAAATATTCTGGGTTTCAGCATGACAAGGGTTAATCTAAAGAATTTTGAATGCTTTATCTTTAAAATCTAAAAAAGAATCTAAAGTATCTCAATGAAAAGAACATACCTCTGAAATACTTTTCAAGAGGCTTTAAACCTCATGAAAACAATTAATCTTACTTATCCTGATATGATGATGGTTTTGAATTAAATTTATATAATCAACAGTTACTGGCCTTTTGGAACAGTTTTTAGCTCCACTGGCCAAAGTAAAGCAAGCTATTGTCATTGCAAAATGTCTGTTGTGTGTCTGCGATTTTGATCTCAACCAAACTTTGCAGGATGGTTCCCTAGATGGTCCTCTTTTAGATTACTTCAAATATTAATAATATTCTATGAAGAACTCTGGTTGCCATGGCAACAGAGAGAAAATCTAAAAAAAAACATCTTCTCCTCCCAAACGGAAAGGCTTAGAGCTTTGTAATTTGGCATGTGACATTGCCTAATGACCGTCTACCAAAAACCTTCAAATAATTGCTCTTTTATCAGGGAAAAAGAACAGGGGCCCAGTTGGTCATGGCTGCTAACTTTTGGGCTGGTCCCATGAATGTTTAGAGAAAATGCCCATACCACTAATGTTAAATATTAAATATTTTGTTATCTTGGCCCTTAGTTTAAAATTGTAAGTCTTTTCCCCTGCCTATATTGTGTGATCCCCAATTTTACATAGAAACTAAATGTCCTAGGCCTGTTATTTGGCATGTGACATAGCCTAATGGTCCTCTACCAAAACACTTCAAAATATTGCTCTAACTTGAAAATTAGCCCTTTATTATACCATACTTAAATTACAAAGAAATAAAGAAGGAAGTCTTGAAAAATATTCTTTTTCCAAACTTAAAAGCCAATTGGTCAATTTTGGGTTTATGACTGTCATTTATCCTAATTGTTGGTTCCTCCACCAAACCAACTGAGCTCCAAAAGAAAGTTTCACTTGGATTTAAAACAGCCTTATTTAGCAAAAGTTATGGTCAGTAACTTGTAAATAGATAGAAAAATGGTTGTTCGGTGACCTAAGTTGTAGTTCTGTCGTTTAAGTTGCCAAATCAACAATAATGCTTCACATAAATGGCAGCCGTGGTGACATGGCCTAATGGTTCTTCACCAACATACTTCAAAATATTGCTCTTACTTGAGAATTAGCCCTAAGTTGTGCCATATTTATATTGAAAAGATATAAGGAAGGAAGTCTTGAAAAATCTAATCCCAAACCGAAATGCCTAGAGCTTTAATATTTGGCATGTAACATCACCTAATGGTCCTCTACCATTGAATTTCAAATGGCTACTCTAACTTGAAAATTAGCCCTTTTTGGGGGGATTGAAGCTCTTGCTTAGCAATGAATAAGGAAATTGCCCACTTCCAAAATGGTCATTTAGTATTGTAAACTACATTCTGTTGGTAGACATATTTTAGCCATTGTAGTGACACAGCCTGGCCCTTTTGAGCCTCCTGTTTTGATACGAATTGGTAATTGGTAAACTCGAAGTGATTGAAATTCTAATAGGAGAATAACTTGTAGAAAAAGAAAAAATATTGCTTGTTGTAATTAAGGTTGCAATCCATTCCATTTCCATTGTTATGGCATGATAGAGTTCGCATTTAGAATGTCAACAATTACAAACTGCTTTCGTTCTGATACGAATATGAATAATGAATTCAATTAATCTTCTCTCATTTCTCTCCCGTGACACCCTTCAGGTGTCGCCTATCTAGTAGGCTATATAGGCGAGACAACAGCAATATCGCCTAGAATAAACCTTTTTTTTAGACCAATGCGTAAATAAAAAATGGCAGTTATAATTCACTTTTCATTTGATTCTTCACTTACAAATCTGACGATTTTGCGAGATGAAATGTTTTTTTTTACAATATCTGGTTGAAGATACTGTAAGCTGCATAGATGAAAAAAGTTCTAACGATCATTTTTTGTAGCTGTTAAATGCACATCCTAACTTATGTCATTACCCAGAAAATTTATTTCTCAAGAATGATGTTTGTATTCAGCTACCATTGTTTTAAGTGAACACTTTTTAAATGTCCCCTGGGTGGTCGCTTAAAACAAGATTGACTGTACTGCTATTTAAAGCATGTTATTTTGACGTTTGATATTTCATACATTTTAAAGGGCTTTGTATTGTTCATTTACATACTAAGTTTGAAGTATGTAGCCTTTATAGTTTACAAGTTATTTGCTTTTAAATGTTTTTCGCTGCAGAGTTTTGTTTTGAATAACATTACCTAGTTTAAAAAAGTGAGAATATAAATGCACATCTTTCGAAAGTCCTTACCTGGAAGTATGGGAAATGTGGTAGATTGGGAAGTGGTTATGGTAAAAAGTGTTGGACAAGTTTTTGGGGAAGGAAAAAAGGAAGAAGTATGAATTTATATTTGATAAAGGGCAAAGAGTTTCTAAAAAATAACTGCATCTAAAAAGTTGTAAATTGTGTCTACAAACGGAATTTTAAACATGAAGAGAAGTTTTCAAAAAAAGGGTCGTACACAAACAATTTTTTTGAAGACACACAAATCTGGCATGTAAAGATAGGTAACGATGTTAACTAAAATCAATAGATCGTCCTGGGAGTAGCAGTGGGTACAAAATTGTATCAAAAGCTGGTCAGACATGCTGATTTGAGTATATCAGTGCCCATCCCATCTAAGTTTCGGGGGATTTAATAAGGTAGGAATTCTTCTGTGGAAGATATTTTCTGGAAAGTTTTTTTGTTTTTTTTTTTCAAATAGTGCAGGAGAATTTTTAAATCATTATTTTAGTTTGTGCTATGTTAGTATCCACAGAGGTGATCGATTTATGAAGCATTACAATAAATTATTAAATCAGATATTCAAAATACATGGTGTCGCAGTCACTGATACACTCATGAAGCATTGCAAATATATAACTGAAAAAAAAACAACAATGCATGGTTTGGCAGTAGGTTGCTGACAAACGTATGAAACATAACAACAATGAACAACAAGCATTACAAAAATATATTGGTTCGAAAATAAAAAATTATGGTCTGGCAGTTGCTTACTGACAAACGTATGAAGCATTACACCAACATCGTATTTCTCCTAATAAAAGCTCCGAGCCATGCAAAACATACATGGGAAGCTTTTATTTTGTGATAGGGTTGCCCCCTATTTGGGCCCCTTTGACCCCTAGAACCCCTATTTTCACAAACTTGAATTGGCATTCCCCAATGATGCTTTCTATCAAGTTTGGTTGAAATCCCCCCAGTAGTTCTTGAGAAGTAGATGAAAATGTTTAAAAGTTAACGGACGACGGACGACGCACGACGGACGACGCTCGACGACGGACAAACGATGATTGCAATAGGTCACCATGACCATTCGGTCAGGTGACCTAAAAACCGAGTCCTGATTTTGTCTGATAAATCATTATATTATAAAAGTCCTGATAAAACATTATGACCAATAACAATCGCTGAAAACTCCATTCATATCTTTATTGAAATGGAAGAAGTTTTAAATCACTATAAAAGACTCAGAGGACACTCCAAAATGGTAAAAATATAACATCAAAATATAAGAAATACAATAATATTTTGTGAAAATCCATTAACATCTTACACAAATAACTATTCAAAAAGTCAAGTGATGAGATACATGGGAAAGGTCACACGGTGAGGAGCACGCTATGATTATCTAATCTTCCTATGTAAGAAATGATGTGTTAACAAAAATCGGGCTGATATACGTAAAGATAGACCGAAAAGTCAATACAAAGATACGTCTACTTTTGGGCTGCGTTCAAATATTGGTGTGACAGTGTAAGAACCATGTTAATCCTGCTTGAATTGATAGAAGTGGACATTTTAGGGCAACACTTGTCCGTTTTCTTAAGAAAAAAAATATGCATTTCAACTTAAAACCCTGTACACATTTAAGGTCGACTCTATTTCGCAAATATTCCCTCTAATTTTGTATCAGTAATTCTCATTAAAAGCGGTTCGTGCGAGTATCTTAATTAATATCTCATGCATGCATTGCAATTTTTTTTTTAAGTTTTACAAGTGTGGTGTTGATCAAAAATTCAAGATGTTGTATACTTCATAATTAATATCATCTTAATACTTGTTTTTGTGTGTGTATTTTTGACTTTGAAATGGAACATTTACCATTTCCCCCATACTATTAATATTTATACAAGAATGTTTATTTTTATATAATATTTTTTATGGAACTTTGTTGACTTACTTATTGAATTTTTATATCAAATTTTCTAGATAATATAAACTTCATATTTAAAAAAGGTTTCGATGTTTCTAAACCCTTTTAAAAATATGTCATTTGCCTAAATACGCTCAAACAGAAGTTAACCCTAAAATTTGAGTCAGATATTGTCTTCGCGGTGATCTAAATTAAGTTGCATTTTTGATGATATAGGAAAGGTTCAGTGGTATTCCGGATTATTTAAAGATATCATTGAATTCAGTTGTCGACACCGTATGGCCACATTTGAATATGACCCAAAATCAACGGAAATGTAACAAATCGACAAGCGACACAACCAATTTCCTAGATCATGTCACGCTAAATTGTTAGCACAAATCTACGGTAAGTGTCTTTATTTGTATGGATGCTTACAGCAGTTTTGGACTGGAGATATGGACTAATCTTTAAAGAATTGAAGACCGGCTGAGGAACAAAACTTCTGAGGACGTAACGATAACGTTGGTTGGAGCAAATTCAAACTGAATGCAGGATTCCAACGCGTGAATTACCCATTATTCTTTGCAACTGTCTCAGCTTTATCTGAAAAAATATATATATCAACAGCTTACGTAAGCTATTAGGGCAATACTCTGACTTATTCTGATACACGACCTCTGACTTTCGCAAAACTATTTTTAAGAATATTTTATTAAATAAGTATATGAGAGGGAAGACGAATAATCAAAATCTTTGACATGAAAAAAAGCATCGATAATAACATTTAACTCAAGATGTAAAAACGTTCATAGATCCGGCATACCTAGTCAGTCGCATAAGCTAAGTTGGTAAGACACCCAATTATCTTTCGGGTGAGAAATTAAACAGAGGCACAGTAAGACGGTGATATCCATCGAGTACGATAAAGAACTATGCGGTGCTTTAAGCAGTTTAATCTTGTATTCTTATCCATCTCCGTAACATCTTACCGTCTTGGAGGCGACTCGTTCATATGAGCTTGTGCTACGAAAGCGACGATAAATGCGAATACACAAGCATACACACGCATTCGATATGCTCAAGTACAACCCCGATAAATCGACCGTAAGCTGTTTTCAAGCAAAACGTGAACGAATTACGTAATATTCTCGAGTGTCCTTACTTTGATTGGCGAGTTAGTACTGGTTTTGATGCGACATTAACAAGTTACTCATATATGAGAACATTCTTTTTGAAATCGCAAGTTTTTTCCATTTATTTCTATGTTGATACGCAGGTACCCTGCAGTAATAATGATTACCGTTCATATTCTTACTAAACATTAAATGTTCCAACATTTTTTCAGAAAACGATCGTACCAAAAGAACTATATTCGAGCATTCGAATAATAGTTACGAGAAAAGCCGAGTAGTATTAATTGACTTCTTGAGTTAAAGGTAGGTTTACTTTAATTTGGCAGAATAAGTCGTTAACTGCGTTATATGTTTTTACGTGAATTTCATCATGGGTTTTGACGACTAAAAACGCCTAAAGCAATTAAGGTTTTGGGTAAATGGTGTGACAAGCAGGGGACAAACAGTCAATTCAGACCTGTGTATAAATGATAATAAGCATTCTCAAGTATTGCATGACAATATCAAGTTCCCTACCGGCTTTATATATATCCTTAGAGTGGTATCTTTTTTGGTGGTAAAGGGATTACTACCCCTCCAAAACATTACAGTTGTATAAGATTCTATGAGCAATTCTTAAACACACACATATACACACAAACATAAAAATAAGCGACTCTTTTTGTTGTTTGCTAAGTTATACTTCATAAAGTCATCTGTTCCAAGAGAATTAAGACCCTAAAGCCCAGGTAAACTTTGAACAAAAGCTTTCAAGAATCTGTCTAGGATTATGAATGCTTTTCGGACACGGGGTTACCAAAATATTTTGCCTTGAGCACTTCCTGAAAAGGTCAACTAATAACTTCACCAATTACTCAAAATTGAAAGAATCTTTGAATAACATTTAAAGAGTGAAACCGTTTTCAGAATTAATCCTTTATTGTTAGGGAAACTTTGTTTGAAACAAAAAAATATTTGAAAGGTAGCATTTACTTGATTTCCTTAAATATATATTTAACAAACTTCATTTAAAGGATATGTACCATTACGAGAAAACAAAATTATAGACTGCTCTAAATACAAAGAAGTTGCAGACAATTGTCAGCTGATGAAAATTTAAAAGTCAGACTTTTTGGGAAAGAAGACATAGGTAGAAAATAATTAAATCACTTGTTTCAAGCTATTTCGTCATCTTGAACAATGTTTTCCAAACGTTTTCCATCCGGACAACAAATAGTAGAATTGTGTGGGAAATGGTTAATACAGCAGATTTTCTTTGTGGAAATGTTTTAATGAGTTAAAAACATGGTTACTTGCATATACACCTTAGCTTAGATGTCTTTATAATCTCTCAGTTCTTGACATGAGGTTTTCCAAGTGTTTAAGAACACGTTGACAGCTATATCCTGGTGGAAAGTACTTAAGAGATGAAGATACTTTTTTTTGTTTTCATGGAGGTATGAACCGAAAAACCTAATCACACTGTATGAATACGCGAAAGGTTTTTCGGTTCATACCTCCATGAAAACAAAAAATATTATCTTCATTTCTTATAATTTAATAGCATCGAGCGAAAAATGCAACAACTTCACAAATTTTGATACCTTTTTGTAGTGAACTATTTTGTGCGGAAGCATTCAAAGTGGCTGCGTACTCAAAATTTTGTTCATGGAGGTATGAATTAAATTTTTCGACCAATCAGATCGCTCGTTTTTGATAGACGAAACTAACAATTAAATTATACTGATATGACTATCGAAATCCTTGCCTTTACTACCACACTTTCAATAATGTCAGTCTTAAACAAGACACCTTCTATTTTCAGGTAAACTTGAATATATAACATTTCCATGATTATCAGTTTTGGTATTGTTAATAACACACTTCATTTCATGAAATATGTATTTAAAGTAGTTGAACACCTTAGTCTCAGAAAGGCACAATAACCCCTTGTATGCTGGATCAATATCTTGAATAATATCTTGATAATGCTGTTTTTATAAAAAATGTAGGATACAGAAACAAGATTCTGATGGCTGTAGTGTCACTGTTTGAAGTAAACTCTCCATCTGATATAGAGTAGTTTCAATCACTTTTATCTTTTTTCTATCAAAATCACTTAACTTCAATCCTTTTGTTGCTTTTACTTAACTAAGCATAGTATAAATCTGTCCAGGCCTGGTATTGCTCTTTCCAGTCTGTGTTGTCATATCCCCTATTATTTGTTCAAATGTACTGCCCTGAGACAGTAATACCCCATTCAGGAGTACCTGGAAATTGAGAACGTTCTACCGGTTTAGATTTTGATCTCCATGTTGTAGAAAACCCAGCTGTGATATCCTTTATTGGTACAAGTTGTTTGTATTTAGACTTTAATTTGGCTTGATTACCAATCTTTGGATAACAAAATTTGACATGTATGGTTCCATCTAAAGGACTGTCTGAAGGAATGTCAAGTTTTAATATGGATCCAGAGGCCCCATTTACTAGCCCATCTTGAATGTCAATACTTTTTGTCTGCATGCGTTAAGCATTCTATTCAAACTGAATTTCTCGAGCTAATCCACCTGTTTCAACCATGTTTGAACTTGTAACATTGACAGCTACACGATAAGTATTCAAATCTTTCTTGGAATCTCTGGCTGTTGTTGTATGTACTGTACCTGTGAGACCTTCTAATTTTGTTTTATTGTACACATCTTTCAGTTCATATGTGGGAAAACGTAGGATCATCTTTCTGTCGAACAATTTCTTTTAATACATAAAGTGAGTGCATCCTTACCTGATTTAAATCCTTTATACACTGATTTTTCACATACGGGATTCAGTTATAACAAGTCACCAACTAAATGAACCGCAATTTCACCAAATGCTAGTTTATTTCCAGTTATTTTTTTGCATTGCTACGTTCAAATTTGACAATGCTGTTTCACCAACCATCGATATCTCATCTATGACGAGAATTTTCAGTTGAGAGTGGATTGATCTCATTAAATTTAATGAGTTCTTGGAATTATGCCTAACTTCGTAAGATCCTCTCTTTTCAATGGGGAGTCGACAAGCGTTGTGGAGTGTTGTGTCGCCAAAATTTACTGCAGCTTTACCAGTAGGTGCTGTTAGAATAATAGTTGGAAGATCGGATGCTGCTCCTGGTTGTTAGAGAGCGCGTACTGATGACTGAAATATAGTTTGTACAGTATGGCTTTTTCCAACTCCAGTACCTCCACTTATATATATGTGAAAAGGCGCGGTTGTTCTGTTGCCGATATGGCCAGAGTCATGTGACGACACCTAGAGAAAATATAGACATGGATGTTCTTTTGCCGAGGGTTCAGGCTCCTTACCATTTCAGATTACCTGGAATCAGATTTAATTGTAATGTTTGGTGTAAGAGAAAGACAAGATGTATGTGGTACTTGCTCTGGTTGATTTTATTGGTCAAATTTTAATTGTTCTAGTGTTAGCTTATCTATGTCAAGAATTCTATTTCTTTCACCAACACTATCGCAATCATCTCTAACCTTCTCTTGAGTGACAAGTGTATCCTATATCTACCCATCACAATCTTCAATACTATTTAAAGCCTCATTTGCCTTAAACACGTCATTTAGATAAGGTTCATACCCTTGCACTGTATCTGATATTGAACTTTGAACACTATTAAACTTATCTTCATACAAACCAAAACTCTCTAACTCATCATTTTCTACCCAAGGAAGAAGGAACAGTAACTCATGATAATATTTTTCACTATCTCGATCTTTTGACACAAAATAGTCTCTGAATATAAGTGGTGTCTTACGTTTCAAAGGTTTTTCAGGGTTGTCCTTTAAAACAATCTTCTTCCTTGAAGTGTTTGTTAAAATCATCCTATCAGACTGGCTTGTTTCATGTGAATTTGTTCGCGAATAGGAAGATGCAAATTCTGCCAAACACATGTTTTCTAATTTTGAAGGTCTTACACAGTAGTTATCGATGATATTCGAAAGAATAAATCTGTATCATCAGCGCTCCAGACCCCTAATCTTCAATAATGGGAGGTTTTGGTACGGTCCATTGTAAGGTCTACAGCCGCCGTGATATGACTGAAATACTGTTAAAAGCCGCGTTAAACACCATTCAATCAATCAATCTTTCCGAAATGTTCTATGTTTCTGTAATCTTGTACGTTGATGTTTGAAACCTGTAGGAACAAAAAACTGGAGTATTGGATGTTTTAAGGGCATTTGTACTAATCTTGCAATAGCTACGTGTTGTGAAACCTTTCTGGATTTCAAAAAGACATTGCCTATGGACTTGGGTTTATATTGTACTGTTTGAACTTCTTTTCAAGCATTGCGCCTTAATTCCGACATACAATTCGTCCTTAGACATCGAAGAAGTTATTGTAAATCCATGTTGGCTGTGATGCATTTCAGGATAACAGAATAGTATGGATTAATAAATGTGTCTGATTGTGTCCTGTTAAGAATGATGTTAGTTTTCTTCATTTACAGCATCGTCAAATTCCTGCTGTGTAACCCTGCACTGATTCAGTATTTCAGACAGGGTGTAGTCGGTAGCGCGTCAGACTCCTAATCTTCAATCTTGAGAGTCATGGGTCCGATCCCCGGCGGCGGCACATATCCTTTCCGAGATTTGTCTCTCACCAATGAGTAGATAATCGTAAACCTATGTGGGATAGCAGCTGGAGGCTAGGAAAGGATGTAGTGGTAGTACTGGTGTGTACCAGGAATCAATTGTTAGGTGCTCCAGCCGCCGCGATATAACTGAAATACTGTTAAAAGCGGCGTTAAACCCCATTAAATCAATCAATCAGACAGGGTGTGGTTAATTCCCATCTCTTGAAGGGCATTAATAACCTTAAGTATCAGGTCCCGAGTATTTTAGATTTTTCGTTTGGCATTTCTTCACATTGAACTCGAGACTATACAGTGGAGTTGTGTGGTGTTTTTTGTTTTTTTTTTTTTGAAGTGGAAACGAAATTCAAGACTTTCTTCTTGCATGTTCTCGTGTGATGGTGCACTTGTCCAGACAAAACAAGTGATCTTAGACCTTCGGCATCTTCTTCATCTGGTACACCACATAATATGGTTATTGATGAAAGAAAAAAACTCGTTATCTGTATTTTTGTCCACAATAGGCGCACCTTTCATATATACCACAGAATGAAAATGAGTTGTACCTCTACTTTGCATCTCTTTATGGGAGTATTTGTCCGATAGGATGAAGTCCAGAAAGAATTACATTTCCCATTACTTTCTAAAGATAAAGTCAATATGCATAGCAACTGTAACCGGGTTTCTAGCAAGCTAAGTTCGTTTCATGATCATTTTCCTCTTCAGTTTATTTTCATATCATAATGTTCACTATAATGTCAATAATCTGCTTTAGTTCTGACCAGTGAAAATCTGCTGCTCAACATGAAATGTAGAATGTATATGGTCCAATGTATCGAATTTTAGTTAACATATCTTGTTGCATGTCTTTCCAATATTGCGAAGTCCCATGTACACGTTTAAATAAAGCTATTGTCTCAACATCCTTAAACAATTTCAGCAAAATTTCGGGATTCTGAAGGGCGAAAAGTGACAAATCATCTTGTCTTTACTTTTTGATAGATAATATTTTTCCATCACCGACAGCACAGACTCGACCAAATGGAGACATTGAAATATGTACTCGGCACTTTAGCAAATCTGAAGTCCTTCGATAGTAACCTTGCATTTACATACATTTCGGGTGTTATTGGTGTTGTTCTTGTCTCATGAAAAGTTTTTATCCCATCAGGAAAAAGGGTTGGAAATGCAAGTGTTTCCCAGTCATCCCAATAAAACACACAAGTAGGCGTTTTACCTTCAGCTCGACCAAGTTTTAGAATCTTATTTGATCTAACTTATGGACTTTTTTCCGGATACAAGTATATGATCTTTTGAGTCTCAAATCTTCAGCCACTTCCAAGTCAATATCTTTTTGTACTTTATCTTCAGAGTCAGTATGCTTGGGACTTTCTTTAACACTGTCGTTTTATCATTCCCAGAATCAATGTCAAGCTCTGCATTTGTGCATGCTTTTGTTTTTGTCTATAACCCTTCATCATGTTCTCTACTGATATCTGTCCAATATTCATTGAGCTGTATTTGGTCATAATGTTTATTTATTGCTTTTAATATTGGGAAAGCTTCATTCATAAGTTGAGGACTAAAAAAGACTTTGCAGAATGTACGATTATCGGACAGTCTTTGTTTTAAACCCAGGTCTACAATCTGTGCATCTCTTGTATCTCTAGGTAATGAATTTGCTGTACTTTGCACATGTGATGGCACTAAGGCAACCTGGCCTTTGAGACCGTGGTGGGATTATTTTCATGGACTGAATGATTTTTGCAATGAGTTGCTTTTCAAGATTACAAATCCTTTGAAATATTGGGCGTGCTTCATTGACTTTCAAGTTATTAAATAAAGCCTGTGCGGGTATCTTATTTTTCAATAAAACAGTGAAACAAGTCTGACATATCCACTCTATCTCATTTTCCTGTATTTTATAATCTGTTTCTCAAACCTTTACGTTTTCTTTGTGTTTATCTGAAAAACATTTAAATTAATTTCTATAGAGCATTCTGTAGAAATGCAACAGGTAAATTTTGTCCACCCTGTATCACTCTCAGGAAGTTTCTGCACAGCATCATATGTGGTAGATAGATCTTGTTGAAATGATGCATACATGTCATCAAGCTGTGTTCTTTGATCTTGGCGGTATTTTTTTCGCTTTTGTGTACTATCTTTTTGCTGTATTGTAGACTTCTCTTTCTCTGTCCTTTCATTTTTATTGCTCCTATGTTTTTCCTTATCTGTTTGTCTTAATTTTGTTTTACGTTCAATGTCATTTCACTTCTTCTGTATTGATGTTGGTTTCCGTTAAGCTCTCTTTGATATTCTTTTTCATTATCGGTAGTTTTACATCTTTTTTTGTCCTATGCTTTTATTTATTTACACGCCTCATTTTAATCATATTTTCTTCTGTCATTTGACTGCTTTTTTGTTCATGTCGTTTTTAATTGGTCGTAGACCAATTTATATAACCAAAAACTCGAGATTATGTCGCTGCAATTTACCAAAACTGCCTTTAGCCCAACTGGACGTATATTCTGACGGGAAAACAGAAAAAAATCTTTTAATTTTACAAGTTAAGAATTATCAAAAGGAGTAAAGGAAAACTGGACGGTCACACGCTTTAAAGATGAATGCTTCAAGAATTTTCCGCTAGTGATGAACGCGTCTAACCAACCCTTTCTTTCAATCATATCGAGGTGTAAACAAAGATGATACTGCCATTCACTTATTTTCCAGCCATAAGTTAATCAAAGTACTGAAAGTTCTTTTGGAGAGCAAATTTGATTATAATGCTTTCAAGCTGTCTAAAGAATTAGCCCAAAGAATAGTATCAATTGTTTTTGTCCTTTGTTTATAATCAGCGCTGTTTAGGAATTTCTGCCCAGAAAAAGAGAGGGTTGTGCAATTTCATGAACCTGCTGTCAGCATTTGCTCTTAAACTTAAGTTATCGTATTTCCATAATTATTCTGTTTTGGCTTTATAAAAAAAGCTTGCAGTGATTATCTAACCATGACTATTTAAAAATTTAGTTTTCACAAAAAGTTGCTTTTTTGTCGGTATCCATGTTGTATCAAGGTCTTACATTCGTGTAAAATAATATTAGTTCTAATTAACATTCACGGAAATATCATGCACTAGGATAGAACCTACGTGTTGTGAAAGTAATAGAAATTAAAGTTGTTTTACCCTAATTCTAAAGTCGGAATGCAACGATATGTCCAATTTCTCAATGACGACCATTTACAGTGCGTACGGCACTTTGATTAGTATTTTTGTTCAACCTTTACTTCTTCTGACATTCGAATTCGTCTTTCCTGTTCCTGTTCTTTTCCCTTTGTTGGAGTGTAATTGTTTCACTCAACTGTTATAGCCTGCGTCATAGCGCAGTTGGTAGCACGTCGGACTGTCAATCTAGAGGTTCCGGGTTCGATCCCCGACGGCGGCACTCATCCTTTCCGACTGTTTGTCTCTCACCAATGGGTCAAAAATCGTAGGCCTATGTGGGACAGCAGCTGAAGGCTAGGAAAGATTGTATTGGTAGTACTGGTGTGAGAAATACCGGGATATCATTGTTAGGTGCTCCAGCCGCCTCGATATAAGTGAAAGATTGTTGAAAGCGGCGTAAAACCCCATTCAAACAAACAAACACTCAACTGTTACGTTTTTGTCTTTTCCTTTCTGCATCTTTTATACGCTGGGTTTCAAGTTCATCTTCCGTCAATAATTTCCTTTTTCTAACTTTAGATGTTTGATGCTGTATTTCTTTTTCTTATTGCTGCATCAACAACATCTTAATCATCTTTATAAACATTTTGAGTTGGAATCTGAAATTAGAATTAATAGGAATAATTTTTATTTTGAACAATATATGTAATAAAACCTCATATACTGCTGATTTTACATTTTGTCGAAAACAAATTGCCAATATGAGGTTTATTTGAACTAGTGTGGCTCAAGTTTTTTGCACGATGATCAAGTAGTAATTAAGATCGAAACGCACATCTGTGCATGCTGATATAAAGTCTATGATGTTTGCCAAAGCTTTGTTGATTGATGTATTTAATGGGGTTTAACGCCGCTTTTTACAGTCTTTCAATAATATCGCGACGGCTGGAGCACCTAATAATGGATTCCTGGTTTTTCTTACACCAGTACTACCATCACATCCTTTCTTAGCCCCCAGCTGCTATCCCACTTTGTCCAAAGATTTGTGTTCAACAAGAAGATACCATGAACAATATGAGAGGGTATAATTTCTAAATGCATATGCAGCAAAGTCTTTTGATTTGTATGTAGTTTTGATACAATTAGCTATGAATATGAAGTGAAATTTCATAGAAAAGAAAGTCAATTGGTATAAACAAATGTTTCGTAAACATGCATTTGTCCAACAAAGGTAACAGACCATAAAAACAGGTATCTAAAAGAATCTAGAATAAGATAAAAAAAAAATTACTTTGTTCCCCACCGTTTAATCTGATGAGATATTCTGTTTGTAGTCACTAGCTAGCTCTAAATTGAGAAAGCAACAATTTACCAATAGAACTAGATATACGGCTTGTTTTAACTAAAATCACAGATATATTTTGTTAAAGGAATGGATATCCAGAACATCAAATAGTTAGTTTATACAACAAACCTTTACAGTAGGTTCATTCAATGTATTGATAGTTATTAAATCTGTATCTGTGATCCTTGGTTTTTTCATACATACTCCAGGATCTTCCTCGTCTGTTATAGAATGAAAAATTGCTTTTTTCTGAAACACAACATACTTATTTTAGAAACTAGGTGGTTGTCAAAGGAACACTGCTGTCGAGCTCACATTTTAACCTTTGACCTTGAGCCGTGACCTTGGAGCTATCTGAAAAATTCTTTAAATAGCACATCTACTCATGATGGTGAAGAATTGTACAAAGTTATTTTGAAATCAATCCATAAATAAAGGGCAGAATCGGACGGACTTACAGACGGACGGACTAACGGACAGATGCACTAACGCACCCATACCGAACTTTTATTGTAAATCATATGACTCGCTCACAGCAAGCGGGCTCGACAAAAATGATGCCTTTGCAACAACAATCCTTGTCATAAATAAATGCATATTGACATTAGAAATGAAGGTTCAAGCTTAAAGAGTCTTTCAAATTATCTATTCAGATTTGTCTGAAAAATTCGTTCCAGTCTTATATGGAAACAATTTTGAGAACACAGCTATTTTATAAACTTGCACAAAAAAGACCAACATTAGAATTATTTTTGAATATGCATACTGTTTGATTAGGGTTTAGTTTCATACCACAATGAATTCAAAACAAGAGGGTCATGGTGGTCCTAAATCACTCACCTGAATAAACTGTTTGAAACTTGTTTAAAGCAGGCTTTGAAAAAGGGTGATCAGAATAATAAACAAGAGGGCCAGTTGTCCTGGCGCTCACCTGAGATAGGGCTCTTTTTTCTTCAAGTCCTAATACAAACTGGGACGGGAGAAGAGTTCCTTTAACATTAAACTAAAATAAACTATGTTACCATGCCATCAAATGCTTTCAACAGATTACATTTTTTTCAGTAATTCTAAAAAGGGGGCAAACTAACATATATCTTCTCAATTTGGTTTAAAATGGCCAAATAATTTTGAAAGGGTTATCTTCTTTATTTCTTTTAAAGCCTGATCACACTGTGGCTCTAAAAGGTTATCAATTTTGAAAGAGGTCATTAAACTGACGCTTCATGCATAATTCAAGACCTTTCAACTTCTGGGTCAGTAGGAGATGGCGGGTTTTTTTTCCATTTTACTCTTATTGTAAACCAGAGTTTTCATCTGATTGAATTCTTTGGTTTAAATCAGCAAAGAAGTTTTGGAGATGTCGTTTAAAAATCCTTCTTTTAATATTTTTAGGAATTCTGAAAGAGGTCATTGTACTGATGCTTCATGCCAAATGTCAAGACTCTAGGCCCTCTAGGTTAGTAGGAGATAATTTTTAAAGATTCTATTCAAATTTCAGCTTTGTTACCATGGCAACCAGAGTTTTTAACGGATTTCAATTCTTTAAGCAATTTTCAGAGGGCATCGTCCAAGGAACTTTTACGCCAAATTATGTTGCAATCCGCCATGGAGTTTGGGAGAAGATGTCGTTTTAAAAATCCTTCATTATTTCCTTATAAGCCCCCAAGGGCTCTGCCCCAGGGTACATCAAGGTGATGATTTTAGCAATTCAGAAAGAGGTCAATGTACTGCTGCTTCATGCTAAATATCAAGGATCTATGCCTTCTGGGTCAGGAGGAGATCATTTTTAAAGATTATTTCAATATTTCAGTTTTTTTCTCCCATGGCAACTATAGTTTTTTTAGCTCACCTCCCGAACCACTGGGCCGATTTGAACCAAATTTGGCAGAAATGTTGCTTAGGTGGTCCCCCTTAAAATTAGCTAAAAAATTTAAATCCGCATGAAGCATCAGTACTCGGGTCTCCAGGGGCGGACCCAGGGGGGGTATAGGCATGAAGCATCAGTTCACAGACTTCTTTCTTATTTCTGAAATTATAACCCATGGAAAAAGTTTTTTCCTTCTTTCAAATCATCACTAAAGCCTTGGAATTTGTAATTTAGACTTTTGGATCCCCAGGTTCATAGTCTTTATATGTAATTGTGGCCCACGTGTTTCATAATCCTAACCTTAACACGAAATTAGACTGTTGAAAGAAAAAGAGCCTTTATCTCAGGTGAGCGCCCCAGGACCAACGGCCCTCTTGTTTAACGGATTTCGATTCTTTAAGCAATTCTCATATAGTCCTTATATTGGTTGAAATCAGCCAAATGGTTTTGGAAAAGATATCGTTTAAAAATCCTTCTTTATTTCTATATAAGCCCTATCCTCCCTTTGGCTCCGTCCCTGGGGGCCCGAGGTTAATGATTTTAACAATTCTAAAAGAGGCCATTGTACTGCTGCTCCATGCGAAATATCAAGCCTCTACGCCTTCTGGGTCAGGAGGAGATCATTTTAAAGTTTTGTTTAATTTCAGTTTTGTTGCCATGGCAACCAGAGTTTTAGACGGATTTCAATTCTTTCAGCAATTACCAAAGGGCACCACCAATGGGACATTTCTGCAAAATTTGGTTCATATCGGCATTGCGGTTTTCAAGGAGATGTCGTTTTTAAAACCCTTCTTTATTTCTATATAATCCCCATCCCCTTAAAGCTCCGCCCCTGAGGGCCCGAGGGGGATGATTTAGCAACTTAAAAGAGGTCATTGTACTGCTGCTTAATGCCAAATTTCAGGGTTCTACGCCTTCTTGGTCAGGAGGAGATGATTTTTAAAGCTTTTTTTTTAAATTGCCATGACAACCGGAGTTTTTCAACGGATTTCGATTCTTATAGCAATTTTCAAGGGGTATTTCTGCAATATTTGGTTCAAATCCGCCCAGCGGTTTTGGTATGAGATATCGTTTAAAAAATCTTTTTTTAATTCTTCATCAGCTTCATACCCCCGGGACAGAGCCCCAGGGGTCCGAGGATGATGATTTATCAATTCTGAAAGAGGTCATTGTACTGATGTTCCATGCGAAATATCAAGGCTCTACGCTTTCTGGATCAGGAGGAGATACGATCAAAATACCTTAATATGAGTTGAGCTAACAAGAGGCCCATAGGGCCTTATCGGTCATTTGAGGCAAAAGAGCACAAAAACTAAAGTCCATCAGGTAATGCTACATACTAAATATCAAAGCTCTTTTAGTTAGGAAGAACAACATTTTTAAGGTTTTCACTAAACAAGCCTATGTTAAACTTGGAACATCTTGGAACGGGCTAATTCTGACCTGACCCTGGGGCCATAATTAATACGATCGTGATCGAGGTCTACCAGGTGATGCTTCATACAAAACATTAAATCTCTAGGACCTCCTGTTTGGGAGAAGAAGAGTTTAAATTTTAAATTCGTGACGTCTTGGAATGACCCTAGAGCAATAATTCATTCAATATCGATAGAGATCCAACAGATGATGCTAAATACCAAATATCAAGGCTCTAGGCCTTACTGTCTGGAAGAAGATATTTAAAGTTTTCACTATATAAGCCTTTGTTAAATTTTTGACATCCAGGAATGGGCTAATTTTAATACTGAGGCAATAATTTGTACAATCTTGATAGATGTCCACAAGAGGAAGCTGTATAACAAATATCCAAGTTCTAGGTCCTCTTGTTTGGAGAAGAATTTTTTTTTAAAATTTCACTATATTAGCCCATCTAAAACTTGTGACGTCCGGGATTGGGCTAATTCTGTCTCTTGAGCCATGGTTTATAAAGTTTGATAAAAATCCATCAGATAATGCTATATACCAAATATAAAATCTCTTGGTTCTATATTTTGGGGAAAGAAGATTTTTGAAATACTCACTATATAAGCCTATGCTAATTTTGTTTTGATTGAATGGGGTTTTACTGCGCTTTCAACACTATTTCAGGTATATCGCGGCGGCTGAAGCACCTAAAAATGGATTCATGGTATTTCTCATACCAGTACCACAATCACATCCCTTCCCAGCCTCCAGCTGCTATCCAACATAGGTCTACGATTATCGACCCATTGGTGGGAGACAAATAGTCGGAAAGGATGAGTGTCGCCGTCGGGGATCGAACCCGGGACCTCTAGATTGACAGCCCGTCGCGCTACCAACTGCGCTATGACGGCGGCCAAGCCTATGTTAAACGTTTGTTGTCCAGGAACGGGCTAAGTTTGATTCTGGGGTTATAATTAATACAATATTGATAGAGGTCCACTAAATAAAGCCACATACCAAATATCAGAGCTCTAGGTCTTTTGGTTTGGTAAAAAAATCAAAGTTGTCACTATGTAAGCTTATTACAGTGTATATGTCGTGCCCATTCTTGAGAATGCCCATTCTTCAGAATGGGCAAATGGTAAAAACAAGGCTTTGTCCATTCTTAAGAAAGGGCAAAACGTCGATTTCAATACGAAAACAGGCCTATTCGTTGGTAATACTGTAGGAAATATTAATTCTGGAACATTTAATTTGTATGTGAACCGTAATATATACCATAATAAAACGTTTTTAAAAACAATCAAAAAAAACTCTCCGATACGGCTTCACTACAGTCGTTCGATATAACTTCCGGTGAACCAATAATCTTTTTAAAAGGTCGTCCCATGTCAAAATAAAATACCATGATCATATTGTTTTTGTAAGATCAATAAGATCTAATATTACGTAATCTTATTCTTAAAGCTACATCAATCTTCCATCTTAGAAAACACGAAGACGGAACGCAGTCAATCCTTAAGAAATGACGATGTCACTATGACTGTTTTTACCGTATTCTGTAAGCATGTAAACCCGTCTTTTATTAAGAATAAGGCATATATGACATTATTAATTGTGTGAAGTTATTCAACGAATTGTAACCGTGACAATTAGAGGTTTTACGCCTCAGTAAAAACGGTAGCACCTTGATACAGTCGTGTCCGGTGATCTTGCGCGTCCGGTGATCTTGCGCGTCCGGTGATCTTACGCACTTAGGAAGTTACCTTAGATGCGCAAGATCACTGGACAGCATCGTAAAGGAAAAAACCTTTTAACCCAATCCCACACAATGGCGCTTTTTGACACCACTAAAGAAACAATTGGTAAACATTGTGTTAAGTAAAGAAATTGCTTGTAACAAGCAATTTCTTCATTTTCCACAATGTTTTATAACCAGGAATGTGAAATGTAAAATTTCATTGAGTTTAAATTATCATCTGCAACTTCTTTCAAGTTTTAGACCATTGTAAAATTTTCTTGTGTGGGAATGTGTTAATCAATTACCAGACAAATGTTAGATAATGTTAAAACTGAAAGAATTAAGCTGCAGAAAATTTTGCAAAGTCTACTCAAATTGGAAATTAGCACCAAATAAGGTAGGAAATATTTGGCATGAAGGCGAAATTGCTTGTTACAAGCCATTTGCTCCTTTTGCTTCAAATTTTCCATAATCATATTTCTTCAGGGCGGTAAGTGAAATTATGTGGTAATCGGTTACAAACAAGAGTAACAATGTAATGCTAAATCACTTCCATCTCATGTCATCTATTCTACTAAAGTAACCATCCCTTTATAAAGGGGCCGTTTTGGTGACTACACAAACATTTAAGCATGTTTCATAAGTATAATGGACAAAAAAGGGTGATTAGATGAGTAATTAGAATTACATTGCCTCTAAGACAACACAATACTTCATATATATCTAACCATGGATTCCTAGTATTTCTCACAAGCACACAATAACTACATCCTTTCCGAGCCTCCACAAATGTTGGAAAGCACATTTGCCGCAATCCCAGGACTAAACCTGGAACACCCTAGCTGATTAGGAGTCTGACATGCTACCGAAAGCAATATTGCCGCGGCCACAGAATTCAATATAAACTGAATTATCTTTGCCATATCTGGCAAATAAATCTGGGCAATGAATTCTTTGAAATAGTTCTACAGAAGCATTTAAAACTTTTCACTTTTTTACAATAGTCAAATTAAGGTATGTAAAATTCATTCAAATGAAAAGGTATTTACAAAATCTTCAAAATATCCATTCTATGCTATGGACATAAAAGCCATTTTTTCAGTTGACCAAGGTTATATGAAGGTATCTGACAAAGAGTCATTCTGAGGGTCATTCCTATGAAATTTGGTTAAAAATCCCCATCCACAGGATTCTGTGAAGATTTTAAAGTTTTCAGAATATATTTCATACATGGAAATTAGCCCCCCACCAGGAAAAAGCCATGCTTTTCATACAATCAAATTCATTGAAGAAATCTGTTAAAGTGTCTCCAAAGGATAATTCCTGTGAAATTTGGTTGAAATAAGTCGACTTGTATCTGAGAAATACAAGTTTTCACTGTCTACCATTTTTTTGGTAATTAGACCCGCCCATTTAACCCACATTTTTAAATCGATCAGTATTCTTTTAAATAATCTGATGAAAGTCACCAAAGGTTCATCCCTGTGAAATAAGAATGATATCAATCAACTGGTTTGTGAGAAAAAGTTTCTTCAAAGTTTTCACCATATTAGGAAATAAGCCCTGCCCATTAACCCTTAATCATATGACAAAGTTTTAGACCAGTGCAAATTGAAAAGATTTGCAGCCAACAAATTGAATCCTTTTAATTTTCTAATTTTTCAATTTTTTTTAAACATTGTGGAAAATGAAGAAATAGCTTGGTGCTAGCAAATTGCTTCATTTTACACAATGTTTTCTCAATTGTCTTTCTTGAGGGGTGACAGAGAGTGTCATCTTGTGTGAATGATTTAAAGACATGACTTTCATCTGATCAAATTGGTTTGAAGGAATCTGATTCAGGCTCACACAAGGATCCGTCCTGCAAAATTTGGTTGAAATATATCATTTGGTTTCTGAGTGTTTTTTTTTAAACTTTCAACATACAATTTTCCACCCATTTAAGTCATGTTCTCCATCTGATCGCAGTTCTTTGAAGGAATCTGATAAAATGTCACCCAAGGATCATTTCTGTGAATTTGGTTAAATTCAGTTCAGTACTCTGGTGAGAGTATTTTCACAGTAAAACTTACGGACAGAGAGATTACTGGATGCACAACAGACACCAAGCCATTTCAATAACCCCATGGCTTTTAGCCAGTTGAGCTGAAAATTATGATCTATAGTGTAGTACCAATGAATTAGTCACTAAAGCCCCTTTTCCAGCGACAATGGATGGAATGTTACCACATTCCATAGGCATCAATCATACATTTTCACCATGCTTGAGCCAAAAGAGTGATATATTGAGTGGAACAAGGAAGTTGCCTTTTCCCCTGGAATAGGCAGAATGAAACCATGATAAGGATAATCCCTGTGAAATTTGTTTTAAATCCATCAAATATTTTCTGTGGAAAATTTATAAGAAACTGTTTTATTGGGTCATGACAGACTCAACGCAATGACAAATCCCCTTCAGCCAGAGTTAGAATTGGCCCAAAAGCAAACTAATAAAATATTTTTTTTTTGTATTGAAATACTTATTTTGTATTTTGTTATTGCAAGAATTAGTAGGCAAGGTTGTTAGGCTAGTGGAAGTTAGATTGTATATTGCCTGAGGGATATCAAAACTATGTAACTACAGCAAGGTAAACAAGCTTCAGTAACATACTTCAAGTTACCTATCAACAATGCATATAATTTTAATCCAGGCATCTCCATTTAATAAGCTTTATTAATCTTTTACTTCATTATTGAACAGATTTTTTTTCATAAAATTCATCAGAATTAGTATGCAATACAGTAGTACCTGTAGTTACTACAGTAATGCAATGATTCTTTTTTAGAAAATAGAGCTGTTTCAGTGCGATAATATAGTAACTCACACATTTACATAACTCATTATATAAAACTTTTTTCCAACTTCTTTTCTTTAGTATTTTCTTTTAATGAAAAAAAGGAAAATATGTTCAGAATTTTTCCTTTAGTAAATTAGAAATGACAAAATGAGAATGTTTTTCCTCTCTCCTATAAAATTTGCAAAAAACAGAGTTATTACAGTTTTGAAATATCTTAAAGATGGATAAACTGTAAAGGCAAACAAGATGTGTTTGTCCCGCTGTACATGAGTGTTTTTTGGGTTTTTTGCGTTTGATCTTGGTATGTGACTTTGACTTTATCACATGACCTTGACCTTGAAATTAGGAGATGCATATTATGGAGATGTATCTTGAATAGGCTGGTAGTAATTGGCAATGTTAAGTTTTGCAGACAGACAGACTCAATGACCGACAGACGGACAACGGTAAAACAATATGCCCCCTATCTTTCGATGCAGGGCATAAAAGTATAAAATGAGCTTCAAAGCTGTTATAGATACTTAGTCCCCTTTTTACTTGATATTTGATGGAAAATAACTATTTTGTTAGCATTATGATTCTTTCTACCAATTTGACTAATTAACCCATGATCACGCTTTTAGGCAACCTGAGGAAATATGACCACAGAAAACTTTGAGGGGAAAGGAGACATGGCTTTACTTTATTTGGCAGTTACTTTCCAATCTTAGTCCGATTTGAAATGTCAACTGTAAGTTTTTCAATTAGAACCAGTCTAAAATTTGTTGTGTGATAATGAGTTTGTGTTGCTAGGATATTTTCACCTAGCCCATTCCCACACCATTCCACTTTTTGATACCTGATATTTAAAAAGCTTTGATAAACATTATGGACAATCAAGAAATTGCTTGTTATATATAAGCCATTTTCTTCATTGTCTACAAAGTTTTTACCCAAAAGATAAAGATTATCATAATTCAAGTCATGATGAAATTGTTGTCAGCAACTTCTTTTAACTTTGATCAGTCTAACATTTTGTTAACCTGTATGAATGGCCAAGTTTCTCTTGATATTGGGTGTAATATGCTCTTATATTTGATATTGGGACTTCCACATAGCTTAAAAAAAGATTGGGAATTCCCCTACAGCATAAAACACAGACTAGCCAAGATTTTTTACTTGTAAGCCATAACAAGGCAATTACCATTAACACTTTCCTGTTCAATCCCTGGTTTATAGGTCCCTATGGTTTCATACTAGCAAAAATATTGTGGGAAAAGAAGAAATTGCTTGTAACAAGCAATTTCTTCTTTTCCAGAATTATTTTATACCCTATACGTTGGTCACTTTTCAAAGTGCACTCTCTTTTACTTGATGTCTGCAGCTTCTTTCAAATTGAACAATTTTGAATTTTGACAAACAGGAAAGGGTAAAGGCCCCTTTTTATGATATTCAATACAAGGATCTTCCTTGCATGTAAGAGAATGTGCAAAACTTGTATAGCTGTAATTATAGGAAATTGTCATCAAGGTTTATTGAACTTTATTCGTTGAATGGTGTTTAAGGCCACTTTCAACATTATTTCTGATACATGGATATCATATGACTGGTGTACCTCACCATGGCTCCTGTCATTTCTCACACAAGCAAACCACAAGCTACATCTATTACAACCTTCCACTTTTAATACAACATACGCACATAGCAGATCATATGACCATACGTGAGAGCCATGTTGGGATGAGCTGTCAGAGAGAATGTTGGCTGAGACGGAGTTCAAACTCACAGTCCCAGTATTGAGAGAACATTGCATGAATGAATGAGCTGAATCAGCTGAGCAAAATGTTCACTAAGGCATCTTTTCATGTCACATTTAACATAATGTCACTCTTTTCACTAGGAATATTCCTCATTACTATATAACCACTTCCAGCAAGTTTGAGAAAGATCGAGCCAAAATTAAGCGCCTGTTGCATTGTAAAGAGGAAGCTGGCATTAACAACAGTTTTCCTGTGAAATAGGACAGAATTGCACTCTAATTTCTTTGTTTCATTGTTGTCTACAACTTCTTTGAATTTTGACAAAGTAAGTCTAAAACTTTGTAAAGAGTTAAGAAAGGTTTTGTTTGAATTTGGTTTAATGCCTCTCTGAATATTCTTTCACAGTAAAGTTCAATTATTTATTGCATACCACTAGTGCTAGGCTTGAGCCCTCAAATGTCTTGCCCAAGGACAAACCCACATGACCAGTGGTGCTGCTGGGATTCAAAGCCATAATCCTTGACTTCTTGCTGATTACATGTCTGCAGACCTTACCATTTAGCCATGCAAGACCCATTTGAAAAATTGTTCTTCTTCACCAAGGTTTGATGGTCCAAACCCATGGGTGTGGAATTCACATGCCCATTTGTCTGACATGACAGGTTAATCTTCTTGGGAAAAAGTACATTTTTCAAGGCAACTTGCCAAAGGACAAGTTAATACCAGGGCATATCTTGGAATTGTACAAAACAGATCTTAACCCATTCCCTTACATTCACACTTTTTGATGCCCCTAAAGAAAAACAATGCGAAAACATTGTGGAAAATGAAGAAATTGCTTGCATCAAGCAATTTCTTCATTTTCAACAATATTTTCTACACAGTAAGTTAAAAAAATCTAAAATTTCATTAACTATATATTGTCTTCTGTTACGCCTTTCAATTCAGATCAGTCTAAAATTTTGCCATCTGGAAATGGGTTAAGAAAACTAGTTATATATTGGGAAATTATGGTGATTCTATAGTGAAGGGTGTAAAACATTGATGTAAGTGAAGAAAATAGCATTTTCTTCATTAACAACAACTTTTTCTCTAAATCTATCTCTTCACCTTTTAGGAGACAAGTTTGTTTAAATTCTGGAAAAGTAAGATTTCTTACTTGCCCTTAGAAAAGTAGAGCAAATCTGGATTTCCACACAACTGTACAATCTATAATGATGGGTTAAAGCATGTAGTTTTAATTCCTTGTTGAAAAGATTTAAATCCTTTTCATTTGGATTTATTGTATCTCACTTAATGTCCATTGCAACAGTTATTCGGTTATTATGCAGAAACTGGTCACATGACCATGGCTTTTTGTCATTCTTCTCAATAGTGAATCCGGGACAAACGATAAAGGCCACCAAATGCTCATCTACTTAGGGAACTACTTATAATTACTTATATTTTAGATTGGAGAGAGATACAGAAAGGACAATGTCAAAATGACTTTGTCAAATGTCAGAAAGAGTTATAGCTTAGCTGGGGTTAGAACTCACAACTTGTGAATTTAGCAAAAAGTGTGTTACAAACAGAGCTAACTTGATTGTACAATGCATTTAAACTGGTATGTGCTCTTGAACCTATTCCCACTCAACTCCACATTTTGATGCGTTAAATAAAGACTATTGAAAACACAGTAATACATTGCCATGTATATTGCCTACTACAATATAACTTTTGGGGACTGCAGCCATAGCACAGTTAGTAGCATATGCCATTCCCAGTTGCAAGGTCATGAATTCAATCCCCGCTGGGACGAAAATCCTTTCAGACATTTGCCTCCCACAATAATAGGGTAGATAATTGTAAACCTAAGTCTAATGAGCAGCTGGGGACACAGAAAGGATGTTGTTGTTGCACTATGAGAGAATCTAGGGGTAGGTGCTCAAGCCTCCATAATATGACTGAAATACTTTTAAAAGTGGCTTAAAATAAAATGTAAGGGCAGTCAGTTCAATAAATATGTGTTGTTATTGTTTATCTTTGGTCCAACTTCAAAATGGGATGTCATGGGTTCGATCCCCGGCGGAAGCACATATTCTTTGGGACATTTGTCTCTCACCAATGGGTGGATAATCGTAAACCTAAGTGGGATAGCAGTTGGAGGCCAGGTAAGGATGTAGTGGTAGTACCGGTGTGAGAAATAACAGGAATCCATTGTTAGGTGCTCCAGCCGCTGCGATATGACTGAAATACTGTTACAAGTTTAAGCCCCATGCAATCAATCAATATTTGGTCAAGTGAAGGTGTGACATTGAAATGCAGTTTTAATGGGTCTTATTTTTTTTTCATGTTTTTAACATCTGAAATTTTTTTTAACATGTCAACCTTTTGGTGAAAGCTATTATCTCAGTGGGGTTCTAAAGGAGGGAGGAGGGTGCAGCTGTGATACCTGATATTGAAATAAAACAACTGATTTCATTTGATTTGGTGAATGATGTTTTATGGTTTATATATTTTTTTTTTCTTTTTTATCATTCTTTTTCATAGCAATTTGATTCAAACATAAGCTGAGCATTTTGTATTTAATACAAATTGCCCAAAACTTTCAAAACACAAAATCAAACCATGATTCGACTCGGGTGGACCTACACACACATTTTATACTCTACCTCCCAGGCATTAATTGACAATTCCATAATTTCCTTAACTGTAGAACCCAGGTCTTTATTTGGACCAGGGTGGACCAAATAGACATTATACCCTACCTACCGGGCTATGGCTTAAGCAAATGCTATTATAAATCCCTATATGGTGCAATAGGATAATGTCACTACATTAAAAAGTAAAAGACAACAGTTCTAGAATTAAGCCTATAACCATTCCTTGCATAAGACCCCTCAACACTTTCCTTTTCTTTTTTTCAAAAGTTTAGAATTTTCCAAATTCTAAGAAGTTTCAGATGACAATTAAAAGAGAGTGCAATTTGAAAAGGAATCATCCTACAAGGTAAAAATTATTGTAGAAAAAGGAGAAATGGCTTGTTACAATTTCTTCTCATCCCTCATTGTTTTGTCAGGTATAAAATCACAGGAACGTAAAAAACTGGGATTGTACACTAAATGAAAGGGTTAAAGTATAAGACAACGAGTACAAATCTAGCGATAGATACAATATGTCCACCCAACATAAACGGTACGACCTGACGGATCATGAGTACATTGCGTTATCTAACACAAGGTGATAAATCTTGACTATTTAAAGTACTAGATATGCGACACCTGAAGGGTGTCACGGGAGAGAAATGAGAGAAGATTAATTGAATTCATTATTCGTATTCGTATCAGAACGAAAGCAGTTTGTAATTGTTGACATTTTAAATTCGAACTCCATCATGCCATATCAATTGAAATGTAATGGATTGCAACCTTAATTTCAACAAGCAATATCTTTCCTTTTTCTACATGTTATTCTCCTGATAATTATTATAAGAATTCAAATCACTTCGAGTTTACCAATGTAGGAGAGGATAAAGCATTCGTACCCAAACAGGAGGCTCAAAAGGGCCTGTGTCACTGGCTGAAATATGTCTACCAACAGAATGTAGTTTACAAAACCAAATGACCACTTTGGAAGAGGACGATTTCCTTATTCATTGCTAGGCAAGAGCTTCGATCCCACAAAAAGGGCTAATATTTAAGTTAGAGCAACCATTTGAAATGCTATGGTAGAGGACCATTAGGTGATGTCGCATGCCAAATATTAAAGCTGTAGGCCTTCCGGCTTGGGATAAGGAGATTTTTCAAGACTTCCTTTCTTATATCTTTTTAATATAAGTATAACACAATTTAGGGCTAATTCTCAAGTAAGAGCAATATTTTGAAGTATTTTTGTAGAGGACCATTAGGTCATGTTATTATGGCTGCCATTTATGTGAAGCATTATTGT
This sequence comes from Fragum fragum, assembly GCA_946902895.1. Taxonomy (NCBI): domain Eukaryota; kingdom Metazoa; phylum Mollusca; class Bivalvia; order Cardiida; family Cardiidae; genus Fragum; species Fragum fragum. The sequence goes on along the minus strand of OX336383.1, from coordinate 4,425,893 downwards.
TGATTTGGCAACTTAAACGACATAACTACAACTTAGGTCACCGAACAACCATTCTATCTATCTGTTAACAAGTTACTTACCATAGCTTTTACAAAATAAGACTGTTTTAAATCCAAGAGAAACTTTCTTCGGAGCTCAGTTGGTCTGGTTGAGGAACTGTCAATTAGGATAAATGACAGTCATAAACCTAAAGTTGACCAATCAGTCTTTTGGTTTGGAAAAAGAATATTTTTGAAGACTTCCTTCTTTATTTCTTTGTAATATAAGTATGGGATAATAAAGGGCTAATTTCAAGTAAGAGCAATATTTTGAAGTATTTCAGTAGAGGACAATTAGGCTATGTCACATACCAAATATCAAAGCCCTAGAACATTCAGTTTAGGAACAGGAGATTTTTTACGGCTTTCTTTCTTTATTTCCTTGTGAAACAGGGATGGCACAATATAGGGCTAATTTTCCAGTAAGAGCTAGATTTTGAAGTATTTGGAAAGAGGGCCATTATGCCATGTTCCATGCTAAATATCAAAGCTCTAGGCCTATTTGGTTTGGAGTAGAAGATTTTTGAAGATTTTCTTTTTTATTTTTATGTAAAATTGGGAATCACACTATATAGGCGGGGGAAAAGAGCCCAGATACCAAACATTTAATATTTAACATTAGTTGTGTGGGCATTTTCTCTAAACATTTATGGGAACAGCCCAAAAGTTAGCGGCCATGGGCAACCCTGATAAAAGAGCAATTATTTTAAAATTTTTGGTAGAGGGTCATTAGGCTCTAAGTCTTTCTGTTTGGGAGGAGAAGATGTTTTTAAGATTTTCTCTCTGTTGCCATGGCAACCACAGTTCTTCATGGAATACTATTAGTATTTGAAGTAATCTGAAAGAGGACCATCTAGGGAACCATCCTGTAAAGTTTGGTTGAGATCTGACTATGAGTTTATGAGGAGAAGATTTGTTAAGGAAAAGTTAAAGGACTTAGGAAAAAGGGCATTGACGGACGCACAGACAGACAACATACACTTTGCAATGACAATAGCTTGCTGTGCTTAGGCCAGTGGAGCTAAAAACTGTTCTAAAAGGCCAGTTGATTATATGAATTTAATCCAAAACCATCATCCTATCAGGAAAGTAAGATTGATTAATTGTTTTCATGAGGTTTAAAGCCTCTTGAACAGTATTTCAGAGGTACATTCTTCTCATTGAGATACTTAAGATTCTTATTTAGATTTTAGAGATAAAGCATTCAAATTTCTTTTGATTAACCCTTGTCATGCTGAAACACAGAATATTTCGGTTTTGGCAGGAGGTGTAGCTCAAGATCAACCTGCAGTCTGATCTTGGTCTACACTTCCCTTTTGTACTTTTCCTGCAAGAGTTGTTTATAAAATTGATTTCTAAAAGAAATATTGATTTGTAAACCACAAGTTCAGTCAGTGCTTACAGCCCTTTGATTTTACAGCAATTCAGTAAGGTTATTTATACAGCATGACAAGGGTTAAGTATTTAATTGAGGAATTAAAGCATACTTAGCATTGGCTTTAACAAGTAGCCTTGGAGACGTCAAATGTTTTCATTCAAAATAACAAAAATTGTTCTATAGAGAGCTTTAAAAATCTTATGTAGCGGGATTTTTCATCTGGATGAAAAGAACACACCTCAGTTATATCACAGATGCTGGTGAACCAAACATTGATTCTTGTCATTTACCACACCTGGATTCAATCTGAGCCACCACATGTTCATACCACTGAGGGGCACTATTTATCATTTCCCCACTGGTAAGACATAAATGATGCATGTTTTGCAGGATGACTTTTGTCAAAATATGTCAGAAAGAATGTTTGCTGAAATAGGGTTCAAATTCATGATCCAAGCATAATGAGTTAACCAGCAGGACCAGCAAGAGAAGTTAACAAGATAGTTTCCTATCATGGAGTAAAAAAAAAAAAAAAAAACTCCAACAATTTTGGAAAGATCACTTGATGACAAATAATCTGTGAAATTTCGCCCCAAATCTATCTATAGTTCCATGATAATTATGGAACTTCAATTTAAAAAAGATTTGAGTAAACAAACATGCAGGTGGACAGACACACTTGTGACCAAGATTAGTCTTTCCTTCAAAGGAAAGAGAATACATCCATTCCCCCACAATTTAGTTTTTTTTATGCCATTCAAAAGAGTTCAAGAAAACAATGCGGTAAATGTAGAAAATGCTTGTTAGGGGTAATTTCTTCATTTTCTACATTGTTTTCTATAGTCTAAAATGAAAAGATATTTGAAATTCTATGAATTTGACATTGGCATCATCTTTAATTTTGGACCAAGTCTGAACTTATTGTATGGTAGTAGGTTTAACCCATTCCCACAGTGGCACTTTTTGATGCCCCTCGTTAAAAATCTTTGGAAAATATGCACAATGAAGAAATTACTTATGTGTAATTTCTTCATAGTCCAAGATGCTATCCTAATTTCTAGTTTTCTACTGTATTAGACAAAATTGATATTTGTAAAATTCATCAGCTTTAAAAATGTTGTCTGCAACTTCTTTGAATTTGGACTAGTTTAAAATTTTCTCATCTGCTCAAAGGTTAATTAAGGCTCCCAGGGAGCTTTTCTTTTGCACCCTATATTCTCATTAAGTCGAACCTTTTCTTTTTCCCTTAAATTCTAGGGTCATTTTCATTCACAATATGATTGTTGAGATAAAATAAATCCTTTAACCCATACCCACACAGTGACGCTTTTGGATGCCCTTAAAGAAAAACATTCGGGAAAACATCGTGTAAAATGAACAAAATGCTTGTTACAAGCAATTTCTTCATTTTCCACAATGTTTTCTACTAAGTAAGTGGAAAAAATCTGAAATTGCATAAACTTTAAATTGTCGTCTGCAACTCCTTTCAATTTGGACCATTCTAAAATTTTTGTGTCTGGGAATGGGTTAAGAATAGAAAAATGTTTGTCAAATTCATTAGGGGATCCATTGCTAAGGAGGAAACATGTAAAAGGAGGAATACAAAATACAAACAAATAAATGCCATAATTTTCCCATGCAGCTACAGACCAACAGTGATAATAAGTGTCTGCAGTTACATAATGCAGATGATACAGGTTTATAGTTGAAAAAGCAAGAACACATTCTCAGTGACTGAAGGATGTAGATTAGTTATAACTTATAACAGCCATTACCAATATTGTGATTTTAAAGGATTTTGTTTTTAAACAAGTGAAAATTTATGCCCTGTGAAGTATACAATAAATTCAATGTTTAGAAAGACTTTTATTTTATGGAATCATAGTTGAAATAAATGCTACTTGAAGCTACTATAAGCTACTTGAAGAAATATAAATAAGTTGTAATGACTTGCTTTTCAGAAAATCTTGAAGTTAAAAAAAAGTGTTGGTACTTTTGCACTTCCTATTAAAATTAACCTTTGCAGCAGCAGCATAATGCATCAAATAACTGGTAAACTGAATAACTAGAGAAAGCAAGATGTGCTTGTGAAACACTATGACCCATAACAGTGTTTTTTTGGAAATGAGACCTTGATAAGTGACTTTGATGACCTTAACCTTGGTTATCTGTGTATGTGTATCAATGAGATCTATCATCATGCCAAATATGAGTACTGCATCTTGAAAAGGCTTGAAATTGTAAATCTTAAGTTTTTTAAAAAGCTATTTGCAGAAGTTTGACCTTGATAAAAGACCTTGACCTTGTTGCATGACTTGGACCTTGGAATTCGCGAATGCATATCAATTTATTGTATCACTCAGTGTAAAATTAGAAAATATGCGATCTTGGTGCAAGATCATTACAACCAGGACATTAATCAATCACTTCTATTCACCAAATGATTTATTCGTGAAACTTGTGAATATAAAATTCATTGCAATTATACCAGCTGCAATCACCATCATTCATTCCTTATAGTTTATTTTCTTCAATAAGGTATCAGATTTTTTGTAAATTCAAAATCATGTGGGACCACCAGACAATTTGTCCCTTTATGCACCAGCAATTTATAACGTCTGGGGAGGGAATCGAACCCCCGTACATGATTTTGAATAAGAATATAAACTTTATTTGGTTCTAATTGCTTCAAAATTTAGCAACATCAGCTTAACTCATTACCAGGCAGCTAAATTCTAGACTTGTCCAAATTGAAAGGACTTCAGATGAGACATTAAAGTTCATGAAAATTATAATTTTTTCAACTATTTGGGTAGAAAACATTGTGGAAAATGAAGAAATTGCTTGTGACAAACAAATTCTTCATTTAACACAATGTTTAACTTTTCCCATTCTTTTTTTCTTGGGGGTAATCTAAGAGCCTCATTTTGTGGGAATGGGTTAATCCATTTTGAACAAACTAAAGTGATCCATAATATAAAATTATTACACTTATCAGTGCTCTCAATAAGGAATAGGTTAAGGAATTCTTAAAGTTTCAGGAAGTTTTCACAAATCAAAATTTTTTTTGTATTCGTGACCATACCCTCCTCTCTTCCTTAAAAGTAATGATATGAAAAAAGATAAAGTCAGGGTTTTCATTAGTTCCCAAAAGTCAAGAGTCATTGACCCTTGAGCCAAAATTTCCAAGAGTCAAAATTGAAATCCGAAGAGTCAAAATTCAATCCCCCCCCCTCCCCGAGAAATTCAGAAAAAAAAGTTTATAACTTTTAAACCAATGGTGCCTTAGAATAAACTCTGTCTCAGATTGAACCATTTCTCCAATCTGACAGTATTCTATTTTCAATATAATATAAATTTTAGGGAAAAATCAGTATTCATATTATATATCATTAGTTTGAATCAGTTTTAGAAATTCTCAAGAGTACTAAGAAGATCAAATTATTTCTATTTTTCATAAAAAGAAGTGCCGATTTTATACACGAAAACCAATGACATTTCCTGGAAAACAGTTTCTTTGGTATCATTTTACTTCTTGATTATATTTTGTGAGCTTTTTATAAAAGAAATAGCAAATAAGAAAATTTCAGTAGGATTAGAACTCTGAAAATGGGATTCATCATTAATTTCACAGGTGTCAAGTACCTGTCAGTTACAATCGCCGATGCATGGCCATCACTCCAGGGTGTTAATTACCAATCATGGTTGGTGTTATCCTTGATAGAGGTGTATGTTTTCATAATCAATTAGCCATTTTCAAATAATTTTGACACACTTATGATGACACTTGACGCATGGCTTCTAATTTCGAGAGTCAAAATGACCCACAGTGACAAATTTTCGAGCGTCAAAATTGCTTCTTTTTGAATTTCTGTGCGTCAAAACTCGAGGTCTCGGGTCAAACAAAAACCCTGATAAAGCCTGCAGTACATTATTTTCCATCCTTTTCTTATAGTCCCTCAATTTTCAGGGTGCCCATTCACCTACTGCAGTACGTAATTCATGTGCAATTACGTTGGTTAATGCACAAATCTTTCACCAAGACCTGAATGAACGTACAGAAAAATAAATGAACGTAGAAACAAAAATGTCATCACGTGTGTGTGCATTGAACAATTATTAGCGTATAAACGAGAAACTCTACCTGCGCATTTTCCCTAAAAACCCCATAAGTTGCAATCAAATTATACAGGCCTCCTAGCAGGCCAAAACAAAAATAAAGGTTTTTATAAAGGCTCCAATGTATGAAAATAAAGGCCTTTTAGTGTAAAATATGAAAAAATAAAGAGTGAATAAAGGGTATTTTCGTCGAAGTTCTCATTTCTTTACTAAACCCCCAGTCATACCAAAGTCATTTTTTGATGTTATATACTGTTTGAATTATGCAATATAATACATACCTTATTTAATGTGTTTATCTATTTTCTCTGCATATTTATATCATACATAGCTCCTGTTTTAGAGTGTAGGAAAATGCAGAACAAAATCCATTACTTGCTTTAAGCTAGCATTGCAACCAGTCAGGGCAAATATAAAGGTTTTGAGTGATAATTACAGGCTATTTTGGCGTTTTAAAGGTTTTCTGGGGAAATGTAAAGGTTTTAAAGGTTTGCTCTGAAATTAAAGGTTTTTAAAGGTTTTAAAGGTTTCACTAGGAGGCCTGAATTATACCAAAATCGCATCAGGAGCAAGTGATTCCCCTCTCGTTCGACGGGAATCATAGCTTCTTCTGGCCTTTTTTCCTCCATATAGAGAACAGGGGAACCAGAAGCTGTAAAATGACGTATCTAGATGGCCTGACCAGTTTGTTTTGAAAAAAGTCCAAAGTTGCGCTATTTTTCAAACAAAACGTAACATATTTACGTGTTTTTGCCCAGAAACTGACAATAATTCGTACTATAGAATTTGATTTTGAAATGAGTTTCTCATGTAAGTCGGGTGTGACAAAATGGAGCCATTTATTTAACGTTGTAGTTTTGCTTTAGCTACGTAATTTGCTGTCTGAAAATGTCACAACAAACCTATTCTATTTCTATGGTGATTTTTGACCAGTAATAAGGCCAGTTGATATTTTCTGTACCAGTATTGTGTCAATACCAGAGTTTGAGCTAATAATTAACTTACATGCCTGGTATTGCCTGCTCCAATGCCTTCCCCACCCTCGTAATTAACCTGTTAGAGTTGTTTAGCCATCGCTCTCATATCATATTCAGCCCTTCCAAAATCCAATAATCAAGAAAAAGCGAATTGTCAAAAATCAGCTTTGCTATCCTTCGCTCTAAATTTATCTGAAACTGGCAGATGATGTGTGGCATTTATTTACTGATTATTAATAAAGTAGATATAAATATAACATTGTCATTTGGTAAAAGGTTCAGATTCGTATGGTGTACCCTTAACTCTGAAAATAAGGGGTACACTGTACCCTCAGATTTTTCTTTGTAACCCCATTTCAAAACCTAAGGGGTACATGTACCCCCAAAATGAAAACCCAGTGGGCATGCTGATATTTATGTCCACTTGAATGGAATTTGAAACAAGTGGGCCATTGGCCCTAAAGAGCTCACTTGAGTTGATGACTATGGAAGTAAAATAGCACAAGAGACATTATTTAAGCCAAAAGTAACCTTTTATCGAATCTTGTCTAAAATTCAAAAACAAACATTCTTACAAAGTTTCAAGGTATTTTTTGAAAGAAAAGTAGCAAGTAAATTAGAAAGAAGATTTCTTTATATTTTTTGACCCCCTTTTGATGCTTCAGCGCGAAACAGTTGTAACTGCCTATTTGTTTATGGGCATTTACAACTGTTTCGCGCTGAACCATCAATGTGATCTAATGTTAAACTTGACAATCATTTTAATGGGGAAAAAAATTCTGAATAAATATCTCGTCAAAAATGTGGCCTGTAGAGTAAAAACAAGGTTTATCTTAGATTTGACCTAGCGTCTAATCCAAAGTGACACAAATTTGAATATGGTTCAAATATTTTGAAAACAGACATTCTGATCAAATATCAAACCAATTAGGCCAAAATTGTGGCCTCTAGAGTGTATATGATTGAATGTAGTTTAACGCCACTTTTGACAGCATTTCAGTCATATCATAAGCATCAAACCAAGTATTCCTGGTATTTCTCACACCAGTACTACCACAACAGCCTTTCCTAGCCGCCACTTACATTTATGATTATCCACCATTCAAGCATTGAAATTTATCGCCCGTGGTAACCGTCAACAGTCGCTCATTTTGAAGTTTTAATACAATCTTTTTTCCATGAAATAAGAATTTAAATTACATTTTACTTGTAAATTTTGAGAATTTCTCGTCAGGTAACCTGTTAACTTACCTTAAAAAAAATATCAGCACGCACGGCAATGAAATTTTCGCGGGCTAATTTAATTTTTAGCGCGACCGGGTACGCATAGAAATGTTTATCATGCGGGATTATGATTATTCTAGCGGGATTCCCGCAATCCCGCGCTCTAGATGCAACCCTGCAAGGATCAAACTGTGGACCCCATGACTAGGATAACCTAAGCCTACCCAGAGGTCCCATTTACACACATATGTGCGTATTTCCAAGCTACGGGTGAATGTACACACAGATTTTTGAGAAGGGATATTAAAATTTCATAATCAAAATCATTACAAGTTTGAATACTTTAAAAGTCAGCAATAAACGCTCTGAAACACCATCTGAAAGTGTGTTGCGCAACACTCAATTGTTTACATGTATAATATTGAATATTACTGTGGATTATTTTTAAGTTCACCGTCTACAAACGACAACTCTACAAAGACGGTGCATGCCGTTTGATAAGTATAGATCTGTAAAGTACCAAAGCTTGATGTTCTGTTCTATATTGTTTAATGACAGTCATGGCGAAGACCGTCGGACCTTCGGACCTCTCCGATGAAATTTCACAATGTCCGACATGTTTTTCCTTTCCGTCAGTCCCACTGTCCGATAATAATTTCGATGATTGTCTGTATAAAAAAGATCGGCAAATCTACCTAACAAGAACTGAAAACTTACCCAAGTAAAATTTGAGACTGTCGCCGGAAATTACTTTTATTTTGTTTATGCCTACTTGATTGGTAGCAAGAAATACTACAGAAAATATTAATCGAACAAAGTACATCAAGGCTGTAAAAGCATGCAACGTGTATAATCGAGTTCGACCCGGTTCAGTTTCTAGAGCATTCCTCGCGATAGTTTTTATAATAATGTGTTTCTCACGCCGTTCGTTTTTTGAGCACCGGTCCGTTTGGTTCGCCACTTATTCTTTCGCTCTTCGCCAGCTGATTCAGACAGAGCCGATTTAGATAACTTATTTTTCATTATGAAAATTATGTTTCACTTCATAAGGGTTAATAAATACTTTGAAAAATATCGCAAATTGTGTCTTTTTATTCTGATCTTTCGGTCTGACAGAATTTCATTCGGTATGACAGATTATCTAGCACTGTCAGACCGAGTGTCTGACAGAAATTTCCAGATCTTCGCCATGTCTGTTTAATGCTTTGATGTAACTCTTTCCAAAAATTGATTTTCTGTGATAATTACAATTCTCTTTTGAGAAAGTGGAAAATATTGAGGAAAAGAGCAGAAAATACTGTTTAACTGCATTTGCTTCCTTCATTATTTCCCCAAGCTTTAGCAGAATAGGTTCATCAAAACAGATATCAGTTATCATTGTTTGGGAAAGGGTTTACTAAGAGTCCTGTCCATATAATAGTGCACTCCCAAACTTTGTGATGCACTCCCCAAAAAAATATTGAGTGGGAACTCTGCTACCATTTCACCATGGGCGCAGCCCCTCCGGAGCATTTCTAAGATTTGGCATAGTGACCTAGTTTTTGATGCAATGTCAATCAAAGTCTAACTTGGCCAAAATATCATGGACCAAAACATTCTGACCAAGCATCGATTCAATTGAGCTGAAAATTGGGTCTCCAGGGTTAAAAACCAGATATTTCAAAGATTTGAACTAGTGATCTAGTTTTTGACAATGTGACAAAAATTTGAAATTGGCCGAGATATCAAGGCACAAACATTATGAGCAAATATCATTTAATTTGAGCCTAAAACATGGCCTCTAGAGTGCACACAAGATTATTCCTAGGATTTAACCTAGTTACCTAGTTTTTGAACCCATGTGACTAAAATTTGAACTTAGTTGAGATATCATGGATACAAACGTTATGACCAAACATCAGTTGTTTCGAGCCTAAATGTGACCTCTAGAGTGCACACAATATTGACCTTGACCAGGGTATCACAAGCAGAGTTCTGCCAAGGGCGCGCCATTGCAGGATTGGCACAGAAAAATTACAGATGGCCCCATAAAATATGTCCGGGGGCTGAACAGCGCATTAAAATTATAAACCGTGGGTCGTAGGTTCAAAGATACCTTGGGACAAATAAGCGGATGTTTGGGTTTTTATTTACTTCCATGGTTTCCCTTGGTAATTCAGAGCATTTATATTGATTGAAAAGGCCGCTCTGATTGGTTTACTGTGCACTGTAAATATCGTTATCGTTATCAGCCAATGAATAGCGCTATAATAGAAATAACAAGTTTAAGTTTTACGTAACAAATTAATTCTTCTGCATCGTAACTTGTTGTTTTGTGTCGCCGCGATGGCAGAAAAGAAAATAAACACAATCTTAACCCTTGTCATGCTGTATAAATTACCTTACTGAAGTGCTGTATAATAAAAAGGGCTGAAAGCGGGGACAAAAATCAATATTTTTTTTAGAAATCAATTTCCCAAACAACTCTGGGGAAGTACAAGCAGAAGTTGTAGACTAAGATCAGACTGCACTTATGTGTAAAATTTTGAAAAACAAGAAAGGGTTAAGCTTTTACTTGAATTACGTACTGTAGTATGTGAAAGGGCACCCTGCATGTGTTAACATATGGAAATGTTATCCCAATTGATTTTCATAATAAGCAATTTCTTGTAACAGTTCACCCTACTAAGACGATTTGAAAAAATCTTCAAACCCCTGCTTGCAATGGAAATTATACCTTAACCCATTCCAACACAGTGGAGTTTTAGACCTGTCCAAATTGAAAGGAGCTGCAGAGGACAATTTCAAGTTGATGGAATTTTTAATTTTTTCGTCTTGGTGGATAGAAAACATTGTGGATAATGAAGAAATTGCTTGATCCAAGCAATTTCTTCATTTTCCACAATATTTTCCAAAGCTTTTTTGTTGAGGGGCGTAAAAAGGAGGGATTGAGTGGGAATGGGTTAACTATAACAACAACAACAAATAACACTTACTCTAAATTACTTGCACTATTAACAGTAAAAGATAAAAAATGTCGGGGCGGCGCCCCCGAACCCCTGCCTCCAATAGCACATAACAGGGCGCAATATCGCCAATGATTTTATAATATACAATTTATCACCCCATTCCCACTCAATTACACTTTTACATGCCCAATGAAATAATGCTTTGGAAATCATTGAGGAAAATGTTAAATGCAATTCCTTCATTATTCACAATGTTTTCTACCCATAAAGTATAATCAATCCTAAATTTAATAAGTTTTAAATTGTTGTCTGCAATTCCTTTCAATTTTGCCCAGTCTAAAATTTTGTTGTGTGGGAATGGGTTTAAACAATTACAGGAGGGATGGGGTGGCATGGTAGCTTTCAATATTTCATGATTGTGTAGTTGTATGCATTTTAGATTGAACTGTTGAAATTAAGGTTGAGGTTTCTGGTTCTTGTTTGTAATGGAAGTATGTAGAAATATTACAGAGAGTGGACACCATTTTCTTTAGGTGTTTTAACCCTTCGTGTTCTAAACCTAGTTTTTACTCTCTGTGATTTTATACACAAATAACATTGTTGGAAAAGAGGAAAATAGCTTGTAACAAGCAAATTCTTCTTTTCACACATTTTCCACCCTCTATGTTGGTTATTTTTCTAATTGCACTCACTTTTACTTGTTGACTAGAATTTCTGTCAAATAAGACATGTAAAATTTTGAAAAACAGGAAAGGGTTAAGCTTTTACGAAATTGACCGGGGCCGAAAAACAAAGTGTCAAGAAAAAAGAGAAAGACGAAAGTAATATGCGTTGAAGCGGAAAAAAAACTCTATACAATAAATAAAAACGATTTAAAGCATCTCCTAAACCGGTTTTCTTATATGATTTAAAATTGTGAACGTGGAGCATCGAACCGAGAAAACTTGAAACAGCACTCGCATTACTCGGCCGTATATCGGATAGAATTAATCAACCATGGATAACGAAAATTTAGCTACTTCCTCGGCATGTTTAGAATGTTATAACATTGAATAAGTGAAAACATCTTACCAAATTAAGCGAAATAAATCCAGTTCCCCGGTTTTCAAAATTTGTCAATAGAAGATGGCGGAACGCCAGCGTGACGTAATTTCGACCCGCCTTCTTTGCATCCGCATTTACAAGGTCAGAGTATTTATATAGATAAAATCGGATGTAACTAATACACTCGATAATTGAAGGATATCCATTATGATATCTATCCCAAATAACTCTTTTTGGGTTTGTTTTTACCTTTTAATCAAGGACCTATTTTAACCTAATAACATACCCGACAACTTTATCCCATCCGGTATAGGAAAACTTGTCGAAGTCACTTTCAAACTTCAATATCTCAAAAATACGATTTTTCCCAGATACTACACATAGCTAGAGACCTAGATGGAGATCTGCTTTAGCGATCGAGGTCTATTTCAGGGGAAAACTTGCAGCAGATTTTGAGGTGCTCAAATCGCGGCTATATGCGGCAGATTAGCGTGTTTTAGTCGTGTAGAACATTCGTTCGATTAACCGAACAAAAATTTGTTCAATTAATCTTCTCTCATTTCTCTATTTAGAGTCCAGTTTGGAACAGAGACTTGTGATCTGTTTATTTATCTCGGGGTGCGAGCTGCTCCGAATGTGGTAGAGAAGTGCGACAAATTTGTGTTCTGAAGAAGTGAAAGCTCTTCGCTTTGTATATATGTCAACCCGCACGGTTAAATATACAATTTATTTATTGATTGGTTAATCTATTAATTGATTGACAACTGGTTGGTCGATTCATTTATATATTGGTCGATATTGATCGAAAAAACGCTTCCGATAACAGATACAAACCGCATTGACCATTCTTAAGAATGGACAACCATTCTTAAGAATGGGCAAAATGTGTCTGCCCATTCTTAAGAATGGGCATATTCTCAAGATTGGGCACAACATATACAAGGTTATTCTAAGATTTGACCTCGTGACCTAGTTTTTGACCCTACTTGACCCAATTTCGAATTCCTCTGAGATTTAATTAAGACAATCATTCTGACCAAATTTCAGGTTAATCGGTCAAAAAATGTTGCCAAACAGTGCGTACAAGTTTTTTCTAAGATTTAAACCATGACCTAGTTTTTGATCCCACCTGTCCCAATTTTGAACCCGTCCGAGATTTCATCAAGATAATTATTCAGACCAAATATAAGGTTAAACGGGCAAAAATGTACCTCTGGAGTGTAAAAGAGACTTTTCTACTATTCAACCCCATGACCCCAGTTTTTTACCTCATTTGACCCAATTTCAAACTCGAAAAAGATTTTATCAAAACAATCATTCTGGCCGAAATTCAGTTTGATTGGACAAAAATGTTTGCCTCTTCAGCGAGGACACGTTTTTTTTTAGATTTGACCCCATGAGCTAGTTTTGATATCAGTTGACCCGATTTCGGGCTGGTCCGAGATTTCATTAAGGTAATCATTCTGATCAAATTTCAGGTTGATCGGGCCAAAATGTGACCTCTACAGTGCATACAAGGTTTTTCGTGGATTAGACCATGTGACCTATTTTTTAACCCCATTTGACCCAATTTCGAACTCGTCCGAGATTTCATCAAGACAATCATTCTGGCCAAAATGTCTTTCTGATCGGGCAATAAATGTTGCCTCTAGAGTGCATACAAGGTTAATGTTGACGACGGACGTCGCACGTTAGACGACGCACGCAAGACAATGGACAACCAACTAACCACTAAAGTTTGCCCTAAGCAATTCTGCTAAGGTGAGCTTAAAATACTAGATTCATATCTTAATTTTCTGGATTCTACACAAAAAAGTTCATGTATTCACACTTGTAGACATTTGCTGTAGAAGATAAATTGTACAGCATTTTTAAGTTTATTTCAAATATCCTACTATTACAAAACCTTTGAAAATTTGAATGATACCCACAGTATTAAAGTCTACACATTAGTTTAATGCAAAGAAAACATACCATCAAGCTGTCAGGGTAAAATATACTTTTATTTCAAGATAAAACTTATCTTTATTTAATATACATACAATTCAAACAGAACTTGTCTGTTCTAGTGATGTCTTGGGCCAACTTCAGAAGTGTTTAGAACCTCTTCAGTTTGGATTGGACCGTCAGTGAGGTAAGCATCTGTGAAGGGATCCTGAACAGTGGATTCCTGAGCCATAAAAGTAAAATGTTTTCTTGACTTGAGCATAGATTATGCCTCATAAAATGCAAGTATTCGGAATTTCAGCTCTGTTGAAAATTTGTTCTACTTAAATTTATTTAAGTGAAATATATCAGTATGAATAAAGCCAAGACATATTATTATCCCTAGGAATATGTATTAGCTCATTTTTTTTCTCTTAATATAGTTGTTGACGGTTGGAAGGCAATAAGGTTGATCACTACTATAAGGGTACCTCTTGCAAACGTTGATTATTATATAAATGAGTGTACATGACATGAACCGATTCTTTAAAAAATCATGTTTCAAGTGTAAACAATAACATACAACATAGGATTGTTTTCTTTGTCTTTGTCGGTATGCTGCGAGATTTTTATACACATCTTTTCTTCTTCATCGTGGCATACTTTAACTAAAACACAAATGCACCCGCATACGGTCAAATAAAGAAGGTGACCTTGAAACTTTGGCCTTGAGTTTGATACCATTATGAGGTCTTGTCAGTGAGAAATTCCTCTATCAAACCATTTGCCAAATAATGAAATTTCAATGTTCAAGAAAGACAACCTTAAAGCACACTGTTTTTGTTTATCCCATTACTGAACAATAAATCTTTAAACTTATCCATTTTAAATGGGGTTGCAGACAACAATTTCAAACAGATGGAATTTTTAAAATCTTTGAATTTGGGAAGAAAACATTGTGAACAATGAAGAAATTGCATGTAACAAGCAATTTCTTCATATGTCTCAATGCTTATTCTAAAGCTTTCTACTGCATGGCCATCAAGTAGTCGAATTGGGTGGAAATGGGTTAAATATATATCTTATCTCTTGTATTCTTTGGATAGAAATAAAGTTCATTGAATCGTATTATATGATAAGGGATTTACTTTAACTGATGACCTTGAACCTGGTATTTGCAAAAGAGTTTTTTCACATGATAACATGTGAACCATAAATGCCCCATCCCTGATTTCTTTGAAATTAGACTTCTCTGTCTCTTATTAATGCCTTGTTCATAAACAAGCAGGCCAGAAACTGTATGCCTGAGAACTAGTGATACAAAGGCATAAAAAGAGTTTATAAGATTACACCAACATTTCTTTGTTGTCTGCGCATGTCATATTGTCCGAAAATTGACCTGTCCTCGCGATTGTATCACTTAATCCAAATTGGGATAAATATCACTACGTTGTACGCATTACTCAATATCATTTTGCCAAAAAGTAGCAAGAAATCGAATAAAAACTATATTTCTGGCGAAATCAAATTAAATGTCGCCCCAATGAATTAGATTTTTTTTAAATTGCGAAAGTATTTATGCCTTACCTGTGCTCTTACAAGAGGCATCAAGAATTTGAAGCGAGTTATTTAAAGGTCAAATTCAAAGAAATTTTTATTTTGTCTTTTCATTCATTATTTTTCATGTATATGGTGTTAATTAAACACACAAACAGTATTTTCGCGATTGCAGACCGTGCACATGTACAAAAACCAATTCGAAATGTCAAGATTTAAAACTGCCCCAAAACAGCGCATCGCTTACTTCCCCTGTACATTCCCAAAACCGCTTATCTCCCCTGCATTTGTGACGTCATAGTGGAAGTTATCTATTTTACATGTCCAATGGTTGCTGTACTAATACAGGCGATAATACGTAAAAATCGATTTTAAAGCAGAATAATGACGATCTGTGCCGCTTACGGCTGTAATGTTGAATCGGGAACTCAGAGGATCAGCATCTTTACGTTTCCGATTGATTTTAAAAGAAAAAAGTTGTGGATTCATAAACTGAACCGTGATCGGACAGCAGTGACAAATTTTGAGCCACCGAGTCATGCAAAGCTTTGTGTGAGACACTTTTATTTCACGTTTTTGATCAGCCATAAACTAGCAAATGACGTTGGCTTTAAGAACTTTCGTCTCTGATTGAAACCTGACACCGTGCCAACAATCTTGATCTCGGAGAACCGACGGGAAGAAGAACCGACATGCCGACCATCAGCTAGGGCAATTTCGAGGAAGAAGCTACAACAGCGGTTAGATCAATTTGATGAACAAACTGATTTCTCGGCCATATATTGTGGGGGTGGGATTATATAAAAAAATGAACGAATCTCATTATGGACCGATTTTTCATAAGACAGCAGAACTGAAAGCGTTCCCATTTTTTTTCATCTCGGAAATTGTCCTTCAAATATATTGACCAAACGAGACTTTCAATAGAGGAATATACCAACCAATCAAATAATTCATTCAGCCCTGACCTGAGCTTATCAACTCCAACATTGATTGCTATTTTTGTTTACCTTTATTTTTGATTTTTGATTATTTTTGATTTGGCGGCTTAAACATTGTAACTACAGCCTTTTCAAGCTGTAGTTACCACGTTTAGGTCATCAATCAACCATTTTACTTTTTTGTTACGTGCTACTAGGCATAAATTTTGCAAAAGAATGCTGTTAAAAATCAAAGCAGAACTTCCTGTCGGAGTTCATGGGCGGAGACTATGAAGTAAAGGGCGGGCCAGCCATTGGTCAATTTTGACATATTCACGAAAACTGTGTGGCAAAAGGAGAACTTACTTATTATAAGTCATTTCCCCTTTATTCTCGTCATTTTCTCCTCTAGTCATACTCTCATTTTTCATTGATCCCATTCCAAAATGACATAATTTTAGACTAGTCCAAATTGAGAGGTGCTTTGAATTTTATTGCTGATATCAACTACTTATAACTGTGTTTATTATTGATATGAACATATTTCCCTCATTAACATACTGTTAATCTAGAATTCCAACATAGTTTCAAAATGTTCCTTTTACATGGTTGTTAGAAGGTATTTCCTTTTTTTTATTACCAAAAAATCCATTCAGACACATTAAGGGGTCGACACTAACACTGTTCCGGGATCCCTTAAAATTGGAAGAGACCCCAGCAATTCCAGGCTAGATATTCCATTAGGATCCTTCAATATTTCTCCAGTACAATAGATCTTAAGGTATCAACTAATGGTCCTGATTTTTTGTTTGCTTACCTTGTAGAAAACATTGTGGATAATGAAGAAATTGCTTGTACCAAGCGATTTCTTCATTTTCCATAATCTTTTTTGAAGTTTTTTTTTTAAAGTTTGGCTTAGACGGACAGGATTGCGTATGAATGAGTTATTACTGGGCAAAAAATTTTAAGTTCAGAAAAAAAAAATGTTTTTTTTTTCATTGAAAGAGGATGCAGATGACAACTTAATTTGTGCCAAAATTGAATAATTATTGTAAATAGGCTTAAAAAAATGTGAGAAAATAGTCACAAGCAATTTCTCCTTTTCCCCCAATATTTGTCACAACTTTCTCCTACTGTGAGTAAAGAGGATTTAGTTGTAATGAGTTAAAAGGAGGTACAGATAATTGAACAGAAAATAGTGGCTTTCATTATGTTCAATTTTTTCAAAGATAACAATAGTCACTAGCGGAAAGACAAGCTTGGTAAAGAGTAAACTTAGGCTATGGTCATGTCTTAATTGGTGTTTTAAACAATACAGGAAATGATTACATAATATATGCATATCCCATCCTATCATGTTAGACAAACTAGTGATGTATATGGCACCCTTGATTTTCACCCGTGATCTATGTTTATTCCAAGGACTGTATAACTCCTTTGTTAAATCCCTTATTATTCTATTGCAACTTATTATGACTTTGGAAATAAGCTAAGATGATACTGGAAAAGGTCATTTTTTATGTCATGTATGAATTAATCTTAATTTGTTAATACCATGACAGAAAACAATGGCAGAAAGCATTGTGGGAAATAAAGAATTGGTTGCAACAAGAAATTTCCAAATTTTCAACAGTTTTAATCAAAGCCTTTTTTTGAGGTGTGTCATAAAATGGTTTATAATGGATTAAAAGAATTGAAAGGTTGACAACCAGAATTTTCTTTCTTTCCATGATTGTTTTTTAATTATTATTTCTACGGTACACTTAAATTTTGCCCGTATTCACATTACACATGACTTTCCTTTCTTTGTACATGCATTTAACCCATTACCATACAATTCTTATTTTGAATATGAAAATATTATAAAATGGAAATGAGAGTGGGAAAAGGAGAGATTTCTTTTTATTAGAGATTTGCCCTTTTCTCACAATGGTTTCTACCGTATTTGGTACCCAAATTGTCATTCCAAACACTTAGCATTGTCATCTGCAATCTTGAATTTGAGCCAGTCTCATTTTTGTCTCTTATTGTATGGTAGTGGGTTATACAAATAAATTGTAGAATAACATTGCATAAAATTCAATCAACACAGAATAAAACATATGAAGCTTGTAGATATTACTTAATTCCAAAGTCCCGTCTTATCAGTTTATCTTGCCATTTAATTATAGTTGTTTTAGCTCGACTGTTTTCAAAGAAAACCCGAGGTGTTGGGATTGTCTTGGAATCATTGTCGAAAGGCGAAAATTTAGACATTTGTGATATCTCTGGTTCTATAAGAGGCATTCACTTCAAACTTGACACATTTGTTCACCATCAAAAGAGCAACCTATACTATGAAGGGGGGGGTAACTCTAGATGCATTTTGTTCACTATCCAGCACCCAACAACCGCGCATAGGCACCCGTAGGCAGTGCTCTTGTTTTAGTTCAATCAACTTAAAAACAAATCTTATTGAAATTGCCTAGTCTCCGGATGAAAACAAATTTTAAACCTTGAACATATTCCTTTTTGAATTGATTGATTGAATAGGGTATTTCAGTCATATCGCAGCAGCTTGATTACCTAACAATGGATTCCTGATATTTCTCACACCAGTACTACCACTACATCCTTTCCTAGACTCCAGCTGCTATCCCACTTAGGTTTACGATTATCCACCCATTGGTGCGAGACAAATGTTTGAAAGAATATGTGCTGCCGCCAGGGATCGAACCCTTGACATCCCATGATTGAAGATTAGGAGTCTGACTAAGCTATATAATTGATTGAATATGGACCAGTCTAAAATTTTATCGTCTAGTAAGGGGTTGATAGCAATCCTGGCTTGTATGCAAATGACTTATTCCTTTCCTGTTTTCAGAACTTTTAAGACATGTCCAAATTAAATAGGGTTTAATGCTGCTTTTAATAGTATTTCAGTCATATCCCAGCAGCTGGATTACCTAACAAAGGATTCCTGATATTTCTCACATCAGTACTACCACTACATCCTTTCCTAGACTCCAGCTGCTATCCCACTTAGGTTTACGATTATCCACCCATTGGTGAGAGACAAATGTCGGAAAGAATATGTGCTGCCGCCAGGGATCGAACCCATGACATCCCATGATTGAAGATTAGGAGTCTGACTAAGCTACGAAATTGATTGAATATGGACCAGTCTAAAGTTTTTACCGTCTAGTAAGGGGTTGATAGCAATCCCGGCTTATATGCAACTGACTTATCCCTTTCCTGATTTCAGAACTTTTAAGACTGGTCCAAATTGAAAGAGGTTGCAAACGACAATGTAAATTTGGTGCAGTATGAACTGAAACCATGTGGTAGAAAATGGGAAAAGGAGAAATAGCTTATTAAAAGTAATTTCTTCTTTTTCCACAATGTTTTCTCTAGTATTAAATCACAGTGACGTAAAATCCCACGCTTTTACAGGAAAGGATTAAAGGATTTACAGGACTTTTTTACACCTTTTTTAACAGATGCCTATAAAGACTACCTTCCCAATAGTATAAAAGTTGACATGCTCATGTTGATACTGAAAGGATTCCACTGCATCAGGGGTTTTAACTCATTGTGCATAGATAACAAAATTTTACACTAGTCTGAAATTGAAAATTGACAAAGCCTGCTTAAACAGGGATGGGGTCGACACAAAGCCTAGAAACATTGAGAGAAAAGGACAAATTATTTGTCATAAACAATTTCTGCTTTTCCTGCAAAGTTTCAATATTTCTTTAGTGTTTCAAAAAGCTAGGGTTTGTGACAATGGGTTAATACTATAATTGACGAATTTAAGGCAGGTCTAGAACTTGAACAGCAGGCAAAATTTAAGTATGTTAAAATTGAAAAGTAAGTGTAAATTATTTATGAAGTTTTAAGAGAAAATGTCATGAACAATGAATACTTTTCTCTGTATAGTTTCTACAGCTTAGTTTTCTTCAGAGCATGAAAATAAGGGATAAGCGCTTTTTCTCAATGTCAAAATAAGATCATAAAGTTAACTACTGAGAGTATTTGAATCCACAATAGTCCTCAGAGGGAATACGGTCTCTGATAGCAGTCACCATATGTGAAGGAATCACTTTCCTCACTCCTTTCCCAATCGTCTAGAGCCAGGTGTCTGTGTAGCCTAGAATAAAAAAATGTAAACAGATCTTAGGTTTTACACCAAAAATTTTTTGGTTAACTTAATGATAGACAACAGAGTTGGAAATGGTCCAAATTCAAAAATGGTCTTTACAGGCTTTGTCTTACATACGACAGAATCAAGTAACAAGCATTTTCTTCTTTTTCTACAATGTTTCCAAGATGGTTGGTTGGTGATCTAAATTGTAACTACAGACTGAATTAGCTGCAGTTACAATGTCAAGGTCCAAAAACCAAGAAAAATGCCTAAAAGATGTCCAAAATTGCAGTACAAAGTTCACTTTTGGTCTAAATGAATGAATTGATTGTAAAAAAATTCTTTGACAGCTGACAATCGGTAAATCACTGAATTTTAAGAGTTTAAGTGTTGAATGGGGTAGTAAACTTTGTATAAGGACAAATTGCATGTTAAAAAAGGCAATTACTCCTTTTCCCATTATTTTTTTTCAAACTACATTGCTTCAGTATGTCAGAACATTGGATTGTGTGGTAATGGGGTAAGTTTCCTTGCCTTAACCCTTTTCTGTTCAATCCCCGATTTTACATCCCTGTAAATTTATGAATAAGAAACATTGTAGAAAAAGAAGAAACTGCTTGTATCAAGCATTTTTTTCTTTTTCCACAATATTTAAAATCCTACTGAATGCTTACTTTCAACTAGAATCCACTTTGAATTTTTGTCTGCAAGTCCTTTGAATTTGGACGGGTCTAAATTTTTACAAAACAGGAAAGGGTTATAAACAATGTAGTTCATTTATGAAAATTAATTTAGCATTATAACAAAACAGTGTAAAAGAAAATATTTCACTTACTAATGAATTCTTTGGTTTTCCTCAAGTGGGCCTGTCTGTAACAAATGGTCATAGTAGGTAACTTCCAATACATGAATGTTCAGACAATTCACCCGGAATGCAATGTGATCTGTTATGCATGTCAATCCTGCTTCAACCTTCCCATCTATACTGTTTGTTGTCTTGCAGCACTTGGATTCTGTCACAGTTGGCTTATTCACACAAATCTTGTACTGGCACCTGTAAAATTAAATTATTTATTATAATTTTCATATTTGAGAATGATTTACTGTCCATATTCACAGAGAGTAAACAAACGTTAATGTAACTTTTCTGATGGGGGCACAATTGTAAACAATATACCAAGAACTGTTTTTAAACATTGGATAATGTAGTACTGATTTCAAGCAACCAAAACCATTTGAGCCAGTGTTTGACATTTGCATATAATCCTGTCTGATCAGACTTCACTTTGCACCTAGTGGATAGCTACAGACTGAAAGTTTCTTATGACAGTCAGATAATCATCTAATGCACTATTTGGACAATAAGACTGGAAACGTCATGCACATAATTTCTTATTCTCGTCTTAAATTTACAAACGAGATGTTTGATCGTAACTTTTTGGTAGAAGAAAATTCAGAGGAGTTTTTGTTGCTGTGTTTATAGTCCCCGTATAATTCAAAAGGGGTCTCACTCGCAAACGTCACTTCATTGGGGCCTTCATTTAAATTCGTTGTTCAAGTCAGATTAAAACCGGTTCAAAAAGGGAGTAAATTAAATTTGTTACGATTCTAATGTTTATAAACGGCAATAGCCTATTCGCCGCAAATATTGATCACTTACCATGTTGACACCTCAGGAACATTATCGTCAAAATCGGGGCAAAAAGAAGACGAAGAATTATAATCATCACTATCCTCCGATTCCGTAGCAATTGCCCTTCAAACTGGTTCGTACACATATGGCCTTAAATTACCAGAAACATCCATTTCTTCTTCGGGAATATCGCTCAAATCGCTGTCATACTCTACGTCCATTTTTAATAATTTTCCACTATGACGTCACAATTCAGGGGAGTTAAGCATATGTATCCAATAGGTAAGGGACATAAGCGATGCCGTAAAAACGAAAAGATAAAAATAAAAACTCCAATAAAGTGTTTTTGAAACAATCTCAAGAAAAATCAATGAGTATCAATGCACATGTTTATTAATGGAATTTTGAAAATTTGAATTATGTTACCCCTATGGATTTGCCCTTTAAGGGCGCTGCGTTTTGAATGGCAGGTTGGTCAAGAATAACCCTACTCATGATGCTCAAAACAGATTGGTCAGTATTTGGAAAACGCTACCTATCGGAAGATAACTACATTTTTTTACAAGATGAACAAAATATACATTATTTTCCATTTGATATACTACCGTCTAGTTAAATAAGGTCTCTTCTGTTTAGAAAAAAAAAATGTTATAAAATTATATGGTCCTGAACTATACTATTTAACTTGATAGATAACGTTTACCTTTGCTGGTACCTTGACCTTGGAGTGTATGTATGGGCATAGATATGTATACTGCACAGTCTAGCGCTGATTTAAAATGAATATATATGGAATGTTGGTGGAAGATCTTACACACTAAATGTTGATTTTGTTTGTTTGAATGGGGTTTTACGCCGCTTTCAACAATCTTTCAGTTATATTGCGGCGGCTGGAGCACCTAACAATGGAATCCAGGTATTTCTCACACCAGAACTACCATTACAACCTTTCCTAGCCTCCAGCTACTATCCCACATAGGTCTACGATTATCAACCCATTTGTGAGAGACAAATATTCGGAAAGGATGTGTGCCGCCGTCGGGAATCGAACCCGGGACCTCTAGATTGACAGTCCGACGCGATACCATTTGCGCTATGACGGCGGCACACTAAATGTTGAAATAAATGTTAATGCATGTATTGTCAATAAAAAGAATACACATTAATTGTAATTGTAAGCCTCCTGCTAGAATATTCCTTAAGTATCATAATCTGTATCAGGTGGTTGACATGTTGGACATGATTTATGATTCAGAACTACACGTTGATTCATCTTGGAAGATAAAACAGAGAGATCCTTTTTCTCACTTTATCAACATGAGGATGTGTTGTTCTCAGGGGAGGAATTGGTTGGCCTCTTTGTAGGTGTTTCCTCCTGTTGTTGTGGTCTAGATATAGGAGCTTCCTGGAAGGACACAGAATCATAAAATAAGTCGGACTCGGGTTCATCCAATGTTTAATTGGATATAAGTCAGACTCGTGTTCTCACAATGTTTAATTCACATAAAACTTTGTCTCTATTGTTTTTTACCAAAACAGAAATATGCCATTAATGCTTGTAACTTCCACACCTTGTCTGTTTCCCATACCCTGTAGTTCATTGATGGTCTTCCTGAAATTGGAGGCATGATGATATTGAACCTGTGAAGAAATCGTTAAGAATACACCCTCAAATTGGTTACCCCTTGTCCATAAAGTGAACCGACATCTTTTCATACTTTCAAGAACTTCACCTTGTTTACTCATATTTTATTCTGGAAATACATTTAAGATTTAATAAACGACAAAGAATTAGCAAATACTTACGGTAGGATAAAACAGCAATGAAATAAATTGTACCTGTGATAGAAAAGGGAAACAGTTGATGTCAAACTATCATATACATTACATTCCTCTACAAGTGACCTATGTTTGTGACTGCCGAAGCTGAAAACTGTTTGATTTGTAATGTCATCTTAGATCTGTGAGTAGAAAATCCCTCATTACATAGCGCAGAAAATTACTCACACCATCGCCTACCATACCAAAAATCAGCTCAATATCTCCAAGGATTAGGAAAAAAAGTCTAGAAAACTGTTATATCCGGACTGACAGACGGACGGACGGACACACGTTCGGAGCGCAAATCTAAAGTTCCCTCCGGCTTTGTCGGTAGGGACCTAATACATAGCTCAATACCTTTAAGTGTTAAGAAAAAACTTCCAAGTACTTTTCTCAGTATCTCTCTCAAAAAAAATTGACCGGAACAAACTGATACTCGTTCTGTTACTCATCAAAATTGACACCTCAAATCAGCTCAATGCCTGCAAGCGTTTAGAAAAAAAAAAGTTCGGAAAACTGAAACTTCTTGGTAATTATCAAAGTCTAGCATCCGTAGCTTCCTCAAAAATAATGGACTGGAACCAAACTAAAACTCGTTCTGTAACTCATTAATGTGAACTCATATACACACACACACAAAAAAAAAAAAACACACACCTTTATATCACTTACCAAAAATCACCTTGATATCCCCGAGGGTTAAGAAAAAAAAAGTCCGCAAAACTGAAATTTCCTTGTAATTCTGTCAGTCCAATATCCTAATCTTCCATAAAAATAAATTGACTCGAACCAAACTCGAACTTGTCCTTAACTCATTGATGCGGACTCTCATACCCAAAATTAGCTTTATATCTCCGAGGGTTAAGAAAAAAGGCCGGAAAAGTGAAATTTCCTAGTATTTTTTTAGGTCCAGCATCCGTATCTTCCACAAAAAGATAGACCGTTACCTAACTCGAACTTGTTCTGTTACTAATTGATGTGGACCAACATGCCAAAAAATCAGCTTAATATCTCCCATGATTAGGAAAAAGCTCGGAAAACTGATATATCCGGACAAACAAACGGACGGACCGAGCGCAAACCTATAGTCCCCTTCGGCAATACCGGTAGGATACTATAAAAATAAACAAAGAATAAAAGATAGAATATTTGTTTTTTGTTGATTTTATTTCGGTGTTGTCTTTTTTTATTCTGAACATTTTATGGTAATGTTTATATGAGTTGCTGCTCCACGAGTGTAACATTTACCAAATGATGTTCACCTAAAATATATATCGATCAATTACATAAAAATCTAGATAAAAGGTATAATCGTGAGTACTGTAATGAAATTCAGTATTGTGGAATTGAGGAAATCAGTGATAAATCTGACAACACGTTGTATTAATCATTTTGACAATTTCATGTTTTTCAATTATAAAATATCATGTGACAATCCTTTGAGAAATCTGAACAAACATCCAAAAATAAACAAAGAAACAAGAGCCGTCAGAGACGGACTATGCTTCCCGAATATTGCTCTGTCACAAAAAAAAAACAAAAAAAAGTTAACAATAAAAACAACGAAAAAAGGGCTTCGGACGGATGGACAGACGAAGCAGTTGCTATACGCTCGCCTTTCACCAGAAATACTTTATTGTAATGTACGACCTTTGGCTGTGACCTTGACTCAATGCTATCTGAATACTCATGATAGAAAACAAGTGAAGTGTACAAAGTAATTTTGATGTCAATAAGTTGAGGAGCTCCGGACTTGCCAAGTTTTATCCTTTGACCTTGAGCTGTGATCTTGACTTTGGAACTATCTGATCTTTTCAACTTGTTCATCTACAAATGATTTCAGTACAACGGTGCAATTATCTTGAAATCCATTCTTAATTGAAGGAGCTCTACTCTGGACAAACTCAATTTAATTTATGACCTTTAGCTGTGATCTTAACCTTTTAGCTATCCATGCCTCAATGCAATATCATAAGGAATACAGACGTAAAGTTTCATCCAATTTGGCCAAATGGTTCTGAAGAAATCAAGATGGACGGACGGAATGAAGAAGGGCGGACGGGTTATCCTTTGAAGAAAAGTGGTAAACGAAATATGTAGATACCGTATTTACCTGGATTGAATATAGGTGCTGAGTGGAATTATCAATTTACTTTGGATCCCTTTTGATTATTGCAAGTGAAATCGTAAAGTTCATATCATGAGCCAAGGCTAAGGTTTCGACGGCAGTAGATACAATCATTTTTCTTCGCATAGCTGATAAATATAACGTAAAAATACTATTACACTGTCATAATGTTAAGTTGTAAATGACAAGATGGAAGTATTTTGTCCATTTTACCAAGCATAATATTACTTATCCTCCCATTGAAATAAATTGTTTACAAATAAAGGCAAACTATTCTAGATCAAACCAGAGAATTAATAATTTGGAATTAGGAGTTAGCTGTAAATCAGTTTTAAAATAAACATTTATGTTTTAAAAAGGCGGTATATATGTCAAATAAGTTCTATTTCGTTGAGCGCAACGCCTTCCTTACGCATTCTAAAAAGTTCACATCTAAATTAGCTGCCGCCGATGTTATCAAATTTTGCTTCAATTTCGGCAACCTGATCATTTAAGAATAAAATGGCACGAGTGAAATTATCATAATGATGGATCGAAGTGTCATTATATTTCTTATTATGCCGTCAAGCGATCTGTTTGTTTGTTTTTAGCTCACCTGAGCACAACGTGCTCAAGGTGAGCTTTTGGTATCACCTTTTGTCCGTCGTGCGTCGTGCGTCGTGCGTCGGAAGTCGTCAACAATTCTTTAAACATCTTCTCCTCAGTAACCACTGGGCGGAATTCAACCAAACTTGGTAGGAATGTTCCTTGGGTGACCCTTCTCAAAAGTTGTTCGCGGATTTTTGATTGACCCCCAAATATGGGCGTGGCAGGGCGTGGCAGTTTTTAACTTAGAAATCTTTAAACATCTTCTCCTCAGTAACAATTGGGCCAATTTCAACCAAATTTGGTATGAATGTTCCTTGGGTCACCCTTTTCAAAAGTTGTTCGTGGAATTTTGATTTATGCCCAAATATGGGCGTGGTAGTTTTTGACTTAGGAATCTTTAAACATCTTCTCCTCAGGAACCATTGGGCCGATTTCAACCAAATTTGGCATGAATGTTCCTTTGGTGACCCTTTTCAAAAGTTGTTCGTGGAATTTTGATTTACGCCCAAATATGGGCGTGGCAGGGCGTGGCAGTTTTTAACTTAGAAATCTTTAAACATCTTCTCCCCAGTAACCATTGGGCCAATTTCAACCAAACTTGGCATGAATGTTCCTTGGGTGATCCTTTTCAAAAGTTGTTCATGGAATTTTGATTTATGCCCAAATATGGGCGTGGCAGGGCGTGGCAGTTTTTTACTTAGAAATCTTTAAACATCTTCTCCTCAGTAACCATTGGGCCAATTTCATCCAAACTTGGCATGAATGTTCCTTGGATGGCCCTTTTAAAAAGATGTTCGCAGAATTTTGATTTATGCCCAAATATGGGCGTGGCCGGGCGTGGCAGTTTTTGACTTTAAAATCTTTAAACATCTACACCTCAGGAACCTTTGGGCCAATTTCAACCAAACTTGGTATGAATGTTCCTTGGGTGACCCTTTTCAAAAGTTGTTCGGCAGAATTTCGTTTCACGCCCAAATATGGGCGTGGCAGTTTTTGACTTTGAAATCTTTAAACATCTTCTCCTCAGTAACAATTGGGCCAATTACAACCAAATTTGGTATGAATGTTCCTTTGGTGACCCTTTTTAAAAGTTGTTCGCAGAATTTTGATTTATGCCCAAATATGGAGCAAGGCAGTTTTTTTAACTTTGAAATCTTTAAACATCTTATCCTCAGTAACCATTGGGCCAATTTCATCCAAACTTGGCATGAATGTTCCTTGGATTACCCTTTTTAAAAGATGTTCGCAGAATTTTGATTTATGCCCAAATATGGGCGTGGCCGGGCGTGGCAGTTTTTGACTTTGAAATCTTTAAACATCTACACCTCAGGAACCATTGGGCCAATTTCAACCAAATTTGGTATGAATGTTCCTTGAGTGACCCTTTTCAAAAGTTGTTCTAGAATTTTGATTGATGACCAAATAAGGGCTTGGAAGGGTAGGGCAGTTTTTGACTTTGAAATCTTTAAACATCTTCTCCTCAGTAACCATTGGGCAAATTTCAATTTTGAATCATCTTACATTAGTCAGGTGAGCGATTTTAGGGCCATTCTGGATCTCTTGTTTTTTTACCCACGGCTGCTATTATCATTGCAATGATATTGTAACAGGATTAGCATGCATACACGCAATTAGATTCGCAGGCCTTGTCTGAGATATGCTAAGATACACGGGTGCGAGCGGTCTTAACTCGTGATCATAGAAATCTCTACCAGCTCATATGAATTTCTAAATCACTAATTTTGGTGAATGTCCTCTTCTTCTTTCTACACCATGGGCATAGAACAGTGAGGCACCTATGCTCAGCAGATATTAAGTGTTTCACAAGAGCCGTCCTCGTAGGGAACATCCCCTCGCAGAGCCAGCAGTTCTCCCTAGAAATAGAAATTGAGAAAAAAATCTTGTACTTTTCGCAGAGAACTTTTATAGAGTCCCTGAAAAGTATATGTAATGTGCCATGTTCAAAGGAAATTGATTCATACTACTGTACTTAGGTCCTTCTCGTTTTTGAAATGTCCGTCCACAGGAAATCTCTATCACATATCTAACTTGCATATGCAGGCGTATGTAAGTAAAAACAAATACTGTTTATATTTATTACTGTTTATTTAAATCTATACATACTGATACTTCTACAAACTTTTACATTAGTTCGTCCACACATCACTTTTTACACTTGTTAAGTTTGTTTACATTTACTAAGTTTGTTTACACTTGTTATGTCTGTTTCACTTTGTTTAAACTTGTAAAGTTTAATAACAACATTAAATCATATTTCAACTTTAACACTTTATAACATAGAACTCAAAACAAAACGTCACTCTTAAAGTGTTTTTGTGAAATATCCTCTATTTCTAATTTGCCTGAGTCCAACTAGGAACCCTTGATCCTCTATATGGATGTAACCGATCAATATGGTATGCTCTTGGTCTACCCTTTGGGGACTGTTTCACCATACAGACAAGGTCATCCAGCACCTTTGTTATGGCAAAGGGACCTTTCCATTTGTTCACCAATTTTGAGCATACTCCAACTTTACGTGTAGCATCATGCAACCAGACTAGTTGTCCTTGTGTATAACTCCTATTTTTGGAGGCACTGTCATAGTATTTCTTTTGATACTTTGCAGCAGCTTTGATATTTGCCCTAGCAACATCATGACATTTTTTCAGATTATCCTCAAGATCCATGACATAGGCTTCACAATCCCGGACTTCATTTTCTGCCCTAGGGCGCCCAACAACGGCTTGCATAGGCAGAGTGATTTCATGTCCAAACACCATCTTATTTGGGCTTACTTTAGAGCTACTGTGAGGCGAAGATCTATATGCCATCATGACCTGTTGCAAGCAGGAATCCCAATTATCTTGCTTTGATTGGCAGAAAGATTTCAGCATAGAAATGAGAGTTCGGTTAAACCGCTCCACAAGCCCATTAGCTTGAGGTCGCATGGAAGTAGCATGAGTTTTCTCAATTTCCATGAGCTCACATAAGTCTTGCATTAGTTTGGATTCAAAGCATCTACCTTGGTCAGAATAGATTTGCAATGGCACTCCAAACCTGCAAATGAAAGTATCAACAAATGCCTTTGCAACTGTTCTACTCTCCATGTCAGGTATCGCAATACATTCTGTCCATTTTGTGAACCAATCAGCTATCACAAGTATGTACTTATTTCCCATGTTACTCAGGGGAAGAGGTCCTAATATATCCATCATTACCCTCTCCATAGGTTCATAGGTATCCTAATTCCGGATAGGCCAAAACTGGTGTTGTTGTCAAAGCTTCTTTTAAAGCTTCAAATGAACTTTGACAACCTTCAGTCCATTTGAAATGACTCTTTTTCTTGATTGTATGTTTAACCCGATTTGTGCATCCTACATCATCTGAAGATTTAGCAAAAACATCCTGGTACTTATTGAGCAGTCTTGCGAACTTTTCTCTATCGTTTGCATCAAGGTTCCCTACACTGTTTTCAAACATCTCCTGTAAATGGTCTGGGACACATGATTCTTTAGTTGTATTTGAGTCAACATATGCATATCTTGTAGATGCTGCACACTTCTCCCTTTTAGCTGAGTGTGATGGTACATCTTCAATGATTGGATAGCAACACCCTACTCTTTGACCCTCTTCTAATCTAATTGCTTTGTCCGTGTAATTCATCAAAGCTACAAATGAATTGTCTTTTTGTGTGTCTATCAATCCACTTAGTATTTTAACACTATTATCCTTTCCTGTTTCAGGATCATCGACAAAGGCTATAGCTGGGAGAATCTTATGATTAGGTACATGAACTGGAACAAACATACAGCTTCCAGATGGAACATCTACCTCCTCTTTTACCTCCACTCTACAGACTACTCCTGTTTCTTCCCCAGAATAGCAGAATAAAATGTTTCCATCTTTAGTGTGCAGTTCCAAAGATTCCATGTTCCACATTTTCACATTCCCCCTAATAAAATCCTGGCCTAGTATCCCAGGCAGAGACATGTCACATACACTTTGATATTAGTACCATCAACGCCTTGAATATTTAGGACACGTTTGTAAATTGGTAAGTTGCCTTCAGCCACCAACTTATCGTACGTCTCTTTAGAAATGAGTGTAGCTGTTGCACCGCTGTCAAACAAAAATGGTATCTTTGTGTTATTTATACTTCCCAGAATGTATAAACCGTTATCCCATTTATTAGGCTTTCTACCAATTTGCCCAATACGTGGACTAAGTCCTAAAGTGTTATTTAATGGCCCATCACTATAGCTAGGTCGCGTTTTGTTAGTGTCCGTCATCCCCCGACCTACTGGGACGACGGTTTTCCCTTTTTCCTGGTTTTTTGGGGATTTCTTTATCTGAATGTCCTTGTGGGGACATTGACGATACATGTGGTCTTTTGATCCACATGTAAAACACTTGCGGTCACCTCGTTGGTCATTGGACTCAAGTTTATTAAGCCTCTTTTCGATCTGTGTAATTGAATTAATCACTGCTTGAAGATCTGTGCTATCATTTGATTTAGAACATAACCCCTCTTTACTTGTTGCTACTCCTCGTATAAGAGCAGATCCAGTACTTGTTTTAGATCTCCCCAGCACATTCTCGTAGCGTTCTACAACTTCCACAGCTTCCTCGATAGTCCTACAGCCCTTATCCATAAGTCTGCATCTCATCTCAGGCGAAAAGCTCTTGCAAAAGTGCTCTAGCGCTAACATCTCCTGTGCTTCCGATCCCAAAGACACATATGCTTTCTGTGCATACAGCCTTAGCACGTCTCCAAAGGTGGCCACTGATTCGTCCTTTCCACGAGTCCGACTCTGAATCTTTGATAACCATCTCGTTGCTTGCCGGGAGCTTCCAAACCTCTGTTCCAATCGTGTAGTCAATATTTCTTAGGAACGTCTTTCATGTGGCGGCAGGGAGCTATAATGTAACCTTGCCTGGTGCTTTAAAGATGTGGCCAGGTACAACAGCTTCTCTTTTTCAGACCAACATGCCAAGTCTGCACAGTCCTCAAAATACGATATATACTGTTCCCAGTCCTCCTCACCCGTAAAAGGGTCTGGCTTGATGTTATGCGCACGACGCCTACTCCTCCGGTCAGGTGACACGTAATTGTGATCGCCATCATCTCCCCGTAAATCGTTTACGTGATCGTCATGTTGTCGGTTCATGTTGAAATCAATCTCGGAATCTGAGTCTTGTTGGTCGGCCATTTTATAAAATAGCATTTGAGCTTTTTCCTTTCAAAATTAAATCTCCGTTAGTTTTTTTTTTTTTTTTTTTGTTGTTGTTTTATAGGCCTCCCAAAATTACAAGCTCTCAGAATTTGTCCGAGTAAATTTCTTTATAAAACGCTAAAGTGCCAAACTATACTACTAGCTATTCCGTTGTTTATATATAACTTATTTCCTTTTCGGAAATACAAATACCCAAATGTTCGGATCCGACGATGTAGTTACGTGTTTTCAATGGTGTACGGATACGACAGTCAACAAAGTTCGGATCCGAATATCCCGCGAGTTTTGGGTCCTTTTCTTCAGATCCGAATAATGATATTTCCGACGTTCGGATCCGTCAGCGCTTGGATCCGAAAATGATGGTATGTGTACGGAATTTTGTACGGATCCAAAAGTACTTGCTGTGTTTGGACCAGATGAGCTAATGTACGGATCCGAATACGTTCGGATCCAAATATCCTTTAAATGTGCTCGGATCCGAAAATAATGGTATGTGTACGGAATTATGTACGGATCCAAAAGTACTTGCTGTGTTTGGACCAGATGAGCTAATGTACGGATCCGAATACGTTCGGATCCAAATATCCTTTAAATGTGCTCGGATCCGAAAATGATGGTTTGTGTACGGAATTATGTACGGATCCAAAAGTACTTGCTGTGTTTGGACCAGATGAGCTAATGTACGGATCTGAATACGTTCGGATCCAAATATCCTTTAAATGTGCTGGGATCCGAAAATGATGGTTTGTGTACGGAATTATGTACGGATCCAAAAGTACTTGCTGTGTTTGGACCAGATGAGCTAATGTACGGATCTGAATACGTTCGGATCCAAATATCCTTTAAATGTGTTCGGATCCGATAGTCCGACGCCGTTCGATCCCAAATTTTACGGATTCCTAAATTTTAGACAGAAAAGTTACAATATGTTTAATGGTCCAAATCCCCCGAATTATGTTGTCTGTTCGGATCCGAAAGTCCCGTTCCCGTAGTTTCTGCGAACTTCCTATTGATCCCTCAAGTCCAGAATTATCTTGATCCGAAATCCGTGCTGAGGCCAACTGCTTCCGATTGTTCTCTTCTGCTGTCAAAAAAAAAATCCAAATGCTTCCAAGGCGGTGCGGTCCGTGATGCTAAAAGTATATCAACATCTGCACTTCTGACACCATTTTGTAACAGGATTAGCATGCATACACGCAATTAGATTCGCAGGCCTTGTCTGAGATATGCTAAGATACACGGGTGCAAGCGGTCTTAACTCGTGATCATAGAAATCTCTACCAGGAGACGGTCAGAACAGCAATGCCACGAAGCTATACATATACTTATGTATATATCTAGCAATAGGAATGGACGCACGGATTGAGCGATCACGTATGTCTATTATAGGACGAGATCCATCCTGTGAGCGGACTGGACGGGAGTTTGCCAAAGATCATAGGTTCAAATGATAAACAGCCTTAATGTAGCTTAAAATGAACTTATTTAATTAAGTATCGACAAGTAAAGACAATTCACATGAAATTGTCAAAAGCAAAATTAAGTTTACTTTGAACTATTGAATTGTTGAAAGTGTCAATAAATGTTTACATTATTTGCCTGTCCGTCCTAGACTGTTTTCTTGGTCCTGATCCTCAAATGTCCTTGTCCTGACTATGTGATTTAATAGAAGAATACGTTATAAACAAAAGATAAATTAATTTTGAAGTAAACTAAAGAAACGGAGATTTTGAAGTTGTTTTGCCAAAGTTCCAGTTCGAAAAGCTGCTGTTCCATGAACGCATCCTCTTTTTATAATCTCGCGCCTCTATACACTTCATCATCCATATAAGTTATCAGGCATTGAGTGACCAATCACAACAAAGGCTCCTTCAGAGTCTATGTGAATATCGTCCAATGGTTCCGCTTTCGGAAAAATCCGAAAGATGTACAGGTCCGCCGTACAAAATGTAGTCCATGTTCGGATTTCCGAAATGCCCTTTCGGAATTACAAAAGTTAATATTATTACCGGAAAGCTAGACCAAATATAATCTAGACACTCGTAAATACCTTACTTAAGTCATTTTGACCAGTCTTAATGTATAAGGGATGGTAATTCTACCTTAAGGAGTAAATCTCATGAGAAACAAGTAGTCCCAAATCACCGACCGCCTTTCCAAACAAAATCTTAGAATGATTTCCGAACAAGGGCCGATTTAAAGTGAATGATTGAGTAAGCTGGTGAATACAAGTAAGTAATCAATTCCGGGATTAAAGAATATTGTATAGAATGCATTTCATGGGCTTGTCATACACATGAAGTGGATAATACACAATTGTTATGGGTTTTCACGACCTGTCAATATCGAAGTCGCCAATGTGAGGTCCTCTTATTACCGGGTAAAGGCGATATGAAAATACATGATAAGGACTGCTAAAGCTAAAAATAGCTACGATATCTCTGAAACATGTATAGGATGATCATAGAATCATTATACATGTTTTTATGACTGCAACATATTTGGTCATAGGTGTACCTCACATTACACTATTAATTCTACACGAAGGTTTGCATGTTTAAGTGACAGATAATTATCATTAACTTACTACGTCGTCGTTATTCAAATACATCGTAAATGTAACTACAGTTTATTTCAACCGAGGTGACGATTAAAATTATCCGCGCTTTCATGAAATATCAATTGAATCAAGTTTGTCACAGATACAACCATTTATAATCGGAACACAAAATCATTTGGCAATAGATAGGTAAGTATATTTAGTTAACTTCGATGATATTGTTGAATAACATTTGTACTTGTTGAATGAATAGGACAGACACCTTCATGACAATCTCAATAGAATTAGAACATTTACACTAATGTATTCGAACTTCTGAAGGCAAAATAATGCAATACTTACAAAATGGAAACGTTTCACAAATTGATAAATATGGTAAGTACACCAACTTATTACTGTATTTAGCAAATTGTTTTCGTCAAATTTCTATCTTCTTCCTTCACTCACACACACACACACAAATATATATATATATATATATATATATATATATATATATATATATATATATATATATATATATATATATATATATATATTTATATACATATATATATATATATATATATATATATATATATATATATATATATATATATATTCTTGACCCGATAAAACTAAATCACTATGAATTGAAGGAAAAAAACAAGATTTGTATTGAACTGAAAATACTTATAACCATAGATTCAGAACTCCAACAGTATTCCAAACACGCATTAGATCACTATTTCGTCATTTCTACGTTTATCTCCTGCTCAAAGCTATTGTTGGTACTACAGATGCAATAAAAAAATGAAAAATCTGATCGTGGAAGTGGTAAAAGCAAAGGACGAACTCATTCGAAGACAGGGGCTCTGGCAACGTATTGCCGTGGTTAAACATAACCTAAAGTTAAAACGGACGTGCATAGGCTTTAAAAAAGAAGGCAGATCGTCAAATGAGTTGCAATTGAACAATTAATAAAACAGTTGTAAAAAAGGAGTTTTCTTTATTTATTTTTTGAAATCAAGCATGAGGGGAATATTCGACTAGAAGACGACATTTCAAACGGATGAATTCAAGTAGTAACAGGTTCTAGTGACTGACCACTTTTGCTCAGTCATACTGATAACAAGAAATCTCTATTCGAATGATTTTTATCTTTACTTCAATAGATTGTCCAATCCATCGATTATCGGTTCATGTAAAAATGAATCCTTGAAAGTTAATATTTTACACTCTGACTTATTAATCATTACCGTTATCTTTCTCTGATTTTCAAGGATAGCCGTCATGCATTTCTACTATTATAAAGAGGTAAGTTGACTGAATTCATATAGCTCCTAAGCCTCCATTTCTCTGCACAATTTTCTTTAAATTCATAGACTTGAAAAAGCCTTTTTATCTGACACTTCTTATGCACACCCAGTAACATATTGGAACACAAACGGTATATAAAGATCATACTGTGCACACTGAGGATTTCTGCTTTACACATGGTCATTTACCTTAACTATATATTTTTTTTATTCTGTAAAAAGATGAATAGATAAAGCTCATAAAGCATTTCAGTGGTAATGGGGTAAACAATATTGTAAAATAAATGGAAATATCAATAACGGTGATAATTTTTTGAGGAAAGTGGATATTCTCTTTCCACAATAATGTCTATAATATACCTCAACGTCATGGAAAGTTGAGAAAGTTTCATGATTAAAGGAATGCCTCTAGTGAAAAAAATTAAGGTCCTCTTCCTTAGACTAGAAGGAATGTTTGATAAATGGTTTCATTAAACCTAAGATAATATTTTTAGTTGAACATTATAAACAGAGTAAGACCAATCCTCTATCCTTTTGTTATTTATATTTCTATAATCAGTGTAATTTATAATACACGAACTGTTGATCCTGCCCTACCAAGAGATGACCTTAGACCATATTGAAATGATCTAGCTTTGATGTATCATAATTATCCTCTGTGATTACTCCTGTGTGTATAGTATTCTTTTCATTTCTCAAACAAACAGCTTCTTGCACATATCTAAAATAAATCATATAAAACACTATATTTTTGGGATTGATCTCTTGTTTGCTGTCTCTTCCATGTGGCAATTTTCTAGTTTATCCTATTATCAATTCCACTTCTAAACACCCTCGATGAAAAAAGTATAAAAAAAACAGTTACAATAAAAGGCAGTTTCATCTTTTGTCACAATATTTACTACAATTTTTTATTCGCATACACGTCTGGCCAAAAGTCGTCTGTGGCTTCTTTCCACTTTGATCAGTCTAAATTCTGATCTGGTTCATTAATCCAAGAAAGGTTGAGCTATTTAAGCTACAATTGCATTAGATTAGTAATTCAGATAAATGACAAGAGCCTTATTTACTAGTTCTTTGTCTATAGAATACATGCCGAAGTTTTAGTTAAATTTCTATGCTCAGTTTTAAAAAGAACTAGTTGGAATATATTCCGGTCATGCGAATGAACCTTATTGAAATGAGAAGTTTCCTAATGGAACCACAGGAAAAGGGCCTTAATGTTTATTCAATGTTTATTCGTTAGATGCATCTATCTGGGCCAAATTTTTGTGCAACTTGGTAGAAATATTTGAGAGGTTTGTACAAATCTTGGGAAAAGGACCCCAACCTATGAGAGTTTATATGTTTTTGGTAGCTTAGCAAAAAACCTTATACCAATTTTTTGAAACAGCATAAGTTTGCTGTTCATTTGCTAAAATGTCGCTGGGGGTCAAAATAGCGTAAGCAGAGCTTGAACAAAGGTGTAGTCACGATATTATGCACCCTCAACAATAAACTGTATAATCAGTTCCTTATTGCAAGTTAAAAATATATTTTACATATTTTTCCAGCGTACAAAAAAGAGACATAGGAAAGTAACATTCTTATATTGCTTTATAAATTTTTGACGCTGGTATCAGTTATTTAAAAAAGTTAAACATCAAAAGAGCATTAAAAACTTTTAATGGTGACATGAATGAATTCCAAGGTGAAGAAAGTGCTACAATTCAAACGTTATATGTGTTTTCACTCAGATAGGAATGGAACTGAGAGTCTATTGAATAAGATCGAAAAGGAAAACCTAAATTATAATGAAACTGTTCAGCAATCAACATATGGCTTATACATACTCACATAAATAGATTTTTTTTGTTATTCAAAGGATCGAAAGTACTGAGAAGCTGGAATTGGCTGAAAAGGTCATAACCGTGGAATTCGGTTCAAATTCATTTATTACTTATCATTTATTATTTATCCGAGTAAGCCTCCCTCCTTTAAACTTTAACCAGTTCCATCCGTATACATATGTGCGTGAATAACTCACTAAAACATAGATCCACATACAGAAATCAAAAACTAGCATTGTCTTAACCCATTCCAAGACAGTGACGCTTTTAAATGACCCTCATTATGATAGCTTTGGAAAACATTAGGGAGAATGAAGAAATTGATTGTGACAAGCAATATCTTCATTATCCACAATGGTTTCTTCCAAAAAAGACAGGATTTTAAAGATTTCATCAACTTACAATTGTCGTCTGCTACATCTTTGAATTTGGACTGGTCTAAAATTTTATCGTGTTGGAGGTGTTATAAGGTCGTGCCACGCACAGCAAAATTTTCAAGCATTACATTCTACTTCTGATCAACTGCAATACGTGAACTCCTCTTAGAATCTTGAAAACAGAGAATCAGAGCTTCTACAGTAAGAAATCAATGACCTCGATAATCATTTGACCCTCAACTCGCTCATTCTGTAACGATCTTACTAAACCCACGTAGATTTTCACTTCAAGTTTATGAGTATACGTGGAAATTTGCGGAAATGCGCGGAAACTTGTTTCAGGGTGATCGATTTGAAATACCGGATAAGACTTAGGAAAAAATAATATTTAAAGCGTTGTGAGTAAAATTCAAAAGAAAATAAGACGTTAACGTTATCGTAACATTATTGTTTGCACATGGTAGTTTTGCCCTTTTCCTGTAATATGATAAAGATTAGTATCAAATTATCTTCGGCGCCCTGTAGTCGCGCAATTTCCTTATTCGTTATTCGGCTTTATAACCGTAAAATATATAAAGTAAAAAGGACCAAACTAAAAACTAGATGACACTGGTTCAAGGTATGATGTGTTATTATTGATGTAAAGATGTAAATAATGACATAATAAAGCGTAATTATTTAGTAAATAAGTAGAAACCGGAAGTTGATATGTTTACATGCTAATTATCAAAATCTTCTACTTTCCTTTTGCATCTTTTTGATTTTTATGGAGTAAAAGCTGTAAATCCCACAATAATCGCGTTTGCTTGATGCCTACGACCCCCTTAATTCCTTCTAGAATGTTTTAAAGAACTGGGCGGCGCGATTATTGTAAAAATGCATTTGCGACCTGAGCCATATTTGTAAACATTGCCTAACTAAGGTCACATGACTACTAGATCTACATGTCACTTGAGATCTCGTGATTACCAAACACGGTTCGGCGAATCACAAAAAACAAAACAAAAAACAAAACAAATTACTGCGCTGATTATTACCGTATTTTTCAATATTTTAAAGCAAACTAAAGCATGTTTAGAAGTCCCTAAACTGTTTATATACCTTTACATGTGCCATATTATTGTCTTCGGCTACAACTTACTGATTGTCCGTGGCAAGTTGAGATGAGAGGTAACCCGAGGTGTATTCATATCTAAGAGATCACGTGATATGTCTCATCAAGAAACCCGAAATGAAATTGTCTTGTGTTCTTTTTGCGGTTTTGTTAAATCTAAGATGGAATTGCTCCGCATAAAACTTAAAAATGAAAATGAAATTTCAACGCACATGACTGAAAATAGGTCACATTGCATAGAAATAGATTGGAAACGTATTCGCTGGTTTGAGCATAAGTTTCCGAAAATTATTGAGGTATTTGAGCGATCTTACAAGGAAATTCTGAGCTTTAAATGTTCTAGATTCCAGAATCTCTCGTCACTAACTGAGTGGTGCAATAGTTTTTGTTCATTGTTGAAGAATAATTTTTCTTGAAAGTTTATTTAAACAAGACATTATTTACTAAGCGTGGAGAACAAAACGGAGTCAATGAGTGAGCGACGTGAAGAACGTAATTATAGCTTGAATAATTGTAGTTGTATAACAATGGGCTGTTTTTATATTTAAAACTATGGATGAGATCTGACTTGTCATGCTTTTATATTATCATTGTCAGCAGTGATTATTCATTGACCTGGTGGTCATAACCACTGACCCCCGACATGTTAAATCGACTTAGATACCAAACGTTTATTTGTTCGCCTAACTATCAAGCAGGAACACAGCTTGAAAACCCGCGGGTGATACGACCACGGATACCAGGATGCATTTTCTACCCACCCTAGATCTATTTACTCAATATGGAGGATTATTGTGCCAATGAATTTGATATATGCATAAATGAAGGAGATATGCCCTAGACAAGCTCAGTTTAAATGTTTGACCTGGAGCTGTGACCTTTATATTGCATATACATGTATCTGAAATGTTGTTTCAAGTTGATCACAAACCCCTGATGGAGTACATTTGTGTTAAGTTATTTTGAAATCCATGCACTAATATGAGAGATATGATATGGACGAGCTCATTTGAATGTTTGCCTTTGAACAGTGACCTTCACCTTAAGCCCTGCTGAAAATTTTCTTTCATAATACACAATTGTGTTAAGTTCTTTTTGAATCTATTCTGAGATGGAGTTACTGTTGGCCAAATTCGGACTGTTATACTCACGCACATTCACCTATACATCAAAGTGATAAATATGTCTTGCTCCCACCAGTGGGCTAGACAACTAATTACCAGGATGCGGCTAGACATAAGTGCTTAGGTGTTTTTCACTTGTGACATTGAGCTTTGGAATATACAACAAAACTTTATGCATGACACTGGTACTCAACAACAGGAATACTTATCCCAATTTTTTTGAAATGTATAATAAAGTAGAGGATATGCTTCGAACAATAATCTGACACGCACACGACCATACTCCTAAACACCGATAGAGATAACTCTATATGACTGTAGCTATTACATTGCGGGGACATAAGAATCATTGACTTGGGACCTAATTGTCACAAGCACAGTATGCATAATTACAGTTACGGCTTTCAAATCGTGTAAAACCATTAACAAATACTATAAACAAATGCTAGGGGTACAATATTGATTTCCAGGATGAATCAGGGTTTGACTAGTAAATCGATTTTTCGATTTACAGAGTATTTTTGTCATTTGGAGGGTGACCGACCGGATTCTTTCGAAATGTATCCTGATTGGTTAACTCCAGATTCCACCTCGTCTCAAAATATATGTGATCATCAATAGAAAAGGGAGTGTGAAAGTAACAATCCTGTTAAGACTAAACACACTATCAAAACTTCTGTTCTTTATAAATTTTCTGAATCTAGAAGGATTATTCTACTTCATTAAAGCCATCCCTAGTTAGCTCTGTGTTTTCAATACGTGGGTCATGATTTCAAAAACCATTCTTTCTGATATTTGACCATTTATCATTTGTTTGATGTACAGGTGTTGTTTCTGATCTATTAATCTTGTTGTATTTGTTGAGAAATGACAAAAATATGATTAGGTACACAATCTGACAAGATATAAATGAAATACTGTTGAAAATGGCGTTAAACCCCTACAGCCAAGCATTCTACAGTGCACTTTATTTGTATCTTAATTTTATAGCTGACTGACCTCTCCTGATTTTTATATATTGTTTCAAAGCATTCGCAATACACTATGAATGATCCCGAAATATTTTTGACAGTATTGCCAAGAACCATACACAGACTAATCAGTTTAACACACGCACACGCATAGAAGCAAAAACACACACAAACAAACAATTTTTAACATTTTTTTTGGGGGGTGCAAGAAAAGGCATACTCAAACTTCATTTAAATGTTTTCAATATAGACATACTGCATGAATCTAACATTGGCAGGCTAATCAAGATCTAAACTGTACTATCTTAATGCGAGGTTGGAAAACAGGTCATTCTACACTACTATTGAGTAGTTTGGAGCACCAAATTATACTCGGGTCACATAATAGAATAAATTTTCTTCTTCCAAACCATTATGCATATAGCTTTAATATTTGGTATGCATTAAAACCTATTGATCCTTTACCCAAATTCTTCGCAGATTTCCGTATTCTTAAAAAGAACATGTTCTGTTCAATATAAGATTTTAGAAGGGAATAAAGAAGGATGTCTTTGAAAATCTTCTTCCCCAAACCATAAAGCCTACAGCTTTGATATTATGAATAAATCATCATCTATTGGCCCTCTACAAAAATAATTCAAAGAGTTGCCGTACTATGCTAATTAGCTCTAAATGTATATAGAATTAAATGGGGAAAAAATTAAACAAGATGACCATGATGGTCCTAAATCGCTCCCCTGAGTATGATGGTTCGTGGTTTTATGATATAAACAAAATAGCAAAGCCCTCAGTCTAATCATTTCGGAGAATACTGTTGAGGATTTCTCTTTTAATCCTAGGTAAATTGATAACCCCACGATATAGCACTAATTTCCTGAATATGGTTATGCTTTGAAGTATAGACATCAATACATACCAAGAATAAAAGCTCCAGGCCTAGTGGTTTAGGAGAAGAAGGTTTTCAAAGATATCATTATGTATTCCTAACTAAAATTAGGGATTGCACAGAAAAGGACTATTTTTTTCAGGTAATTTGGTAGAGGGTCAATGGCTAATGATATGTACCAAATATCAAAGCTTTAGGCTTTATGGTTTGGGAGAAGAAGATTTTCAAAGATTTCCTTCTTTATTCCTTTGTAAAATCAGGGATCGCACAGAAAAGGGCTAATTTTTCAGAGTATGATAATTCTTTGAAGTATTTTGGTAGAGGGTCGATAGATGATGATGTATATCAAATATCAAAGCTCTAGTCCTTATGGTTTGGGAGTAGACGATTTGTGAAGATGTCCTTCTTTTTTTCTTTGTAAAATTAGGGATCACAACTAAAAGGGCTAATTTTCATAATACGGTAATTCTTTTAGGTACTTTGGTAGAGGGTCAATAGATGGTGATGTATATCTAATATCAAAGCTCTAGGCCTTGTGGTTTGGGAGATGAAGATTTTAAAATATTTCCTTCTTTATTTCTATGTAAAATCAGGGTTCACAAAGAAAAGGGCTAATTTTCAGAATACGGAAATTCTATGAAGTATTTTGGTAGAGGGTCAATAGATGATGCTGTATATCAAATATTTAAGCTATAGGTCTTATGGATTGGGAGAAGAAGATTTTTCAAGATTTCCTTTTTTATTTCTATGTAAAATCAGGGATCACAAAAGGCTAATTTTCAGAATACGGTAATTCTTTTACGGTAGAAGGTCAGAAGATGATGATTTGTACCAAATATCTAAGCCCTAGGCCTTACCGCTTTAGAGGAGAAGGTTTTTTTTTAAATTTTCTCACTCCGTTGCCATGGCAACAATAGTTCTACATGGATTTCGATTCTTTGAAGTACTTTGAAAGAGCATGACCTAAGGATCATTTCTGTAAATTTTGTTGAAATTCCATGAGGATTATTTTGTAATTATTAAAGGACGGACGGACGGAAGACTGACGATGACCGGTCTGAATAGCTCCAGGTGAGCTAAAATATTTTCCAGATTAATTAGGTCTAGGGCTTTGATATTATGTTAATTTCATAAAGCCTTGGGTCATCATACTCAGGGGAGCGATATAGGACCATTAAGGTCCTCTTGTTTCGGACCAGGCATGGTGCGAGCATTTCACGAATCTGAATGTGCTCTCCATGCTGCAGATGTGAATTTGAACCCAATTTTGGCCTTAGACATTTTCAACCATGGACAAAAGTCTTTTAATCATTCTCGCACTAGCGATAACATTGTTGAAACTGAAAGAAAAAATGCGTGTCACAAGCAATTTGTCCACAATATTTTCTAATGTTGATTTAAATAGTGTTGTAAAATTTTTGCACTTTCTTCATTACAAAATGTATCTACAGCGTTGCCGATCCTAAATAATCAATGTACTGAAAGTACTATAAGCTAGCAAAGCATGATTTTATTTAGTTATCTTTTTTGTCATGGCTATTATGATAAGTAGAATTTAGAAAAAAATTGCTTAGTATGGTAGAAAACAGTGTGGCCAATGAAGAAA
Organism: Fragum fragum; assembly: GCA_946902895.1. Taxonomy (NCBI): domain Eukaryota; kingdom Metazoa; phylum Mollusca; class Bivalvia; order Cardiida; family Cardiidae; genus Fragum; species Fragum fragum. The sequence goes on along the minus strand of OX336383.1, from coordinate 4,382,467 downwards.
TTGCTTGTTTTCTGGTATTGGCATAAAGCATTTGCTTTTTGTCTCTTGATATGGACTAATGCTTATTAGTGGTTATTTCAGGGAAGCTTGTTTGACTTGCGACAGTAAATATATCCAAAATTAATGTGCAAAAAGGCACATTATGCTAAATGTTCTGTTCAAATGTCATTCAAAACGATCAGGAGATGAGCAAGAAATTTCATATGAAGCCCGATCTTGAAAGGAATGGTAATACCAATTTGCAAAATATCACATATTTCAGGAAATTTTACACCAAATCCGTCGTAAATTGTTCACCAGAATTGAATGGAGAGACAGACTGACAGACAGACAGAGAAGATGAATCCATTATAAAAATCTTTACTCACATGAATTACGTAATAAGATGGCTAATCATAGTATTGGAAATCATTTCAAGTTTAGCACGAAGGTTTAAAAAATTTTCATAATGACTGAATATTTACAAATTTCACTAGTATGCAAGATTTACATACTGTACTTCCTTTCACACACGATCCTTCATAAATAAAAGAAACTATCTCAAATAATTTTTATAGTATGACATATCTCGTTTAGAAGGATGATCTGTGTTACAACTGTAAAAAATTGTTTAACTCATTCCAATAGAATCTCTCTTTGTAGTACATCATGAAAACAACTGAAGAAGGCATTTTGAAGAAATTGCTTCTATTTTTAACTCAAAATACAAGATTGTTCTTTTAATATCTAAACACGAGTACCACATAGGGATGCTAACGCTCAGCTGACGAGGCTTGATAATCTAAGAAGGGGTAGAATATGTCAAATAAATGGAAGAGATGCCATTCGAACAAGCCCTTAACCAATGACCTTTAACTACAATGTATATGGCAGCAGAAAGGTCTTGTCACTAGTCCATGTAATTCACACGTGTAATATTGGGTATGCAAGTACTTTGGTAGTTGAGATATGAGACAATGTGAAAGTGTTTGAAAAACGGAGATACAGGCCTATATCATTACTTAGAGGCTTAAAAAGTAAAAAAAATGTCTGCAACCTCTATGAATTTGGACCAGTCGAAACTTTTGTCAGGTAGTTGTGGTTTAACCTGGTCGGACTCTTAAGATTCAGGTAGCGTTCGTCGGATCAAATATTCCAATCTTATTATTTCCCTAGGAACAGTGGTTATTTATGCAGTCTTCGTCTTCATTGCCTAGGCTCAATATATAAACTATATATGACTTGTCATGACAGAACTCCACATGACAAATAAACGGAAAAAGACATTAGATTTAGAAGAGGTCGAATGGCTATAATACCTCTACAATCAATATATACTACGCTCGAATATCAATCACTTTTCCAGAAATATAAAAAGGGAAAGAAATGTTAACCCTGGATAACCTCAAAAGGGAAGGAAAATTACGCACAACAAAGCATCAAAATGATTCATTTTGGCAAGTTTTAAAGACCCAAGAGAATTAAGCACGCGACCCTTCTGGGGCACAAAATAGATCAGATGTAGGAAATGTAATTTGTTATCGGTTATTCAATTTACTCAATGTGAATTGACATTTTGCTGGCCCTATTCCCCTCGACTCTGCTGGCACCATCTTTTTTTAAAAATGTGCGGGCAGTAACTAACATGTAACAAACAAGAGCAACTTGAATGTAGAAAACTCGATAATTCAAAGAAAAAAAAACACGAGTTATTCTCATTGTTGGTATAGATTGTTCTTTTGATGGTGAGAATATTGGCTTATTTGATTGACAGCCACCATTTGTCAATTATTTACAAACATCATTGATTCAATATCCAGAAAATGTATCATAAAACGTATAATGTTAATTCCTGACTCGCTTGTACAGTTAGCACAGACTAGAGTGATAGTCTAAATATTCATGGATGGTCCGACATCATCATATCAAACTCATTCTTAAGCAGCTGCATAATTCTGTATACTTGAAATATTTTTGAAAGTTTATGAAGTTGGCCGTATGAAGAAAGATCGTTAAAATACGGTTTTTAAACATGTTTCTAGTTTCATTTACCCTGTACAACTATTGTCAAATTTGTCAAATGTGAACGAAAAGTCAGCACCATCTTGGAGTTGATGAAATACTGGAAAGAAAACATCGTTGGAAATGAAGAATTTGCTTGAAGCTTCTTTAACCACTATCTTTTCTAAGTTTCATTCGATAGGAGCGTTTGTTTGTTTGGTAATGGATGAATCAAGGACATTTTAAAAAAATTATTTTTCAGTCGAAAGTCCGCTTTGCTTTGTAACAAAATTCTTGTTTATACCTGTAACATATTCAAATCAAGTTATTTGTGTGCTACCAAAGTGTCCCAACTACACTTTCATCTAGCGGATGTTACAATATCTAGGTTGCCCGGAGCATTAGCAGAAAGTTGCCAAGTTTGTTTTATTCTAAGCTAGGCTACCGAGAAATGCCTTCTGGTATCCAAGATGAACTTTCCTGTACGAACCCTGATTCAAATGAGTGTTGCTATTAATCCATCAATCAGTAGAGTACTTCGATTAACATAACATTAACAGATGACAGGTCCAATTGGACTTGTCCAATTTCAAAGAAGTTGCAGATAACAATACCATTTTAGAGACAGAAAGTACGTAAATGTGTAATCCTAGAAATCAATATTTATCTCCATCACGATTCAAAGCAGGGACCTCGCTATTCGAAAGAAGTATTCTACCACATGGCTATAGAAGATAGCTTGTACGGTAGAGGAGAAAATGGATCCCTTATACAGTAACGGTAACATGCATCCCTTTGATAATTAAAGAGTCTTCCAGGAATCTCCTATATTCAACATCATCAACTTAGCATTCACGTAACCTAACTTCACAAGGGAAACTCAAGGTTGGCATCATGTTGTAACCCGTAAAAAATCATTCGACTTCTCTTGGGTCTAACTTGTTGCTATGAAAGCTAGGTTGTACGGTTAGGCTGAAAATGATATAATATATATTGTGTGAAAAGAATAAAGTACATGTTACAATGATTTATATAGCCCGTTTTCTTTAGAGCTGCACCTTTAGGGACGTGAAGCACCGAGAGTGTTAAATTGGTTGAATTTGAGACCCTGCATAGGCCATATTTTCAAACAAAAGCCATATTCACTTTTATAGGACCATTAAACTGTCACCAGAGAATGACGAATGATTTACGCCCTGAAGAAATATGATCACGGAAAAGGAGAAATTTAAACTTTTTCTACCTTATTTGGTACATATTTTTCAAATGTAGAACATTATGAAATGTCATCTGAAACTTCCTTCACTTTGGACCAGTCTGAAATTTTATCGTCTTGTAATGGATTAAGGACAAGGGCGAATTCAACTCTTCTGTGCTTCAGCACAATGATATTAAAAGGTGTTGAATGCAACAGACTTACATTTTAGATATATGTAATTAAATATAAACGTAAACTTGACTGCCCGAGAGCAAGAGATATATTATTATCCTGGTAGCCTTTCACAGAGCAGATATTTTTTCTAGCTTTTACTTATTCTAGTGGTATGTAGTTGAATAAGAAAAAACGTTAATTTTGAACACACACAATACTTTAAGCATACACGCCATATTTGATTTACATGTCATTATTCACCACAACGATGATAACAATCTCTTCAAAGAGAATATCAATTCATCGGATAGGAGACGATGCCATAGAAATAACTAATTTCCTCTAAAACTGCCTAATTTTAGAACCCCTGTCTATTTCTTATGTTAATCTATGTGTTCCTAAAGTAAGCATAGGATCGTAGTAAAACTAATTCGCTAGCTCGACGAATTTGATGATATCCTAATTTAAATTTACAATAGATTTTTCCTAGTTATGGCTAGAACTACAACTCAAATAAATAAATGGGGAAACCCACAACCTTTCAAGCTTAACAAACATCCTTTAGGACCTAATCGTTGCAAAACCATTATATCCGCTTTTGTGTTCATAAAAGAGATTTTCAATTCATTGATTGAATGGGGTTTAACGCCGCTTTTAACAGTATTTCAGTCATATCGCGGCGACTGAAGCACCTAACAATGGATTCCTGGTATTTCTCACACCAGTACTACCACTACATCCTTTCCTAGCCTCCAACTGCTATTCCACTTAGGTTTACGATCAATCATAATCTGTCACAACAGATTTAATCGAAATCATGTGATCCCATGGGAACGTATATTAACACGTCTATTTGACCCGGATAGAATACCCCGATCGTACTTATCGTATCGCATCGAGCTCTCATCGTTTAATCCGGTCGTGATAATCAGGACAAAACGAATGGGTTTGTATCTAGCGAGGAGATGATTCGTGTCATACTGCTAAATATGATTTTAAGAAATCGTGATCAGATCGCGAAAACACCTATGAAATCGCACAAGGGCTTATCGACTCTCATTCTGTCGTTAGTCGATATTTTTACAGAGATTCCAAGATCTGCTGCGAATGGCCAAGTGTGCTGTCATAATAGATTACGCAACGGTAGAAACGTAGCACTACTAAATTATATCTACCTACAGGACGATTTCAAAATTTGTATAAAAAATAGAAGTAGTAATATAAAAATTCCATTATTGAAACCGGCGCATTGGTAGACTTTAGAGAAAAATGTCAACAAATCTAAAGTTCAGGAAGCAAAGTTATTGATATAAAACTTTTATAATTGAAGATATGGTAAAATACTGTTTAAATAACATATTATTAATGTAATTTTGTAAGATTCGTGAAATTGGTGAACACAACGTATGTATACTCTATCGTAAAGTATTTAACAAATTTAATTTGCCTACTAAAAGACGTTGAGTTTCGACTTTAAAAATAAGGATGTTATCTTCGATATTCATGTTAATATTTAGATAGATTGGAATACAGTTGTCTTTAGTTGGTCTTTAACATGAATAGAGACAGAAATTGTAATCTTACCATCGCTTATAACTATACGATCGATTTGTAGTGTTTTCCTTTGTATTGTTTGACATAAATTAATGGAAAACGTCGGAAAGTAAATGATACCATTTGCACTAAATCATCTTCAATTATGGCATAAGTGGCAATTTCCAACGATAGTTTATTAGCCTTTCTCCTTGTTAGTTCGTGATTAGTTTTTTTTCTATTAAGTCGATTATATCAAGATCTAATTTTCTAAGTCAATGTAAACGACGTTTATGATACTGACATTTAAGACGATTTGTGGTTTGGTTGGTGTATAAGAATATCACTACTGCAGTCCTTTCGATCGTCATATCTATGTGTGTTTTTTTTCGTCATACGGAACACACGTGAGTTTACACATGTCTTAAAGCACAATCAGGGGATATCATTTCATTATTGAAGTTATTTATTCATTTTTGCAGTTATTGTTGTTGCTTCCTTCCTCATCAATGATTATGTATATTCGATGTTTATGTCCTCATATTTGTATATGACATATTGCGTCTGAATCTGATCCAATACGCTAAATGACAACAGACGTCGATGCCCTTGACTTGTTTGTTTGAATGGGTTTTTACGCCGCTTTCAACAATCTCTCAGTTATATCGCGGCGGCTGGTACACCTAACAATGGAATCCTGGTATTTCTCACACCAGTACTACCATTATATCCTTTCCTAGCCTCCAGCTGCTATCCCACATAGATCTACGATTATCGACTCATTGGTGAGAGACAAAATGTCGGAGAGGATGAGTGCCGCAGTCGGATATCGAACCCGGGACCTCTAAATTGACAGTCCGACGCGCTACCAACTGCGCTATGACGGCGGCGTCGATGCCCCTGAAGATCGCTTTCATGATTTGCCCTGCAAGACAGCTTATAAACATAAAGATAAATTAATAGAACAAAACCCCATAAAAGTTCTAATTTTACAGCGCCAATATTATGGCGTTTGTGATACAGGCAGATGTTCACAGACACGTCATGGGGACTAATTGCTTTCTTTGTAATATTTCAAAAGGATAAATCATAAATGAATTAGTTCGTGGAACATGTAATTTGTACGTCTTTCAGCAACATTAATACCTAAAACTCACGAAAGATAATTAAAACAGCATTTACGAATGTGTTATAAATTGAAGTTTAAATGTTATCGTTTGTCTTATTGTTCATTTTACCATTGTTGAGTAAGTATGTGTCAATGGACTTAGTAAAATTGTTTTGTAAGTTGATACGATTCCAACATTTATGCGCATACAAGTTATGTCAATATGACATATGTGAGGTCTATTAGACAAGGCATTAAAAGAATCAAATGATTAACTTTACATTTCGGTTCATTCAAAACTTTTCGCCAAAAAGAAATAGTATTTCATGCATGAATTCCGTCAGTTCCAAATTTTAAGACCGCTTATTTAATTCATCATCAGGTAATTTAAACACTAATCACGCACAAAAAATGGACTGTATAGCTGAAATTTCATTTTTTTTTTAATCTTGTAACCTTCGTTCATCAAGTTATTGAATTTATCCCTTAAAACATTACAGAGTAGGTCTGGATAAAAGGAACATTATATGTATAGCGTATTTGTTGACGATCTTATTGTAGCTAACATATTGTCAAATCATAAGGGCTGCATTATCTTTATTTTTCGCTCTTGTGAATAGACATTACCGTAGGTTTCAACTCATTTGTATAGCTATACTAGATAAACACCACCAAAGATATGACAACAATTTTCAAAATGTTCATTTCACTCCAATCTAAAATGACAACTCAACTTATATGATAGAGTCTGTAGACGATTTTTTTAAACAATCACATGACGGCAAGGTAATTATTTAAAGCCTAGAGCTTTAGTATTTAACCTAGAGTGTACCATAGGCCCAAATGATGTATTTCTCGGAGAGTGCACAGTTGTTATTAGTGCGTCTTGTAGTGCGTTCTGAAGATTTTCCTTTATCTATAGACTAAGTTCATCTAATTGAAAACCGGATACAGTTGTGGTATGGGAATTTAACATATTCACAGTGTTCAATAACTACTTTGAAAAATTGAAAAGAATTTCTTACTATTTTCGGGGTTCTAGCCAAACAAAACCGGCTTAGGTATCGTGCCAAATAATGTCGGTAGACCCCCGAGTATTGATTTTTTTATTGAATGGAGTTTTACGCAACTTTACGTAGTGTTTCAGTCATATCGCGGTCGCTAGAGCACCTAACAATGGATTCCTGGTATTTCTCACACCAGTACTACCACTACATCTTTTCGTAGCCTCGAACTGCTATCCCACTTAGGTTAACGATTGTCCACCCATTGATGAAAAATAAATGTCGGAGAGGAAACATGCCGCCGCCAGGATTAAAACTCACTTCATCGCATGATTGAAGATTCGGAGTCTTATGCGCTACCGACTGCGCTATGACCGCGGCCTTAATCCTCGAGTATTAGTGAAGCGAGTAAAAAACGAGAATTTGAAAAATTTGTCTGCCCTGCTTTAGGAAAAGTTGCTGACATACGACGAGAAGATTATTCAATATTTCTACAGCAAAACATAATCCTATGTAACAAGTGAAAGACATGTTGAACATTGATCCTTGATCCTCACGTACAAGTTTAAACTTATGTTTTTACATCGATTGGGAAACAAGTTCTTCCAACTTATTTTAATCCCTCTCGATTGTGCCTCCTGTAGAATACACCGGTACTCGCGCCGAATGTGTGGGCCAACGAAAGAACCAATATCGATAGCGGCTTCTAGGAATCGAACTCGGGACATCTTTATCGGGAAGCCGACGCTTTACCTCTCGAACACGGAGACCACTTATTTTCAGCAGATCATAGACTGACCATTGCAAAAAGGTATATGCAAATGATCATCATAAAAGAAAATAACAGAACACGTTATCTAAAGCGTAACAATTTTGGTCAATGTTTTACATAGAGCTTAATAACGAAAAAAATAAAAATCTTATTTTCTCATAAACAAAAAGGTCAAGAAATCTGAGAAAACTTCTTGTAATAAACAAACAGAAAGAAGGGATACAAGTGGCATTTCGAAAATTGAAACAAATGATTACAAATTTGTACAAAACAAAAGGGGGTGGCAAGTGTTAGAGGCCGTCCAATGTTGAAAAAGCGAATTCACTGTAAGGTGCGAATTCGCTCGAAAGCTACCAATTTTTTGTACAGGCATATACATTTGAAAGTTGTTAGATATGAAACATTATCTTTCAGAATTGAACTTTATTGGTATTTACCCTTCTAGGCCTAAGATAGGGAATATAACCTATGAAAATCGGTGAAATGCCTCTTTATTTGGCAACGGTCAAGTTTGGGTAGAGGCACATTTAATTAGAACTTGTAAGGTCTACAATGTGATATCTTTGTTGTTGTTTTTGTTTTCTTTCGAAGAGCGCCTGATCTACACCTTTGTTTATAAATAAAATTCTGAATTTGTCTGATAGAAAATTTGCGTTAAAACTCTGACCTTCTAAAACAAAATTTAGAGAATTCTAGAAGAACAAGATGAGCTGTTTCAATGGGCCAATGTCTTTTTTTTTAATATAGTACATTTTTGTGTATGCCTTATCCTTATATTCATGCTATTTTCGCCCTTAGGACTCAGGCGATCGATAACGTCATAAATGCCTATTCTTTTATTTATTAACACGAATAGTTACCGTTTTTGGTATACCACGATAAATGGCTTTGACGGGCACATTTCTGCCTTTGATAGCTTATTCGAAGAAATATTTCCTACACAGAGCTTGAACTTTCTCATTTTTGAAGCGTTTTGATTTCAGGTTTACCGACATGAACCTACTAACAAAGACACTAATTTCGGTTTTGCTTTTAACCGTTTCGGCTGGTCGGTTGATTGTTGTTCAAATCTCAAGAAGTAAAGGAGGGGATCGATTTGTGACGCAATCAACCCAATGGGAACGTCAAGAGCCAGAAAGCTGTCAAATGCTGTCTGAAAATGATTCGTTTGAAGTCTACTTGCAACATGCTTTAAAAAGCAACATTTACGAATATATGTACAAAACGATAGCAGCTACAACGTTATTTGAACACTGCGTTTTACGGGGGATACAAATATCAGAGTCTTCGGCGAAGAAATTCCTTTCAACGCCTGATGAAACGCTTTACTGCAAAAGAGATGAAAGCATAAATACTATTACATTATGATTGAGTAGTTTGCTTATTTTGCACTTTGTTAGTTGTTTTCTAAATGAGTTACGAATTGATTAGCTGCAATATTATCAATATTCTCTGATCTATCTTTCGCATTCGTGCCAAACATTTCGATTGAACAAAGTACTTGCAAACTTATCCTACTTTATCAAATTCGAAGTTTTTAATAACATGTCTCCCATAAGTTCGGTCTTATATACGAGGACCCATCGCACTGTTTTAAGTCCGCTCGATTGCAAATCATCTGACAACGGAAATACGAGTGTATATACGGATTTTTGACACTAGCGACTTAATGGAAAAGGAAGCACTTATAGTTGGTAAAATTACGGTCTGTGTATAAAAGTAACACTTACGATACATTGTGTTTTTAGATTCCTTAAACATCGAGTCAAATTAACTCTTGTGCAACTGATACGCAAGATAAGATTACGTTTATGGTAAAATATTTCGTCTTTAAATCATGAATAAAATGAGAGAAAGATAATTATTGAAGCGCAACAAAACCACAACAACTCAAACATAAGTAAGTTGAATTATGTTTCCTTTTCCCTGATTTTAAGAGAAAATAATGGGACAAAAATGACACTCTTTCGCACTTAACTCATTTCCAAGAAATGACGTTTTTTTGACACCCCTCGATAAAATCGATTTGTAACAAACCATTCTGAACTTTCCACAATATTTTCTATCCAGAAAGTAGCAAAAATTAATAAACGTTGAATTGTCTTCTACAATTTTTTTAAATAAGACTAGTCTAAATTTTTGCCGTTTCCCACTGGGTTAAGGTTTTCTTACATGAATGAGAAACATTGAACTTCGTTTAGCACATGTTGTACTTCCGCAAATATTTGAAAGTTTTGGCAAAATATTTTAATGGAAGCCGGGGAATTAACTCATTGCTGATCAAGCCCATTTATCTTCGACAGGGTCTTACCAAATAATTGGTCAGTAATGGCGTTAAACCCAATTTAATCAATAAATCTGTGGAAGACATATTTTTGCCTGTACCGTCTGTCTTTCCGATCGTTCACTTTTTCTTATCCGAAAGAATGCCCCATAACCGTAAAACCGATTTTATTTAAAATTCAGGCACATGACATCACCTGTAATTGTACACAAGCTTTTCTTTTTTATTTTCAAAATGATTGCTGGTTTCAAAATAGCCATCGTTTTACTCCGTAAATCGACATTTCCTGTTCGGGAAAATGTTCACTAACAATTCGACTGATTTGATGAATCATCATTCTTGTTAATTATCCTCTGACATTGTGCACGTCACGATTCATTTCCAAATGGCCATCGGTTTTGAAATGGCTGTCATTTCACTTCATATTTCGACATACTTTGGAAACTAATGACTTGTTAAAAACAAGTTCTAGTTCAGTGTGAATCGTGATATAGAGAAAAAGACCATCTTTGACGTTCAAAAGGGTGCATATATTTTTCACTGTATAGACAACGCTTGCAAAAGTCGAAACTTTCGCTTTTTACATCATTCCTGGATGATTGGTTACAGGTACTGATTTTCCTTATAAGTACTGTATCTGATTAATGAAAAATAACTTGTCTCTGAGCTCGAATCCGAGAAGTGTTATTGTATTACGAAATTCACTTGAAATATCGTTGTCGCGCTGTATAATCGTTCATATAACTAATATGCGTGTAAACAAACCCCGAGCTCGATAACTTGTCTGATCTTCAAAAGCTATTCTATAATGATATGAAATCAGACAAAGCCTAGAAAACGGGCGAAAAATCAAGCTCTTACAAAAAGCAACCATGCTCAACAAAAGATTTGGATACCACATCATAATGATAATCTACTTTTAAATTGTTTTACTTTGTGTCTTTGTACAGCATGTGCTCCAGTACTTTATCCTGTGTCAAGGTCCTGTGACACTCTGGCTCTTAATCTTAGAAAAAATCGAGGGTTGCTGGTTTGAATCTAAGCCGTGCTGCTGGTCACAAGGATAAGTCGTTTGGCAAGCACCGTAGTACATGGTATACCCAGGAAACACTTGAGTAAATGCATGTTGTCGTGTTATAACCGAAAGATCGCTCAAAGAACCGCTTAACTCCAGAAAAACAAATAATCCTATCTACCTATTCTTTTTCTATCATCAGATTAAATCTCTTGAAAGCAGCAGTAAGCGGGTGACAAAAAGAACAAGAACAGTATTAAAACATTCACTTCAATGACATTAAGAACAGACTCTACACTACATAATTATATATTTGATAAATGCACTTAAAAACTATGATTCTTATAAAGGTTAAAGTTGTTGCTCTGGTTTTCTTATTTAAGAAGATTAGAGGTTCAGAGACACACAGTACATATTTGCAAAAGAAAAAGCACTGAAAAATTAATGGAACTCTTATTTTGAGAAAGGAGATAGATAATGATATTCCAATAATCTTTTTATAGCTTGTATACTTTTAATTCTAACTTTGAACGACTTGTCAGTTATTAGTACATTTATATCACTTCAAAGTTAAATTTTGTGCATTTGTTTCCCTCTATAAGCCAGTGTTCTTCTAAGTAACTGAAATGTTTGTCCAATGAATAACCATGTTTGTCCAATGAATAACCATTAAGAATCAAAACAAAGCAAATTTAAAACCCATGGCCAGAGCTGATATTAGAGGACGACTAGAGATGGATATTTTAGTTCAGTAGTTTACAAATAGCTTTACCAAGTTAATGACAGCAAGTTAATGAAATTGATTATATTTCAGTTGTTTTTACAAGTGCATTTTGAATTTATAAGTGCATTTTGAATAGAATTTAATAAATATCATATGGGGTAAAAAACATTGTATAACAAAAGGTGAAAATACTTCTAAAAAGTATTTTCTCATTTTAACACATAAGGATATTAAATGTTTAAGAGGGATAGTACCAGAATAAGCAGCACTTCATCTATGAATAGGTGTTTTGATATTCAACTATCTAATCCAAGTATTGATAAGAAAAAAGAATCGTACATTTAATGTTGGTTCAAGGCAATCATGGTTTATTTCAATTCTGGCCACTAGCCACACACATCCCGCCACTGTTGCGGCTAGCATATGCCTTTTAATGGTAATTAAGCCGCCGTCATAGCGCAGTTGGTAGCGCGTCGGACTGTCAATCTAAAGGTCCCGGGTTCGATCCCCGACGGCGGCACTCATCCTTTCCGACTATTTGTCTCTCACCAATGTGTCGATAATCGAAGACCTATGTGGGATAGCAGCTGGAGGCTAGGAAAGGCTGTAATGGTAGTACTGGTGTGAGAAATACCAGGATTCCATTGTTAGGTGTACCAGCCGCCGCGATATAACTGAGATTGTTGAAAACGGCGTAAAACTCCATTCAAACAAACAAACAGAATTAAACTTAATACGATGAAGATTTATATTGCAAATCTTTTCATTCTGCCTAGTTATGCAAATTAGACCAATCGTTGGCAGGTTGAGTCCGTAAACGGACCAACTAGCAGATTTATGCATAATCGACAGTAGATTGTGGTAGGAAAAACAAAGAATTTGAATTTTAAGTACTGAATGTAAAACTGCTTCTTTCTGCACCTTTTTAATAATTTTTCATAAAACACTTAAATTTAATTTATTCAACAACTGTTTACATAATCATTCAACTAATCAGTACTATAAGAATTGAGTCTTCATACTCAAAATTGTATCAGGGAGGCATAATAAATATTCTTGCGCAAAGGGGCAAATGGCATGCGGTCCTAAATGATGTGAATGATAGAATAAAATCAACCATATACCTTATTGAAATAAACACTTTTAAAATAAACACATACGATAAACGGAAGTTATTGATTATTGGCCTGATTGCAATGATTTGACAAATGGATTTTGTATTCACATTTTTACGGATAAATCATTTTGCAATATTACAGACAGTGAATCAAAGTGACTCATAATGTCTTGATTGCAGTGAGGTACCAAGATATATAATTTCTATTTTTGAACCATGTTTTCTATAATATACTTAAAAGTATCTAAACAATTTATTTTCAAATGATTTATTTCACTTCCTTTCTCCTTCTAGCTATACTTTTTATCGGTAAGATGGCCAATTTTGTAGAATGGGCTATTCGTGAAAGTACCAACTGTCATCAGATTGCACACAGCTGTTCTTGATATTTATTCTTGATAACAACTCATGCTAACGTAATTCATTTATTTCACAGGTAGCGTTTATGTATTTATTTTCACTTTTTTGTTCACATGATAAACGTTTTTCGAGACGTAGCATTGATTGTAGCTGCTTGGGAAAAAAAGACACGTGTATTCGAGAGGAAGTCGATAAAAACAAATCATAATGGTGTAGGTTTTTTGTGTATTTTTAGAATATTTAGGTGGTAAAGATATCAGTCTAGTACTCAAAATGTTAATGAAATCTGGATCTAATGATGTCACTCATAACTAGACCAGCAGTACTATAGCGATCATGCTTTATTTCTTCTCTCTTTTTCTAGAACAAAAACAGCGTCCTGTATTTATAGCTCTTACAAAACAGAAAATGTGAATTATTGATTAGCGCGAGGCAAGACATTTGATCTCGCATACACCTACTATCTTAAGATTTCCCAATCCAGCCTAGAGCCTGGAAGAACTGTATCTCTGCCTGTAATAATTTTACTATCCTAGGTTAATTTAAGGGACTGACTTTCAAATTATAAATTGGTCTCGTTTCTCTTTCTCTCCCTTGGTCCGAGGGCTTGGCCTTATATTTTAATATTAGCAATACAAATAATGATACGTTTGGAATTAGTTCAGTAATTGAAATTCGGTCGGCAGTATTTTGTCCTTATCCTAGGAATTCGGCTTTAGGGCGAGTATATATAAATAAGCCAATGCACTGATTAATAAGATTATAATATTGATGTTTTTTGCGAATAAGTTATTATTATTATTATTATTATTATTTTTGTTTTGCTTAAAACTTATATACATACCGAGTTTGTTGGATCGTCATAGATATGTCCGATAACGACACGAGAAAGTATTTAAGATTTAAGCAGATTTGGGGAAATATACTGTATAGGCAATATCCAATATATCTGATTATGCAATCAATATTTTGTAAATAGTTCATAGAATGCTTGTCAAGTATATGTCGAAATTTTTAAATGAAAGAGTGGGTTTGACTGTAAGTAGAATTTTATTATCTATAGTACTCTACTTTATATATAATTGATTTCACACGGTTAGTATTTTTCCTTGTGATACAACGGAAATCTCATTTTCTAAAACCGACTCATATTCATTGTGCAAACATGACCCTTTACACTGGCACTCTATAGGAAGGAGATCAACTCCTTATGTTATTCAGAAAAACATTCGTACACAAGTCATTTACATGTATATGGAATATTGTCATATAAAAAAACTACGAACGAATATCTACTGTAATAATATTTTTTTCTTCAAGCAAAATAAGTAGGATCAGACAGTTATGTAAAATAGACGGCTTTGAATACGTAAACAGCTCGGGTCAAACTAAATTACAGATTTGTATCAGAAAATCTTTGATACATTTAATAAGAAAATGATCGTTAGTTGATCAAATCAACATCGTAACTGCAGCTGTATAACTGCTGTTGTATTGACGGTTTAAAGACATACAAACATAATGCGTAAATCACTGTAGATTTATCCTGAAACCCCCCAAAAAAATCCCATAGTACGTATTTTTATACGTTCAATAAACAATGTAGATTTTCATCTCGGCTGTTTAGAAAAAACGGAGGTATTGCTTAAGCCAGTTCGTCGTCGGCGCCGAGTCAGTGTCAACGTTGTCGCCGACTGGACAATTTGACGACCGCGGGAATAGCTCAGTAGCAGCATTTGGATTCTCAAGCATTAGGTTCAGGATTTGATTCCCGGTCGCAGCAAGTATTTTCTCCACACATGGATGGATAATCGTGAACCTCAGTGCGGTAAGCAGCTTCACCAGCTTGAGGTTCGGAGTAGTTAGTACTAGTTGGTGAATTACCGGGTTTTCATGCCTAGGTGCTCTGGCCGCCGCGATATTACTGAAATGCTGTTAAAAGTAGCGTTTAATCCCAATTAAAAACAAATGAACCCAACTATTTTACGTTTTGCAATATATCCGATATTACAAAACAAATTCACTCGAAAATCGGAATATATGTTAAGTATCAAATATATTTCGACAAGGGCAAACAATCTAAATTCTTTTTTTGAATAAAGTCTGCCCTTTATCGACATAGAACTTCTGCCAAATTGGCATCTGGTGATCTTGGATTGTTTTTGTATAATTATCCGTTTTCTGGGTTTTTCACTCACTTTGGAGTGTCTTCTACATCGTCTTTGAATTTTATCTATATTTTGCAGGTGGTATAGGCTAATTGACAATAGGTGCAGTCTACATACAATATCTAATGGCTAACCGTCACTTTCTATTTCGACGATTAATCGTATCCAAATAAATAAATCTTATCCTCTTTGAAAACCGCCGATCACTTAAATTCTTAGATCTACGTTGTCAATAGACCGACCGATTATGTCAAAGAATCAATCGTCAAGTCAAATCTTTTTTTAAACCGGAAGTAAATTTTCAACTCTAACAATAACCGACATTTCTGTGAAGCAATTGTGTTGGTTTGCCGACTTAAACATTATAACTTTTTCTCATTCAAGCTGTAGTTACGACCTTTAAGGCGCCAATAGACATTTTTATTTTTGTAGCATTATACTAGCCTTATTTGGTTTTTCAAAATAACGTCGTTTGATATGGAAGTTGAGCTTCCTGTTGGAGCTTGTTGAACCTGACAAACATGCGACATGCGGCTTGTAAAACGTACACATTCCCATTTTGAGGTGCACAGTACATGTACTTAATCAAATTTCGTTAATATAATTCATGCGGATTGCAAGTCACATTGCATAACCAACGAAGCGATTTATAAAATCTTTGTTATTTACGAATGTAGTTTTGGAATGTGGGTAAATATAAAACCGTACGTTTATATTTGAAATCTCAGCAAAAGGGCTTATTTTTGCGTTTATAGAGAACACTTTGAAGTAATACAAGTGACAATCGAATTCGAAAGGTATCAATGTTTTAGAAATATTAATATTAAATAATGCCTTATGGTTCTTTAATTTCGGCATTTCTTCTCCAAAATTATTCTGTCCCTTTCTTTGAGAACAAGCTCACACTCGATCAAAACCTTTTTTAAAAGTAATTAGCGTTTAAAAAAATCGGAAACTGTTAAAACTCTGCGAGAAAAAATGTCAGGTTTTTACAGTGCATATGAAAATAAATGATCAATTGTTAAAATATGTAAGAAGGGGATCATTATCATAAAGTTATAACAAATAAAATTCCGGATTGGGATATCCTACCCCAAATAAGCCTTTGTACTTATCAGTGTGTCTGTAGTAGGCATAGACATTAAATATACTACTCAAAATTTGCCAAGCAACAAAGCTTCTTTAACCTATAGTTTCGATGTTTTTCAATATTTGAAAAAAAATGATGAAATTTGGTGGTTATCGGTTTGACAAGTTTCAAGAAAAAGGGGTTTATGATCATAAGGCTTTTAATTAAATGCTCGAATTAAGAATCGAAAATGAGACATTTAGCATGAACACAAAACTCGTATATGTAGAAAATGAGAATAAGACAAAAAAGGTTCCTCTGTTTGTACGACTATCACGACGAAATTGCGTGTCAGATATATTAATGTATACATTAAACATCTTGTCCATCACTACTTTACTATTTTAAACATTTAAACATAATCTTTGTTAAAAAGTTACTCGTTAAGGACATCGAAAACAAATTGGTGCCTGAAAAACTTTGAGTAGTACATCTAAACGTTTGCGTTTACCCGATCTTCCGCACACTTATATTTATCTTAATTGACATTTTGCTTTGCTTATTTTATTTTACACAATATGAAATCAGTAAGGTTACACATGTTTATCAAGCTACTCTCTAGAAGTTGTTATTTTAACCTTAAACTGGAATCATTTGATTAGGTAAAATTGTGTTTGTTTCGTTTTATTCATTTTTTTCTTGTTGGTGTCTGTAGTCTTTTTTATGTTCATTTTATATATACAGGTGAATAAAAGCAAATACGAACCATCATGAAACATTCAACACTTTTGATGATATCATTAGTCTCGTTTCTCGTGACTACTCTCCTATTTGGATCAGCTAATGGCCAACGTCCTAACGACGCCGGTAATTCTGGAATAAATAAACGAGCAGTCTTAAAAAACGAAGGGAAAGGTAGAGTCAGACGGTCTTCCGACAGTCTGTTGGATACCAAATTGTCAAATGTCAAGAGAATGAAAGACCAAGTCAGCGATTCTATAACTATGTAAAAGGACGTGTAAAATGAGACGATCACAATATGTGTATTTGACACAAAGTTTTTGGTGTAGAACTCTAAAAAGGCTGTTATTTTTTCATTAGCACGGATACGACTCCTAATTTTGACCATATGACAGCGATTACTTCTGACAATCGATTAACGCGGATTTTCAATAATTTTACAAAATGATTTTCAAATAAATACTACATGTTTATCATTTACAATGAATTGAGTTCAATAACAAAACAACGAGAATATTGTGTAACTCTAAATAAAAATAAAACATTTCATAAAGATAATTTGTTCCTTACATTATATTTTCTTGCGGCACTATGCCTTAAAAAGGGAAACTAGTTGTTCATTCTTTATTTATCTTTTGATAACATTCTACTTATCGATCACGGAAATGTTGAATTATATATCTTGTGGACCCTAGTCCGCCTGCAGAGTCTTGCAACATATTTAACAAGAGATAATTAACAGAACAACAATGTGCTATTCTTCTAGATCAGTGGATCTCAAAGGATTCGTCAATACGAAATATTGGAAATTAATATGAGAGATATTTTGAATTTAAAACGGCTCGGTTAGGCGAAGTTTGAAGGTATTGTTTAAGATAGGAACTATTTACTCGGACTAATTTGCAAATCCAGGCCAGGCAATGACATATATTCAGAGCGATGTGAATGGATTTTTGAATATTTTATAACGATTTGAGTGATATGAATGGAATGAGTTGAACGAACATCGATATAACTATGTTTTTAACATTTTATCCGTTTGCAAGTTAGGTTATAAGATCATCTTTTCATAAGCTATTTCTTTGAATAATGGTTCACTTGATATATTATGTTGAAAATAAACTTTTGAAAAGTAAGACATTTGTCCTCGTATCGGATTCAAAAGACAACATCAACAGCGAAATATTATAAAATACTTTTGTCCTTTCTGTTTAAATGCATGAAGCAACACTGCATTTTGTTCAGAGTAATCTTTAAATATGTATAAGAGCAAGGCCTCGGGAAAGATTCCCTGGTCAGTCTTCGTACATTATCATAGAACCGCTCCGTTTTTTTGTTTATTTGAATATGTAGATTGGCAATATCCCTATGGATTCGGCATGTGCTTGATCCGGGCTATTTTGTCTGCCTCTATGACGGGTCACTGGTCAAAGTGTTTGACTCGGCTGATCGTGCTAGCCGAGCTCCGACAGGAATTACGATATATATATTAAACGACTTTTTTTCATAAAATATATGGCCAATAGCATGTTACAAAAATGTAAAATTATTGTTTTCCGACCTAAACTTTGTGAATACAACGTCTCAGCCGCCAAACCAATTACAATTTTTAATATAAATGTCGACTGATGTTGGCGTGCAATGTTCAATTTCGTTCTAAGTATTTGATTGGTCGTTTGAGACTTTGATTGAGAGCCGCGATCAGTCAAATATTTGTATTGTAAAAAGATTATGTCTTTTAACGTGACCTTGCAACATATGAAAGAACGAGCAGGGTTATCTTAGAATAAATTCAACACAATTTAGTACTTCAGGATCTGTTTGCATGCATGGGAAAGTAGAAAGCTTCTTTATATATATATAACACCATCATGCCTACAAGTACAATTGACCGATAGCGGTTGTCAATCATTTTATCAGTCAACCAATGAGATAATTGATTTAGACCAACAATGAGTATTTTATTCCTACGTTTGCCGCGATTATTATGCCCCCAAAGGAAGGCATATAGTAATCGAACTGCCGTCTGTCCGCCCGTTCGTCCGTCCCGCTTTCGTGTCCGCTCTGTAACTTCTACATGCAATAGTTGATTTCAATATAACTTTGCACAAATGTTCTATCTCAAAGATCAAGGTCACAATATGGGATCAAAGGTCAAAATCGGCACTTTTTGCCGTGTCCGTTCAGTAACTTCTATAATCATGCAGGCAGGTACAAATTTCTTTCATACAAATGTTCACCACATTCAGACGACTTGTCGCGAAAAAAACCCAGGTTCTTATCTCAAAGATCAAGGTCACAGTCTGGGGTTAAAGGTAAAAAGTGGACACCTTTTGTCATGTACGCTCTGTTACTTCTATTATCATGCATGCAGGTACAAATTTCTTTCATTCAAATTTTAACCACCTTCAGACGACGTGTCGCGAAAAAGACCCAGGTTCCTATCTCAAAGTTCAAGGTCACAATCTGGGATCAAAGGGGCGTCCAGATTGGTTAAATTGCGTCCGGAATGGTTAAAATGTATTTACTCTTTTTTTCTTCAATGCATTGCATCCATATTTGGACACATGCTTAATTGGTTGGACCACTTTACATGACCTTGAAATCGACTCAGTGACCTTGACCTTTGAACTGCTTTTGACCTCAGAAAAATCCGTCCATAATGCATTTCTCGATTTCATTATGTATTTAGAGGAATTATTATATGTACTTAAATTTCATTTATTAAAAACCCAGACGTATAGATCAGAAATGCATGTGGTTGTGTTTACAAAACAAATCAAAGTGGCGCATACTTGACCCTGTCCCTATGGGGGCATTTGTCACATGACTGTGACTAGCTCTTGTTGTTAATGTTTATGTTGGTTTGTCGCCAACCTACTACTGTTCATAAGTTTTACAAAATTACGCTATTTAAAATCGATGCGGGACTTACTGTCGAAGTCGAAGGGTGAAGTCAACGAAGTAAATAGGCTTGGTCAACGATTGGTATATTGATCTAATCCTGGTATATATTTTGAGTCATTATCGCATATCGAGGAGTCAAAGTATGACCCGAAGGGAATCACATGAACAAAATTTGTACAAGTTCACTTGGAGATTCTATCAACCATATAGCAATATTCCTGCCTTTCTGGTTTTATAGAATCAAATTGTTAAAGCTTTCCTTCTTTGTTTCTATTTGACCCAAATGCGCTCACCTGAGTCGATAACTATAGAAGTAAAAAAGAACAAGTGACATTATCTTCTCCTTAACAAACTTGTTACCAAAGTCTTATCTCGGAAAATAAGCTAGAATGACATTCAAATCATGTGTCAAGATATCTATGCCAGAGGTATAATGACTTCATAGCAAGGAAGATTATCGTAAAATCAGATCTAGTGACATACTTTATTAACCATCTCTGGCTTGTTGGCCGAGAGGTTAGGTGCTTGATTCTTAATCGGATTCGAGTCCAAACGGAGGCGGGTAGTTTATTTGTGTGTATGTTTGCTTGAATTGGGTTTTGATTAGCTTTTAACAATCTTTCAGTTACATCGCGGCGTCTGGAGCACCTAACAATGGAAACCTGGTATTTCTCACACTAGTACTACCATTACATCCCTTCCTAGCCTCCAGCTGCTATCCCACATAGGTCTACGATTATCGACCCATTGGTGAGAGACAAAGCAGTTTATTTAGGCAGGACACTTTACAGACAGAGCCCAAGCCCAGTGTTGATAAATCAGATTTTTTCCCCTTTAAAAACTATTTATATACCCTTAGTCAATTCCAATGAATGAATGCATTAATATTGTAATATGACCCATAGACACCTATGGACAAGTTAGGCGCAGTACCATTTATCGAAAAAGTATCACCGATCAAAATTGAAATTTGAACAGTGAAATTCACGCAATCAATAACAAAACAAAAATTTTAAACTTTAAGAATTATTTACTAAAACAAACGTATACGAACGGTCAAAACTAGAAAAGCATGAACAGTTCAAAGAATTGCTGTAATAAGAAGCTAGAATTATATTTTGTTGTACATATTAATGGGTTTCGGTAAATCAAATACAAGTTCGATTCTTAAGCTTTCCAATAGCTGCATCATGCTGTCAACCTTGAAATATCTTTCATTGGTATTGCAAAATCAATGCAGTCAATGAAAAATACGTTTGCAGTAAGATGAGCATCGCGTTGAATACACATCTGAGCTTCCTCTCCTTTAAGAATAAAGAAAATAAGTTCGATACGTATGACCTATGCGTTATCGGGCTAAATATTTTCTTTCTGTCGGTATGATCTATATCAAGCCAGTCATTCACCAAGGTTCTTTTTAATAGTTTAGAATAATAGCTCAGAATATCAATGTGTGGATGAAAAGAGGGTTTAGAATTAAAGAGAAGTCGAAAGAATTTGAACTCTGGAACAAATTCAATTGGCACTTAGTCTAGTTTGTGTTCTGGACCAGGGTGCAATTTGCTTGATTGACAAAAGTGCATACATTTGGTTTTCGTCTTGGTAAACTTAAAGCCGTTTTCAATTGACCATTGATTAGAATTGTTTTAAGACTTGCTGTAACTGCCTTTCAATCGTTTACATATGTTTTCATCTGAAACAGATACAGAAGTCATCAACGTAAAGAAAGCATTCCATATTAATGAGACACTAAATAACGTCACAGACGAATACTTTCCTGTGGGTCATCCATTTCCTGTTCATGTGGATCAGACAAAGCATTTCCAACCCTGTTTCTAAACACATGTTCGTCTAAAAATAGCGCGTCAGACTCCTAATCTTCAATTATGGGATATCAGGGGTTAGATTCCCTGCTGCGACACATATTCTCACCGACATTTGTCTTTCACTAATGGGTGGATAATCACAAACCTAAGTTGGATAGCAGCTGGAGGCTAGGAAAGGATGTAGTGGTAGTACTGGTGTGAGGAATACCCGGAACCCATCGTTAGGTTTCCAGCCGCCGCGATATGACTGAAATACTGTTAAAATCGACTTTAAACCCCAATCAATCAATCAATTTAAAATGCAGAAAAGAAATGAGCAATGCGACCTCGATTACCGAAATCATAGAGGTCAATCACAATTCAAGACTTCCAACTGGTATTATAACGTTGTTGTTCTACTAAAACCTCGTACTACAGCTTTTTCTAAGCTGTAGTTACGAGGTTTACGCAGAACACCGTCGATAAGCACTTTCGAGAAAAAAAAGACAGAAACAACACGTTCTTTCTTCATATAAGTTTGTCGAATAAAAGTCTCGAAGGAGAAGATGATCAAGACTGCTTCTCTGGTGACAAAGCCACTTTGGACTGACGTTATCATTTATTTTTCATAAAACCATACAAGAAAGTCATTCACAATTCTTTGGGTGGTTTTTCAAATATAACTCGTTAAGGCTATAGGACGATTGTTTGGGGAGTTTGTAGAAACATTTACTGATTTAGGTACAGGAGGCTGGAATTATTCCATTTTTTATACCTTGTCAAAAATATCTAGTAAGCAATAAAGGGAACAAGCCGACAAACGGTTAAGGAACTGATAATGGATATAATCAGATTCGAGGGAAGAATCTGGACGATTCTTTAAAGCTTTACATGTTCGGTCCCCAGCGGCGGCACGTATCCTTCCTGACATTTGTCTCCACCATTGGGTGGATAATAAATGGGATAGCAGCTGGAGGCTCGGAAAGGATGTAATGGTAGTACTGGTGTAAGAAATACCAGAAATTCATTCTTCGGTGTTCCAGCCGCCGCGATGTGACTGAATTAATGTTAGAAGTTGTGTTAAACCCCATTCAATCAATCAACTCTTTCAAAGAAAAGTCTCTTTCGTTATGTTCAATCATGGGTGTCATGGGTTCGATCCCCGGCGGCGGCAAATATTCTTTCCGACAATTGTCTCTCACCAATGGGTGGATAATCGTAAACCTAAGTGGGATAGCAGCTGGAGGCTAGGAAAGGATGTAGTGGTAGTACTGGTGTGAGAAATACCAGGAATCCATTGTTAGGTGCTCCAGCCGCCGCGATATGACTGAAATACTGTTAAAAGCGGCGTTAAACCCCATTCAATCAATCAATCTCTTTCGTTATGTTCTAAATTATTTGAACTTAAGTTGAGCTTTTACTTATTATTCGCGCTCCGAAATTTTTGAAATGTAGGCGATGAATAAGAAGAAGATTGCTTCTTGGCAAACGTATTTGTCAATGCATTAACAATGTAATTCTTAGAAAAAGCGGTACCATTGTTGTCAGATTTACGATGACCAATATTTTTTTATTCATTCTTCCCACTGATTTTGTGCACCATATTCCATTGGTTTGTACCAGATGTTCTTGAATTCATTCTAGAAACATACTGTCTCCAACACGAACGCTTGCTTTGCTAAATAGTTCGGCATGGTTTCACACGTGCAATTTCGAACTTATATAGGTTTTCTTTGTGGATCTTAAAAGATCTACAACCTAAGCTATAGCATTTTTGAACTCTTTGTAAAACCATGGCTTGATTGGGTTTTTAGGTTCAGTCGACGTTCGAGGAATGACCTTTTCTGCATCAGAATTAAGTAAGGATGTAAAAAGCTCTGCAAAATTTTCGCAGTCATCAAAAACATAATGTGTAATAGACAATTCGCAAGAGGTATTAAAATGATCCAAATAGACTGTTAGGAGTTTTCACCGCTAGGGCGTTCCTGTACCAATGGTCCTATTTCTGACACATAAATATAAAAAGGGTCATTTCAAAGTAGATCGGTATCAACTTTTACCTGGACTAAAAATAGTCAAATGATTAATTGGTTGATAAAACAAGATCATGTCCTGTTAGAAAATTCTTAAGAATACGGCCTATGCTGTCTGTATTTTTACAACCCCATAGTGAAGGTGACAACTAAAATATCCCGTTTATAGGAGAACTAGAAGGAAAATAGATTGAACAAACTGTAGTTGTTTTATTAATAGATCAAATTTCTGCTAGAGCTTGTAAGTGCGCCGTGAGATCGCAGTTGGTATCGCATCAGACTCCAAATCTTCAATCATTGGGTGTCACCAGTTCAATCCCCGGCGGCGGCACTTATCCTTTCCGACATTTTGTCTCT
Organism: Fragum fragum; assembly: GCA_946902895.1. Classification (NCBI taxonomy): domain Eukaryota; kingdom Metazoa; phylum Mollusca; class Bivalvia; order Cardiida; family Cardiidae; genus Fragum; species Fragum fragum. Next base: position 4,358,118 of record OX336383.1, on the reverse strand, counting down.
CATCAATTGATGGGTAATCGTAGATTTAAGAGGGATAGCAGATGGTGGCTAGGAAAGGATGTAATGGTGGTACTGGTGCGGAATCTTGGTAAGAAGTTCGAGCCGCGCGATATGAGTAACAAGAGTGTCAAAGTTACAATATACGCCGCCACTTTGCTCCTGTTTCACGAAAAATAATTGTAGACACTACTTATTTTGACGGAACCATCTTCAAAATATTTGCAGACAACCTTTTTAAATTATCAAGTTCAAACTGTTCGTTATGATTAATATATTGAATGGGGTTTAACGCCTTTTTAAACTGCAACTCATAATAATTGTAATAATAAAAAAATAGCTAGGATAGCTTAACCAGCGTCTTTTATTTTCATGTTGTTTTTTTTCCAAAGTCAACTGAAACCATTACTATGCACTTACAAAAAAATCTCTTTTGGTAGATGTTTTCAGCATCAATGTCTCTGTCAAGCCAAAATAACTGTTTCATTTCCATGAACCACTACACAGCATCAATGTCTCTATTAAGCCCAAATCACCGATTCACTTCCATGAAATACTACCCAGCATAAAATGTCTCACTGTTTAACTTCCATGAATAACTGCTCAGCGGTAAGTTAACTATACTTTAGCTGTCGACCAAATGGAGAGCGCTTTCTTTTTCTTCAAGTCATCGGTGTAAGTAAGTTGGTAGGTTAATGGAAATATCAAAATGGCCAAATCAAACAAAAAACTTAAATGCATGTCTACAAATTATAGTCATGACATTGAGCAAGTTTCATACAGATTCATTTATAAAACTTGAGACACAAAATGACATTAACAAGGATTTATAAATATTCTCAAAAAACAAAAAAAAAACAAAAAAACAAAAAAAAAAACAAAAACAGAGACTACGTGTCAGGGGGCATAACTCTTGCAAAAATCAATGAACCATAAAATCCTTCATCCATATACATCTAAAAATTATTGTTATGACATTGACCAAGTTTCATTTAAATCAAGATAAAAAGTTAGGAGGCGTTTCGTTTTCAAAGCTGCAATTTCAATAAGCCTAAAGTACTAAGTTTTAAGTGGGCATAGTTCAGGGAAAAATAAATGAAACACTCAAAAACCCTGAGACTAAGTGTCAAGGGGCATAACTCTTGCAAAAATCAGTGAACGCCGATGTACTTCTACAACTTATAGTGAAGACATTGACCAAATTTCATTTAAATCAAGACAAAAAGTTAGGAGGAGTTGCGTGCAAAAGGCTGCAATTTCAATAAGCCTAAGATACTAAGTTTTAAGGGGGCATAATTCAGAGAAAATTAATGAACCATAAAATCCTTACTTCATGCACATATACCAATTAAGGTAATAACATCCACCAAGTTTCATTTAGATCCAGCCAGAACTTAGGGTGAGCTGCATTCACAAGGCTGCAATTTCAATAAGCCAAGAGACTAAGTTTTAAGGGGGCATAACTGAGGCAAAAATCAATGAAACATAAAATCCTTACTTCATGCACATCTACCATTCAAGGTGGTGACATTTACCAAGTTTCAAAAAGATCTAACCATAAACTTAGGAGGAGTAGTGCCACAAGAAAAGTGGACGGACGGACGTGTGGACAGACGGAAGGACAGACGGAGAAGTTGACGCCAATATACCACTGCCTCCGGTGGCGTAAAAATGTTAAAAGCGGCGTTAAGCCCCAATGAAACAAACAAATACAGCTTGCAGGGTAGTATTAAGCTTTACGCCACTGTGACTAACTTTGTTTTTTCAAATTATACCTAGGCCGCCGTCATAGCGCAGTCGGTAGCGCGCCAGACTCCTAATCTTCAATCATAGGGTGTCATGGGTTCGATCCCCGGCGGCGGCACATATTCTTTCCGAAATTTGTCTCTCACCAATGGGTGAATAATCGTAAACCTAAGTGGGAAAGCAGCTGGAGGCTATGAAAGGAAGTATTGATAGTACTAGTGTATGGAATACCCCAAATCCATCGTTAGGTTTCCAGCCGCCGCGATATGACTGAAATACTGTAAAAAGCGGCGTTAAACCCCAATCAATCAATCAGTTCAATTATGCCTACATCATCCTAACCTTTCCCTTGTCTATTGAAGTTTTTAAGGTAGCGAGAATGATACTTCAAAGATAATTTATTCGTATCTTTTTCACACGTTTCTTATAAACAAATTGCATCTGACTTTCCAATAGAAATTAATAGAAAAAGGATAATCTTTGTGGCAAGGTTTAATAACAAGGGAAAAATATACTGCTAAGTATTGGAAGTATGAACTTTTTTTATGTGCCTCTTTTTAATCGGAACCTGCATTATCAGGTTTATCCATAACAATGTAATCTTGAAGACCATGGTAAGAATTAAATTGTTTTATTTGATCTATAGATCCTTTTGGTTGACGATTTGATGTCGTCGCCCTTGGAGATTGGTCCGCCTCCTTGGAGATGTAGAAAATCGTTTGAACCTTCACTATTTACACTACAAGAAATTGACAACGTCTGGCTCTGCTTTACATTCATAATATCGGGTGATGGGGAAGTCTCAGTTTCCTTAACTGTCTGAAAAGCAGATGCTGTGCTAATTTTTACCAACTGCCCAGATTTTGATTTTACCTTACCTGATGAATTATTTTTAGTCGGGTTAGAAATTAAAGAAGACGATTTTTCGATTTTGCGATCTTTTAAGGAAAACTTAATATAATTTTGTGAACATGTACTTACAGTTTTCACATTCAGTATCACCTTTATCAGCAATTGTATTCGCCTTAGCTACATTGGCATATGAACTAGTAAGATTAATTCTTTTTTCTACCACTATCAAAATACGAAAGACCCTCTCTGCATTTCACAGTAACGTTCCCTTTCCATCTTCCAATGCAAACATTTGTGGCGAGTTGTAACGTATACTTCGCCGCAATTAATACACGCGGTTAAGCTTTCATATTCATAAACATTAACGCTTCCTTGAGGCCACAGTTACCTTATTTGAATGTACAGACCAACATTGCGACAATAAATTGTTGCAATTCGATCTTTTACGGGTAAATATTACGATACTGTTTTAAGTGTCTATACAACATATATACCTTAAGAGTCAATGAAATACACCGTACACATAGCTAAAACTATACGGAAATCAAGCTAGCTTTCTACTGCATACACTATACTCAGCGAAAAAGATAGTTCCTATCATATATTTCTCTATGAATTATAGAATTAAGCAAATGCTGTGAGTCCTTTTTAAATCTGTAGTAAAGAACACCTCTCCCAGTCATTCTCCTCGTGAATATTGAAACTTGAAACGATATTCCTTTCATTGAAAAAATATTGCGCAGAATGAAAAGGGGTTGATTTCAATATGACACTTTTTAACATAACAGAATTCACCAAAAAGGAACGGTTTAATTTCAGTCTGAATGAGGATTTAAGCAAAACTTGGTTGTAAATGTTGGATGCAGAGCAAGTACCCATTGTGACAACAATTTTGCTCAAAGTACGCTGTGATTCGATGGTGCATACTGTTTACATATCGTGATATGAAAGTCGCAGGCAAGTTGTTACATTCAACCTGTGAGGCTGCATGGAAGTAGTTCACGGTGTTGATTGCGTGATTGGCACCCTAGCTCGTCCTAGATGTGTTTGGAGCTTTTTGCAGCTCTGTCTAAGACGTCGAGGTTATGAGCCGCCAAAAATTGCCGAGTTGCAGCAGCCGTTTGGGGATGGGCGTTATGAATAATAGTGGTATTGGTGCCATGGCGTTGAAGAGGAGGGATAATCTCCACTGTTAGAATATCATTGATATAAGTTCGAGCATTGGTATTCCCGTTCATCACAATAAGAAGAGTCTTGTTTCCGGCCATAATTCCATCCAAGACTAAAATACCGATCCGCCTCCAAAGCGGTCCCTCTCAACGAAACATGCGTCGACAAATCCTCGACGACGGCAAACTTTCCCCAAACCGTCGGCATGATTGATGTATAATCAAGATTCGTCGAAAAATCACACAATTCTCCAGTCATTACGCCTCCAGCGCAAGTGACGGCGGATCAGTCGTGCCTTCCGCCCCTATGGCGTTGTGTGAGAATTTGGACGAAATACGGCCGATGTGCATCAGTCGGTCGGATATTTTCTCGCAACATATTCCTAACTATCTGTAGGGTGCTTACCCTGATGTCTCACAGTTATTGTTATAGGGAGACATCGATTTCCAAGATGATGATAGTTGGATGATAATGTTGCGATCATCGGGAGCAGTCGTCACACATGGCCGGAAACGTCTCATTTGTCTTCCGAGTGCAACCAAACAATCTTGAAACTGCAGCTATTGACGTGCAAGCATTTAGCACCCCGATCGCTTGACTCCGTTGATCATTAATTCATCCTGGTATTTTGATTGACTTGATTTTGTGTGTTTTGTTCAAATGTGACGTAATGCCGACGAATCTGTGCAGTTACAGATACCCCTTCGGATATCCACTTGTGCCACACGAGGCGCATGATCTTAATCACTATCCCGAAATTCTCGCCGAGGAGCATAGATTAGTACTGACAGAATTTATGTCAACATGTGCTAAATCGATTACATGTTTATTGCATATGATCTTTTGCGAATGTAAAAAATGCTTCTTTTTGTTTTGGCTAAGTATATATTCTCGATTTCGTTGTTTCCTTTAAACTACGATTAGATAAATAAACCGTTGAAAATAGTCAATGATCAACTGCCTACGTCTACGCATGTTTAAATCCGTTTCAATAGACTAGGCATAGAATAAAAAGTATCAAAAATTAAGTCCCATTTATAAACACTTACTCATTGATAAAAAATGTATCTTCTACAGAGGTACTTTGGCCAGCTTACCTTAAAGTGTAAACTTACAACTTATTAAAATGAGATGTACTTTAATCAGGTTAAGTACAAAATATAACTAAGAGCTTATGTATATTGTCGCTCTAACTTAGAAGTATAGACTTTTACCCCTATTTCTTCACTGAATATTTTCTCAAATGTCAAGGATTGTAAGTGTATATCTTGGGTATCTTTTTGATTCAGTTCTTTGGAGTATAGACTGCATTTATCTTTTCACATGGTAAATAACGTGCTGAGGCAATTACTGTTTACACTCCAATAAAAGTGATAAAAAAGGCACTCATCCTTATATGAGTCTTCTTTCAGATCATATTTACACTCTAATGAAAGTTATCAAAAGGATACTCTTTCCTATATTAGCATTTTTATCAGATTATATTTACACTCCGATAAAAGTAATGGAAAAAAGCTCTCATTCCTTGAGATTTTTTTCCATAAGATCAGCGCAACTCTATGAAATAAGATTTCAAAATTCTTCACAACGATTTAGCTTAAGTTGTGTCCATGACAAATTCTAATTGGCGTATAACAGAATGATCACTGACAACGCCCATTGACTTCAGACGTTCCAGTTTGACTGTAGTAATTGACAACCTTATCACATGACAAAATAAACGGTTAGGAATATCGAATTAAAGGCAATGTTAGTTGGCGAACTAAACGGCGAAGCAACATGCTTGATAAGCTAAGTTGCCAAATCAGTAAAAAGAATTAACATAAGAACTTCGAGTGTAAGGTTTACTTCCAACCTAAATGAATGATTTGAATTTTCAATCGAATTTTGATCGTCTGCTGCAATCCGTCAGTTTTGTTCCATTTCGACCTGAAACGATGGTTCTGTTATCCAAATAAATGTACGCTTGCGTATAATGATGTTCCATAAAATGTCTCAACCTTGCTTACTTGATATATTATTATTGCACTGAAGTAGGACAAGAGGGTGATTTTCCTTAGCTTCAACACCTCATACAAACCTTCCCTTCTAAATTTACTGTGTTCAAAATACAGAAGGAATTGTAATTATAGTTTCTCTGACATTTTTGATGTCGTACTTTCGTTTGACATTATTGAAAATGTCGAGAATCGAAAACTTTATAATTGTTTCTTGTATTGTCAAAGCATTACCGCTGCACCATTTACTGTATTTTTGTACTGGGACAACGAAATATCTTTATTGCTTTTCTAAGAGTAGCGGCCTCTGAACGGTCCTTTAGCGTCTAATTAGCCCAGGTGGGTACGCGCTATGCTAGAAACCAAGGTCCGTGTGTTCGAATCCCGGGTCGGCAAATATTTTTAAACATTTACCAAAATCAATTGACATGTGTCAATTGTCTCCCACAATTGATAAGTATTGTAATTAATTGGAGGATTTAAGTGCAGCATTTTGTCGGTTTAACAATCTATAATATAGGTCCTCTTGATCTAGCTCGATCTTTTTCCAATACCCCAAAGGATGTCAGAATTCGCATAACTGGTCGTTTATCTGCCCGGGACGAGAAAATAACAACTATTTTCACTTATAGCTTACTTTCGCGAGTTATTGTAAAGACAAGTAATTTTTTTTAAAGTATTTAACAATAACTTTTAAGCCACCAGGAAATTGGTAAATAGCGGCCTATCAATCGATATATCGATGGACTATGGCATACTGGCATATTTCTCAATAACCTTTTACCTAACGATAATATTTTAAACACATGATTGGAAAATATTTATGTGGTAGTATAATCTTTTATGAAGCTTCGTTCAATATTTTACACCACCTGATTCATTTTGCGAATGAGTTGGTAGTGTGACTTGTCAACGCGCATAACACGAGTGGAATATTTTATTTGGTGCCTTGTAGCCTGTTTAAACTATATGACCATCCTATTCCCCTTAACTCTCTTTTGATATTTCTCAACTTGTAAAACGCAATGATATTTGGTGTTAACCCTTCAGCATCGACTGTTCAACCTTTATCGCATACTATGAAGATGAAAGGTTTTACTAAATATTCAAAGAAATTCAGATAGTAGCAATAATTGAAATCGGAATTTGCTTCCATGTTCCATGATCCATATGCTTCCATGTGGGCTAAAGGCACTTTTGTAAAATTCGAATGAAACAAATCTCGAAAAAAACAAGTCACACTTATTGGCTTTGCGACCGATTAAATCTACTAAAAATACCTTTTTGGGGGAAAGCTTAGTGAATAATCTAAGCCAAAGCTATCGAGGTACTAAACAGTCATCATTTGGTATACACCTATTCTAGTAAAGAGCTTCACGTTTAATGTAGTTGTTAATCAAAATTGAAATCGTTTTGGACTACTATTGAACTATCTAAGCCCAAGCTATGGTGGCACAGAACAGTCACCATAATATATTCAAACTTTTATATGCCCCGTATCGATGAATCCAGGGGATGTTGTTTTTGCCCTGTCTGTTTATGTGTTCGTCTGTTACTACTATTTGTCCGCAAATAAATTTTGATACTGGCCATAACTCTTAAAAAGTAAGAGGTAGAGTTTTGATATTTCACATGATTATTGCTCTGGACAAGACCTTTTTTGGTACCAACTTCAAGGTCATCAGTCAAAGGTAATATTTCAAGGTCAGATATGTGCAATTTTAAACTTTTGTTTGTCCGCAAAAACTTTTATCACTGCCATAACTCTTGAATAGTAAAGGATAGTGCCTTAATTTTACGTGATTATTGCACTGGACAAGACCTATTTTGTTCCAATTCAAGATTATCAGTCAATGGTAATAGTTTTAGGTAAGATAGGTGCAATTTCAAACTTTACCATTTGTTATACATTTGATTTCCACATTGTCTCAACGTTTCTTTCTAAAAAATGGTAGTGGTGGGGGCATTCGTATTTAACACATACATCTTGTTCTCAATTGACAATTTATATATATAAAAAAATTGAATAAATTTTCCATTTGTAGTTTACATTTAATGTTGCAAGCAAACAATAGCCCCATTTTTTTTAAAATTTTCACGCTTTTGAAATATCATTTCTGCAGATATGCATCTTTGATCTTCAGCAAAGTTAGAATATATTGTCCCTTGAGTACGAAGGAGTTTTATAATCTTGGGCCCTGATTAAACACACAAAATTTAGATTATTGCTAAAACCATATATTGAACAGTAAACGACGAAATTACATATTGCAAATGATTTCATTCTACCTAGTTGTGCAAATTTTTAGTCTTTGTATCTTATAGTTTGAATAATTTCCTGGCTTACAGTACAAATTGTAAATTATCCTTGTAAGAAACTGTCTTAACATACATTCTTTGGCAAGACATATTTTACATTTTACCAATACATATTACAGTTTATTATAATATCTCATAGTACGCACCAAACGTAGATGGTTTACTTGTGGAGGGGGACGTGACTTAATACTAAATATCATATCCTGGATTAACTTTTCACTTTACACTGTAAAATTTGTATCCCTTTACTATCCTTATTTCATTTCTGAGTCGTTTCATTTCTATGTACTACAACTGCATTTGTACGATAATTCGCTCTAAAGTTCTTGTTATATTTCCCTGCATTATCCACGTTCATTTACGGACAGTAACAAAGTTGTATTTATGCGTAGTATTTTAACGTCAGTTGTCGTTTTGTTACTGTCAAAATTTAGATTTTAAATGACTTTGGTAGTTTTAGGTGTATTATACACAAATGCTTACTTACTAAACGGCTTGCACTTTCCATTCAAGTTATCATTGAAATGTAATTCGATGTGCCCATATCCCGTATAGGATGAGACTCTTTGGGGAATGTGTGAAACCAAACCGCGATAGCCTTAGATTTTACTCTCTTTCAAAAAAGTATAATCTAATCAAATTGGGACAATTTTTAAAGGTCAATAATTATCTCAAACTTTCAAAAGACTATCCATGGCAGTTTTCCCGCCAAAACATTACACTTGCTTTAAACAATAGAGAGAGAGAGAGAGAGAGAGAGAGAGAGAGAGGGGGGGACAAAAAAGAGGAAATTTCTGGTAGTGTGGATATCACTTTAAAACAAAACACTTTTCAATTTACACTTGCTTTTTGTGTCTATTCTATCAAGACTATGGCAATATAAGTTATTCAGTTTCTTATCAGACGAATGATCACCAACTAAAACTATTTTTTGGGTTTATTTTATACCAAATATCAGGTGTAGAAGCATATCTTTAGTTAAAATTTGATCATTCACGGACAATTTACCGCATTCCTGAAAAAGGTTAACAACTGTTTATTTCTCTGGTGTTGTTCTTTCCTATTTCGGGATATAGGTACACGAAAAGAAAAATAGAATATCAACGATTATTCGCCTAAAAGTATGTTTATATATTTTTGAAGTACACCTGTTGTATTCATATTCACTGACAATGAACGTCTCTAGTTGAAAGTGCTGCAACGAGAAATACAATTATACAACGTATATATCGTATCAGACATTTTTAAGTTGGAATGCAGGGCAATGAACACAAGGCAATTTCGGGTTTTTTGATCTCTTAGATATGAATTCACCTCGGTTTACTTCTCATCTCAACTTGCCACGGAGAATCAGCTAGTTGTAGCCGAAGGCAACAATATGGCACATTTAAAGGATGATATAAAACTTCGTTTAGAGACTTCTAAACATGCTTAAGTTTGCTTTAAATTATTGAAAAATAAGGTAATAATCAGTGCAGTAATTTGTTTTTTTGTGATTCGCGTCCCGTGTTTGGTAATCACGTGATCTCAAGTGACATGAGTCGGTCATGTGACTATAGAAAGGCAATGTTTACAAATATGGCTTAGGTCGCAAATGCATTTTTACAATAATCACGCCACCCAGTCCTTTAAAAAATCCTAGAGCGATTAAGGGGGATCGTAGGCCTCAAGCAAATGCATTTATTGTGGGATTTACAGATTTTACTTAATAAAAATCAAATAGATGCAAAACGAAAGTAGATCATTTTGAAAATTGCTTATTTACTTAATAATTACGCTTTCTTATGTCGTTATTTACAAGTTCAAATTAATAATAACACACCAAACCATTAACAAGTGTCATCTAGCTTTCAGCTTGGTCCTTTTTCCTTTAGATTTTTACGGTTATAAAGACGAATAAGGAAATCGCGCGACTACAGGGCGCCGAAAATAATTTGATACTTTCTTCATCATATTATAGGAATTTTTTTGGAAAAGAGCAAAACTACCATGTGCAAACAATAACGTTACAACAACGTTAACGTCTTTTTTCTTTTGAATTTTACTGAAAACGCTTTAAATATTCTTTTTTCCTAGGTCTAAACCGGTATTTCAAATCGATCACCCTGAAACAAGTTTCCGCGCATTTCCGCAAATTTCAACGTATACTCATAAACGTGAAGTGAAAATCTACGTGAGTAAAGTATGATCGTTACAGAATTGGCCGAGGTGAGGGTCAAATAATCATCGAGGTCATTGATTTCATTAATGTAGATGCTGTTATTCTCTGTTTTCAAGATTCTACAAGGAGTTCACGTATTACAGTTGATCAAAAGGAGAATGCTATGCTTGAAAATTCTAATTTTGCTGTGCGTGACAAGAGCTTATAACCCATACCAACACGATAAAGTTTTAGACCAGTCCAAATTCAAAGAAGTAGCAGACGACAATTGTAAGTTGATAAAAACTTTAAAATCCTGGTCTTTTTGGATAGAAACATGATGGATAATGAAGAAATTGCTTGTAAGAAGTAATTTCTTCATTTTCCACAATGTTTTCCAAAGCTTTCATAATGAGGGTCAATTAAAAGCGTCACTGTCTGGGAATGGGTTAAGACAATGCTAGTGTTTTTTTTTTTTTTTTTTTTTTATTTCTGTGTGTGGGTTTATGTTTTTGTGCGTTTTTTTACGCACATATGTACACGAATTGGAATGCTTGTTTAAGTTAAAAGGAGGGAGGCTTACTCGGAAAGTAATAAATGAATTTGAACCGAATTCCACAGTTATGAACCTTTCACCGCATTCAAACTTCACAGTACTTTCATTATTTTGATTGTTAGTAGTAGTTATTGCAGCTTAAAAGTTTTGTTCAATTTTATTAGACTTGACCTTCAACCATTTTGAATAAAATTTAGATGGGACTCGTTGGGGGAAAGTTAGCTCACACTGAGGAACCGTCGAAACGTCTTTCTATTAGATGATTATTTATCCATACAATCGGGATAATTGTCTTTGCAAGAAATTGGCTAGTTCTAATACTCAACGTTTAATTTCACACGGCAGGAAACCGAGTTATCCTGTCGAACAGTAAACGGCGTCTTTAATATTGATAGGAAGCTTTTATTTTCATTATGCGTTTGTGATAGCATAACAAAATAAGTGTTTGTCATGGAGTTCGACTGTTTCTAGCCTAAATACTATATCTTCTACCAAAGAGACACCATATATGGTACAAAAAATATCTTGGTAGTCTGAAACAAACGACAATGATATATTTTTTTCTAAGCAATGCAACTGTCTTTCTAGAAAGCAAAATGTCATCTTCATATTAATATCATCGTCCCTTTCAGAGTTTGTGAAGTTATAAAGTGAAGCTTTAAAACGAGGAACTTAGAAAACGTTTTAAAAAATGTAAGGGAAATGTCATTGCTTTTCTGTGTGATCTTAAAGAAGAGAATATCACTTTCTGAAACCAACCGCATGTCGATCTCTAATCTGCAAATATGAAAACATAAATAATTAATGTCTATTTGCGTGAAGGCACTCGAAACAATTAAAGAATCTACAAATCCTTCGAACTGCATTATTTAGCCTTAAATGTGTCTCCTTCAAAACAGTGGAAAGAACTTTATCAGTAACACCGTTATGTTTTGAAAAACATTACCGCTGGTCAAATATTACCTCTGTAAACGAAAAGTAATCCCTTATTTTTTGTACGCTTCTAAAAGTTATTAAAAACGTTTTTTGAGAATTGACTCGCTATTGCTTAACTTTTTTGAACGATCTGTATGATTTAGCTTTAAGTCATCATAGCATTTTTTCCCTTGTCCATATTTCAAATATAAGTCCGTTTAGAGTCAGAAATAAGAAGTGGCAATACAAAAATGACTAATCTATCTGTAACACTATTCAATACCAAAATAAATCAAAATACTGATTGTACTGAAGGCCAGGAAATTATGGAAATTGTAAATAACAAATACTAAAATTTTTTAACAAATAGGCAAAATGAAAAGATTTGCAATAAGTACCTTCTTCATTTACAGTTAAATGATTGGTTTAAGCAATATTCTAAAATTTGTGTGTTCAATCATGGCCAAAATTATAAAACTTCTTCCAAATCAAGTGACAATTTATTCTCATCTTGACTTCAGATCAAAGATGCATATCTTCAGAAATGACATCGTAAATGCGTGAAAATTAAACAAAAGTGGTAAATTGTTGCTTGCAACATTAAATGTAGATTAGAAATGGAATATTCATTCATATTTGAAGTTTAGCTATATTCTCAATTGAGTAAGAACAAGATGTAATTGTTTAACACTAATGCCCCAGCCAACACTATTTTCTAGAAACAGTTTTTTGATAAATTACGGAAATCACTAGTAAAACCATTGTTAAAATTTAAATTCTGCAAATATTTGACATTGAACAAGAGCACCGCCTACGGGTGCCTACGCTCAGCTGTTGGGTGTTGGGTACTGGATAAAAAATCTAAGTCGAAAACGGGGCGTAATTCGCACAAAATGCATCTAGAGTTATCCCCCTTGATAGTATAGGTTCCTCTTGTGATAGTGAACATGTGTGCCAAGTTTCAAGTGAATGAAAGTAGAACCAGAGATATCACAAAATGTCAAGGTTTTCGCAAGTCGACGACGATAACAACAACGACGAGTACGACGACGACACAGAGGCAATCGCAATACCTCGAAATTCTCCGAAAAGAGCCGAGCTAAAAATAATCTTGACTGATGACCTTTAAGTTGGTAACAACAAAAAGGTCTTGTTCAGAGCAATTACCATGTGATATATTAAGGCTCAATCCGTTACGATTCTAGAGTTATGACCAACGTTAAAAGTTTTTGGCGGACAAATGGAGAAGTAGACAAACAGATAAACAGACAGTGCAAAACAATATGATCCAAATTTATCGATGTTTGGGCATAATTAAGTTTGCTTGTCTTATGGTGACTGTTTTCTGTCACCATAACTTGGGCTCCATAGCAGACCCAGACAATAGTTAATTTGAATAACATCCACATTAAACTTGAAGCTACTTGCTAGAATAGGTGTATACAATGAATGGCTGTTCTGTGCCAGCATATCTTTGGGTTATAAGTCACTTAGCAGTCGTCAAACAGTAGTAAAATTTAGTATTTTTACCTTGAAATAGTTCGTGGTAGTATTTCTTTCGCCGATTTTCTGAATCTATATTTTGTAAATAGATCTACTTTAACAGCGGATTCAGCTATTCAAAAGTTGGCCTCCTAGGAAAACATTTTTCGCCTGAAAGAAGATACGTGAGCGATTTTGGTCGCTAGAGGCAAGGAAATCCCTTAAAGGTATATCCTGGCTTAAAAATAGAGCCGAAACAGTTTGCCTCGCGTTTAATGTTTTATCTCTGTTGACAATTTCTTGCTCCCAGTACAAACATATCTTTATATTTTTTTCCCAAACATTTTAATAGCAAGGCGATCGAGTATGGATTTTGGAGCTGATAAAAACGTTTTACAACGACTTTATTTGTCGCTATTTAGATTAAAATTTAATTATGGTTTTGTGTCTATGTCTGTCGTATAAAAAGCCAGAGACAATGGTTAATCGCATTAGATCCGTAACAAGTCATTTTAGTTTAATGTAAAAAATGAACCGTTTTGAAAATGAACCGTTTTTGAATGGCTACAAAACCCAAACTATCATCAAATGACGATCCTACTCATACAATTCATTTTTTTAAACACGCAGAATTATTTAATGGTCATTTTAATATTTTTTCCTTCTGCTTCCAAAGGCAAACTAGTAAACGTGGCAAAATAGGATAAGTAGAGCTGTCAAGGAAGCATTACCGATTGATATGTTATCTTTTGAAGGACAATAATATAAATTTTTATTGTAAGGATGTCCTATCAGTTTGTTGGAACGATCATAGAAATTGAATGAGCGACTAAAAGGTTTTAGGCTAAACCGTCGTAATTGCTTTTTGCATTGTCATGATTGCAATGTCATGATGCGTTTCTTTTAGATTTTCCTGTTTTGAGAGAGAAAAACAAAATAATCAAACCAAATAAAATACTTATGGGACACAGTGTGGTCTTATGAAACATTTGATCATACCATTGAAACGAATGCGATTCGGCGATTGCACTGACTGTCATAAAACACGGTGGAAGAATCATTCCTTTCTCATCATTTTTAAGCGCTTATATCTATTTATTTTCATTAATTCTGTTTCTGTGTGATACAAATGACTTATGCGCTATATTGCACATACTGTGAAGTTAGTAACGTTCTCGCGCCATTTAATAAAAATATTAAAAACTTTCTTATCGAATAAGAAAATATATTATGCAAGAACGCAAGGCCACAAAGCAACTAAGTATTTATTTCTAGGATTCCTAGCCTCTTATTTTACTCTACTTAGCTAGTAAGTTGATCATGTAAAGAACAATAACTAGTTGTCACTACTTCCATTGCACCGTGTCATTTACCTACTTTCATTGACACTGCAAGATCACCTGCGTGTAATAATTTAATGAACATGCAAATATCACCATTAGAAATGAAGCTTATTATTTAAAAATTGCTATCGGTATAGCGTGCATACGAGACAGATGTTCACAGACACATAAAAAGACATGGGTGTCTTTGTAGTATTTCCAAAAGATAGACAATAAATGTAAATTAATTCACAAAGCATGCAATCTGGACACGTCAGTTATCTTTAGAAATACTATTATAATAGTTATACCAAAGATGGTCAATACGGAAATTCAAATTTCTTACAGAATGCGAATTAAATTGCTTCATATCATTGGGTTTTAATGATTTCCTAGCACGAATTGAGTATTGTGCACTAGGTTTTTGGAAAAAAGTTACAGGAAAAAAAAGTAACGGATAAAAAGTAACAACATTCTTATTTGTAACAAGACTGGCATCATAGAGTTTGATGTTATAATCAAAAATGATTTTAGTGTATTGTAAACATAACTCGTGTATGTTTCTTTTTCTTCTTATTATTAGTTTTCTTGATATTTTAAACTTCTTTCTATAATTACATGTAGTCTTTCACCAGTGATTTATTTTATCCGTTTAGTTTGACAGCATATACTGATATATCTATTTACAAACATTTTTGCAAGCTTACTAGTATTTTGTACACAACTAATTTAGCAAAGATACGCCAAAATATATATTCAGAGTAGTTATTTTTATGATTAACAGTGACATAATTTATATCCCATGGGGCTAGGTGTTATTTAGATTTAGATTTTATAGATCTGTATTCAACTTGGTTGTTACACATGTCACTATAATAAAACTTACTGTAGTTGATAATTATTTTTCATCATGTAATTGAAGATTCTTTTTATAGTTCGCACCTACGCAGTCTTTGAACATCGAGGTGTTGAGAAGGGATATTGACACTATACATGAAGTTGTACTCCGGTCATACACTTCTATCTTAAAGTTTTAATTTGGCCCAGCAAAATTATGTCAAGATTTAAAATGTTGTGTTTTTCAATTTCTTAACATTCAAAACACTTGTCAAAACAACTTTAGAATTAAAAGGCTGAAATGAAAGAGAAATGAGAATCAACTTATATCAACGTTCACATTATCCGTTTGCTATGAACTTTCCGTAGTACAGACTCGTAAGTTTTCTCATTGTATTGTTGTCAATTATGGCTTAGTAAGGTAGAATGACTATTAATAAAATAATTTAGCAGATATATCGTTTTTGAACAGAAACATAACTGTTTACTGTTTTTAGCTAACAAATCGTCAGGTAACTTTTGTTAACAGGCAATATTTTGAGATCTTCTCAGAGTTCAACGAGTGCAAACTGCCACTGGAGACTTTACAGCTAAATGCATTGAATGCCTCTCTGCCATAAAAAGTAGTTCTTGTTTCAGGAATATTGTAAAATCTGTCCCTGTTTTTTATGGCCGCATGAATTATTTATATGCAAAGAAAAGAAAATTCCTTCAAAAGCATGCTATCCAACCCAATCCCATCCGATCACGCTTTTGAACCATCTCAAGAATAAAGCTTTTGACAACATTGAGGACAATGAATGAACAAACAATTTCTTCATTGCCAAACTTTTTTCTACCCTACTAGGCAAACCCTTTTTAAATTTCACTAAATTCCACTATTCTTGATAACCTTTGACAAAGAAGATCACTCAATAAAATTGTGCTTTGCTAGCTTACAGTACCTTCAATACTTCGATTTCATGTTGCTTTTTCTCGGTTACTTTTTAGTTCACCTTAATACAAAGTACTCATTGTAAGGTGTTTTGATTGCTCTCTGTTCGGTATCCGTCGTGAGTCGTCTGTCATGTTTCAATTATTCAAATCATCTCCTCCATCACATCTGGGCCAATTTAATCCACAGAATTTTATTTAAGGTGAAGCTCACAAGAATTGCCGAAATAAAACAAATTTGTTGAAAAGTCTGGTTGCAATGGCAACAACAGTAATTTTTTTAAAATTATCTTCTCCTATCCTACAGGCGTAGAGCCTTGACATCTTCCATGAAGCATCAGTAAATTGACCCCTTTCACAATTGATAAAAATCACTACCCTTGGGCCCCCAGGGGCGGCGCTAAAGTGGGTGGGGCTTATCTAGAATTTGGAAGATTTTAGAACGACCTCTCTCCCATACGCTAAGCCTATTGCAACTAAATTCGACAGAATTGTTCCTAGGTGGTGCCCTTTGAGATTACTACAGGAATTGAGTTCCGCTGAAAACTCTGGTTATCACATAAACAAAAGTAAAATTCAAAAATGATGTTTGTTTAATGGGAGGTATCGATGTTTCTGAAACCTAGATAAGAAAAATTACCAAGTGCCGAAAAATAGACTCAAACGAAGATTTAATACTTTAAGTTAGGTCAGGTATTGTCTTGGTGGTTATCTTATAGACCTAAAGTGGCTTTTTCTGGTTATATCGGAATAGTTGAGCGGAATTCCAGGTTATTTTTAGATATCACGAGAAATAGGCTGTCGACATCGGATGACCTCATTTGCATAGGACCCAGTCAAATGAAGGTAACAAATTTACTAGCGAAACACCCAACGTGCTAAATCATGTCACCTGAAAGGACTGATCTTTACAGACCGGCTAGCGAACATTACTCCTGATGACGTAATGATGACGTTTGTTTGATGTAATTTTAAACTAGATACAAGGTTTAAACAGTTATCCGCGCCATGTGAATGCCCTATAATCTTCGTAGCTGTCCCAGATTAATCTAAAAATAGATTAATAGCCTACGTAGGCTATTAGGGAAAAACCCTGCTTTTTTTCTGATAAGCGACCTCATATTTTTGCAAAACTACTTTTCGGCATATTGTTTTCAAATAGTTTAAGAGAGGAAATTAAAATAATTAAAATCTGTGACATGAAAAAAACATCGATGCGTACCTTTGAAACATATTTCCTCCTGATCCTGATTGAGTAGAGCCTTGATATTTTGCAGGAAGCATCCGTACATTGAGCTCTTTACAAATTGATTAAATCATTACCCTCGGATCGACCAAGGGGGCTTATAGAGAAAACAAGTTGGATTTTTAAAACATCTCCTTCAAAACCACTTGACCAATGTCAATTTAATTAAGCAGAATGTTCCTAAGGTGATGTCTTAAATACTACAAAAATTGAAATCCATTTAAAACTCTGGTTGCCATGGCAACAAAAATTAAATTAAAAACCTCAAACATCATCATCTTCTGACCCAGAAGGCGTAGAGCCTTGATATTTTGCATTAAGCTTTCAACAGTATGTCAGTCATATCGCGGCGGATGGAGCACCTAACAATGGATTCCTGGTATTTTTCATAGAAATAAAGATGGCAACTCTTCAAAAAAAAATGCGGCCAATTTTAATCAAATTCGGCAGAAATGTCCATACGGATGTCCCCTTTTAGAAAAAAAAATAAAATATTTGAGTTATGGTTAAACATAAGTTGCCATGGAATCATACGTTG
Source organism: Fragum fragum (assembly GCA_946902895.1). NCBI lineage: Eukaryota > Metazoa > Mollusca > Bivalvia > Cardiida > Cardiidae > Fragum > Fragum fragum. The sequence goes on along the minus strand of OX336383.1, from coordinate 4,340,068 downwards.
ATTTTAGTTAAGTTTCAAAGGAGGTCTTCTCCAGACTCAGTAAGTATTAGGCCTTGAAGTAAAAGAGCCGTATCTTAGGTGCGCGTCAGGGCCACTGGCCTTCTTATTTTCCGGTTACTTTTTTCCTACAATCTTCTGGTGAGAAGGCGGGGATCAATAGAAAACGGCAGTGTGAATTTTTCTCATTCATATCATTCAGAGCGTATCATACTATAACATAATTGTACAATTTATATAAACCTGATTTATGTGAAATTTGTATCAAGAAAAATATAACGTAAACAGGTTTAAGGGGAAGTTTCGATGTTTCTCAAATGAGACAAGAAAAAATGCCAAGTGTCGAAAGACACGATCCATCGAACATTTTATACTTAAATTTGAGTCAGATGTGGTCTTTGTGATAATCTTAAAACTTTGAAGTGGCCTTTAGTGGTTATACAGAAAAGGTTCAGTGGAATTCCAGGTTGTTTATAGCTATCACGGAATTCGGTCGTAATCATCGCATGACCTCATTTGCATACGACCTAAAGTCAACGGAAGATAACTAATTGACTATCGAAACAACCAACGTCCTCAATTATATCACATCAAATGGTGGTTATCGCTTAATTAACGCTTAAAACAATTTTGAACTGATATTTTCATAACTAAAGACCGGCTAGCGAACACAATTCATGATGACAAAAGAGAGCCGGCTTCTAAACCTTATACCAGACTAATGATACTCTAAGACTTCTATAGTTAAGCGTTTAAAAAATGACGGAAAGAACGGATCAGAGTATGACTTCATAATATTGGAATCCTGAAGGATTATACAAAACACAATACTGCCATAGCATTTTGTGTACTCTACAGGCCACTAATCTTAGCTCAAATGTCTTGAAAACCGGTTAGAATGTTTATGAAACCTCGGACAAGTTCAACATTGGTTCATGTTGGGTCAAAAGCTAGTCACCGTGTCGAATCCTAGAAAACCTTGTTTGCAATCTACAGGTCACAATTTTGCCATATCATAGTACTTGGTCAGATCGTATCTCAGTCAAGTTAAATATAGGGTCATGTGAGGTCAAATTGTATGTCTCTTAGTCGAATCATAGAAATTACCTTTGTGCTCAATAGAGGGCACATTTTCGTTGTCTTTACCTTATTATTGAGTCAGAACTTTTGTTTCCATAGAATCTCGGTCAAGTCTAGTATTGAGTCGCGTGTGTTTAAAAAAGGTCACAAGAATACCTTGCATGTAGTATAGAGGGTATTTCCTAGGCTGAAACCATCAAGTATTTTGTCATAATGATTGTCCCCCAAATTAGCTGAGCCTTTTAAAACTGGTTAAAGAAATTAGTGGTAAAATGGGGAATTGGCAGGTAGGACTCATGATAAAGTTTTCAAAAATATTCTCCCACTTAACAATATCTTTGAGCACGTTTTTGAAATAAATGTGGGTATTTCTCATCATATTGAAAAAATAATTGACACATTACTGTTTTAAACGAACATGAGAGGTAGGTATCGATATGGCCTTTTTTCATGTCACATATTTTGATTATTCTAATTCCCTTTCATGCACTATTTTGAAAAATCTTCTGAAAGTATTCTTGCGGAAATCAGAGGTCGTTTATCAGAATAAATCGGGATATTTCCCAAATAGCCTACTTAGGCTGTTAAGCCATATTAAGATTAAGCCGAGACAATTGCAATAAATATTTGGTGATTCACGTGTTGCTTTTTACCGTTGGAATCCCGCATTTAGTTTGATTACTGAATATCATCATTACATCACCAGGAGTCTTGTTCGCTAGGCGGTCTTCAATTCTGTAAAGATCTGTCCAAAACTGTCGTAAGCGTTACTACGAATATAGACACTTACCCTCGTTTCGCGCTAACAAATTGATGTATCATAATCTAGGACGTTGGTTGTTTCACCTGTCAATTTGTAACTTTCCGTTGACCTTAGTTCGTTTGAGCGTACTTTACGGCAGTTGCAAAATTGTTCTTATCTTGGTTAAAGAATCATCGATACCTCCCTCTAAAAAGTACGTTTGAATGTACAGGAAATCGTTCTGTTAGAATTTAACCGTAATTTTCAGATGATTTCGGAAACAACGTTAAAATTTCTGAATTGTCTTTTTTCTTATTTCAATTCTTTTTTTGGGGGACTAAGATATAAAGAATATGCCATAAGATTCAACCATCTTTTGTAAGTTTTTTTTTTCTGGAAAAGGCCTAAGGGTACATTTTTCAAATAATTATTTCATAATTTGCATTCCTTATGAACTCAAGTTGCTGGAAAATGCAAGAAGTGCTCGCATGCGTATGCCATTCTTCGGCTTTGCTTGATAGTGGTTCTTATACGATAGAAAGGTCACAATTCGACCAAAAAATGTATTTTGAGGTACTCGCTTAGTCGTAATGTTTTTTTTATGATAGTTAACATAAACGCAACTATCACAAGAGCCGTCTGAGACGGATTATGCTCCCCTAATAAGGCTTTGTCACAAAACTGTATGCCATTATTTGACAAAAACTTCTTATTGAATGCAACTATAGTTTGAGAGTTCAGTTCACAAGAAATTTGGAAGTTTGACAATCATTGAAGAAATCTGTTTGGCTTCACAGGCCTGATTCTAGTAAAAATCATTATCATTATATGGTAAAAGGTTAAATATTTTACCTTGACCATCAAAGTTATCAATGAACTAGTAATCCAGCTCTCCGTTTTTTTAGTTCATTTGAAAGTGCAAGAAGATTTTTCACCCATGATACACACTCATTAATATTGAAGGATAAATCACCAAATGTCGTTTTCATTTTAGCAGCTAACTTATTCAAAGACAGAAATTGCAATCACTTATCAGTTAGAATATGACCTTGACCTTGACCAAGAACTTTATCTAAGTTTCTGCTGAAAGGTCTTGTCACAAGTAATAAAAATATGAACAAGAGCTTTGTCCACAGGACACAGATGCCCCCACCGGTAGCTTTGATAATAACTAAGGGCAATAACTCATGAATTATGCAAGCAAGAGATGTGGTTCTTGTGCACTGCACTTCTCCTCAATGAGGTCTATCCATCTATGAGGTTTCAAGTTGAAAGCTATTATACTTTCAGAGATATGCTGCGGGCAAAATGTAAGTCTTTAAAATAACAAAGGGCAATAACTCCAAATTTATGCAAGCAAGAATTGTGGTTCTTGAGCAATGCACTTCTCCTCAATGAGGTCTTTCCACCTATGAAGTTTCAAGTTGATAGCTATCATACTTTCAGAGATAAGCCCCGGACAAAATGTAAGTCTTTAAAATAACAAAGGGCAATAACTCCAAAATTATGCAAGCAAGAGATGTGGTTCTTGTGCACTGCACTTCTCCTCAATGATCTCTTTCTACCTATCATATTTCGCGTTGATAGCTATTATACTTTCAGAGATATGCTGCGGGCAAAATGTAAGTCTTTAAAATAACAAAGGGCAATAACTCCAAATTTATGCAAGCAAAAGTTTTGATTCTTGTGCACTGCACTTCTCCTCAATGAGGTCTATCCACCTGTGAAGTTTCAAGTTGATAGCTATAATACTTTCAGAGATATGTCCCGGACAATATGTAAGTCTTTGAAATAACAAAGGGCAATAACTCCAAAATTTTGCAAGCAAGAGTTGTGGTTCTTGTGCACTGCACTTCTCCTCAATGAGATCTATCCATCTATGAAGTTTCAAGTTTATAGCTATTATACTTTCAGAGATATGCCCTTGACAATTTCGGGACGGACAGAAGGACGGAAGGATGGACGGACAAAGGCATATCTAAATCCCCCCCATTAAGTGGTTGGGCATAAAAATGCTTAATTATAATGGCTATATCACCTACCATTGCAAATTTTGGCCAATTTTAAAGTTTTAATTTCCCAAGTTTTGACCTTGAGAAATGACCTTGACCTTGAATGATGACCTTGAACTTGGTACCAACAAAAGGGTTTGTAACAAACAATGCATATGTAAAATATGAAGACTTCATCTGTAACCAATCAAAAGTTATTGCCAATTTTAGTTTTTGCGGGGAAAAAAGACAATTAACGTAAAGGTAATAACATTAAGGCCCCTTTTCCAATGACGCATTTTTTAAAACGAGTTTAAGGTCAAGGGGATCTGATTTACTACTATGAAATTTCATGAAATTCTAACAATTAGTCTTGGAGAAATTGGCAAAAAAATAGTTTTTACATTGAGGCCCCTTTTTTATCATGACGCAGCCTTGAAATAAGAAAAATAAAAACGGGTCTTGGAAATTTCCTAGGAAGATTATACATGAAGTTTCGTCCATTTAGACTCAGGGGGTGCTGAGATATGACTTCGGACGGACGGACGGAAGGACGGACGGATGGACGGACGCACAGGCCAGCGAGTATATGCTCCCCCCGAAAATTTTTTCGGGGTGCATAAAAAGTCAATGTGTTCAGTAATTAAAGAAATATCACAGATTGTTAAACTTTTTTGATGATGACACTTAAGTGGACGCCGACACTGATAGAGGCGAATATCTGTTCATTGATATATCTCTGGTTTTCTCCGAAAACACTCGAGCAATCTAGTCCTATACGTAAAGCTACGTCACTTACCAACCAATTATATTATTGATACATATAACGGACTTTTTTGCAAAAACGCCTTTTAATATCTATGCTGAGCCCCCTTACGGGGTAAGTAAAGTCCGAGTAACAGTTTGACTCGAACTTTTTTCTTTATTTTCAGCTCACCTGAGCATTAAGTGCTCAGGTGAGTTCTTGTGTTAAGCTTTTGCCCGCCGTCCGTCTTTAAACAACATCTTCTCTCAAACCACTGTATTGATTTTAACCAAATTTGACAGAAATGTTCCTCAAATGGTCCCCTTTAGCAGAATTCAAATCTTTTAAAAAATCTGGTTGCATTAGCAACAAAAGTGTCGTATTAAAATAATCTTCGGAAAACTTTCTCTCCACGACCCAGAAGGCGTAGTGTCTTGATTTTTTGCATAAAATATCAGCATATCAACATTTTTTTAAAATTACTTAGATCACAATCCTAGGATCCCAGGTGGAGGAGCCCTCGGGGTGGGGGTGGGGGGTTATAAAAGTAAAGAATGATTCTAACATCTGCTTCCAAACCATTGGTCAAATTGCATTAAGATTGTTCATTTTTAGTTAAAATAGTATCTATGTACACCTTTATCTATTTGCAGTACATTATGGAGACAGTTAACGAAGACCAGCAAAAGATAACCAACACAGTTACCCTACCAAATGTACCTGATGTTCAGATGTGTAAAAGAGACAATAGCCAGAAGAAGAAGCTGAATGAGAAAGATGTCAAGCTCATTCAATTTTATCCTATGTGCCCTCCTACTTGTTAGATAGTAAAAGAAGAGTCAAAGCAGTATTATTTTGATTTCAGCAAATTCATAGATAGTTAATATTGAAACGAAGCTAATTTGATGGTCCCGAGGAGAACTATTTTGATCGATTAGTTGACCGTCCTTTGTTTCGTTCTTCCGTTCACAATTACAAAAAAAGTCTTCCCAACTTTAACTACTAATCAGATTTTGATGAAACTTCAGAAAAATATTCTTGTATCATGCTTTTTTAAAGTACTCCACATATTCGAAATCGATGAAGAACTATTGTTGCTATAGCTGTAGAAAAAATAGGAATCTCCTCCGAAACTGAAAGGCCTAAATCTTTAATATTTGGCTTGAAGTATTGCCTAATGAAACACAAACAACGAACTTGGGAATTAGCCCTAAAATCTGCGATCCCTGATCTTATATAAAAAGGAAAAGGGAAATCTTTAGAAATATCTCAATCCAGACTATGAGCTTTGGTATTTGGAATGTGACATCACCTAATGGTCCTCTACCAAACTAGTTCAAATATTGCTCCTACTTGATAATTATCCCTGTATTATGCAATCTCTAGTTTTACATAAAAAAGAAGAAGGAAATGTTGAAAATCTTCTGCTCCTACGCTAAAAAGGCTAAAACTTTGATGTTTGTATTCCTCATGCTTTGGATCTCAGAATATTAGATGGAATGCGAAGGAAAAAATGATACCTAACGACAGAGGTTAGAACATAGACCTCTTGTTTAAAGATCAGCAGAGCACAAAGTGCTCAAGTGAGCTATTATGATCACCTTTGTCCGGCGTCCGTCCGCCGTGCGAGTGAGTCGTGCGTCGTCCATCAACTAATTCCTTAAACGACATTGACTCCAAAACCACTCAGCCAGCTTGAACCGAATTTGACAGAATTATTCCTTATGTGACCCTGATTAAATAGCTAAAATATTTTAAATCCGGTGAAAACACTGGTTGCCATGTCAAAAAGAAAAATTTAAATAATTCTTAAAAAATCTCCTCCTCCTGACTTAGAAGACGTATAGCCTTGGTATTTTGTAATAAACATCAGTATAATTTTTCTTTGAAAATTGTTAAAATCGCTATCATGGGGTCCCCAGGACCTCTTTTAAAATTGATATAATGATGACCCTAGGGACCACAGGTCGGAGCCTGGCGGGTTATTTAGAAATAAAGAACGATTTTAAACAATATTTCCTCCCAAACAATTCGGCAAGTTGAGCCAAATTAGGCAGAAATGTTTTTTGTATGGCCCTGTATAAAATAGCCTTAAAAGCCATATCTGCCCTCCGAGGAAGAAAAAAAGTTGAAATAAACTAAAGCTTATTTGGTCAATAAAGCTAACACGGGCTTTCGATATGCAAAAGCAGGGTTTGAGTGATGTTCTCTCGAAAGAGTATTTTGTGTTTTTCTTGTAGACTCTAATTTTTGTTTGCTTACATTTTGAAATCGAGACGAGTGCAGCGGAATTTCACCGGAAATCTTCGCCAATCTTCGGCATTGACTGTTTTATACACAGGTGCTGATGACTAATTTTTAAGTGCGATTCGTTTTTCTTCGTGACCTAGTAAGGTGTTTGAATGACTAGCGAAAGTAAAAACGTATTGACTGACGTCATTATTTTATGACAACAAACATTTAATTGTGTTGGGTCAAATTTTAAGATATCGTAACGAATTGTAGGCTTACTGCATAGAATAATGTTGATCTTATAATTTCAATCGTCTAAATCATTAATCTTTTAGCCTGGAGTATAGTTTTCTCGTAAATTTTAAAATGTGTTTTGGGGGAAGATATGGCTTTAACGAATCTAAATCCGTTGAAAACTCTTGTTTCCATGGAAACAAAAGTGAGATTTAAAAATAATCTTAGGAATATGCTGTCCCGGACCAAGAAGGTGTAAAGCCATGATATTTTGCATGAAACATCAGTATAAGCATCAGCAAAAGGTGTAGGAAAACGCAGTTCTTTGTGGTAACATTATTGTATATCAACACGTTATCAATCATTTCACAGTCATTGCCACTTAAATCTTTCAGAACTGTTGATTACATGGATTTGAACGATTTCAACACGCATTTTCGTGTTTGATCGGGTCCGATGTCCAAACTTTGATTTAAGTTTCTATTCACAAACGGAATTATTTTTGAAATCTATCACTGCCAACGGATAATATAATCATTTCTATGTGGTATGAAACTCTGGACGTTTTTGGAAAATGTATAATAGGTTAATAGGAGATCAAATTGTACGAGAGGTGCACTGTATTATTTACCTTTTCTATTCAGTTCCGGTCCTTGGCTCCATATCGGAAGTATCATTGTCTCCATTTTGCACTGTTCTCCAAAAAGAGATAGAGCCCGAGATTACCGGGCGTGTAGTATATTGACCTCTTTCAAAATTGCTAAAATCATTACACTTGGATCTAGAAGGAGGAAAGGTGTTCTCCCCCTTTCATATGAGTCCTAAAGCTTTGGGATTTGTCATTCCGACTTTGAGATCCTTAGGTATAGAAACTTTTTATGTTTAAATTATGGTTAGGTCTACTCGTATCTCTAAAATTAGACTTTGGGATCCTCAGGTTCAGAGCCTATATATGTATAAATTATGGTCAGGTCAACTCGTACCATTTAAAATAGACTGTTGAAAGAAAAATAGTCTTTACCCCAGGTGAGCACCCCAGAGTCAAGAGACCCATTGTTCTATTTTATTGCAGTACAGAACATCATTAATTTGACAATCAGATTGTAACCGGAGTGAACACAGCCCTACACGTACGTGATTGAATGATTATGATTTAACGTTGATCGATCGCTTTTTCAAAATCATTTCAAGTTTCATTCAATCGCTATAATATTGTTAATCATCTTAAACGAAAATATTATGGTAATTTTTTAAATTTCTAATTACCGAATTTAATTTTAACGACAATATTTATCACCAAAACTAATATGGCGATGTTAATTATCGAAATGAATAAACGCTGTTGATTCAACGCTTTCGTTTAATGATAGGTTGATCACAGATTCGAAAACCGTGTTTGCCCGGAACGTGATTAAAATAATTGTCAAATTCACGATGTTCCGTACTGTAGCTTACTTGAGCACAACGAGTACACAACAAAATTGCGTCATGTGTCGAGCGTCGGAAGTCGTCAACTATTCTTTAAAAGTTATTCTCTGGTAACCATTGGCCCATTTTCAACCAAACTTGACAGAAATGTTCTTCGGGTGGTCTTTTTCAACACTTATTTGTTAACTTTTTGATTTCCTGAAAAATGTGGGCGGGGTAGGCCGAGCTTATCAGACTTAGGAAAATCGTGAATAAGTTCTTAAAATATCTTCTCCTACAAAAATAGACCATTTTGAACCAGTTCTTTCAAGAATGCAATTGTTTTTGTTCTTTTTGATTTTTTTCATTTAATTTTGATAAGTGGAAAATGGGGGCGTAGTAGATAGAGCTTATCAGATTTAAGAGAAATAAAAGAACAAGTCTTAAAAATATCTTCTCCTCCTTTACCCAAAACCAACCATCCAAATTTTGCAGTAATATTCCTTTAATGACCCTTTTCAAAACTTAATACAGGGGTCGACACTAACTTTGCTTCAATGGGATCCCACAGGAATCCCTACAGATTACTTCAGGATCTCCTCCAGGTAGTCAGGGATCCCTCCTTGATAAACATTAACTCATTCACACGCAATCCCGCCCTTCTTAGCCCTCCTCCTAAATCATTTGAAATACTGAGACAAAACTTATCATAAATGTCGCTGAGGTGACCTTTCCCATTTTTTTATTAAGTTTTGATTTGTTAACATCAGGCCAGGCTGAGCAGGTTTATAAAAAAAAAACTTTAAAAAATCACAGAAAAAGACTTCATCTGCTCTACTATTGGTCAAATTTGGTATGAATTTCCTTCGGTGACTCTATTCAAAACCTATTGATGAAACCTCCCTAAAATAAGTAGGCATTTCAGGGCTGGCTATATCGGCTGTAGAGAAATCGTTCTCAGCTAAGCGATTAAAGGCCAGTTTAGCACGCTTGTTTAGGTTGTTTTGCCACAGGGCATCGGACACTAGTATAGAAAATATCCTGTATTACCTATTAATTCGGCCGGGCTGGGTGAAACGGTTACCTTAACCATATTATCTCCAAGAAAAAATCATGTTCTACACTCTACGCTAAAATAGGCATATCAATCTTCTATGCAAACAGGAAAGTCCACCATTAACACTTTCAGTACTTTTTAGCTCACCAGGGCACAACATGTTCAAGGTGAGCTTTTGTGATCACCTTTTGTCCGTCGTGCGTCGACCGTCGGAAGGCGTCAACAATTCTTTAAACATCTTCTCCTCAGAAACAGGGCGGATTTCAACCAAACTTAGTACGAATGTTCCTTTGGTGACCCTCCTCAAAAGTTGTTCGAGGAATTTTGAATCACGCCCAAATATGGGCGTGGCAGGGCGTGGTAGTTTTTGACTTTGAAATATTCAAACATCTTCTCCTCAGTAACCATTGGGCCAATTTCAACCAAACTTATTACGATGTTCCTTGGGTGACCCTTTTTTAAAAGTGTTCGCGAAATTTAGATTTATGCCCTATTATGGACGTGGCAGGGAGGGAGGTTTCTTTACTTTGAAATTTTAAACATCTTCTCCTCAGCAACTACTGTGCCAATTTCACCGAAACTAGAAATGAATATTCCTTGGGTGACCCTTTTCAAAAGATGTTGGCGAAATTTTGAATGACAGTCAAATATGGGCGTGGCGGGGTGGGGTAGTTTTTTACTAAAATTCTTTAAACATCTTCTCCTCAGTAACCATCGGACCAATTTCGAACAATCTTGGCATGAATGTTCCTTGGGTGACCCTTTTCAAAATTTATTCGCAAAATTTGGATTTATGCCAAAATATGGTCGTGGCAGGGCGGAGGCATTTTTTACTTTGGAATTTTTAAACATATTCTCCTCTGTACTCATGGGGCCAATTTCAACTAAACTTAGCATGAATGTTGACCCTTTTCAATATTAGTTTGTGTAATTTTGAATGAAGCCCAAATATGGGCGTGGCTGTTTTTGACTTTAAAATCTTCTCATCCGAAACCATTGGGCCAATTTCAATCAAAGTGGACGTGAATCTCACTGACAATGGCCGATAGGGCTATTACCATGCTGTTATGTCTGTGAGTACATCAGGGCTGCCACCATAGCCAGTTAGGAATGCGTCAGACACCCTATCTACAATCATGGTGTGTCTAGGGTTCCTATGCTACCGGAAAAACGGGGAAAAGTATTGGTTTTGTGATATCTTTAAAAAGAAAAACAGAAATAAACTAGGAAAAAGACAAATCAATATGATGAAAGATGCAGGACCCAATCGAAGTACATGTTCCAAACAGTTGACAAGTATCCCCCTGCCAGGAGGTTTTATCACAGTGTAAATAACATGGGGATGCATTATTACGTCACAATGTCTGCCGAGATAAAGAAATTGGTATTAGTTTCACCAACAAATACAAGCATGGTGCTTAAGTTGCTGCTAGGAATGGAGGTAGATTTCCAATTTACTAAATATATATATGAGTATGGTACATGAGCAAATGTTTAGGAGAAAATTCAAAGGAACATCTTAAAGGTACCAGTAACCGGACATGAATTGAATTTGGATACGAAAGTAATAAATGGCCTCCAATTCAATTCAATGAAAAAGAGAACTCTGGGTAAATAGATATTAAAAATAATTATCATTAACATTATATTGTAAATCTACATGTCTAGGAGCAATCAAATTTATCCATTAATTTATATTATTGTAGATTTCTGGACAGAATTCTTTCAGGGTTTTAGTTTGACATAAAAAAATGGGGTTTCAGAGACTCAACAATCTTTGTCATAATAATCCTTTGATTTTTGTCAATGAAAAAGAAGTCTTGAATTTAGAAAATATCCTGGAAAATGTCTGGAAAAAGTATTGAATTTTGCAAGCAGACAATTTGGGAACCCTGGGTGTCTTGTGTTTGAATCTTGGCAGCAGCACATATCCTTTACTGCATTTTGTTTCCCAAATGGTTAGATGATCCTAAACTCAAATTGGATGGCAGCTGGAGGCTAGGAAAGGATGTAATGGTAATACTGGTGCGAGAAATATCAGGAATCAATTGATAAATGCTCCAGAATATAACTGAAAAATTGTTAAAAAGGACTTGGTCAACTTTCATCGAACGTTTGGCACAATCATTGTGACAAGTACCTTTTGCCTGCCACCAATGGGCAAAAGACAAGTGGTGTGCGCAAGTGAGATGGGTTCATGTAACTAGTTAGAAACAACAACTGATCTCCAGTGTTTAGCAAACAGGACTACTTTTAACCTTTCTCGTGCTGTATAAATTAGCTTACTCAATTGCTGTAAAATCAAAGGGCTGAAAGCATTGATAGAACTTGTTGAAAAAATCAATATTTCTTTTTGAAATCAATTTCATAAACAGCTCTGGCAAGAAAATTACAAGCAGGAGGTGTAGACCAAGATTAGACTGCATATATATACATCTTCTGTCAAAATCGGAATATTCCGGAATCACCATGACAAGGGTTAAGATTATTATTACTTTCTTTTTGTCAAGCCTACTTGTAGTGAGCAAGACAAAGTTGTCTCTATGACAAGTTGGTGTATGTGCCTTAGTCCATATTTGTGAGGGCCATTTTTGGTTGCTAAAAATGAAATGTTACCTTCAATTTCAATTGTGAGTAGATTTACCATTTAAGGTTCACCACATCGAAAAGAAGTTGTCTTGAAATTTAAAAGACTGTTCAAAGTGTAAGTCGGATAATTTTCGCTCTTCTAGTTGAAAAAAGTATGGACGTAGTTTTACTAGCAATAGGGAAATTTGTAATTTTGACTCTAGAAAAAATGATTGTTTTTTTTTTAGCCATGTCCTTGGCCTCGAATCTATTTTATTTAAATTATAAATTCTGCCAAGTTGATTTGAAATCAACCCATAGATATAGGCGATATCCTCCTGATAAAGGTTAGGACAACTTCCAAAGGCTGGTCTCGAAAGTCAAGCATAGACATTTCGTATTCGTTCCCCACTGAATGCTTGGGTTAGATAGTTGGCCAGTTTTTATCATAACTACCAAAGCAATCAAAGTATTAAGGTTGTATTGAAGTAGCTTGTTAAGCAAGAGACTGTGTAGTTTGTACATTATTAAACTTCTATTTATATCAAAATACTATCATTCGTTTCAGAATAGATATGCTAAATTTGCGATATGGAAACGCACCAGCTGAATATCCTCAAAAAGCCAAAATATATCTTTCTATTATTTTCTTACTCTGTAAATTCTAAATCTGTTTAATATAGATATTAAGAAACTGCATTTGTGTACACGAGCGTTAAAATCGCGAAAACATATCCAAATTTCGAAATTTATATCGGGAATATGATTGCCATGAAATTTACAGGAAAATGTTTATTGCTAATTTTTTTTCCAAATTTCAAGGTCTTTGCGTGTCGCATGGCGATAAATTTTAAGAGCTAAATGCCTATTTTATTTTTCATTATCAAAAATATGAATGTTTGATTTAAGTATATGCTAAGATAATTTTGCCATGCCGAATTAAAGTACACATTGGCTGTTTTATGTTCAGAAGCTGATGACTATACTCTAAGGATGGTTACGATAATTTCCGAGACCGAGCGGAATTGTAAGTTAGTTGTGTAAATAACTAGCTAAAGTAAAATAAGTCACCACCGACCTCGTGATTTTATGTTAACAAACCCTAATTCTTGGCCAGGGCGATTTGAAATATCGAATCTTCTTTAATGAATTGCTGGGTAATTTCAAGAATAATTTTATAATTGTAATCGTCAAATTCATTTATGTTAAGCCTGCATTATGCATTATTCTATTTTCTTCTCTCTGTCTTTTCTCCTTCTCTATCTCTCTGTCCTTCTTGGGGGTTGTAGGATCGAGACGATATGACTTTAACACATATGTATATCTGTTTCTTTCATATATCTATCATTCGTTTTCTCTCTTTATGTGAGTAGATGCAATGTCCTCTCTGAATATGCCTCTCTCTATGTGTATGTATGTCTCCTCTCTCTTTCGATATCCTTTTTCCCTGTTACTTCAATCGTGAAACATTAATTATTATAACTACAGAGGGAAATAACCGAAAAATTAAACTAACCGAAAGCACACAAAGTTTTGCAAAATATGAACAAGGCATCGTTTCGTAAAATCTGTTTCTATGTCTGAGAGATATACAACAATCAGTACATTTCCATTGGCTTAACCGTGTCTTAAAAGTGTCTCGAAATCTAATGTTATTCTGTTATTTTGATAAAAAACAAAAACAAAAAAAAAAAGCTCAAAGCATCACGAATCTACTAGATCAATTCATGGTGATTAAGGAATGTCAACGAATTTTCATTATAGTTATGTTAGAAATTGAACGAAGAATGGTAACGGATTCTTTCGACCTGCTTACTCTTGTTTATTGGTGTTTCATCAAATTTATACAATAGGTAACTTAGGTGGCGCAGGTCTTAATAATTATTATTATTGTGAAAAAAAAATGAAGAACGGACAGACAGACATACGACTCTAGTGAAGTAAAATAAGTAAAATAATGCGCCTCATTATTCATATCACGAAGCTATGGTTAGGTGCAACGGTTAGTGAAAAATTGAGCGGACACGGTTTTTCACCGAAGGGCTATAACTCCGTCAAAAATCAATGGACTGTTACTAAAATATATAGAATATGCACATCTCTGCTTCAAACTGATTATATCAGTGAAGTTGGAATAAAATCCGTCCAATAGTTGCCGAGAAATTGAGCGGACACGAAAAAGCTACAGACAGACGAAAGGACCGACCGACCTAAAGGCTGACTTCTGTATATACCCCCCCCCAAAAAAAACATTTATTATTACTTTGGGGGGGGGGGTATGATAAACAAAGCCGAGCTGAGCAAACTCAATCATATGAATCAATTTGACGAATAAACGAGTCGCTTAACGTGAGTGGCTGGTGGTTCGTTTGTTTGAATGGGGTTTTACGCCGCTTTCAACAATCTTTCGGTAATTTCGCGGCGGCTGGAGCACCTAACAATGGAATCCTGGTATTTCTCACACCAGTACTACCATTACATACTTTCCTAGTCTCCAGCCGCTATCCCACATAGGTCTACGATTATCGACCCATTGGTGAGAGACAAATAGTCAGAAAGAATGAGTGCCGCCGTCGGGGATCGAACCCGGGACCTATAGATTGACAGTCCAACGCGCTACCAACTGCGCTATGACGGCGGCTAAGAGTGGCTGGTGGCTCGGGTTAAATCTGTAAATGTATTTGAGATAGAATCGGCTAGTAAGCATAGATAGGTGCATTGGCAACCGTTAATTACGGCATAACTTATGAAAGTGGGGGGTAAAATCAATCAAATAAACACCAATTGAAAAGATTTCGAGTTTGATTTTTGTTAATTTTCTAAAACATATATAATCGTGTCTTAAAAGTGTCTCGAAATCTAATGTTATTCTGTTATTTTGATAAAAAACAAAAACAAAAAAAAAAAGCATCACGAACCTACTAGATCAATTCCTGGTGATTAAGGAATGTCAACGAATTTTCATCATAGTTATGTTAGAAATTGAAGAAAGAATGGTAACGGATTCTTTCGACCTGCTTACTCTTGTTTATTGGTGTTTCATCAAATCTATATAATAGGTAACTTAGGGGGCGCAGGTCTTAATAATTATTATTATTGTGAAAAAATTGAAGGACGGACAGACGGACATACGACTCTGGTGAAGTAAAATAACGTCTCTGCTGAGGTTAAATAATGCGCCTCATTAGTCATATCACGAAGCTATGGTTAGGTGCCAATATTAATCGTAGTCTAACTAGTTCTCAAGGTCAGTAATTATGACTTTTCCGAGATGAAGCTTTTTCGAATGACTGTCCATAAATATTTGAGATAGCATTCAAGAAACGTGGGCATTATAGTTTCATTGAGAATAACCAAATGATAGATTACCTTTCAGCGACCCATAAGTAGTTTAAAGAAAGGTAACTTAAAAATGATAATAAACAACCTCTTTCAACATACGTAATTCGTGTCCGCTCATTTATACATTTTCTATATAGTGAAGTAGAGCTTATAAGGCCCGCTTACAGCTGGTATGCCTAGTTCTAAAAATAGACATTTTGGGGCCCAATAACTTCTAAGCGAAGCGAATGCAAATCCCTACAAAATCTTAGATTACTAATTCGGCATTATTTAAAGACTATCCTTTTTTGAAGTCGTTGCCTCATCTACGATTAGCGAGATATTGGTGGGTGTTTTCGAATTTCATAGGTCGATAGATCTAATTAAGGAGAAGTGCAGTGCACAAGAACCACAACTCTTGCTGTCATAAGTTTGGAGTTATTGCACTTATTTGTTTTAAAGACTGAAATTTTGTTCGGGCATTTCTCTGAAAGAATGATAGCTATCAACTAGAAACTTCATAGGTCGATAGATCTCGTTGAGGAGAAGTGCAGTGCACAAGAACCACAACTCTTGTTTGCATAATTTTGGAGTTATTGCCCTTTGTTGTTTTGAAGACTTAGATTTTGTCCTGAGCATATCTATGAAAGAATAATAGCTATTATCGAACTCATTGAGAAGAAATGCAGTGCACAAGAAACCTAAATCTAACTGGCTTTAGTTTACTATCAAGTTTTTACGTCGGGGATGGCCATGGGTCTTGTTTAAAAATGAATTACTGGGTAATTCTGGTAAACGTTGAAGACATTATTTGCCTCATGACGTGTTTTCATTCTTATATATATAAATGTGTTCATGGGACTGAGTTGTATAATTGCAGATATTAACTTGATCGTCCTTTTTTATCTTCATATAATGATAGGTTTGACTTGTTTAATACATAATTAAAATTGTGTTACGATAACGATACAACAGTTTGTGTATGCTTCAAACTGCGAAGGGACATTTTAATATATTTTGACACCGAAACGAGCGAGAAGCAAATACAAGTTGTTGTATCATCGTCGCATCTTAGTTTTTCGATTATCATATACCTACCTTTCTATTTATGAAATTCGGTAAAGTTATAAAAACTGTATGAAATCGTATCTGACATCACCATAGATGGACTTTCTTCTGACGTGTCTGATTTATCTATCAGGACTGTATAATAAATTGTCATTTAGATTAAATCAACGATAGTATTCAATAAACCAAAAAGCTGCTACCCTTTAAGACAGTGATGAGTAATAGCTAACTATCAATTAATCTTTATTCATTAGAAAAATATGAAAATGTTTATGCAGTAATGAAAAGGCAAACAAACATACACAATGGTACTAGATAAACCATTTGTTATTAGGACATTCCAAAAACGACTCAGAAAGAATTTTGCCTAACCTATGACAGCAACGTCATTTGGTAATAATTCAACGCAGCCAGTTGTCATTATAATGGTGTAACTCTTCTTCAATAAAGTAGTTTTCTTGTATTTACTTTTGACGCTATGGAAATGTAGAGTAAATCTTTATATCATCTGGAATACAGTTACATAGTTACGAAGAGCCGACAGGCCGGAATGCCGAACAAACAATTTATTGTCCGTAAAGCACATTCTCCACGGTTCCCGTGTAAAATCTACATCTAGATTCAATTGATTGAAATCTTTTAAATCTAGAGAAACTTTATAAACTTTGTCGCTATAGTATCCACACACGTATAGTTTGTTATTTTGGTCTACGCAAATCCCCGTGGGCCCCGATCCTTCTATAGTGACTTCTGAGATGACTGTCCCGTCAAGAACATTGATGCATAACACTTTGTTGTTGTATGTATCAGTAACGTAGACCTTTTCTTTGTAAAGAGCAAGGTCGGGACCAGTAAATAAAACAGGAATGTCTAAATCTATAATATTAACCGGAGTTCCTTGATTAGAAAATATATCGACGGACCAGCGAGATCTTGATATATCTTCTTCCAAACAAAGAGTAAAAATCAAATCTTTTCTACTATCTATCGACAAACATTGTTTTCGCAAAGCTACTATATTCAGTTTTCTTGCTGGAGTGTTTTCCAAGTCTATGAACCATATTTGTTTAATATAAGGAAAAGTTACTGCTAGAAAACTAATATTTCCCATTCGTGCTTCACCAGGAACTACGTTTTCATTGTCGGTCACTGAGCCATATTTAGAAAGAAATCTTTCTACTGTAAAATCCGTAGCATCCCGAGGTTCTGATCCAAACCTGACGTATCTTAGTAGTTCGTTTGTCACGGAGCTATATAATTTCATACATAGATTATTGGAATCCAAAACAATCCATCTTTTATTCGGCAGCGAAGATAATCCAGATATGAAACAATTAACTTTGTCCAATTCATGTTTCACAGTCACTCGTTCATAAACTTGTAGCTTCTCTTCGTAAAATGTTCTGTCTTCAAAGTTCTTATTTCTCATTTCTTCAATAAGCATTTCGGACAATTTCTCTCTATCACTTGTCAAAATATCCATCTTCAAATATCCATGATTATAACTGTGTACCGTCGAACACTCTTCACATAAGTAAATATTACACAAATAGCAAATATACATCGCAAACTTTTCAACCTCAACCACCTTACACCTGACACCATCACACTTTGCCTTTTTAACATCTATTCTTTGTTTCTTTGTTCGGTTTGCTTTTGTGCCAAGTTCGAATTCTCTTAGAAGGTATTTGTCTTTGTCAATAACATCAACTTCATCAGTACTGAGCTTATCAGTCATAACCTTTCCATGATCACTGTCTTTGGACATCTTCGTCGAAAAATAAAGAAGAATTATCTTATCATTTTATAGTGATCATACAAAACATTATATTGGATTCGAAACGCGTAGTAAATTTGGATACATGCCAGCGAAAACTTATCTGTCCCCTTATTTTAGTCCTCGATCTGTAAGTACTTACAAATCAATAGCATAATGAAAATTCATTCACGTAAATTACTTCCAAATAGTTCCTCTCAAACAACCAACGATTGAAGATGCTTAAAAAATAACTCTTTTCATACCCCCTCCCCCCCCCAAAAAAAAAATCATTTCTTATAATCAATGAGATAATTAAAAGGAAAACAATAAAATCAGAGAGGTAAAACAATAAGAATCTTTACCGAAATAATCGAATAAATCATTTCCTAACCTGTCACCCACATGTTAAAAAAAATCATGTCTTCATAATTTTCTTATTTAAAAAATCGTCATTAATCATACCTCTTTTAGCAGATTCGTTAATACTTATCATATACTAGAAATTGTCGCAAAGCGGACTAATGCCCCCTAACAGCGCTTGTCCATATACACAAGTGCTATCCTCGTAATTGGAGATACTGGTCTTTTCAGTTAAAGGGCCATAAAGCAGTAAAAAATAAATGGACCAAAACCAAAATAGGATATGCACATGTCTGACTATCTGTAAAATTTGAATGAAATCCGATCAATGGTTAGTGAGAAATTGAGCGGACACGGTTTTTCACCGAAAACCAATGGACCGTGACCTATATAGAATATGCACATCTCTGCTTCAAACTGATTATATCAGTGAAGTTGGAATAAAATCCGTCCAATAGTTGCCGAGAAATTGAGCGGACACGAAAAAGCTACAGACAGACGGAAGGACCGACCGACCTAAAGGCTGACTTTTATATATACCCCCCAAAACAATTATTATTTTTTTTTTTTTTGGGGGGGGGGGGTATAATTAACAAAGCCGAGCTGAGCAAACTCAATCAATTGAATCAATTTGACGAATAAACGAGTCACTTAATGTGAGTGGCTGGTGGTTCGTTTGTTTGAATGGGGTTTTACGCCGCTTTCAACAATATTTCAGTTATATCGCGGCGACTGGCGCATGTAACAATGGAATCCTGGTATTTCTCACACCAGTATGTCACAAGACGGCTGAGCGGTTGGCTTGGATACGGGTCAATAAAGAGTCAGGATGTGCATTTCCAAATTTTATTTACAAAAACAAATAAATAAATACCAATCAATCTAAATGTAAACGATGTAAACCAAAATGTTCCAAACAATAAAGTCTCTAAAGGATTTTCATAGTCCTAAAGCACTACACGTTATTTGATGAGGTCTAATGCACCAAAATGTCTACGTCACTTCGCAAGATTTATAAAATAAGTCAACCGCAAAATGTTAAATTACTACCAAATACATCACTGACACAATTTCTAAATTATCTTTTGCCTGACCGCGCCTACTTCACTAGGATAATATGTCTGTCCAGCCGTTTATTGTAAATATTGTTCCCCGGTCGTCACAACCAAAACGTCCTTCCCCTATGACGCTGTCGCCGGCACGAAGTACTACCCAAGTCTCCCGGTCTGGACAATACGTAATATTCTCACACATGGAACTGGTCAGGTCTCAAGTCATCGCATCACACGCGCCTATATGTCATCAGTTTGTAATGTAGGTTGTTATAAACAAGCAAGCAACCTACTGAAAGTACAACAACTATTATAGCAACTACCTAATAAGAGCTCTCATGGCTCTACTTCCCACAATGTTTTACAAACATCTCATAGACAATATAATATGCTAGCATCTTTTCCCACAATGTTTCCTCAAACCCAATCTATTTCAAAACATAGACCAAAACAATATGCTATCGTCTTTTCCCACAATGTTTTCTCAAACTCAAGCTATTTACAGAACATTGACCAATATGATACTTTACATCTTTTCTCAAAATGTTTCACAGAACAACAATTCAAAATACTTAACTGTATTAAGAAATAATTATACAGCATTTGACATTATCCAAATATCATTTGAACAATACAACATTAGCATCTGCAAAAACATGAACATGAAGCAGACGATTAAATACAAATTATCACAATGTTTGTTTATTTGAAAAAAAGTTACAAAAAAATAGCTTATTCAACCACGGCTTAAAGATAATCCGACAAAACATTCAACGTTACAGCTCTCCGAAATCCAATCCTAGCCATCCGACATTCCAGAACAATGCAGGAAAATGAGCAATTAACTAAACAGCCATTTGTCATTTTTCAGCGTTGTTTGCGATAATTCAATATACCAAAAAGCTGCTCATTTAAGCCACGAAATTCTACAGACATAAAAAACATTTACACAATAAAATCAATGTAAATTAAAAAGTATTTACCCCAAGAAGAATCCAACTCTCACACACCAATCTCAACTTCACTTTCCAGCTACAATGCCAAAAATCGTCTACCCAACGAGTTATTTCAACGCAGGGTTTTTATACAAAACCCTACGAAGAAAACTCACTCAACACGCACGCTTAACCCAAGTACTCTAAATACACAATGTACAATTAAAACTACTAGCCACCAGAAAATGTGTTAAAACAGCCAATTTAAACCCAACAGCCTATAAAAATGGGCGTAGTCTCGCCTTAACTATGAAATTAACCCTATCCTAGAAACTTAATGTGACACAGTACTACCATTACTTACTTTCCTAACCTCCAGCCGCTATCCCACATAGGTCTACGATTATCGACCCATCGGTGAGAGACAAATAGTCGGAAAGGATGAGTGCCGCCGTCGGGGATCGAACCCGAACTTATAAAAGGGGGGGGGGTTAAAATCAATCAAATAAACGCCAATTAAAAAGATTCGAGTTTGATTTTTGATAATTTTCTAATACATATATGGAGTTTCCAGTTTGTAATAGTCGACACACTTACGTTGTGACTTCGATATTAGAATTCTGAAATTAACGAAGAATTATCAAAGAATGACTGAAGTGGTACAAATTTATCGTTGGCACGCTAAACTTACCAACGAGGATATTAACTATGGTACTTTTGATCTGAAACAATAGGAGTTAAACAATACGATCCTAAGAGCAATTTCAAAAAAAGTAGTTGTGAATACCAACTCAACTCAGTTTTATTCAGCATAAAATTACAAATTCATAGCTGATAAACATAATAACAAAAATAAACACATGCACGGAGAAAACAAAGATGTTACGTTTTAAAGAGAGGAATTTCTTTGAAAAATTATGGCAGATGTGAATATCAACTCAACTCTGTTTTATTCAGCATAATATTACACATTCATAGCTGATAAACATAATAACGAAAACAAACACATGCACGGAAAAAAACAAACAATTTACGTTTTCAAGAGAGGATTTTTCTTTCAAAATTTAGGGTATAAACAATACTGAATTTTTATTTTTTATCATATTCTGTTAATTGTTGGGCCTAATTTTAAAAGCTAAGTATATGAATTTTGATAAATTATGAATTGTCGATCGCGTTTTTTGATGCCATAATGTTTTTGAATTTATGTAAGGTTGATTATCTGCAAAAATATTGACTGAATAAAACTTTTCTTCATATATCATTATTTGGACATACTAGTAGGAAATGGTACTCATTTTCGATTTTGTTCATGATGCAATGTTTACAGATTCGTTGTGCTTTTGGAATGTTCAGATGTCTACCTCGTACGATGAAAAGATCATGAGATGATAGTCTAAATTGGGACAATGCTTTTTTGTGTATTTTGCATTATTCAACTTTTCTAAGTAAGGCTCAAAATCAAAGAGGTCTTGGTGTTTACTATAACATTCTAGTCTACTCGAATCATTTATTTTGGGGTGCCATGTTTGAATATAGGAGTCAAGTATTCTTTGTTTAATGGTATTGAAATTTAATTTGGCATTATTCTGATTAATCCACAGATTTGATAAGCAGCATTCATCTGGAATTGATTTTATGTATGAAGTATAGTTTATTCATTGTATTATTGTTATCTGTATCAGTTCGTAATCTCTTGTAGATTACTTTGGTAAGAGTATTCTCATTTG
This sequence comes from Fragum fragum, assembly GCA_946902895.1. Classification (NCBI taxonomy): domain Eukaryota; kingdom Metazoa; phylum Mollusca; class Bivalvia; order Cardiida; family Cardiidae; genus Fragum; species Fragum fragum. Next base: position 4,317,790 of record OX336383.1, on the reverse strand, counting down.
AATTAACAAGCTTCAACAAATATTTCAACATTATGAGTTTTATTTGCATTGGATAGCGCCCTAGCCTGCCGTATAGGCCTTCAAGATTAGTACACCTACGAACACATAGGATTTTTCTAAGAAATTTACAATGGATTACTTCAATGCTTTAATAATCTTGATATCAAAATATATCTGCGCCAAAGTTTAAAACGTGTCCTGGTAAATTGTCAAATAACTTACATTTTCAATTAATACTTAAAGCTAGTTGGTTAAAGAAGGTGAAACAATTATGAAGAGAACATGAAGCGTGTTCCGCTAACTTTTTCGTTCGAATCAGTATCCCATTTTTGAAGGTGTTTACGCCCAGATACTTAAAGGACGATTTTTCCTTTGTATACGAAGTCATAGCTACTGATGTGGCCTCACTCAAAAATCATGATTCTAGTCTTTTTGTATTTACAAAAAGACCACATTTGTCGCAGTAGTTATGGAGATCATTTAACAAGGAATGTAAAGCCTGTGGGGTTTCCGCGAACAGCACAGCGTCATCAGCAAATAGTAAGATAAACAATTTAAAGTAGTCAAGAGTGAAAGGACCATCGATTTTTGAATTGAATAAAAATAAAATGGGGGAGCACTGATCACCCTGTTTAACTCCAATGTTTGAAATTATAAAGGGAGAGCACTCCGAATTACATCTCACACGCGCTTTTGTTACATTATACATGCTCTTGATAACAGAAATTATTTTTGTACTGATATTTTTTCAAAATCTACGAATGTGCAATAAATTTTTTTATGCCTAGCAAGCGTTTTTGCTTTAATCGAATGTAATACAAAGATACAGTCAATAGAAGACTTTTGTTAATAAAAAACTTTTTTTTCATTTTTTTCAATCCACCGATTTAAACGGTTGAGATTAAATAGATAACAGATTTTGGATAAAATAGTGATAAGAGTGATCTGTCTATAATTCCGAGGGTCATTAGCACTTTCGTTTTTAAAAATAGGATGGATGATTCCTTCACCAAAACTAACTTGATATTCGCCCTTCAATAACAAAAACAAAATTGAATGATTTAAGAATAAATGGGCTAGTCTGTGGCTAATATTTCAGCACATAAATTATCGGGTCCGGTGCTCTTATTATTCTTCTGGCAGAAAGTTGCACGCTGAAGTTCTTCAATTGAATGGCCGAACCAACCTCAGTTATTTTGACAAGAAAGGTCCACACCTTGATTAGCAAAAAATGTGTATTTTCCTTTCGAATTACAATGTTTGTTAAACAAGTTCAATATTTGTCTTTTACGGCTGCAGAGAAGTCGTAGGACGCGGGTTTTAAAATCTTGATTATATTGTTGTCCACATGGGTGCCTCTGCGGTATTAAGCGTTCAAGCCTTACACCAGTGATACACAGTGAACGCATTATTAAATGAATTTCTGATTGATACAGCTGAATAATTTTCAAAGCATCATCATCATCAACAGCAACAACAACATTAACAACAACAACAACAAAAAATCATATCGCCCCCGGCGAACGAGTATACGTAAAATAAGAAAGTATAGAACCTAATATGTCTGCATGTATTGCGCAGGATTAACGACGCCAAAATCGTTTGATCGTGGCGCAATGATCAGATCGTTGTAGAATGGTATTATCATGAATTGATATTCTCTATAATAACGCCTTTATTGACAAGTGCTTAATGTGATGAATTTATAAAAAATATTTGTGGCCAGTCGAGCAACAAGGGATTAAATGGACATAGCAAAAAGTATCGCCACGGACCAGTCTGTGCGTACAGCACAGGCTTTCCATATATGTACGTAGAAAAGCCGATACAGGTGACCACAGTTTATCTTTTTTAGACACGAACAATTAAGGATATCAAGATTAGGGATTCGTTTATAAAAATATCAAGATTCAAGCGTTTTGCTTGGGGGGTTCCCCATACTTCTTTGAAGTTTTAATTACGCATTCAGTTTGTATACTTGTGCACAAAGAAGTTTAAAGGGAGGTATCGATGTTTCTGGGACCTAGCTAAGAAAAAATTACCAAGTGCCGAAAAACAAAAGACTCAAACGAACATTTAATACTATAAGTTAGGTCCGATATTGTCTTGGTGGTAATCCAATAGACCTAAAGTGGCTTTTTGTGGTAATATCGGAAAGATTCGGCGGAAATCTAGGTTATTTTTAGTTATCACGGAATTCGGCTGTTGACATCGATTGACCTCATTAGCATTTGACCCAAAGTCAAAAGAAGGTAACAAATTTACTAGCGAAACATCCAACGTCCTAAATCATGTCACATGAAAGGCTAAGCGCAAAACTTAGGTAATTGTTTATATTCGTAATAACGCTTACGACAGTTTTGGACTGATCTTTACAGACCGGCTAGCGAACATAGCTCTTAGTGACGTAACGATGACGTTCGTTTGATGTAACTTAAACTAAATGCAAGATTCCGACGGTTATTCGAGCCACGTGAATGCCCTACAATCTTCACAACGGTCTCGGATAAATCTAAAAATAGATTTATAGCCTACGTAGGCTATTAGGGAAATATCCTGTTTTTCTCTGATAAGCCAACTCTGATTTTCACAAAACTACCTCTCAGAATATTGTATACAAATAGCATATGAGAGGAAATAAGATAATCCAAATCTGTATCATGAAAAAAAACCATCGATACCTACCTTTAATACATTCTTACAAAAAACAATTTTAAGAAAAATTAATATTTATAGTGCTTCGCTTGATGACATTAGTCGCTGTCATAGCGCAGTTGGTAGCGCTAAGAATCAATCATTGATGGCTTTTACGTACGAAAAATGAAGATACCTATGAACCGAAAATACCTTAATACACTAACCTCGCATATTCCTACAGTGTGATTAAGTTTTTGGGTTCGCATTTCAATGAAAAAAAATATATAGCCTATATATACTCATTTCTTCAGCACAAATCTTTTATTATGATTGTTAAAACAAAACACTGCTAAAAACATTGTCCATTACAATGTGCGAAGAGTTGTATAATACTTGTTGGCTTCGAGATAGAAAGGTTGTAGCTTCAGTTCCATCCGAATGCGGTCCAGCCACCTGATTAGAGCTTGCGACAACTGTTCTTACTTAAAATGTTCATCATGAGTCAATCGTTATCGTTTACAAGACAGGGAAGCGTACTAATCAAGAGGCATTAACCACATCAACTAGAAACAGAGCGATAAAAAAAGTCGTTTACTGTAATGTTTTGTTTTGTTTTGTATCAAGATTACCTAAACAAATATAAATGTGTCGATGAAAAAAGTAGACACTGTATGATAAATAGGTAATACATGTAATAAAAAAAGAGTCAAAACTCACTTTCAAGTTTTAATCAACCTTTTCCGTTTTACTCTTTAATTCAGCTTAATTCTTTGTGATACCCTAGTTTACAACTTGAACTGAAACGACACGTCTTCTGTCGCTTGCTTTATAGATGCACACTGACCACATGTTACATTAGACCAATCGCATTTTGTAGTTTAAGCATTTCCCATGACAACCTGTGACGTCTTACCTTAATCACGTATTTATGTATTATGGTTTTCGGCTGGTACTAATGTTCCTACTATAGCAGGTTCAATCGGATCCCCTCGATGGATTCAATGAATCAAAAGAAAGCTTAGAATTGGTTATCTAACGACCTCATTTTGTTAGCTACTGTACTTGTTCAACTGGAACATGAGGTTAATGGTAGAAACGTTTGTCCCAGTCGAAAGGGGCCTATGAAAATTATAAAACACAATGATGCCAACGATAACATCACATGCAACATTATGTACTATTGTTTGTAAGCAAAAAATAAATTGTATAAATCTTACCATTATCGAATTTTAGATCACGGATTTCCTTTCTGATTACAAAAATCTTAGGTTGGAAACACCAGTGCATAGCACCGGCTTCATAATACTGTGTTTTGGTCGTGACACAAAATGTGGTATCGGATTCGAGATGCTAAGATGTTTTGGTACTTTTTTAGTGATCAAATTTTCTCACGCGGTGAGAAACTAACAGAATGTTAGGTAACACTACTTCATCATAGTACTTCATCTGTTAAATACCTACGAATTGTGTGAATAAAAGCTAAAGCAGCTCAAGAAAATTGTTTAAAGTCAATCTATTTTAGTTTTCGTTATAAACTTATTCTAGTCTTGAAATTATTTTACCAGAAAAATTTCGTCATTTTACCCATCCCTAATTATTCACTATCAAATAGGTATATATCTGTCTGGTCCAATTTTGTCTTCATGTAATGGACGTTTTTAAAAGGAGAATTTGTAGGTACATAAAAATGTCTTTTGGTAGGACACAATAGAATCCTAGACCTTGTACTGGTGGTGGTTAGGAAACACAGAATGACTGTAACTTCACTGAAACACACAAATAATATTCTATCCAAATGTTGTATTGTTACTTGTATAAAATTGATGAACCTCTGGTCACGCAATCAGAGGTCTGACACGGAGTTCCGCATCAATATTAAACGGCGTTAGTTTACACAAGGGTTCTTATGGTTTATAGAGGATTCCCATTTATCTTATACGTTGTCAAATTATGTAATAAAAATGATAAATGATAGCTGCTTTAAGACACAATATATATTTTAAACTGCCTATATTTCATTAAAATCCGTTTTGATGTGATATCATGAATCGGCACAAATTTCGCTTTCGGCTGCAATGTAACATGAAAGACTAAGATGGCCATGTATCGCTCGTCTATTTTTTAAAGTTGATGACAAGTATTTGTATTATAAGTTGTAATAACTCGGAAGTAAATCGGTAACAAATATACATAATCAATATAAGAACTAAATTACATTCAACATCGATCAAACCATCTTATATCTGACCTATCCACCCTTGACACCATAACGGAAACCGAATGGGCCGTAGACTTTGTGTCAGTAAATACTTGAGATTAAGAACGAACGTTTTGCTGCCAGAAACATAAATTGCAACTCTTGTGTACCTCCAAACTATTTGTTGATCAGCACCCTGAGAGAATGTCAATTTTGCATTGCATCTGCTCCATGTCACGAGCAGCTGGGCTCGGAAAGGACTTAGTGGTAGTACTGGTGTGAGAAAACTAGAAACATATGCTTAGGAGCTTCAGTCGCCGCAATATGACTGAATTACTGGTAAAAGGGGCGTAAAAACCCATTCAACAATGTCAGTTTTGGGAGGAAAGTCATATATCTATTACTTCCCTTTAATATTTTTCTGTTATAAATGGGCCATTCGCTTTTTTCTTTTCTTTTTTTCAATAAAAGATCGATAATGATTGGATTTGTGCTTCCACGTGTATATATTGATGAAAACGGAAAAAATTGCGAGTCACAATCTGTCCTGTTCAACTTTTCAAGCATGTTTTTTCGAATAGATTATGCGAATCTGAAGGCATTGGATTATCCAAATAACTATAATCGAAATTGCATGGTCTTAAGTCTCCTCTATTCAGATTTTATTGATTGGATTATTTATTAATTAATTTTATATTTTTATTTATTTATTTTTTTGTTGTTGTTGTAGGGGGGCATCCGCTTTTTGCAAGTATCCTTTCCATTTCTGGCAATGTTTAATAAACTACTTTCTTTCCAATAATTTTGCATTTACATTTACCATACCTCATGTATTTCAATTTCTTTAGAGAAACTTAAAGATAGCTACACAAGGTCCATAAAAGATACTGGAAAAATAAAGCAATACATGATTAGCCGGACTGATTGGAACCATTTATTTTCTCTTGCTGATACAATTTTGAAGGAACGTGATAGGGGGTTACCTCCGGACTAGTGTTCAATAATTGAACAATAGTGGCTGTCAATCAAATAGCCCATTGAGAAATAAATCAGGTATCTAGACTATAATTGAGTTTTGAACAGCGACATTCGCATTTTGTAAACTATTTTGTTGTTGTTGTGGGTTTGACGACTTAAGCGTCGTTGTTTGTTTGAATGGAGTTTTCAACAATCTTTCAGTTATATCGCGGCGGCTGGAGCACCTAACAATGGGTTCCTGGTATTTCTCACACCAGAACTACCATTACATCCCTTCTTAGCCTCCAGCTGCTATCCCATATAGGTCTGTGTTTATCGACCCTTTGGTGAGAGACAAATAGTCGGGAAGGATGAGCGCCGCCGTCGGGGATCGAACCCGGGACCTCTAGATTGACAGTCCGACGCGCTACTAATTGCGCTATGACGGCGGCTTTCAATCGTCGTAACAATTATTTAAAAGAGGCCCCTCTATCGCTCACCTTTTTTAATTTAATTCTTTATTCACAAAAAATATGACAGTGAAGCTTAAAAGCAGATGTAACTTGGGGGAACATAAGGCTGATCACATTATTCATGATACAAAATTCGACCTACTTTTTCGTTATCCACAGGAAAATGCTTTAAAAAAGGTTCATCCAAATAACTTGACCAATATTTTGATTTTGAAATAAGAAGCTTGAGCGAAAATATGGCCCAAGGGGTGCACACAGTGAAAATTTCGGTATTGTCCCTTTGCCTGGGTTTTTAATTGAACATGCTCCTTTTTTAAAAGGATCATTCTCACGTTATTTTGAAACATTCTGACCGAATTTCATCAAGACTGATTGAAAACTGAACAATCGCGGCCGTGAATCAAGGAAAAAGCCGACCAATCGAAAACAGAAAGTAGCTATTATGCGGACCTGAAATTGGTAAGCAATATACATAGGAACTCTATCAAAAAACACTAAATGAAAATTCAAGCTGATGTGATTCTGAAAAAACTCAGAGAAATATTATCCCCCCAAAAAGTGGTCAATGCCTTCATCTAAATCAATAAAGACGTATAGGAGCACTTGAGCACACAATAGTTTGAAAATAAGTTTCCGTTTTGCATGACGCTAAAATGAATCAAAACGCGGATCACATAAAGACAAATAATGAAGGTAAACACGGCATTAAATCACAAGATGTTAACGAATCACTCTATTTCTCATGGAGACAAACATTTGGTGCAATTTTCAACAACACATGTCAAGACTTCTACGAGTAGTTGCGCAAACAAGGTAAGATTAACTCCTGTCATGCTGAATTAAAATCCTAAACAGAATTGCTTTAAAATCAAAGGGCTGATAGCAGTTGAAGGATTAAATGAGGGTCGATATTTCTCTTAAAAATTGATTATTTAAACAACTCTGCCTGAAAGTGGACAAGCAAGACGTTTAGACCATACACATATGTGAGCAGCAATCCTTAAGGCCCTTTTCCCATATTCCATGACTAATCCACTCCATTTCCAAAAGGAAGTTTCCTTATGACCGTACAATCACCCTATGAATGTTTTCGACATAATACAATTATAATTATGGACTTTACCACGAAAACAGGTGTTTTTTTTAGTGAAAATCCACAAGCCCCTTTTCCTGTGTTTTCTTATGGATCTATTTCATTTCCGAAAGGACTTTTCCTTACGACCATACAATAGTTCTGTGAAATTTAAAAGGCAATCTGATAATAATTGTAAACTTTATCAAATAAACAAGAATGTTTTGATAATAATCTGCAAGGTCCTTTTTCCTGTGATTCCAATGCCACAGTTATCCTTGCATCTTTGAAAAGAATCCAATAAAAACTGTGGACTGTATTGTTTATATTTGTATTGAATGGGTTTTAACGCCACTTTAAACAGTATTTCAGTCATATCGGGGCGGCTGGAGCACCTAAAACATGAATTCCTGGTATTTCCCACACCAGTACTACTGCTACATCCTTTCCTAGCCGCCAGCTACTATCCCATTTAGCTTTACGATTATCCACTCATTGGTGAAAGACAAATGTCAGAAAGGATATGTGCCGCCCTCGGGGATCGAACCCATGACATCCCATTATTGAAGATTAGGAGTCAGGTGCGCTACTGACTGCGCTATGACGGCGGCTTTGTATTATGGGGAATATATTTCGATCAAGTTCTCATAAAGCCTCTTTTCCCGTGATACTTTATTGTTGGTCTATTCATTCTATGAAAGTTTAAAGTGAATCTGATGAAATATATGGATTTCATTATGTTAACTAGAATGATAAAGAAAAATCATATGGCCCATTTTTACATAATAATAGACGGATTGTACCCAATTCTGAAAGGAAACATGCTTATGATTGTACAATGACTCTGTGAATGTTTGAAGTGAATCCATTGAAATGTAGGGACATCATTGTGTTAACTAGAATTTTTTTAAGAAAATGTTTCATAAGTCCCCTTTTCATGTGATACTTGGCGTATCAGATCCACTGAAAAAATCAACAATTGTAATGACTGCACAATCAATCTTTGTAATCTGCGGTATTGATTGTGTTTATGAGGATTTAATGGTGAAATTTTCATAGGGCCCCTTTTCTCATGATACTTTACAGAATGAGCCAAATTTCATAAGATACAAGACTAATGAAGGTACAGTCATTCTGTATAAGTTTAAAGAGAATCCCTGTTCCCGTGAAAACTTAAGAAATCATAACCATTTTACAAAGGAACAATCCCAATGACAGATAGTTTGAAGACAATGATAAAGACTGAGGAGTTTACTGTGATAATGATGTTTTTGAAATATTTTTTAAAAAGGCACCTTTCCTTGTGTCACTCAACAGATGACACTATATCTTAAAAAGAATAATCTAAATAATGGTACAATCATTCTATCAAAGTTTGAAGAGAACCTGATAAAGACCGAAAAAAATCTTGTTTTAATGAGAAATTGGTTATAATTTTCATCAGTGCCTTTTCCTGGATATTAGACATATCATGCTCAATTTGAAAATAAACTATCGTAATGATGGTCGTTATTACCTTACAATCATTCTGTCAAAGTTTCAACAAAATCTGACCAAAGCTGTTGGCTTCATTGCGCTAATAGGAATTTTTAATTGAATTTTCATACAGCCCCCTTTTTCATGTTACTTGCTGGATTAATTAAGATTATTTTTAAATCTAAGTTTCACATGACCCCTTTTTACCCGTGGTTCTCGAAGGATCAGACCCAATTTTGAAAGGAACAATTCTGATGATGGTACAATAAATTTGTGAAGTTTGAAGTGAATCTGGTGAAATCTGGAAACATCATTGAGTTAACTAAGATTTATTATAAAGTTTTATATGACTCCTTTTCCCATGATACTTGACAGATCAAACCCACTTCGGAAAGGAACAATCCATATTATGCGATAATCATTCTGTGAAAGTTTGAAGAGAATCCGTTGCAAACTGTAGACTCTAACGTGTTAACTAGGATTTTTTAACAAAATTTTAATTATGCCCCTTTTCCCATGATACTTAACGGATCAGAACCACTTTCGATAAGAACAATCCTAAAAATGGTATAAATATTCCGTGAAAGTGAGAAGGGAAGCTGATGAAAATTGTGGACCCTATCGTGTCAACGAAGATTTTTTAATCAAACTTTCAAAAGACCCCTTTTCCCTGTTGCTAAATGGATAATACTGAATCTGAAATAAACGACCCTAAAGATGGTACAATCATTCGGAGATAAATTGAAAAGAATTTGATGAAATTTGATTGTTTAATTGATTTTTTGATTAAAATTTTCAAAGGCCCCCTTTCCCGTGTTTCATGACGGATCATGCCCAATTTTGAAAGGAACTATCCTTATTATGGAACAATCATTCTTTGAAAGTTTGAAGAGAATCCGATATAAAACTTTGCACACTTAAGTGTTAAAAATGATATTTTAATAAAATTTTCAAAGGGTCCCTTTTCTCGTATTTCTTGACGGATCATACCCAATTCTGACAGGAACGTTCCGTATGATAGCTCAATCATTCTGTGAAAGTTTGAAGAGAATTCAATGAAAACTGTGTACTCTAGAGTGTCAACGATGATTTTTAATCAAATTTTAATTAAGCCCCTCTTCCCATGTTTCTTGTTGGATCGAACCCAATTTCGAAAGGAACGATCCTTATAATACAACAATCATTTTGAGAAAGTTTGAAGAGAATCAAAAACAAAAAAAAAACAAAAAAACTGTTGTCTCCAGAGTGTTAACAAGCAAAAGTTATCGGACGCATGCACGCACGGACAACACTATAGCTCTTCTGGCCTTTGGCCAGTAAAGCTAAAAACTGTCAAATGATCTCGTTAAAAATTCTAGTATTTTTTTTTTTTTTTTTTTTTGCTTTTGTTTTGCGACAATGTTTCATTACTAAAAAGATAACATGCTATTTCTCCTTTTTCCATAACATGGTTACGTGAGCTTTTTTATGCCGTTTCACAAATTACACACCTCTGCAAAGTAGATTAAGATCATCCTAAACTCCCTTCCTGTCTGATCATGCAATTTGGAGATATTTAAAAAATCTCAGTGTTTCTCAAGACGAACTATATGCTCAATGTCTTTTCTTTTAGCCACATTTGACTTATTGAAAACAGACTTCCAAATCTTATATGCTACAGTTGTTTAGTTAGAAAGAATAAATAGTCTCGTGTTGCTAAATAGACTGCAGTTAGCAATAATCAATCACAAACATTACCAATGTCATATTTAATAGGGATAACACCGTTTCTATGAATTTTTCTTCAAAGACATAACTGCATTTGCCTTCAGGGTATCTTATTTTGGGTGTCCGATTTCTTTTGCATTTTTCATCTTATCTGAAAAGACAAAAATAAATACATCATTTAATCATGAAAACTCACTAACTTGTATTCAGCAACAATGGTGCAATCCTTGATGCACTTTTAAATGCATTTCAACTCCCTCCTTTCATCATAAAGGGTGTAAGAACATACGTTCTAATTTCATCCTAATATTTTCCGAAAAACTTAAAAAAAATAAATAAAAATGAAATGAAATGAAATATCAGTGAAAAAATGTCTCACATTTTGATAAAACCAAATAAAAGATTAATCATTCTGTTTTGATCCCTTCGTACCATTCTCCATTACCGATAAAAATTCAAAGAGGTTGCAGATGTCATTTTGAAGATTCATGTAATTGCAAATAAGTGCCATTTTTACTAAAACCTACCCACATACTCACGTACACATGGCTAGAGGTAACGTTAATTTTTACGTTATATGGCAGGGGCATAAAGATGGGAATCACTTGTCCATAATATTTTCTTAGTCGTTTCTTCTCAAAGCTTTTGGAATTATCCAAATCCAAAGGATAGCACATGACATTGTAAAGTAAGAACAATCCAAAAACTAAGCAGCCCATATAATAGAAAAAAATTGTAGGAAGGGATGAAATTGCTTGTTACAAGCAAATTCTTCTTTTTCAACAATGTTTCTCAAGTATATCAAAATAACACAGGGTCTTTGAAATCGGGGATTGTTAATAAACTCAAGCTGTTGAAATTCACTCAATAAAAAAGAATTAAGAAAAATGGATCATATGTTTCATTGCATACAAGAAGAGGGTCATAGGCCCTGAAGCGATCATCTGAGTCAGTGGCAACATATTGTTGAAAAGCACAAGTAACCTAATATTACAACCCAGGGCAAGACTACATTGAATTTCTATCTTTGATTTATCGTGGAGAAAAATATTTAAACCAAGTTCTTTAACCATAAATGTAGTCTCTACGTCGTATACAGACTCATACTTAAACGTTGTAACTACATGTATAGCTTATTCAAGCTTTGAATGCGACGGACTCTATTTTCTATTCTTGAAGGTGACTGCTTGTTTTCATATACGTTTCTTAAGAAAATGTTTCATATAAACATCGGCCAATGTCGGACCTCAAAGTTCACTTCCTGTCTGAATGGATGACTTGGTTGGTCGATTTATTCATTGATTGACAGCAAAGATCGTAAAGTTAAGGGTTTTAGGCAGTGTAAGATTCCTTTGTCCTAAATACCGGCTTTATCGGTGACATAAATATCAAATAAAAACACGTGTGACTGCGTCTGCATTATCGCTTGTTATTTCGGTGAAAACTAAACGGTATTTCAATCTCTATCGTTGTCATTTACAATATTTTTTTTATCATTATTATTTATTTATTGTGGGTGTTCTATGCTTAAACGCTTAAATTTTGACCACGGTGTTCCTTCTATGCAATTTGCCTATTTCGGTCTCTTTTATATATTTACTTGGTTTTATGATTAAAAGAAAAAGCTTTATTTTTCTAACCGGCAATATGTCAACTAAGAGGCAAGCCAGTCTTCACCAAGTGACATTATCGATGTCGGAATATACAACTAGAAGGAAAGTTTGTGATTCTGTAATTATACTGCCATTTATCATTAACAATGAAATCTGTCTCCGTTATTCAGTTCTCTTTTTAATTTGAAATCGTTCTTTTATATTCTCTGAATTTGTAGTTTTTCCGAAATACCAAATTTTATAAATCGATAACAGGATATCTAATTTTTGGCCATGGGATATACAAAACCAAAGTACTACAAGTTCTGCAAGCTATAGTAAGTAGAACATTGAATCAGTATATTTCGTTACCAACCGTTAGCTGTGCTAATAAAATTGGGTTAAAACAGCATGCTTATTCATTGGATGGCTATTTTCTTAAGCCTACATGGATGTCCTCATTTAATTCTATGACCATTTGATGTTTTTTCTACTTTAAAGGACTGATCGCTGCCAACGGCTATGAGCTCCAAAAGGAAAATTTAATTCGATATCAAACGGCATTACTTTGCACACGTTATGTTCAGTATCACTTAAAAAAATGTCGGTTGGTGGCCTTACTATCGTTTTAGTCGCAAAATCAACTGAATCACTCCATATGTTTATATATAGATTGCTTATGACGGAGTTCAAAGTTCACTTCAGATATAGATAAACGATTTTATTGGCGTATTGATTATATGTATTAGCATTTGCGATCCGTCATTAAAAATCGTCCACCATAATGTCTCATGCTAAAATGCTTAAGGTTGTCTTTGAATAAAACAAAAATCATTTTCACGTCATTTATACCGTATAAAACTTACTATATGCTACTGCTTATTAACTACACTTACGTAATATAACTCGTGTGTAATATCAAGGTTATTCAACGGATTTATCTTAATTGCAGGCAATAATAGATAAGTTATACGGTTTCTTGTCGGAGTTTCTGGCGTGGAAAGGGTTGACATTATTTTCTTCGGTCGGAAATATATCGTCATTTACCCCGAAAATAAACGTTTTATCGAAAGTATTATTTACAACGTTTGTCACTAAATTTCATCGCGTTGCCCATTTAGGGCTTCCAAAGTTCCACGAAAATACCTATTCCCTAATGGCGTCTCTTATTAAAGAATGTGACGTCGTGTATTTCAAGAAACATGCTGACACCTGACAGGGGCTGAGAAGTTGAGAAAGCACGGGGTTTCTATTCAATATAGGTCACTTAACCACCATGATTGGTTATCATTAGCTCTACTTGCTGAAGATCACAAGAGCTCTTGCGTCGGCTTTTTCCCGTCCGGCGTCCGTCCGTTAACTTTTCCTTTTTTACATTCAAGAGTCCACAGTTTTCATCGGATTTCCTTCAAATTTCCTCAGAATGGTTGTACCATCATAAAGATCGTTCCTTTCGAAATTAGGTAAAGAAACACGGGAAAAGGAGCCTAATTAAAATTTAATTGAAAAATCCTCGTTTACACTCTAGAGTCCACAGTTTTCATCGGATTCTCTTTAAACTTTCACAGAATTATTGTACAATCATAAGAATCGTTTCTTTCGATATCGGGTATGATCCGTCAAGTAACATGGGAAAATGGGCTATATGAAAATTAATCAAAACATCCCCGTTAACTCAATGAGCCCACAGCTTTGATCAGATTTTGTTGAAACTTTCATAGATTGATTGTAAGGTCATAACTATCATTCTTTTATTAACAGGGTTTGAACTGTCAGGAAACACGGGAAAAGGGGCCTTATGAAAATTTCAATTAGAAATCCTTGTTACCAAATCCAGAGCTTTCATCGGATTTTCTTCAAACATTCACAGAATAATTGTACAACAATAATGATTGTTGATGTTGACACTAGACTTGATCCGTCAAGTATCTTAGAAAAATTAATTTTAAATTCTTGTACCACAATGAAGTCCACAGTTTTCATTGGATTCTGTTTAAACTTTCACAAAACGATTTTACTGTGATGAGGATTGTTTCTTTTCAAATTGGGCCTGATCCGTCTTTTATCAGGGGAAAAGGGGGCTTTCAAGAATTTTATCTATTATCCTTGTAACCAAGTCTAGAGCTTTCATTGGATTGTCTTCAAACCTTCACAGAATAATTGTACATTAATTACGATTGTTGATGCTGACATGAGACCTGATCCTTCGGGTATCACAGGAGTCTTATGACATTTTAATCTTAAAATCTTTCAACCAAGATAAAGTCCGCAGTTTTCATCAGATTCAGTTCAAACTTTTACAGAATGTTTGTACCATTATTAGGATTGTTTCTTTTCCAAATGGGCCTGATCTGTTTAATATTATAGGAAAAGGGGCTGTATGAAAAATTATTTCAAAATCCTCATTACCACAAGAATGTCCTCAGTCTTTATCAGAATCTCTTCCAACTTTAATAGAATGCTTGTGCCATCATTCAGATTGTACCTTTGTAAATTGGGTCTGACTGGTTAAGTGACACAAGAAAAGAGGCCTTATGAACATTTTATTACAAAAACATCATTAGCCCAATAAAGTCCTCAGTCTTTATCATTTTCTTCAAACTATCTATCATTAGGATTGTTCCTTCGTACATTGGGTCTAATTTGTTAAGTTGCACGAGAAAAGGGGCCTTATGAACATTTTATTACCAAAATTTCTTGACACATTTCAGTCCACTGTTTTCATTGATTCTCTTTAGCCTTTACAGAATGATTGTACTTTCATCAGATTGTTCCTTTTGTAATTTGGTTTGTTCTGTAAATTATCACGGGAAAAGGGACCCTATGAAGATTTCACTATAAACTCATTAACACAATAAATTCCACAGATTACACAGATTAATTGTACTATCATTACAATTGTTGATTTTGGATGTGGATCTGATTATGGTAAGTGTCACATAAAACGGGGCTTAATGAAAACCTTTCTTAATTATTCTAGTTTACTCAATAAAGTCCCTTGATTTCAACGGATTCACTTCAAAATTTCACAGAATGATTGTACAATCACTTAAATGGTTCTTTTCAGAACAGTACAATCCATCTAGTATCATGTAAGAAGGGGCCATATGATTTTTTTCTAGTAAACATAATGAAGTCCCCATATTTCATCGGATTCAGTTTTAACTTTCACAGAATGATAAAACCAACAGTAAAATATCACGGGAAAAGGTGCCGTATGAGAACTTGTTTTTGATATGTTTGTTAACACAATAAAGTCAACAGTTTTATCGGATTCTCTTCAAACATGCATGGAATAATTGTAACACAGGAAAAGGGGCCTTGAGGACTGTTGATCAAAATAATAAAGGGGAATTTTGTTTTCTTTTTGCATATTTCTTTAAGCAATTAACTTCCCTAAATATCGCATTTCTTTAACGGAAAACTTGATAACCAGTAGGGCGTCTCAGGCCCTCTTTGGCCTCTTGTTTTTATTTGTGTTAAAAAGTTGAATCTACTAAATCGAATGCATTTTTTTATATAAAACATAATTACGTGTATTTTTCAGATGAATGGGGCTATGAAACCACATTTGCGATAAACAATCCCAGAAGTTCATTGGTGGATATTCACTTCAATAGTGAAAAAACAAGGGTTCCAGTTCCAGCAGAGAAGGTCTTACAAGGGTGACGGTCAGCTATATTTATATAATAAGCATATTGTTGTTTTCATAGTTAAACAAAAATATGACAGCGATCTTCTGCAGTTGGTGTCATGTTTCTTACTTTGGCTTGGTGTTACTTATGTCTTGGCGATATCTAGAAGTCTGCGAAATGGCCGACCACTACAGCACTTTATTCCTGGGTGCTAATGGATTTCTGTGGGATAATTTGTTGATTAGCGGTGAGTTTGAAATGTACCACCCCCTCCCCGCCAGTCCGTCCTGAAAGAAAGAACTGTTGATAATTGTTGTGTTGAACGTAAATTTGTCCAAAAAAAAAAATACCGCTAGTGGTTTTATTTCATGGCATTAATAGTTTACCGACTATAATTCGTATTAGCTCTAGAAAATGGTTTTGATGGCATTCTTTGTTAATGCTCGGTATCCATGTTAGTAATATTCTTAAGGGTATGACAAAACCTTCCAGGGTGGATGCCCAGTCTGAAACCTACAATTAAGGCCACAGCAAGGTCAAAGGTCAAATAGGTGCGCTTTCATATTATAATCGTCATTGTGATATTTTCAATTGCTATACATGCTGTATCATTAATTCTAATTGTTCTAAATTTTCTGAAAACTGCATTAGAGACATTATTTTATTGAAAAGACGACTTTTTATGCCCTCGCATCGATAAATCGGGGGCATAATGTTTTACCGGTGACCGTCTATCTGTCCGTCTGTCTGTCTGCAAAAGTTAACCTGCCAAATAAACATTTTCCTATAACTTCAACCCTAATTAAGTTAAAATATTATTTGGTAATATTTGGTCAGTTGATAGGTCTCAACAAGGCGCAACTGGGGAAGGTCATTTAATCAAGGTCAAGGTCAAAATTTTAACCCTTTTCCCTAAAACGTTACTCAAAAACTTAATCGCCAACTAAACATTTTCCTATAACTTCATCCCTAATTAAGTTACAATGCTAATATTTGGTATGTAGATAGGTCTCAACAAGGCGCAACTGGGGAAGGTCATTTAATCAAGGTCAAGGTCAAAATTTTAACCCTTTTCCCTAAAACGTTACTCAAAAACTTAATCGCCAACTAAACATTTTCCTATAACTTCATCCCTAATTAGGTTACAATGCTAATATTTGGTATGTAGATAGGTCTCAACAAGGCGCAACTGGGAAAGGTCATTTAATCAAGGTCAAGGTCAAAATTTTAACCCTTTTTCCTAAAACATTACACAAAAACTTAACCTGCCAACTGAACATTTTCCTATAACTTCAACCCCAATTAAGTTAAAATGCTAATATTTGGTATGTAGATAGGTCTCAACAAGGCGCAACTGGGAAAGGTCATTTCATCAAGGTCAAGGTCAAAATTTTAACCCTTTTCCCTAAAACATTACACAAACACTTAACCTGCCAACTAAACATTTCCTATAACTTCAACCCAAATTAAGTTACAATGCTAATACATTGTATTTGGTATGTAGATAGGTCTCATCAAGGCTCATCCGGGGAAGGCCATTTCATCAATGTCAAGGTCAAAATTTTAACCCTTTTACCTAAAACAAAGAAAAACAAGATGTGCTGTGAAACACCATGCCCCCAAAACAGGAATTCTTTAGAAACGGGTGATTTTTATTTATTATTATTTTTTCCCTTTTTTTATTGCGTTTAAGCTTTGAAATTTGTATCAACACATGTTTTGAATTCTTTTAATATCAACCCATTACCAGACGGCATTATTTTAGACTGGTCCTAATTGAAAGAAGTTGCAGAGGACTATTTAAATCTTATGAAATCTTAGTTCTTTTAAATGTCTGGGTAGAAAACATTGCGGAAAATGAAGAATTTGCTTGTGACAAGCAATTTCTTCATTTTCCAAAATGTCTTCCAAAACTTCCTGGGGGATGTCTAAAAGCGTCACTGAGTGGGAATGGATTATGAAGAGTTCTTGACTTCTGTTCAATAGTTTTGTTATTAGCCTCTATAAAGGAAAATAACACTTATCTAGTTACTCTGTGCAGACTGCTAGCCACTGTACCAGTAAATACAGTGCTACAAAGCGACAATTTTGTTTACCGGACGCTAGGCGACGTGCACTCTTTCTACATTACAAACCATCTCACTTTCTTGAAGTCAAAAGATTTTTATATTCTGATAAGGTGATAAATTTGTTGCAAACAGTTATGTTTTTCGTGTAAAATATGTTACTCAGACCTGATTATACAATTCATCATTATATCCTGCTGATTTCATCATGTTTACTGGCGGTATTGTGTTATTTCTTTGTTTTGAATTGCGCCGGGGCGCTTTTGATATGCCCGAAGGGTCGTATTATGTTATGGCCCCGGTCGTCCGTCCGTCTATCTGTCCATCTGTCTGTCCGTCCGTTAGCAATTTTTTGTGTGCGCAACTCCTTCTAAACTATCAATGGGAATTAGCTGAAACTTTGCAAAATTACTCCCCATGATGTATAGTTGTGCATTAGACCTTTGAATTTTAAATCGCTTTAGTCCATCTTGAGTTATCTTGAATAATCTGCCCTTGAATTGAACGAAAAACCCCTTTATTTCTTGTGAGCTTTATTTCTCCTACATTTTGAATGGGAATGAATTGAAACTTGCCACAATGACTCTGTTTGGTTTCTAGTTGTTCTTAGGACTAAAATTTGTTTGCTATGTCAAGTTATTACTGAATTACCTGCCCTTTACTTAACAATATAGCTTAAAATTACAGGGTTTTTTTGTGTGTGTGTGCACAACTCCTAAAAATTCTATGGGTTGAACTGAATCTTGCCATAATGTATCTCTGATATTTAGTTGAACATAAGACTCGCTTCAGAAATTCAAAAAGCTTGGGTCTTTCTTGAATTATCTGCCCTGGAATTGATTGAATTCAAATGTCAAGGCCATTTTGAGCTCTGAAAAACCTAAACTGAACCATTATGATTTATTTGTCAAGATCAGTTCTTCAAGGTCATATTTTTATTGCTTGTGGTGATTACTTTCTGTTGAAACTTGTTTCAAGGTCATTGGTCAAGGTCATTTTTTATGTCAATTGTATTCAAATGATAGAATTTAACTATTGTACATAATGTTGAATGATAAGTTATTATAAAGCTGTCTTGTTTCTCAAGTGTAAACAGTATTATTCAGGTGATAAGATCTTTTTTTTTGACAAAAATCATTAGCTATCATTCAAGCTAAGGTTACTGATAAACCAAGGTTACTGACAAGCCCCTGCGGGCGTATATGTGCCGCTCTGCGAAGCTCTTTTTAGCAGATATATGGTAAAGTTTTACCTGTAAATGTCAATTGAGGGGCTGAGGTAAGCATTGGTTTCATTTTTATCCTCCGCCGTTTCAGCGAAGAGGATATAGTAATGATCTCTGTTCGTCATTCCGTCCTTCCGTCATTCTGTCACTAATCTTGTCCAGAGCATATCTCCTAAAGTATAAATGCTATCAACTTGAAACTTCATAGGTGGATTAAACCCATTGAGGAGAAGTGCAGTACACAAGAACCACAAGTCATGCTTTCATAATTTTGGATTTATTGCCATTTTTTATTTTAAAGACTTAGATTTTGTCCGAGGCATATCTCTGAAAGTATCATAGCTATCTACTTGAAACACTAAGGTGGATAGATCTCATTGAGGAGAAGTGCAGTGAACAAGGACCACAACTCTTGCTCTTGAGTTATTGGCTTCAGTTTACTATCAAGCTTTT
Source organism: Fragum fragum (assembly GCA_946902895.1). Classification (NCBI taxonomy): domain Eukaryota; kingdom Metazoa; phylum Mollusca; class Bivalvia; order Cardiida; family Cardiidae; genus Fragum; species Fragum fragum. Next base: position 4,298,300 of record OX336383.1, on the reverse strand, counting down.
ACAGCGGGGGATGGCCATGTCCGGCATGGCTCTTGTTACTTATTTGCATATGATTTTGTTCCTATTGTCATAATATTAAAGATGAAAATAATGTACAATGAACATCAGTTGCATGCATTTGCAAGTTTCACACATTTGAACGTACTTTACCCATGACCTCATTCTAACCTGAAATTCGAAACAGACACAAAGCAAGCATTGCTTGAAGTAGACTAGAATAGCTACCTTCCGTTACATGAATGCCTTGGATAATATGTATGTAATAACAATCCTTTTAATCATGTTCAATCAAAGTTTTGTTAAATATTGTGCTTTATTTAGTAATTGGCCATAGCGTTTTTTTTAACATAGATATGGTAAAATTATGTTTGAAAATGACAATATAGGCTCTAGGGTAAGCCTCTGTTCATTTCTTATTCAATTTATTTGATTTCGTTCACATTGCTTTCATTATGTGTTGACGCAAATAAATTTGGTTTAGCTACAAGCCATTTTTTCTTGATTTTTGAACTCATTGACCTTTGACCTCACTGTGACCTTAATTCAAAAAATCACGCTGGGCATCCACCCCTATCTTGTTTGTAATAGTCTAAGGAACAATTCTAGCATGGATGCCGAGCATTAACAAAAAATGCCATCAGGAGTCATCGTAGGATTTAAGGGAGGCAGACTATAATTTCAAGGCAAACGAACGCTCTTTCTGAAAAACCCATGTATAAAGCACAAAGAAATTAGTGAAAAGGACTTTACACTGCAGAACTGACTCGTTCCCCTATCTTAAATTAGGGAAAACGGACAGGGGTATAACCTTGTAACATCTTACTTTTGTCATGCGAACTTGCCCCTACTACATTTCGTAGTTTATATACTAACATAATACCTTATCGACCATTTAATATCAGAAAAAAAAAAATACCTAGAAAAAATCGACTGGTTTCGACTTTTCTATTTCCAAGGTTTTTAGCCTGGGATTGAGCAAGGAATCAGAGGCTAAAGTTACCACCGTAAAAACCCACAAACGACGCAATTCATACTTCTGTCGCATGAACAGTAGATAGGATCGGATCACACAACTTCGAGTATTTAATATTACGCCAGATTGAAGGTGACGTTTGTATGCAAGCACTGATATCGCTTTTGAGAGGTCAATTTTAATATGAACCTGGTAAATGGCCGCCCGCCCCCTCTTTCTCTCACTCTCTCTCTACCTATCTATCTCTTTACCTTGAGACTATAAAGCATATATTCACACAACGAAATAGATCTGTGTGATAGAATACTCCTATCGCACGCGACGTCCTCCTAGTTCGAACTTGGCTGCCGCCGCCATAGGGCAGTCGGTAGCGCATCAGACTCCTAACCTTCAATAATTGGATATCATGCGTTCGATCCCCCGCGGCGGCACATATTCATTTGTCTTCTCAGTGGATAATCGTAAACCTGAATGGGATAGCAGCTGGAGGCTAGAGAAGGGTGCAGTGGAAGTACTTGTGTGAGAAATACCAGGACTCCATTGTTAGGTGTTCCAGCCATCGAAATTTTACTGAAATAGTGTTAAAATGGCGTTAACCTCCATTAAATAAATCCAACCTTGCTGCACGCTCTCCCTCCTTTATCTGTCTGTCTTTCTGTCTGTCGTCCCTTTCTCTCTCTCTCTCTCTCTCGCCACTGACTGAATGCCAGAAGGCTATTGTCATGATGTAATGTCCGTCGTGCGTCCGTCAGTTCGTAAATCTCTACTTTAAAAACTTTTCTTCTCAGAAAGTGCTACACAGAATTAAACCAAAATTTACACGAATGGTCCTTGGATGGCCTTTTATCAGATACATTTAAAGAATTTTTATCAGATGAAAAAATAAGTAACGATATATACAGGTATATATAGTTGTGGTAGATGTTCGCATAATCGACAGTAGATCTGAAATCTCCGCTAATCCGAGCATCCACCAATAGGTCGATAATCGTAGACCTATGTGGGATAGCAGCTGGAGGCTAGGAAAGGATGTAATGGTAGTTATGGTGTGAGAAATACCAGGAATCCATTGTTAGGTGCTCCAGCCGCTGCGATATGACTGAAAGACTGTTAAAAGCGGCGTAAAACCCCATTCAAACAAACAAACAAACAAATCCGAGCATCAACCCTTTCCTCCCGAGGTTATATATATCTTGTGTATATTTATCTTAAGTTTTCAACACTATCAGCACTTTGATTTCCTTCCTCTTGAGGCACAATAGTTTAAAAAATGTTTATATTGGGTTCTTATTCTGGAAAGTCGTGTTTTTGTGACAAATGTCAAGTCAAAAACGTCCACATTTCTTCTTTTCTAATCAAGTTGAAGTATTAAAGTCGACCCTTTTATGATAATTTCCAGGTAAAAATGTCCACTTTTTGAGGTTACATTTTTGCTAGAGAAGAGGAGGTAAGCGCACCTAATTTCTAGTTTTCGAGATCACCGTAAACCAGAAACGCGGTTTGCGGAGGCCCGATGACGTAATACGGTCTTCAGCACAATCGCCCAGTTATCATACTAGATGTAGTAAACAATTTTTCATTAGCCTTCAGGCCTTTTTAGACTTGGTCCAACGTTCCTACGATTTTAACCTATGTTCCAGTCGAACAAGTATAGTAGCTACAAAAATGGCGTTTTAATCTTTAACCTCTCCTAAACTCTAATTTGATTCGTAGTATTGAAGAGGGGTTCCGATTGAATTTACTTTTGTTCGAACGTTAGTACCAGCCGAAAAATGCCTCTTTTTTCTCGTGTGTCATATGATATACTATTTTAGTTCGTTTAGGTTATGAATACGATCCGATTTCTCGTCTATACGATCACTTTTTTGAGGGTATTTAATGAAACAAAATATCTTCAACAAGGTATGTCAAGTGATTTTATTCTCGTATAAATTCTTCTATTTATTTTGGAAATGAGGAGAATATGTGTTGTCATTACTGTTATTTTGTTTTTATAAAGGTATGAATTGTATGAATACGAAACGGATTCATAAATTACAGTGATTACGTTTTTTAGGTTTATACCTTAAGGAAAAAAATCTTTTCTTCCCCGCATGATTGAATGAAAAACAAGCATAACGGAGCAAATATTTTACTTATTTTAAGCAAATTTCCGTTGATATGCTTTGTGCGCAAGATCAGTTGCGACCTCAACATTTAGTTTAGTTTATACTAATTTGTTTTAGTTCGGTCGCAACGAAAGCATTAAGTTTATAGAGTCGCTCCCGAACACTAAATCCAGATGTTTTCACGTCCCTGAAAGAGAGGCAGTTTCTTGACAGATAAATTAAATATCAAGCTATTTGTGAATTTCTATAATGCCTTTCTAATGTTTTAAACCTACTCTTCAACGGATTTTCACGAAATAAGAAATAAATATCATTATCACGATTAATTCCCTCCGTGATAAATTTTCTAAAGTTCCTATACATATAATCAAATGTAGTAAATAACTAATGCCAAACTTGGAAACAATTGTTTTCCACTGATGAGGTCGTTAGTATTCGGGTGATGTCGATGACGACTCAATTACGAGCGGAAACAAATGACGTTATTGATACGGAATGAAAAACTACGGAGCCCTGTAAGTGACATTCTGTACACATTTTTTTAATTCGTTTTAACGAAATATTAATTTGTTAAAACGAAAAATTTTTCGATCAAACAAAATACTAATTCGTTATTAAGAAATATTAATCCGTTAAAGCGAAAAATTGATTCGTTATTACGAAATATCAATTCGTTGTAACGAAATATTAATTCATTAAAACAAAAAAATAATTCGTTTTACTGAAATACCAATTCGTTAAAACGATATACTAATTCGTTAAATCAAAATACTAATTCGTTATAACGAAATACTAATTCGTTTTAACGAAATACTATTTCGTTAAAACTAAATACTAATTCGTTAAAACGAAAAAGTATTTTGATAAAACGAAATACCAATTCGTTAAAATAATATACTAATTCGTTAAATCAAAATACTAATTCGTTTTAACGAAATACTTATTCGTTTTAACGAAATACTAATTCGTTAAAACCAAATACTAATTCATGAAAACGAAATAGCATTTCGTTAAAACAAAATACTAATTCGTTAAAACAATATACTTATTCGTTAAATCAAAATACTAATTCGTTTTAACGAAATACTAATTCGTTTTAACGAAATACTAATTCGTTAAAACCAAATATTAATTCGTTAAAACGAAATAGTATTTCTTATCCTGCTTTGTCCGCAGAATTAATGATGTGACAATCCCATGAACAATCCTAATATCTTTATGTCGCCAAACGTCAGTTTGGCTGATATTTTGTCGTCATGTGGGTGTGTTCTAGGTATGTTAAGGATACTAGTAATGCGTTTATCTGAGTGTTCAGTTCTAGTTAAGAAGGTTTGATACAAAATATGTTTTTCCTATTCTGGCGAGTACCATGTGGCTTATTAGCAAGTTATGAAGGTCAAGGGTCACTTGGCGCATTTCTGCCGTTTTAGACTTCTTTTATTATGTGTGTATCCTTTGAGAATATACTTGAATGTTTGTAAGATTTTAGAATAAAGATAAATCTATAACATATTTTATGTTGAAAAACCGATTGTTGACTAATCAATACTTTAGAAACAAAGTAGGCATATAGTTCTTTTTAGTGAAGTACCGGAACTTTGAAAACTACGACAAATCATTGACTGCGGCCTTAATGTATATCCAGAATACTTATGAACATGAAAATGATATATTATTATGTATCCATATCGACAAGACCATAAGCATGTTGTTTTTATTTGATTTATCTGTCTATTTGTCAGTCTATTTGTCTATCATTCTGTAACAAACTTGATCTGTTAATCAAACACTTCGGTTTAATTTAAACCTATTTGAGACGCGATGATCATATTTAGTCACGTAGTCAAATCCCAATCTTTCGACAAGGATGACATTCTCGCGTAATAAAATTTATTATGTATTATCGGAGCTATGAGGTTTAGCCTAACTATTTTATTTGTCGTCGATGGAATATACCTTAGTAAAATACAGCTATTATAGGTTGTGACATAAGATGTGTTTGTGGTTTTTCAAGGATGCACAATGCTGGAAGGAGCAAATCAATAAGAAAAAGAGAAAGAAAGATAGAGGGATACACAGAGAGAGAATAAGAGATAAGGTGACAGACAGACAGACAGACACAGACAGAGAACTACTATAACCTAAATAATACCATTTTTTATGTTAACAAGACAATGTACTTCTTTACTTATCTGATGATATGTTTGTTCTGTTCAATTCCTGTGGAAGGATTCACAAGTCACTATTACGTCACTTTGAAATAGCCCACCAAAACCAACTTTCAATAATTGTCAATAAACTATTGTATATTTACTGTACATCTTATTCGCATAAAAACAGTTTTTAAGCCCTATTCGGTAAATTTACAGAGACAAAGCGTCACTTTTTTACGAATTTCACTAAAATATACGTTACGTCAATAATATGTACCAACGCTTCTCTACTAGTGCCCGAATTATGCAAATCCTGCTAAGCAAATTATTTAACCACTTAATGTTTTTTTTGTTTTGTTTTGTTTTGTTTTTTATTTCAAGAAATAAGATAATTCATGTAATTCATTTATATCAATCAAATAGTTTCTGAGAAGATGACATCTAAAAGAATCCCTATACAGCATATATATTGCCTGATAAAGCCATATTATTTTCACCAAACATTTTTTAAAGACATCTGATAACGGATCACCCATGGATCATTCTTGTAAAATTTAGTTAAATTCTATTGACCAGTTTCTAAGAATAAGGTTTTCAAAGTTTTCTTCATATATGGAATTAGCCCCGCCCATACAAGCAATTTTATAACCCGATCAAAATTCTTTGAAGCATTGTGATGAAGGACGGCCTTACGATTGTTTCTGTGTAAATTGGTTAAAATCTGTCCAGTACTTTTTGGGGGGAATATATTTTAAGTAAAGGTTGACGGAAACATAGACACACATAGACGGCCGAATGACAGACACAACGTCGTGGCAATAGCTTGCTGGCTTTTAGCCAGTGGATTGATTAGTTGCTTGATTGAATTTGGTTTAACCTCACTTTTAACAGTATTTCAGTCATATCGCGGCGTCTGAAGCACCTAACAAAAGATTCCTGGTATTTCTCACACAAGTACTACCACTACATCCTTTCCTAGCCTCCAGCTGCTATCTCAATTAGGTTTACGATTGTCCGCCCATTGGTTAGAGACAAATGTCGGAAATACTTGTGCCGGCGCCGGGGATCGAACCCATGATATCCCATGATTGAAGATTGTTAGTCTGAAGCGCTACCGACAGTGCTATGACTGCGGCTTAGCCAATAGAGCTATGTAAGAAAAATTCTTAAGAAAGAAAATAAATTGATGAGTTCTCATATTCATTTTAATATTTATGGTTTCTGTAATCAAATGCTGCTATTTAGGTTACTTTTTCGTATGTTATCTACGTTACACAGAATTAACCGTTTTATTTATCAAATAACGGAAATTTGAATCTGACTCAACACTATACAACTCTAGAAATGAGTCTCTAGAGGCTAAAACTAATCTTCAGAGAAGTTTAAATCCTATTTTCAATTGATGCACACCAAAAGCATGCTAGTAGAATCAGGTATAACCCTTGTGTATGCTTCTTGGACCGAAAAATAAATCGAAATCTTCTAAACTTGATTTAGGCGTCAATAATATTTTCATAGCAAATTTTGAATCACGTAAAATTTAGGTGTTTAAGTAGACAAACACTTATCCTAGGCGGTTCATATAGATCAAACATAATTTGAAATTAAACAAACTATTATTGCTTTGCTAAAAAGAACATCGTTATACCTTACACTAGCAATGAAACAACTTTTAAACAGCTTATATATATGTTCGTGTTTTGATTACTGTTGTCCTGTTTTAGGGCAGATATTCTAAATGGAATTCATTAAAAATCAACATGCTTCAGAAAAAAACAAGGCTATTAGGGGCCTCCGCTAGAACAAATTCAAATCTCTTTTTACGCAAATTAAATGATTTGATTAGACTTTGTTTCACTATCTAACTATTCTTTGTACATCTTAAAGTCCACTACCTATAATGATAATACCAATACTAGATATAAAACATCATTATGGAAATGTGATCTCATATGACGTTTTAATATGATATAAATGTCCTACTTTCATATGTGATAGCAAAACAATAAAACTGAATTTGTGTACCACTTTGGCGAATAATTTTGACATGATATCGATGGATTAGAGTGAGAGAGATAAAGAAAGAAAGAACAAGAGAAAGAGAGTGAAAAAGATAGATAGATAGATGTATAGATAGAGAGGGAGCGAGGGAGAGAGAGAGGGGAGGAGAGAGAGAGAGAGAGAGAGAGAGAGAGAGAGAGAGAGAGAGAGAGAGAGAGAGAGGGCAACAATGCAAAAAACACTTTTAGACATTGTAAAATAGAAATGCTGTCTTCTTGTTTTATTTCCTAAATATAACTATTACCATTATCATCATTATTATAATTGTTATCAAGAATGTAAACTTATGATATTGTATCTAGAATAAAAATCGGTTAAATCCTTCGTTAAGTGAGGACAGGGTTCATACTTCTCAAATTGTGAAAGAAGGGTGGGCTTCTATGATTTCAAATACTTAATGTGAACTAGAAATTGTACTTTAGGATATAAGATATATAAACTAAATGTAATAGCCTAGCATTGCAAAAGGGGTTTTGGTGGGCTATTTCAAAGTAACGTATCTTACTAAAACATAACCCCTCAGATTGCTTCCAAATCATTAAATGTTGTTGTTGTTTTTCTTGTTTTTTTTTTTTTTTTTTTTTTCTTTAATTCCTAGTGAGGAGTTATATACAAAAGGTAAAATCCGAGGATTTTGCTTTGCATATAACTCCTGCCCGTCAAGCATTATTCAAGCACACATAACGCCAAAAATACCTATATATCTTTCTTAACACAATCTCCATCCGTAACATAGCTTAGTTTATTCTTCACCCTTAAAAGTAATGAAGAAAGAAACAAGTTTGGGACTTTGGGTGAACTTCACTAATTTAATGAATATGTTGTCTTTAGGATTCTGAATAACAAAGGGGTGACCTTCACATGAACTCGTGTGATAATTACTATTTAATGGATTGTATTTTAGCTTAAACGGTGGATAAGATTTTTTCCTCGAAACATAAGTAAAATCACAGAGTTTCTTAGACTATAAATTTCCCTAACCCTTATCGATCGAACATAATTTGTTTACACTAAAGACTGTGATTCTATTTATAAGCATATTTGCATATATTAATATTGTTGAGATCGAATCTACCCGTCTCGGAAAAAATAAATGCAATCTTGACCAATCTATATAGTTAATTGTATTTCGATGTTTTTGACGACAAACGTATTTATGACATGGATCAATGATGATTTGGCGAGTTCCTAATTTGTTTGGATCGATCTGTGAGTAAATGCTAGATAGTTATTTTTCATTGCTTTTTTCGACTCATTCGACGGTAGACTGTCGATTCTGTTATCATAATGTAACTTGGAACGCAGGCGTATTTGAATGTCAAGTAATCGATAGGGATTTTGAATTTTTGAATCAGCTTCAGTTACGAATTGACAAGTGAAAGCATGCATATCTAAACACTAACCCTCATTTATCTATTGATACGCTTATAACATTGTATTAGAGAGCAAAATCATACAGTTTGAATAGTTTCTTAGTTCCAGACCTCTATGAATGCAAAAGAAATATCTTCTTTGAAATATTAAACTACATGTAAAAAATAACGGCGTACATAGCCACCGTCAATCTGATTTGTCGGAGTACTTTGCGAGGCTTACGACCTGTTAACTGGTCATTTTCCCTTAGCACTCAATGCATTTCTAATCATTATAGTTAACATTCAATCGCTCAGAAAAAATGGTGTTTCGAAAGCGCTAGAGTTATATTTTAATAAAAATGATGAAAAATACATATTAATATTCCAAATTTTATCCATCCTTTCAATATAATTTCTCTCATATTTTCATATTTTTATATATTGGAGGGGGGGTGTGAAACTATGAAAAAAAGTAACTTTTGTATCTCAACAGAAAATTCTGCAATCATAATATCATGACGTCTTATTTTGTCCAGTTTGACATGTGGTATAATATTCCAGTTTATATTACGCAGGAGTCATGTTGTTTTAACGTTTAAACAACAGCAAGTTGCTTGATGTTAGGTACTGCAAAGTGAGAGATCACTGCAGCATGTCATGCATGTGATTCAAAGACTTTACCTGGGAACCATTTCTTTGTAAAACTGACATATGAAGGTGGTACCCTACAAGACTTTCACCTCCGAGCCTAACGAATTTCATGGGTTGATGTGCAGAATGAAGATTTTCGAAAAAATATTATGCCTAATGATACCATTTTCCTGGCCTGTAATTCAAGACCAAATACTACTCTTTAAGACGGACTAAGATTTTTGGTCCAACGAAACTTTTGGGAGGAGCTACAGATTGCGAAAATGGGCCCTTTTTGCTCTTTATTTAATTAGGCAAAAACGTACAGGAGTGTAACCTAAAGTGCAGGAATTGTTTTATTTGAGCGCCAAAATGTACGTCATACGGGCAAAAGACTGCACCGGTCTCAAAACCGTATATGGGTCGCACATAAATGTATAAGCCATATACCCATTTTTCAAACAAAGCTCCCTTATCGTTCTCAATAACCACTTCCTCAAAAGAAAGATTTCACAGAAAAATCGTTTTCGAAAACACAGTCAACTTTTAAATCTAACGAATAAGTAAACGATCCGTGGCATTTATTTTACAAAATATTAGGATAATGAAGAAATTACTTTCACCAAGAACTCCCTCTTTTTTCAACAATATTTTTCAAACCTTTTATATTTGGCGGAGCATCGAAATGCCTGGCTTTGTTTCCTGGTGATACTTTTGAATGATATCAACATAATGTAAACAAATTTAATAATTATGTGTAGTTCTCATCAAATCAATAGGAGAAATTGACCAAAGCAGCTGGATTAACAAATTCCTATACGACAAAATTTTAGTCAAGTCCAAATTCAAAGCAGTTGCAGACTGTGATTCAACAGCTCCATTAATTTCATAAATACACACGTGCTTTTGCGAACACAATTTAAATCATTCCTGAAGTACATTCAACATTTGAATACACATAAAATGAGTTCCGTTCATGCTAGTCCACGCTTTCTTTATTCTCGCAACTGTGGAATACATGACGTAACATGAATGCCGACAAACAACCGCATAACTAATAGATAAAAAATAACAAAAAAATAGAATATCAAATCGCACTGATGCAATTTATGAATTGATTGAATGGGGTTTAACGCCACTTTTAAGAGTATTCCAGTCATATCGCTGCGGCCGGAGCATCTAACAATGGATTCCTGGTATTTCTCACACTAGTACGACTACTACATCTTTTCCTAGCATACAGCTGGTGTACGATTATGCACCTATTGGTGAATGACAAATGTCGGAAAGGTTATGTGCCGCCGCCGGGATTGAACCCATGACATCCCATAATTGAATATTAGGATTGTGATGCAATATCAAATGTATCAAACTCTCTAAAACATGTGGAAACCTTTACAAAGCGTCGATTTTATCAGATGACTCGTCTGATGAATATTTCAATATGCCAACTCTTTCAATATCGTTTATCTTTTCTTTCTTTTTCTTTTTTGGTGTTGAATATGAGTTGAAGGGACCATGAGATCTATACCAAATATATTGTCGCAGTCGATCCTGTCAGAGCATTACATTTAAACAGCATTTCATAGCTTGTGACAGTCATTCAATGTGGTTTACTTAAGAAATGAAATAAAAAGATTTTTGCTAGGGTATCAACCTAAATATTTAACCACAATGTATGAACTTGCGAGGCGAATTCATACATTAATGTAATTAAGTTTTTGGGTTAATACCTCAATGAATACAAAAACTGTCTCTTTATTTCTAGTAATTAATGCCTTTAAGCAAAAGAATGCAGACACCTTACTAGTTTTGAGTAGAAGTTTAAGGAGTTACTTAAGGTACAACTATGCAACATAGTTGTGTACTCAGGTAATCAAAACTCGAAAACTGATACAAAGAAAAAATGAAATTAAACACTATTACAATGTTGTTGTTTTCTTTTCAGTCAGCAAGTCCACAAGTCCTCTTTGTTATTATACCTGTTATTCGAACTTGGAAGCCTGTACGTATTTATAAATAATAGTAATCAATATACACGTTCATATTTGCTATCTAAAGGGTTTTGTGATGTTTAAAGTTCGATCTTTTGAATTTAAGCTCACATGACAAAAGTGAAAAGTGGAAAACCTTGTGAGAAAATAAGGAAGTGTTTACTTCTGTTCTAACAAAGTTTTCATAACTATATTTCTTAGTTCGATTAATTTTCATTGAGACAAAGTATAGGGAAAAAAAGAAATACTATGTAACACTATATTATTTCGTCATCAAATTAAGCATATGAAACTGTAACTTTGTAAAATGAATGCCGCGTATGATACTTTGCAATACAAATGTTATGCACGTACGTAATGGGGGGGTTAACTTATTTATACGCATTTTAGGATCATTTATTTTGGCACACTGTGTTATAATGCATTCTTTGTGTAAATTCGTCAAATCTCTGATATCGAGATTATTGATAAAATTTTCATACAAGCCATTTCCGCCATTCATGAAATAGTGCTCAGTTAAATCAATAAAAGATGGTTAAATAACACACAATGTCAACAGCTCAAAGTTTTCTTTCTTTATTCATGCGGTTTTTCACAATCAAATAAGCGAATTAATCTAAATACAAAACGAAATCCACGATCTTGTTGATCAAATTACGAAAATCTGAATGTTAAAAAAAATCTATAGAGTGGTCGCTTTTGTATATACCCGGTTTTTTACGTTGCTGTGATTTTATAATTAAGAAAACATAGTGGGAAAGGAGATATTGCTTATAACAAGCATTTTTCCTTTTCCAACATTATTTTGTATCACTAAGGATTTCCTCGTTTGAATAAAGCATCCAATCATCAATGTCTTCGAGAACCTCTTTCATTGTGGACAAGTCTGAAAAAAGGGGGTTTCTTTTATCTTTTTTAACAGGAAATAAAGATGTTGAAGAAGGTTCTGCTTCTGTCAGTTCTGATAAGCACAATATATGATATGAGAAGAATCGTGGATCAGAGGACATCTTACTGTGTGGATGGATTTCTCATGCAAAACATGCCACCCTTCAAGATCAAAACAACCACCATTACAAACAGAAAAAAAAGAGAGGCAAGCTACGACATTAAAGATCTAGATAACCCCTACGCGGACAGAAATCAAAGAGAGGGATAAAGGACATTCGAAAGAGGCCGATAATATTGGTCGATAATAACGAGGACAATTGATGTATCGCCGGTGTTGATCACAATCGATTTACCAATCAATAAATCTATTTCAGGGGATATTTTTATTAAGCATTTATATGATTTGTTGCCTTTTACATCGTAGATACAGCTTATTCAATCTATAGCTACGACGTTTTGTCGTCATTCATCGGTTTGCCTTTATTTTATGTACCTTGTCATAATTTGTACTACAAAGTCGTTTATTTCCTAAGCGATCCCCGAAATTACGAAAAAAAGTAAAGTATCATTCGTAAATATTGCGGCAATTTATTATTCGAAGACATTTTTTTATGAACGCTACTGCAAATTTTCGTTTATCATTTTATTGAATCTTTATTCCTATAAAAGTTACATTAGAATAAAAGGTGAAATTTAATATAAAAATCATGACCAAACGAAAAAGTCTTAAATTACCCTTGCTATTCTGAACACGATAAATTCCTGTTTATGCGGGTGGCATAGACAAAGGTCAGCCTTCACATGCGAGCAGTCTGATAAAAGTCTACATCATATGTTTGTGCCTTTTAAACCAGAGTTATTTATAATATTAATCACCAAAAGAAATACTGACCAATAATTTGAGATTCGGGTCCCTCCAGCCCATACGTCTACAATAGATTTTATTCAGTATGACAAGATTTACAATCAATTCAACAGACGGTTTCCAAAAAGCCAATTATCCCAAAATCACGTTATCCTTCTCCCATTCCACAATCGAAAAGATAAAAATCGCATTTTTCGTCCCCCTTTAAAAAATTCAAACCGAAAAAAAATGTCTCAAATGTCATGACCTATGGAGTAAATCAAATTCTTCATTAGGACTGGAATCGGCATTTTGAGCTCCGGCGTTTAATTCAAACATTTGCAAATGAATGCGATTGAAATGTTGTAACTACAGTATACTGAAGTTGTCGACACACCAGTACTACCATTACTTCCTTTCCTAGTTACCATCTGCTATCCCACTTAGGTTTACGATTATTAACACCTAGGTGAGAGACAAATGTCGGAAATGATACGTGCCGCCGCAAGGGATCGAATCCATGACATCCGATGATTTAAGAGTCGGTAGCCTTTTTTATAACTTGATTGATTAGAAATGTTATATCAGCCGAACAAGCAAATGTATTCGGTATAACGACGTACATGAATCGAGAGAATATCTGAATGATGTTTGCCTTAGTTTCCTGCTTTCCAGCTTAACTTTTTTTCTGCTCAAAAGATTATTTGGCGGACATTAAAGTTTATAAGAGTAATGGCATAGGAGAGTTATTCGCTTTCCAAACACCGCAAGTTTCTTAGTTAAGAAAAAAACGCAAAAGATCGGATGGATTGAGAACTAGAGGTAAGAGATATTCTTTGAATGGTGTTTTTATCAGAATTTCCAATTCTTTCATTTGAAATATATGAAGTTGATCGACTGATCTTTCTGAAGTCGACGGAAAATTCGACAGAAAAATTTAATCTACATTCTCATGCTTGTGAAAACGTTGCATTCTATTTAACAAAATTTAAAAAGTTGTTTATCAATGTAACAGTCGTAGTTTTCAGGATGCCATTTAATTTGCAATGTCTGTTGTTGCTGTTGTTGCTGCTGCTGTTTTGTAAATTTATAAGCTTCCTACCCACATTGATTCCCCCCCCCATCGACCTTTGTTTGACTCGTGTTATTGGTTTGTACATATGGAAACAAATATAGAAAGCAAAGTATTTGTAATATTCTTCGTAAGTTCTCGATGGTTCCAGAGTAAGATGGTTCCAAGAGTACACTAGCCGCCGCCATAGCGCAGTCGGTAGCGCGCCAGACTCCTAATCTTCAATCATGGGTGTCATGGGTTCGATCCCCGGCGGCGGCAAATATTCTTTCCGACAATTGTCTCTCACCAATGGGTTAATAATCGTAAACCTAAGTGGGATAGCAGCTGGAGGCTAGGAAAGGATGTAGTGGTAGTACTGGTGTGAGAAATACCAGGAATCCACTGTTAGGTGCTCCAGCCGCCGCGATATGACTGAAATACTGTTAAAAGCGGCGTTAAACCCCATTCAATCAATCAATCAAATCCAAGAGTACACTAATATACTCATGTTCGTTGTCTATCGTTTGCATGTCCGGTGTATAACCAATTCACATACATCAAATCAAAGTACTGAAAAGTCCTGTAAGATAGCAAAGCATTGTTTTGTTCAATAATCTTCATTGTCAAACGTTATCATCATAAAAACCAATTCCAAAACAACCCCTCCCTTTTACGCCCCCAAGAAAATAGTTGTTGGAAACAATGCGGACAACAATGTGGAAAAAGGAGAAATTGCCTCTTTCAAGCAATATCTTTATTTTCCACATTTTTTCTACCTAAAGAGATAATTATTTCATATTTTTTAACAATTTGAAATTGTCGTCTGCAACTTTTTGCTAGCTAAAAAGACGACTTTATAGCCGAGTGGGTGCAGCCTTCGGTATTATACACAAGATCTGTTATAAGTCTATTGGTTCGATTCTCACTAGATCTATTTTTTCCAAGTATAAATGTCAATGCTATCGCAATATCCACTAAAGAGTATACAATCAATACTATAAATCGATTAATTGAATGGGGTTTAACGCGAGTTTTAACAGTATTTCAGTCATAGCGCGGCGGCTGGAGCACCTAACGATGGATTCCTGGTATTTCTCACACCAGTACTACCACAACATCCTTGCTTAGCCTCCAGTTGCTATCCCACATAGGGTTTACGATAATCCACCCATTGGTGAGAGACAAATGTCGGAAAGGATATGTGCCGCCGCCGGGGATCCAACCCATAACATCCCATGATTTAAGATTTGGAGTCTGACGCGCTACCAACTGCGGAGCATACCTCTTAAAGTATAAAAAGCTATGATTATGAAACTCTATGGGTGGATAGATGTTACCAAGAGGAAGTGCAGCCTTCAAGAACCGTAACACTACCTTGCCCATTTTTGAGTTATTCCCCTTTGTTGTTTTTCATATTTGGATTTTGTCCGGAGCATATCCCTGAAAGTATAATAGCTATGATCATGAAACTTTATGGGTTGATAGATACCATCAAGGGGAAGTGCAGTGCACAAGTACTGTAACTCTGCATAGCGTATTTTTGAGTTATTCCCCTTTGTTGTTTTTTCGCAGTTTGTTATTATCCGGAGCATATCTCTGAAAATGTAATAGCTATGATTATGAAACATTATAGGTGGATAGATATCATCAAGGGAAAGGGCAGTGTACAAGAACCGTAACTTTTCTTTGCCTAATTTTAGTTATTCCCCTTTGTTGTTTTTTCATACTAGATTTTGTCTTGAATATATCTCTGAACTTTTGACAATTTTCATCATGAAACTTTATGGATGGATAGATATCATCATGGAACATATCTTTTTTTTTCAAATCTCTTATAGTGTAACAGCCTGTGGTTTTCAAACCTCACAATAACAAGAAACAAGAGTGTCAGTAGCCCTGGCCTTTTCTTCAAGGCCTAATACAAACTGGGTCGTAAGATAACCTCCTATAACTAAAATCAACAAGCCCAATTTGGTTTAAAATGGCCAAATAGTTTTGAAAAGGTTGCCTTCTTTATTTCTGTTTAAGTCTAGTCACCCTGTGGCTATAAAATTTTATCAATTTTGAAAGAGGTCATTGTACTGATGCTTCATGCAAAATTCAAGATTCTTCAACTTCTGGGTCAGGAGGAGAACCAGCAACCAGAATTTTAAAACCAGAGTTTTCAACTGATTAAATTCTTTGGTTGAAATAAGCCCAGTAGTTTTGGAGGAGGAATCGTTTTAAAAATCCTTCTTCATTTCTATATAAGGCCCATCCCCTCCTCCCCCTGGGGGCCGCCCCAAGGGGCCTGAGGTTGGTGATTTGAGTAACTCTGAAAGAAGTCAATGTACTGATGCTTCGTGCAAAATATCAAGACTCTAGGCCCTATGGGTAAGGAGGAGATAATTTCTAAAGTTTTTTTATTAAAATTCCAGTTTTGTTGCAATGGCAACCAAAGTTTTGAACGGATTTCGACTATTTTAACAATTTTCATATGGCATCACCCAAGGAACATTTCTGCCAAAGTTGGTTGAAATCTGTCCAGCGTTTTTTGAGGAGATGTCGTTTTAACAATCCTTCCTTATTTCCATATATAGCCCAACAACCCACCTAGGGTTCCGCCCCTGGGTACCCGAGGGTGATGATTTAAGCAATTCCGAAAAATATCAAAAAAATATCAATGCTCTTCACCTTCTGGGTCAGGAGGAGATAATTTTTAAAGTTTTCATTAAAATTTTAGTTTTGTTGCCATGGCAACCAGAGTTTTCAACGGATGTCAGTTCTTTTGTCAATTTTCAAGGGCAAATCCAAAGGAACATTCTTGCCAAATTTTGTTGAAATCCACCAAGCAATTTGGGAGATGATGTCGTTTTAAAAATCCTTCCTTATTCTTATATGGGCCTCATCCCCCAAGGGGTTCCGCCCCTGGGTACCCGGAGTGATGATTTTGGCAATTCTGAAAGAGGTCATTTTACTGATGCTTCATGCAAAATATCAAGGTTCTACGCCTTCTAGTTCATGAGAAGATAATTTTTTAAATTTTCATTAAGGTTTAAGCTTTGTTGCCATGGCAACCAGAGTTTGTAACGGATTTCAATTCTTTTAGCAATTTTTAAAGGGCATCGTCCAAGGATCATTCCTACTAATTTTTTTGAAATCCGCCTAGCGGTTTGGTAGGAAATGTCATTTTAAAAATCCTTCTTTATTTCCCTATAAGCCCCGCCCCTGGGGCTCCGCCCCTGGGTAACCGAGGTCGATGATTTTAGCAATTCTGAAACAGGTCATAGCACTTATGCCTCATGCCAAATATTAAGACTCTACGCCTCTGGGTCAGGAGGATATAATTCTTAAAGTTTTCATTTAAATTTCAGTTTTGTTGCCATGGCAACCAGAGTTTTTAAAGGATTTCATTTTTTAGAAATTTTTAAGGGCACAACTAAAAGATCATTCCTGCCAATTTTGATTGAAATCCGCCTGGCGGTTTTGGAGGAGATATCATTTTAAGATTGTTGACACACGACGGACGACGCACGACGGACGCCGGACACAGGACGATCTAAATACCTCACCTCACTTCGTGCTCAGGTGAGCTAAAAACACCAGACCCATAAGTTATCATTTTGAATTATTACTCTTTCTTGAAATTAGACTTATATTTTAATCCCCTTCCCTAGTCAACAACCAGCAGTGTTACGGGCGTATTTTGTGACAATTTGCCATCTTGCATGCAGACAAAGTACAATATAATACATAATGAAGATCTCAGGCCATACAAGTTGTTTAGTAGATTCGCTGAAGGAACTATACAGGCATACAAACTGCGACTTTCTTGACTAGCTGGTTGATGCTACTAACAAATCTTTGATGACAGACGACTGGTCCTCTACCCGACTTAGCGTTGGCAAAATCGGTATATCTTGAACCAGTCTTTCGATCACTAAAAGGAATCAGGTGACTACACAATACTTGTATTTTCTTACTCCTCCCTTTTTATTACACGCATTGTTTTATATCCTTCTCGGCGTTTTTCTGTAATTATAACAATGCTTTTTGTACACCTAGTTCTACTCGGGTGTGGAAATTTAATTCATAAAATATCTATATAGTCATGTACCTCTGGCTTGCCGTATTTTAATTTTGTGTTTTAAGGAGGGAAAAAAAAGAAGAAAAATATCAGTCAATCATTCAGACACAACGACATCAATTGCCTCTTACGTAAAATCGTTTGAATATTAAGGTTTACTATACCCTAAGTCGTTTAAGGCTAATAAAAAGAAAGTAAATTAGAAAATTTGGAAGTTAGAACGATAAAAAAAACAACTCCGAACATTTTGTGAAAGTGGTCGGTCTATCTGGAGCACATAACATATATGAAGTCATAAGGATAAATTTAGTGAAAACTAAGTATCATCTTTAGGTCTACCATGTCTACATTGCAAATTTAAAGGAAAACCTTTAAATTCTCTTTTCTATGAAATTGGCATTAAAATTGTTTCCTTTGAAAATAAGGCCAACATTGTTTTAAAACTTCTTTTTGCTATTTTTTTGGTGTAGATGTTTTCCACTTGAAAAAAATTCTATCTAACGCAAGGATGACAACCTACGCCATAGCGTTCGTCATCGGGTACAACTTTTCGCTAGCCCCTATTTATCTTGAAAGGCAAGTGTTTGCAGCTCTTATATAAATATATAGTCGAAGACCTATCCGACAAAACTAAAGCTTTTACCCGTTAGTTTATAATGTGCTTTAGTCTAATAATTCCATTGCTTTTGTAATCACCAGCACACACAAACACACTCACATTTTTCAAAGCGAGAATGTTAAGAGTTCAATCGCTGTTGCAGGCTAGTTTGTAGACACAAGTATTCAGATATGCCATTACTAGGATAAGTCAACATTTAATTGAATTGTGAAATAAATTCGCTTTTTATTTTGTCACATCCAAAAAAAAAAAGCATCGATCTGCTTAATGACGTAAGTTGTCACCCTGTAATGGATTGGAATCATTATTTTTTCAGACTTATCACTACTCGATACTCAGTATCGATTCGTTCATATGTCCAACGTTGAAATAAACAAGTACATCTACAGGTAGGACTTTATGCGAATAGTAGGATAATTTCCTTTCGCTTATTTATGAACTTTACGATCAATAATGTCTAAATCAGAAATTTCTTTTAAATGACAAAGCAACAGACGGACATCAGGCCATGCCCATTGAGCTCTTTGATCGACGGTCGCGACCCGTCAATTACCTATATAAGAGTCAAATAATGTGTAAGTGATCATTACTAAATGATTTGTTTGTTTGTTTGAATTGTGTTTAACGCCGCTTTCAACAATCTTTCAGTTATATCGCGGCGGCTGGAGTACCAGTACTACCATTACATCCTTTTCTAGCCTCCAGCTGCTATCCCACATAGATTTACGATTATCATTAGTAAAGGAAATACAAAAACTTGAGAAAAATGTATAAATTCAAAGGCTTAGTTTATGTAGGGTATTTTTTTTTTTTTTTTTTTTTTGCAGTGGGTAAAGTGTTGATAATATTTCCTTTTTGAAGACTTCCTTCTTTGATTGAAGGATTGCCTTCTTAGTCATTAATGCGCGAAACTGGCTTTTTGTGAGTATCAAAGACCAAGCTAAAAAAAGTAATTTTCATAACAATGACACAGCGTGTGTAATTTTCAGAACGACGCGACCTTTTTTACATTCAAATGAAGATCGTTGACGCAACACATGCCTTTTTCAACTTTGCACGCGAATTCATTTAAAAGATTAGCAAATTAAGGAAATACCTTATCTAATTCTAGTAACCGATCTCCGAATTTCGTAGATCTGATTATCAGAATATTGCATGCAAACATAAGATAGAATTAAAACAAAACTAAAACAAATTCGACATGAAAAAACATCGGTATCAATATATCGAAGAAGGTTACTTGTTATTGATCGTTTGGTTAATAAAATGGGGTTTATCGCCATTTTTAACGGGATTTCAGTTATATCGCGGCGACTGTAGCACCTAACAATAGATTCCTGTCATTTCTGACACTAGTACTATCACTTCGTCTTTTCCTAGCCTCCAGCTGCTATCCTATTTAGGTTTACGATTATCCACCCTTTTTAGAGACAAATGTCGGAAAGGATATGTGCCTCGGCCGGGACTCGAACCCATAACCTCCCAACATTGAAGATTGGGTAACATGCGCGGTACTTTTGTGAACCAACAAACATGTTTTCCATATGATAATTCAACTTAGTATTTATAATCTTTTATTTTATTCATTTATTTATTTCATTTGTTTTAGCTTTCTTTCTTTTTGAGGGGTCATCAAAATATTGCGCATATGTTTGTTTGCTTTTTTTCAGTCTTAGAATGTGAAACACAAACACCCTCCGGTGGTTCTCTTGATCATTTACTTTCTCCTATAATCATTTATTTCTGTTAAAAGCGGAGAAATTCCCATGAGAGGAATGAGGTAAACTTGCTTTATCTGTCTTATTCTGAAATGAAATTCAAACACATTTCAGGTTATCACCCTTGTATCATAATTACTGTAATTCTATATAGACAGAAAAAAGTTTTAACAAAGGTTTTCCATCTAACAATGTTGATGAGTGCAATCAAGGATGTGATAGGTACAGTATATTCAATGTCATTTTACTACGTTGAAAGTTTTATTTTGGACATTGTGCCAGTGTCTCGCTTGGAATCCGTAAAAAAATACACTCGCCCACTGAACGGATTAGAATCTCAGAGAGGTGTCAGACATTGCAAACATGGAGTCTAGATTCGCAAAATACCGAAATTACCACTTGTATGTATAAAAATTGTGAAGTGGCTGGTAGTCACATAGCAACAAAATAAGGCACATAAATTTCGGTAGTTGAAATTCAATCGTTGGTTTGCGACCTAAACGTCGTACCTGCAGCTTAAAAAGTCGAGAGACTAGCAAAAACTCTTCGACTAAGTGTCGGGCAAATTCGGGGTTCACTTCAAATCTAAAGGAATGAAGTGTTTGGTCGATCAATTCTCTGATTGATAGCCGTGACTGGTTAATGCAAAAATTATTGTAATAATTTATTTCCTCCGAGCAAATGAAGACTACAATATAAGACAAACAAAATAAGCGATACTCTATATAACTGCAAACAAAAGTAGTAAGTGAAGGAAGAAAAATCTGAAGAAAAAGTAAAGGAGGATAGTCAGAAGGGAGAATATCAGTGACTATAGAACCTATGGTAACTGTACAAATACATTGCCCCCAACATATTTTGCCTTTCAGGGGTGCATGCGGTAGATACTAAAATATTTCATCACATGCCCTACCTCCAGAATCTAGCAACTGCAGCAACGGCGCACGCCTGGTTATATATTTGCCGTAGACGTTGTTTTTTTCTTTTTTTTTTTTTTTTTTTTTTTGTTTGACCTTTAATGTTTAATATTTTTTCCTCAAGTATGTCCATATAATCTTAGTTTATATTTGCATCAAAGGGTGTGTAAATAATTTAGAATTATGTGAAAATACAATTTATATTCCTTAATAAGAACACAAAATAAGAAAGGATATAGATCAAATAGAGTCCGTACATACTCCATTCTGATATATTATTATATGAATGCTTACACTCTAGGGCCAGGTTGAAGGTCTTTGGGTGGAGAGTCTTGACTCGCCATGCTTTTAAAGCATTCAACTTTCATTTGGTTTAAAATTAAATGGTAGAAGGGTTACCAAGAAATTCCGACATCCAAATGTTTGGAAAATATCAAGCTGGGGTCAACTAGAGGAGGCTTATGGCTTGTGAAAAGAATTAAAACGGATCTTGCCTTGTTTTAGTTTTCTATGGCGTAACGATTACGTCGATGGCTTCCTCTAGTAATACAGTCGCTTTCGACATCAATCGATGACGAACGACCGCACCCGATAAATTACGGTGTTCGAAATAAGCGCAGAGAGAGTATATCACATTACATTAACTTTAAGTAGATTTAGTAGATATAGAACGAGGAAAGAATATGTATCGTAAAAACGACATTAATAACTACTGGAAAAGCTGATAATATTCATAATTCATACTTTCATAAAAAAAAACTGTTAAAGAGCCGCTTTAAGTAGGGAATAACCATTCTTAATTAGGACAGTCAAACAAATCGCTACCCCCCTCCAAAAAAAAAAAACAAAAAAAAACTGCGCTGTTTGACCGGAATCGATACTTTTCGTATTTCAACTTGAGTTCCTATTCGGTTAGGGATCGCAATAAGTTTTTGTCTTGAATCAAATTACCAATCAATAGCTTTGAACTTCGCAATTGACCGATATTTATCAAATTTTTAAAAGCACATGTAGCTAGAAATGAGAATATAGACACAGGTTCGAGTTGGATAAAATTTATAGATTTCGTAAATGAAATACTTTTTGATTGGCTGAAAAGGGGTATCGAAACCCGTATTACATCAACTTTTAAGTTAATTAATCTGCTGAAACCATTTGAATACATCTTAGTTCATATAGTGCGAAATGCACGCTTTTCGTGTCAAATGGCAAATACGCAATGCTTAAAAAGTGATAATGTCATTTCATGACATGTTCCTGTAAACTTGGCACAATTATTCTGCATCATGAGTAGATTTGCCATTTGAAAGAGTGTTTTGGATAGTTCTAATGTCTAGGTCAAACACTAAACTTGTGATTGTCAAGATCATTTCTTCTACAACTATGGATGAATTTCAAAATAAATCGGCATTATTATTCTCCATCATGGATAGATTTGCCATTTGAAAGAATTTTTAGATAGCTTCAAGTTCAAGTTCAAGAGAAAAAATTAGCTTATCTGGAGCATAGCCATAACATAGATGGATTTCAAAATAAATTGGCAGAAATAATAGATAAAAAAGGTAGATGTGTTAGGTTAAATTAGAAATACGATTCTTCAAATGTCAGAGGTCAAGGTCAAATGTTGAAATTTAGCTCATCAAAAAATATTGTCCACATTTACGAATTGATTTTCAACAAAAAGGAAAAAATATTTGACATGATTACTCTCTGTTATTAGATATTTATGGTCAATGTCAAATATGGACAAAACTTTGCAGGCTCGACAGCAGTTGTCTCTGGGACAACAATCTATTTATCCAAAATATGATGGCAGCGTTAATCCTCAATAGTCAAGCTGCTAAGTTGCATATTAAGCAATTATCTGAGTCAGAGGTGCTTTTGTGCTAGACCGGTAATCCCTACTGTTTATATCACTATGCTAACAAAATTATCAACAAGTATCCTTCATTATTATACAGCTCTGCTGATGATCAACATATATCATTTCGAATTCGTCCTGCATATGTGGCTATGAAGTTGAGCGTTATTTAGCAACTAGAATCTTGTCTTAGTGACGTAAGAAATTGGATGACTACTTAGAAAGAAAAAATGAATAACGCCAAAACAAAAATAATTATGTTTGGTATTAACTCCTCAAATGCAAAAGTTGATAAATGAAACAGTAAATACAGAAAATACCGGGACGAACCGTTTCGATAATGTAAGTGATTTGGGTGGCCATTATGGAAAATAACCTGGGTTAAGAAATTAAGAAATCAGGTCTATTCGTTCCTATTTGAAAAGGGAATCAACAGAAGATTTATTAAATGGACTCGTTCATTCACATCTTGATTTGGAATGGCCTTTTCAAAAACATGCCCAACTATTTCATATCAAAACTTCAAATGGTCTAGACCAATGCAGTCAAGAGTCGTAATGAATGAACAATTCAAATCACCAATTCGAGATACGTTAAACTCCCTGCATTGGCTACCGATTGGAGCACGAATAGAATACACTGTCGTCGTTCTGGTAATCAGGGTAAACACAGAACTGCCCATTCATACATTCAAACTTTTTTTAGTGAAATTAAAGGTGACTAGAGACTAAGATTTTCAGATGATGATATTTTTATGATAAAAGAACTCGACTTGCCAAAAGATCTTTATGAAACACAGGTCAAAGATAACAGAGTTCGCTATAGTATTGAAATGCGTAAAAAACGAAGTAACATTTAAGTAAAACTAAAACAGATATCCATTCAACAAATACTGTACATAAAGGATGAAAGCTACTTAAAGTCTATCGTAAAGCGCAAAAGAATGTGTTCTACAGCTTTTGCGATATATAAATGTAATTGCAATTAATACAGCGTCAACCTCTTTTACATGTCTTTATAAAATGGAATTATTGATGGGGAGGAGTTATATGCAAAAAAGGTAAAATCCGAGGGCGAAGCATGTGATTCCTCCCAATCAAGCATTAACGCCAAAAAACTATTATATCCATTATAATTGATCTCCGTCCACAACATACCTTTATTTATTCTTTATCCGTAAAAATAATGCACAAATTAAAGATTTTGACCTTGGGAGAATTTCACTGATTTCATGAATACTAATGAGGTTATTGTCTTGGAATTCTGAATAATTATAAGGTGTCCTTCAAAAAATCATTTTTTCATTACTACTTACAAAGCACCTACACGTCGTGTAATGGATTGGATTTTAGTTAAAACGTTATGAGTGGTAATATTTTTTCTCGAAACGTAGGTTTCTTAGACTGAAAATTATCCTTACCCTTATGGATCGAAATTACTATTTATTTATGATTAAGACGTATGATTATATTCATAAGCACATTTAATGAGGATACGTATGCGATAGAATCTAGCCGACATGGAAAAAATGTCACCATATTGGTCGGTCTATGTGGTAATTCTATCTCGGTTATGAGAGGACATACATATTTAGAAAACATTATTGCATGGCTCAAATGTGATTTAGTGATAATATTATTAATTGTTTAGGATCGATCGGTGAGTTAATGATTACCGGTTATTTTTTCATTGGCCTTTTACGATCCATTCGACGGTATAACGAATACATACACTTTTTGATAAGCAATGCCCAATATATAAAATGAACGCTTTTTTTATTTTTGTTATTTCTATTTTGTTTCTCAGTTTACTTGCCTCTTTATTTGTCATCCAGAACTTTGTGATTTATTTAAGAAACGACGAGAATGATTTTGTTTTCATTGAGGTATGACTTTAAGAATTTATTCATACAGTATAAGAACGCGTACCTACCTCCTTAGTCACCTAAATATATGAAAAATTCAGGATATATCATTTATCATTATAGTAGCCTAAGTGACCCAGTCTTTCATTTGGCCTAGACACACATTCGGGTAAAGTTTGATCCTACGAGCACCAAAGCAGCGTTTAGAGCACACATAAGCTTTTCTTCTAAGATGTATCTTTTACTCAAATTAACCATTATCGAACTTGTCCAACCGCCCTTTACATAAGTGAATATGTTACCTAAGTGTTTAGAAAAACAAATGAAAAGTACACTCAAAGTATTTTCGACCGTCTCGTTTATAATGAAAACAGGTTTTGACTGATTGTCATCACTTATGTTTTTACTGGTGTTTATATATATGTAAAAAGAAATGGGGATGCTAATAAAGGTCTTCCTTGTACCCATCTTGATCAGTATGAATAATGACATGATAGGAACCAGACACCAGATGTCGTTTAATGGTGTAGATGGTTTTGAATTTAAGAATTGGCAATTGTCTTTGCCTCCCTGCGAGTACATTAGACACTCAAAGACATGTCCAACGTTACAAGCGTAAACATATTCGTCTAGATTCGCAATCTACTATAAGTATCGACGGATATTAGGAGAAGAAATGTATAACGGACAAAAATATAGGTAATTACAAGACGACCAATATAGGATTTACAGATTTGAATTAATAGTTTTTTTGTAAAGCTAAGACAACCTTTCCATATATAATTGAAGAAATGAAAGGTATTGTTCATTCTGTTTTGAGCCACAAGTGCTATAATAGCCGGTTTTTCTTCATTTATTTAGACCAGATGTAAACGTTGAAGTAAATCATTTACTTTAATATGTTTTCAAGGTCAGGTCGTCAACGAATCATTCTACTTTTTTTTATATGTTTCTGACCATTCATTTTGTATATAAAGCAGGCTAAGTCGAATATATTTAAGGAGGACGACTAAATGAGAATTAAACATAAACAAGAATGTTTGGGGGAAACGCTATCGTTTATTTCAAGGTGAATTTTCGTTGACATGATCTCTGTCTTAAGTCTTTCAATAGAATATCTTGAAAATTATAAATGCAAATTAATTTCTTTCAATAATTGTAATATGCGCTCGGGTATTACTTAATCATTTTTTTCTTCAGAACGTCGACATTAAAATATAAGTGTCTTGTGACAGAAATATATGTACAGTCAATGAATATTTAATAGACAGTCAGAGGAGTTTTGCATGGAATGCATATTGGCAAACCCTCTTCTCTTTAAAAGAAGCATGACTGTAAGGTGAGTATGGCCAATACGCAAAAGAGACAATATAAGTTCTTAAAGGCGAATAGATCTGTAACGCGGTAGCCATATACAAATGTACTGTTTAATTCAATATAATTTATTAAGTTTGTTCTTAGGATTACTAAAAATGCATGCTTTCTTAAATAAAGTCAGTAAAAGAAACATGTGATGTACTTCAAATGAAAAATTTAATGAAAAATTTAAAGTGATAACGCCTCTTTGGTGACTTTATATACCTCCTAATTACCGTGTATACCACTTTGGTGGGGGAGCTAACAGAACACAAGATCAACATTGTTAAGTCTAGAAATGTTATCTGTCTTAATATAAAATGATAATCCGGTTTTCCCTTGCTCAAGCGCTTACATACATGATAAGAAGTCAGTGAAAACAGCATTACATTGGTCATCTGCTTTCGTATCATCCAGTGCGAGATACTGGTTGAAACACTACTGCATGAGTTTAAAATTGTCTTAATTGGACTTTAGTTTTAAGTAATACTGCATGGACAGTTTCTTCCTTCGTATATTAAAAGATGGTATATTAGCTTCCATACAGTGGATATTAACAAGCGATTTCTAAAGGTGTCTTAGCAAGACACAAGCCTTGGTTATGGATGGAATTAAGTTTGCTAAGATATAAAGTGCGTGTTTAACAATACACAGCACACCCATAATCTAACTTAGATCTTACAGCGACACAAATACATAAATGTTGAAAAATCTCATATATAGATGAGCTGGTAAACATAAGCTAATCAAAATGCAGCTGAACTATTTCGCCAACCAACGAATTGTTACATGTAGCCACGTAACATGCAATATATGTAGTATAATAACGCTGATTATATCGAGGTGAAATTTCCGGTGCTAGTAAATAGAGTCGTTTGGCTTAGGCAATCTGAGGCTAAATTTAGCATAGTTAATCTGAGGCTAACTCAAAGACCAAGGCGAGAATGACGTCGGCAATAATACCTGGAAGTTTTTAAGACAAACGTTAAGAGAAACATTTTATTGTTTAAGTGGTACATGAAAAAGAAAACAACTTTTTACAAATTGGTTTCAAACTCTTTCATATATTAATTGGTAAAGAGATAATACTTATTTTGACCCATTTCATTAATATAGTGCATTTATGTGAGTGGTCTGAATGTGACAAAAATATAAAAAAAAATAATGAATGAGTGAAAGGATAGAAAGAAGTAAGCTATAGGATATATATTGGACATATATTTATCATGTTAAGTGATATTGAGAGATATTTTCCAGGTTTCCTATTTTATTCAATACACAGGAAGGATGTTGTATAAGGTACTGGTACTACTTATCTTCGTTCTTAGCAGTGAAATTGGTGAAAGGATGGGAAAGAGAACACAGAGGTCATTTGTCGGTGTTGATGGTTTACTCTTACTATCATTCGTGCCACCTGTTGGTCGTAAAGGATTAGAAGAACGGTCTAGTAATGGAAGAAATTCACTGTCGCAACATGCAACGTTAATGAAATGGTTGAACTCTGTACACATAAGAAGTATAAAGAAATGATCAAAGAAGAAATGTCTTATAAAAAAAAGATACTTGACCGATGGATTTCTGATGAAGTAGCTTGAACTTGTGAAATTACTACCACTTTATATTAAAAAAAAATACATTCTTCTTTTTGTTCTATAAATACTTTTCTTTATATCATTTTCAACAAATGTGTTTCTTTCATATCTGTGAAAGAGTGTATCAAGGCTAATATCGTTTTCCCCGTTGGTGGGGTATATATATTAAGTTACATTTGAATAAAGGGATCAATCGGTATATGAACGGATTAAATCAAATCACAACGGATTCCCAATTACTTTAATTCCGGTGTATTCTCCGTTCATCTCGGTATAAAGGAATGATTTGATGGTTGAATTGACAGCCGCGAATCGTTTAATACTTACATATTTATTAATAAAACACTAGCAGGTTTATCGTGGATCATTATCCCTGATTTAATATGAGTTTTGAGTTTTATATTTTAAATGTTTCTACATAAAGTGAATTATTTACAAAAGAAAATGGTGTTCAAAATAAACTTTAGCCTGTATTACTGGTGCGTACCATTCGGCTTTAAATATGTCTTTCAACGGTTATGGTGACTTTTTACATCGATTCGAGAAAACATTATAACCTCTGTCCTTATTTAAGCCTATCAACACCAGTGTTCCTCAAAAGATGTGATATCAACAGTCAATTACAGCACATTGTTCCTGTAGTTAATTTTGTTATGGTGTATCATATCAGCTCTGTTTGTGTATTTATCGACCGACTGTAGAGATCTGTTTACATCAATAAACGGTAGCGCGTACGTTATCAAGGGAACTAATCCGACTTTCATATTAATTAGTACGAGGGACGATCAGAAAATATCCGGACTTTTGACTCGTTCTCGAAAACCAATCATTATTTAAAATCTACTCTTTTTCAGAATATTCTCAACCTTTCTCAATACACTTTTGCTATCTTCGTCGGGGCTATTCTATTCCCGCTGTGAACCATTACGTAGACATTTGTTTTAGGTGATTTGTAACAGCAGATATAATAGCCGCCCTGGACATATATTTCCTTCTAGGAAGCAATTTGTTTCAAATCTGGAAACAAATAAATTACAGCTGTCTAGGCACCTACCTGGCACTAACCTTGCCAATGCCTAGGTGTTCGTGTGAAATCGTCAGTGCCGATGACTTACTGATGCTTACCTTGTTGGCTACCACCTCAAAAGGTACTCGACAATATTTGTTGACAAAAGCATTAACATTTGCTACCATTGTTGGGTTACCGCCTCAGCTGGCCGCCCAGCCCAATTGTTTAGCAAACAATTGTTCTGCTTTCACGAAACTTAGATTCCGAGTTGTAGAAGGCTGATCGTGATACACATCTTTTTCAAGCCTCTGAAACATATGACATGGTTCTTCATCTTCTGCAACAAGAAACTTTATTATAGAGCGTTGTTCCTCTAACAGAGAGTCCACATATGCATTTCTTATGACATGACCTTTCTGTTTGTTTTAAGTTCAAGGTCATCGGTCAAGGTCAATGTCAAATTGTCAAGGTCATTAATTTTCCAATATACCTCCTTTACTAATTGCAAAAATTTCTTGTTATTTTACATAAATGTTGTTTATTAACTGCCCTAGGTAATGTTTATTTCAGTTTTTGACTCAGTGAACCTTACCATGGTAAAAGGGTGATTAATGCCATGTAGCTTTACATTTTGTATATTTCTGACTCTAAAATAAATGACTCCATTGTTTCTGTAAGACAACTCAAGCTAGAGTCTTCATTTTTTGTATGTAGACATTTTTCATTGATATCTTTGATGTTCAAGGTACATTATTTAATCCTTTAACATATAATGATATTGAATTTTACTAGAACTAGAATTAGGCCTGTAAAGCCAAACAGATTAATTCAATGTTTGTCAAACTTCCAAATTTCTTGTGAACTAAACTCTCAAACTATAGTTGCATTCAATAAGAAGTTTTTGTCCAATAATGGCATACAGTTTTGTGACAAAAGATTTATTCGGGGAGCCTACACTATTTACTTACGATGCGCATAAATCAAGATTTTAGCAGTCATCGAAAGGATTAGACGGATTCTTCCTCGTTGATTGCATCATAAGTGGACAGAGCTCATGATCCCTAAATAAGACCCATATGTGTGAAAGCGTTAGAATGGAACGCGTATTTGATTTCCTGAAAACCATAAGTTTGTATTTCAAAATATAATTTAGGTTCTTATTAGATCATTTTTAGAACTTTACATGATTGTTAAGGTTCTTGTCGTTCGTATACATCAGTTTTAGTTAATAATTGTTGAAATTAACAACTTTAGTATTGTCTTTGATTGTCAAAAATTAACTTTCCAAATTTATCTCTTTTTTGCATACGGTATTCCTAAGTTACTTGTTTATCGCCCAACATGACTATAGGTGTCGACGGGCCATAAAATACTATTAATTCATTCCATTTGCATGTATTCATATATTGCGCTTATCGTGTAATAAATGTGATTTGATTAAATTGATCGAATATCAACAAAATCCTATATTTCATATGACTTATAATAAAACCATTCTATATCTTATCTGATTCCGTACACTGTATTCATAAAAGTTATCATTGAAGTATCGGTTATTTAGCATTTCAGCTGATATCGCCCTTCTAAACTAAGAGTTAAGTGTGCTTTAGTCCTGAAAGCGGCGTACTCGTTATCTAAGAAAATTCGAGGATTACCAGTTCGGACCTTACTGTGCCGCTGGTCACATGAGTTTTCTTTGTGCACGGCATTTAAATGATATCTACGAAGCACATATATAAGTTGGCTTTGTCGTGTTATAACTAAAGGTTTTTCATAACGACATTAAGCCGCATTCACATAATAGGATGGATTGTTTTTATCTGTAAATTTTGAAAAAATAAACTATCTTAAAACGCATATTTTTAATGAATCACTGAAACAAAACTACGGGGCTGTTTGTTTTCACCTATCTGAAGGAACACATACGAGCCTTTTTTAGCGGTTTTGTAGGACAAAACCGGTATTTCACATCGATCAACCGGAAACAAGTTTTCGCGAATTTTCCACTCATTTCAACGCATGCTCATAAACTTGAAGTGAAAATCTGTGTGATCGCCTCCATCTTGTTTCATCGCTGATGAAGGAAACAACTTACTTGTTGAATGCCAACAGCCTCCTTTTCAAGGATATCAAGGCAAACGGTTTTAAACTTCGACTTAATATATCCATAGTAAATTGTCTAATGAGCTGTCTAAATGAAAGAAGTAATCTCCTCGCGTTTCAAGATAGAATCTAGTTCAGTGGTTAATGGATTAGGCGATTAAACAAACTCCTAACCCTGTCTGTTACATTTGACCTGGCAGGACTGAGCAAATTTACAACCCATATACGCAGTATATGCTACAAGTAAAAACCCTGTTATAGTCGCGATTCAAGCGCCTATTTAACGCCTTGGAATAAAACACCTTTTTACCTCTCGAATTCGACTAAATCTTTGAAACGAACATGTAGTACTGTACTTCAATTGTATTTATAATATGCTCAAAGCAAAAATAATTGAATGTTAGCTTTGATTGTTTTAACTTTTATCATTTAACCTTTTACCACACAACCACAAATTTACACGCACTGATGAAATACTATTAAAGAAAACGTCGTGATTAAATCAAAATAGCGATTTCGGTAAACAGTAAAAGGGTCATGATTAATTGAATGGGGTTTTAACGCAACTTTTATTAGTATTTCAGTTACAGGGCAGCTCCTTACCACGGATTCCTGGTAGTTCTCACACCAGTATTACCCCTACATCCTTATCGAGCATCCAGCTGCTCATCCCACTTAGGTGTACGATTTATTTACTCATGTCGGCATTATTGAGCGCGGTTACTGATAAGCCAGCAACACCGCTCTAAGGACTTTCAGTCCTTTGATTAAAATAGGAATATCGTAAAATATAGGTATGGGTTCTTTTTGTAAATCTCTACTTTCATTTAAGAGACGAGTATACACACATTCTATTTTAATGATTTGCTTTCAAAAAACAAAATGGCACGCTATTGAATTTGAATTTTATCGTACTCTTTACCGAGTGGCAATACGAACAATAAAATCTTTGACTTCGCGCGTGATGAATCATGGCTGTCTGAGGAGCAACGCAGATTTTTTTTTTTTTTTTTTTTTTTCATAATGAAGTATATATTTCTATATATTGATCAGTTGTATTAAAGACCAAAGGTGACTGGAATCTACAGTTTGTTCGTTTGACCGAACGTTCAATAAATACTCGAAACGATTAAGGTGAATCGCTGTTGTAGAAGTTCATATTCATAATGTTTCATATTAGTTTGCTTATAATTTTGATTTTTGTATAAGACGTTCAAGTAATCATTCAGCATATTAACAGCTAATCCGTAAGTTGAATTAATAGATAATTTCCTTTAAATCATTGATTAACTTTGTTATTAAGAACCGAGTGGTTAAAATAAATATGAAAAATATCTTCTATGTGATTATTAATACCGATCCTTTCCAAAGCGACTCTAAAATAAATGTATATATTTAAAGCTCTGATATATGAAGACGATAACGGTGCAGTCGGTCACTGGAATCAAATTACTTTAGATTTTTATGTTTTAATAATCATACATTTTTATTTTTTCTCGGTTACATGTCCATCTTCTTTCTAAATAGCCTTAAAGGTAGGTATCGATGTTTTTTTCATGTCACAGATTTTAATTATTTTTATTTCCTCTCATAAACTATTTGAAAACAATATGCCGAAAAGTAGTTTTGTGAAAATATGAGGTCGCTTATTAGAAAAAAGCAGGGTATTTCCCTAATAGCCTACGTAGGCTATTAATCTATTTTTAGATTAATCCGAGACAGTTACGAAGATTATAGGGCATTCACGTGGCGCGAATAACCGTTAGAACCTTGCATCTAGTTCAAATTACATCAAACCAACGTCATCGTTACGTCATCAGGAGAAATGTTCGCTAGCCGGTCTGTAAAGATCAGTCCTTTCAATTGACATGATTTAGGACGTTGGCTGTTTCGCTAGTAAAATTGTTATCTTCATTTGACTGGGTCATATGCAAATGAGGTCATCCGATGTCGACAGCCGAATTCCGTGATATCTAAAAATAACCTGGAATTCGGCTGAACCCTTTCCGATATAACCAGTAAAAGCCACTTTAGGTCTGTTAGATTACCACCATGACAATACCTGACCTAACTTAAAGTATTAAATGTTCGTTTGAGTCTATTTTTCGGCACTTGGTAATTTTTCTTTTCTAGGTTTCAGAAACATCGATACCCCCCTTTAATATATGAAACTGTAGAATCATAACATTTACCATAGACCCCTGACAATCTGCACTTCCTTTCACCAGTCAATGGACTGAAACTCTCGATATTAGTCTGATCTGTACACTAGTTAACATTTTTTACCCGGTATTCAGACACACTTAAGGACAAAGTTTAAACAAATGAAAGTAAAAATTCTTTTAGGATCCACAAGGTTTTACTAAGGAATATTATCCTAGGTACCAATTATCAAATTAATCAATGGTATTATAAACGTCAATATTGTTAACAAGTTTCAAGTCTTTTCAACCAAAGATCAAGTATCATGCCTCATGACTTATGATTGGAGGTAATTGAAGACTTCCTATTTGTCTTCTGGTTGACCCAGACATCAATGTAATATCGTATCATAGTCTATCGCAAATAGACAAATTGTGCTACTAGCTATCAGTGTCTTGTATGACCATTTTTATATCTTCTCCAATTTTTTAGCTAGCCATTTACAATCCGTAACTAATTACGCCCGGTTTGATATTCCTTCTTATATTTAACGTGTAACCTATCATTACGGAATTAAGCAGCCTCAATCTTAACGACATGGTATAATTCCTTTAATTACTATCTTTTGGAAGCCACTAGTAGACATCGAACACGGGTCCTAAATATACATCACGAGAGTAACCGATGGAAATTGATATTTAACTGCAATAACCATCACGCAGAATGTTGAAATAGGCATTTTTGGAAATAGTCACATTTGATTTTATATCTAGTTAATATTTTTCATCGTCAAATAAGAATTGAGAATAATTCAGGTAAAGAAAGGCGATTTATATGTAACGGTTTTAACTTCTTTCTTAAAAGGCGGTGTTAGTTCGATCTACACATCGATTTAAACATTAATACGTCGAGAGATGTCCTACAAGCATTCTAATAAAATTGTAATTTGAATTGTTACAAACGATTCGTTAGTTATGAGTAATTAAGCTAAGTAGGATCTCAACGCCTAAGCAAGCGGACGAGGGGTTCAATAAGGTAAAGACGACGCGTAGTTCACTAAGAAAAATCGCTGCGCGATAAATAAATCAACCTCGAATAATGAGAAACGGTGTATTTATTGATACTTTATTTATCAATTGGCCATCGCACTGCTGAATAGCCGCCGTCATAGCGCAGTTGGTAGCGCGTCCGACTGTCAATCTAGAGGTCCCGAATTCGAACCCCGACGGCTGCCCTTATCCTTTCCGACTATTTGTCTCTCACCAATGGGTTGATAATCGTTGACCTATGTGGGATAGCAGCTGGAGGCTAGAAAAGGGTGTAATAGTAGTACTGTTGTGAGAAATACCAGGTATCCATTGTTAGGTGCTCCAGTCGCCGCGATATAACTGAATGATTGTTGAAAGCGGCGTAAAACCCCATTCAAAACAAAAAATCGCACTGCTGAAAAGTATTCCTCGGGAACGACTGAAAAACGTAAAATACTGTGGAATATTTGACAGCTCTCAATTGATTTACCTTCATTTCGACCCGAAAGGCGATTTTAAAATATTACATTTTTCCATATTCTCATGAAACAAATTTTCGTTTTAAGGCGACTAAACGTCGCACCTAAAACTTTTTAAAATTGCCTTGCGACTTTAAGGACATATATGATTTGTAAGCAGTCGTTTGATATTTTAGTCTAAGTGCATTGTCGAAGGTCAGTGATCGTATTACAATGTAAGCTGTCTGTCTATTAAGTTTGTTTATCAGTTTAAAACAACAAAGATAACACAATGAAACAAACATTATACGAACCCAAAAACATATTTTACACATTTCATGTTTGTGGTAATTTCATAAGCACCACAATTGTCCTCAAGAATGGGCCTTCCTTGAGGAACACTGTTTATCTAGTTTTTCGATGGCAAAACAAGAGTAAATTACACCTAGGAAGAACGGGGTGAATTGTTTATATCTGTCTTATTTGTAACGGAAAGAAACTTCAAAATATTAGCATTGCTGAGGTTTTACTTGTGTTTGTTATTTGTTTTTGTCTTGTTGATTTTTTCTTCTTTTTTTTTTTTCGTATAAACACAAATGGAGATATTAGCAAAGGTTCTTCTTCTGTCCATGTTGATAACAGTAATAAAGGGTATAACAGGAACCAGATATCAGATATTATTTTATGGTGTAGATGGTTTTATTGTTGATGATTTGCTGTGGCCAGCACATCCCATGACGGGTCGTCGCAAATTATATGGCCACAGAGTCTATCAAAGAGGTATCCAACGTTTCAAGCGTGAAAGTTTTCGGCTAAATTCGCAATATAGCAGAAGTATCGAGGAAGAGTAGAAGAAATTTTTAAACCTTATTGCATGTAATAAGGGCAGTTGTTTATTTCACAAGAGTTGTTTTTAGAGCTATAAGAGCAAAGATAAACTTTGTTTATGAAATGATAGTATTTATCGCGTTATATGTGCTTGAATAATGCCTTATTGGGAAGTTATAAGCAGAAGGTAAACCCGAGAGCAAAGCTCGAGGAATTTGCATCACATATAACACCTCCCGACCAAGCACTATTTAAGCACACACAACGCGAAAAATCCATTTATTTCCATCATCGTACGAAGGTTCAAAAAGCTCAATAATGATTTTTTTATCCGTAAAAAAATGAACAATGTAGAGATTCTGACACTTCGATAATTTCACTGATTTCCTAGATATTAATGATATGTTTCTTTGGAATCTCTGAATAGAATTGGAGTGATCTTCAAATGAAGTAATGTGATTATTTCGTACCTACCTCCCCTTATACTACTTAAACGGCATCTACATGGTGTGATTTTTGGCTCACTGATCACAACGTGCTCAAAGTGAGCTATTGTGATCGATCATTGTCCGGCGCCCGTCTGTCCGTCTGTCCGTTCGTAAACAATTATTAAAAAATCTTCTCCTAAACCATAAGGCTTAGCTACGATCCTTGATTTTACAAAAGAAATCTTTGAAAATCTTCTCCTCCTAAACCATAAGGCATAGAGCTTTGATATTTGGTACATATCATCACCTATCGACCCTCTACCAAAATACTTCAAAGAATTATCGTACTATGAAAAAAAGCCATTTCTCTGCGATCCCTGATTTAACAATGGAAAAAGAAGAAAATCTTTGAAAGTCTTTTTCTCCTTAACCATAAGGCTTTCATACTTGGTTTGTATAATCTTCTATTGACCCTCTATTAAAATACTTCAAAAATTACCGTACTCTTAGAATAAGCCCTTTTTATGCGATTCTTGATTTTACAATGGAATAAAGATGGAAATGTTTGAAAATCTTCTTCTCCAAAAAGATAAGGCATAGTGCTTTTATAGTTGGTACATATCATCACCTATTATTTTATTTTCATTTATTTATGGTTTTAATCCTAATCTTCAATCATGGGTGTCATGGTTTCGAACCCCGGCGGCTGCACATATCATTTCCGACATTTGTCTCTCACAATTGGGTGGATAATCGTAAACCTAAGTGGGATAGCAGCTGGAGGCTAAGAAAGAATATAGTTGCAGCACTGGTGTGGGAAATACCAGGTATCCGTTGTTAGGTGCTCAAGCCGCCACGATATGATAGAAATATTGTTTAAAGTGGCGTTTAAACCCTTTCAATCAATTAATCAATCTAATATTAGCTATATTAGCTCATGAACCATATATTTTGACAATTTTGCTGTTTAGCTGGATTTTGAGCTAGACTATCGAGCTGGCTCACCAGCGAAAGGGGATTGTTTTAAGTAGAATTTCCATTGTTGAGAGAGCCTTTTGAGCCAGTGTGTCTAGACAGCTCAAGAATCAATCACACTGTCTCTTCTACTGTTGAACTTGATATTGGACTAGAATATCGATATTTTTAACTTATTTATATTTGGAGGGCAATCTCCAGTTGGAATCAGTTATCGTGACAAGCTGAGTTTGTGAGCGGTACCAGCGATATGATTGACTAATTTTACTATTTCCAATAGGCGAACGATTAGTTGTAGGATGAGCAACTGTGAGCTTTGATCGGAAGTGATAGTTGAACATATTTTAGAAAAGACGAAGAGTCATAGATAGGTGATCCAGTCACCGCGAAATAACTGAAATACTGTTAAAAGTGGAGTTAAATTTCATACAATAAATAAACGTTTTTTTCAATCAGTAGTAACGAGAACCAAGGAAATAATGTTTGGGTCGATATAACCATTATTATTCATTCACATGTTTCAGGGGAGAATGTCTATTAATTTTGACGTAAGCCCATGGAAGCAACAATTTTGTCCACCAAACTTGAGAACACATGAGCGCCGAATTCGGTTAAATAGTCATCTTTGGCAGGCTGGAGAATTTATGGCGTACATGTAGTGAAATACCTCCACACTGTGTTGAGGTTTGAATCGTTCCTATTACAAGTCTACGAACAAATCTCAGACAATTACTAATTTGGACCCATCTACGGAATAGAATTCTCTTCAAAATGGAAAGTATCGACCTGCCCTGACTGCGTGAATGATCCAGCTGCAACTTATCTCTGTTTATACAGAAACTCGGCCTACATCACATGTCTGTGCAAAATTAAAGCCAAATGGCGTGATACTAAATTGAAGGCTTATAACTGCTTTACACTAGGGGACTAGTAATACTCTTCAATATTTGGTTTATCTTGCGTGACAAATCCCGTCTCTGCCTGTAATGCAGGATGATTTGAATTGATGTTGAAATGTAATTGTGAATGTATTGTATGTTGTGTAATAAGATCAAAAGGCGTTATTCACGAAACATATTTATATCTAGAGTTGCTTGATAATAAATATTCAAAACGAGAAAGGTAACTCGCTTTTACAGAACGTGCTTTCTGTATGGTACTTCTCCTCTAATAGCTTCGATTTTGGTTGAGGACGTGCAAGTTATCGACAAGTACATTAAAAGGTATGTCCGTGATAATTACATTTAACCAATTCATACACTATTCAATCAGCTGTATCTGAATCTAAATCTATTAATAACCAAATGAATTATATACACACTTAAGTGACTTGTAAGCGAAATTATTCATATAACGACTCCCAGCATACACGAAACGAAATTCTAATGTATAAATTTATGCGGGCGATTGCGTTGCAGTCGGTATCTATTTGAGACAATATACATGTCCATTCAAAAGTGTTATCTATACTTTTCCCGTTTTTCGTCTAAAAGTCTTAAACATATTTGTTTGTTTGAATGTGGTTTAACACCGCTTTAACAGTATCTAAGTCATTTCGCGGCGACTGGAGCCCCTAACTTTGGTTTCCGGCATATCGCAGACCAGTACTAAAACTACATTCTTTTTTTAACCTACAGCTACTAATCCAACTTTGCTTAATGATTTAACACCCATTTGTGGAAGGCAAAAGTCGAAAAGGATAATTGTCGAGACCGGGGATCGAATTCTGGACCGTATGATGAGTAGTCCGATGCATTTCCAATTGCGCTATGGCCACTGCCCTAAACTAAGGCTACAACAAAAAATACTTATCAAAAGCCATTGGTGTCATGACAGGTCACATACTAAATATTGTTACTAATATCTCCTCGTTTTGCGTCCTAAACTAATTTGTGAGGTCGACTGGTGTTTAACGCCTCTTTAACAGTTTTTGTATGATATCGCAGCAGCTAGAGCCCCTGACTATTGTTTCCGGGCATATCTCATACCAGCACTACAACTGCATCCTTTCCGAACCCCCAGTTGCTAATCCCACTTAGCTTTACACCCATCATTGGGAGGCAAATGTCGGAAAGAATATTTGCCTAGACCTTGGAGCGAACACTTGACCCTATGATATGAAATCCGATGCATTTCCTATTGCGCTGTGGCCGTTGTCCTAAACTTATGCAACAACAAAAAAATTCTTAATCAAACGCCAAGTGCATATTAGCTATTTAATCTATGAAATTATACTTCCGGTGCTCGTCAGGTTTCTCGGATGTGATAAAAGGACACAGTTTTTAAGTTGGAATGCGGAGCAATTCCAACTTAGATTTAACAAAACCACAAAAAGAACACAAGACAATTTCATTTCGGAGTTTTTGATAACATATATCACGTGATCTCTTAGATACGAATACGCCTCGGGTTACTTCTCATCTGAACTTGCCACGGACAATCAGTTAGTTGTAGCCGAAGACAATAATATGGCACATGTAAAGGATGATATAAAAATTCGTTTGGTGACTTTCTAAACATGCTTTTATTTCCTTTAATTTTTTTTTAAAAAATAAGGTAATAATCAGCGCAGTTTTTGTGTGTGAGTCGCCGTCCCGTGTTTGGTAATCACGTGATCTCAAGGGACATGTAGTAGTCATGTGACCATAGATAGGCAATGTTTACAAATATGGTACAGGTCGCAAATGCATTTTTTTAATAATTACGCCGCCCAGTGCTTTGAAAGATTATAGAGTGATTAAGAGGGATAGTAGGCATCAAGCAAACGCGATTATTGTGGATTTTACAACTTTTACTCAATAAAAATCAAGTAGATGCAAAACGAAAGTAGAAGATTTTGAAAATTAGAATGTAAATATATCAACTTCAGGTTTCTATTAATTAACTAAATGATTATGCTTTATTATGTCGTTATTTACAAGTTAAATAATAACAAATAAAACCTTTAACAGATGTCATCTAGCTTTCAGCTTGGTCCTTTTAAATCAAGATTTTTTACGGTTCTAAAGCCGAATAACGAATAAGGAAATTGCGCGACTACAGGTCTCCGAAGATAATTTGATACTATCTTCATCATATTATAGGAGTTTTTAGGAAAAGGGCAAAACTACCATGTGCAAACAATAACGTTACAATAACGTAATTGTCTTTTTTTTTTGAGTTTTACTCAAAACGCTTTAAATATTCTTTTTTCCTAGGTCTAAACCGGCATTTCAAATCGATCACCCTGAAACAAGTTTCTGCGCATTTCCGCACATTCTACGTATACTCATAAACTTGAAGTGAAAATCTACGTGAATTAAGAATGATTGTTACAGAATTGGCCGAGTTGAGGGTCAAATAATCACCGAGGTCATTGATTTCTTACTGTAGAAACTGTTATTCTCTGTTGTCAAGATTCTAAATGGAGTTCACGTATTGTAGTTAATGCTTGGAAATTCTAATTTTGCTGTGCATACCAACGCGATAAAATTTTAGACCAGTCCAAATTAAAAGAAGAAGCAGGCGACACTTGTAATTTGATGAAATTTTTAAAATCCTGGTGTCTTTTTGTACAGAAAACATTGTGGATAATGTACAAATTGATTGTGACAAGCAATTTTCTTCATTTTCCACAATGTTTACAAAAGCTTTCATAATGAGGGTCATCTAAAAAAGTCACTGTCCGGGAATGGGTTAAGACAATATTATTTTTGTATGTGTGCGTTATTCACGCACATATGTACACGAGTGGAAATGCTGGTTTTAGTTTAAAGGAGGGAGGCTTAAGGAGGAAAGTAATAAATTGATTTGAACCGAATTCCAAATTTATGACCCTTTCAGAGCATAACAATTTTCATTACTTTCAGTCCTCGATTACCCCTAGTTATCCATCGTCAAACTTGTCCCTAGTATTAAAACTCAGTACTTATAATTAGTTTTAATTTATACTAGCCCAAGATTAACGCTCTATACAGCACGTGTTTTTATACCCCACAAAACTATGTTTGGGGTATATAGGAGTCAGCATGTCGGTCCGTCGGTCGGTCCGTCTGTCTGAAGCTTATTCATGTCCGCTCAGTTTCTCAGCAACTATTGGACACATTTATTCAAGTTTCACTTATATAATCACTATCAAGCAAAGATGTGCATATTCTATTTTGGTTAAGTTCCATTGATTTTTGACAGAGTTATGGCCCTTTGGTGAAAAATCGTGTCTGATCAATTTCTCAGCAACCACTGGACGGATTTGATTCATATTTAATAGAAAGACTCAGTATAAGTCAGAAATGTTCATATCCTATTTTGGTTTTGGTCCATTGATGTTTGACGGAGTAATGGCTCTTTAATTAAAAAGTCCATTTTCGATACATTTTTTTTAGCTTTTTCATGTCCGCTCATAATCTTGGCAACTATTGAACATATTTTATTAAAATTTCACTGATATTATCTATTTGAAGCAGAGATGTGCATATTCTATTTTGGTAACGGTTCAATGGTTTCGACGGAGTCATGGCCCTTTGGTGAAAAATCGTGTCCCCTTAATTTCTCAGGAACTATTGGAGGGATTCGATTCAAATTTCACAGACAACTCGGTAATTCAGACATGTGCATATCCTATTTTGGTTATGGTCCATTGATTGTATGGCGTTTTGGCCCTTTAATTAAAAAATCCATTTTGGGTTGCATTCTGTTGCTTTTTCGTCTTCGCTTCATTTCATTGCAACTTTTGGACAGATTTGATTCAAACTTTACTGATATAATCAGTATGACGCAGAGATGTCATTGCAATATTTAGGTTACGGTCAATTGATTTTGACGGAGTTATGGCACTTTGATGACGTGTCCACTCAAATTTTCAGCAACCATTTGACGGATTTGATTCAAATTTCACAGACAGTCTCAGTATAAGTCAGACATGTGCATATCCTATTTTGTTTATGATCCAATGCTTTTAAACGAAGTTATGGCCCTTCAATTTAAAAGTCCATTTTTTTGGCGGATATCACTTGTATATTGATAAGCGCTGTTGGCTGGGTATTAGCCCGCTTTGCGACAATTTCTATTTTTCTTTTCTGTTTACATTTGACACCACGGCATTTGATTTTAACGGAATTCTGATTAGAATTAGAATCTGATTAGAATCTAATTAGAATGGCAAGGTTTTAAATGTCATCGCGGAAGAAAGTGATAGAAACAAAAATTAATCTGCGCTTGACTCAAGAGACACAGATATATTATGGAATATATTCGGAAATATTTCTTAAATAATGGTTCACAGATGGACGGGTCTAGAAAAAACGATTAAAACTCCAATGATAACAAAAAAGGGAGCAGAATATGAATGATCGCGTTTTACCAGGAATCACGTTTTAAAGCATTGAGCTAACATTTCCACAGAGATACTAGTGCCGACAGATACACGTAGCGTCGGTGGGCGAGCAAAATATAGTAACTAAAGCTTGATTATAGATAGGTTGCTCGCCCATCCATGATATGTTTGAGAGTGCCGACGAACATTACAAGACGAATCAATAGTTTGCCTATGTATGAATAGAGTTGGTGTTTTATATAGA
Source organism: Fragum fragum (assembly GCA_946902895.1). NCBI lineage: Eukaryota > Metazoa > Mollusca > Bivalvia > Cardiida > Cardiidae > Fragum > Fragum fragum. Next base: position 4,255,718 of record OX336383.1, on the reverse strand, counting down.
CATTTTAAAGAAAAAAATTGCAAACAAATTATTGACTAATAAGACCGGAAGTTCGTTTGTGGCCCCCGACATTTTTTTGTTGAAATATTTTCGATTGTAGCAGACTTGCACGCCGCACCTACATCTAGCTTTAGCTATAGTTCTGATGTTTGGTCGTTCATCCAATTATTTCGTTTTGATTTAAGGTTCCCGATCTTACTTATTTTGTTTGGTATCTTAGGCACACTGCATCGTCGTCGAATGTCAGTGATCGTAGTAAGCGATCAAATAATTTGATTAATGAAATGTAGATCAATTCTAAGGAACAAAGTATGAACCCCCATACAAAATTTGCGCACAAGTCCCTCAAAGTTGATTATTAATCTGAAAAATATACCCAGCGATTCTTTTTTGCAATGAGATTTGGTTATTAGTTCAGACCTAGCATGTAGAACACAAGTCGTCTATAACATGCTTTCCTTTTTCTTTTTATTATTGTTATTCATTCAAACGTTCAAACTTTTTATCACTTTTATCATTTTGTCATTTCATATAGAGTAAATAAAGATGTTAACACGGGTTCTCCTTCTATTGATGCTGATGAGTGTAATCAAGGATATGACAGGTACCAGATGTCAGCTGACATTTCACGGCGTAGATGGTTTCATTTTTGGTAAACCGAAAAAGCCAATACCTCTCTCTGGGTCACGAAAAACATTTACCCACACACTGAACGGATTAATTTCTAAGAGGGTTGTCCGATCACACAATCGTTAACTGTGTATAATCATTCCAATGGTATCGAGGAAGATGAAGAGGAAGTTTGTGTATCCGATAAGGACAAATTATCAGAAAAAACTTTAAATGGCTTATAAATATAATTTGAAGTTCCTTAACAGTTTTGTACTGCAAAGCTAAAACACCGCCATACAAAATAAAAAGAGATGAGTAGTGTGTTTTTCTTTTTTGTTTTGTTTGTTTGTTTTTTGTTTTACAAATTTAAAACGAAGTCATTTGGCACATGACTTATATGGCAAATCGATGAGGTCTAAAGTCTTTCGTCCAGATGATATGGCGTTCGATAAAGGAAGTAAACATAAGCAGGCATAAAATTATTGAAACAAATAGTTTACCATTTTCATAATTTCGATCGTCTGGATGTGAAAATATCAAATGATACCCATCCAGAAAATCTGCAATTTCAATTTATCTCGTTTTTTTTTTTTTTTGTTTTTTTTTTGTTTTTTGTTTTTTGTTTTTTTTTTTTTTTTTCATTTATACATTAGATGGGTACAACTCAATCTTTATCTTTTCCATTTAAGAGAATATTTTAAAAAGAACGACTGAAAAAACAAACGTACAATAACAAGAAGAGAAAGATTATACTCCTATCTCTTCGTTGATGATGTTGTTGTATAGCGTTGATAAGCCAATATCTGCACAAAGATTCGTCATTGATGAAATACAGCGTATTTAACAGTCAGCACATAATGTAACACCAGATAGCCCTCTGAAGATTTATTCGACGAAGATCTCTTAATCAATGCCGCTTAATCAAACAGAACCCCGTTTTGAAAATTATTTCAAAATGAGTTCACATGGCAAGATTCCTCGAAAAAAATCAATTCAATATGAATCCGTTTTGAAATAAAAACCCTTTTCAATAAAACAAAAGAAACAAGAGGACCATGATGGTCCTAGATCGCTCACCTGAATTGTCTGCTGTTGAAAAAATTGCAACTATAGACAAATAACTATAATCAGTTTCATAAAGATTGAGGCAAAACTGTGACTTCTATATTGTAAACGAAGAAATTGCCATTATGGCCCCTTTTCCTCTGTTATCCTATAGAACCTTCCCATAATCTATAAGGTTTATCTTTATGACAAACAAGTATCCTGACCAAGTTACATGACCATTGAGCCAAATTGATGACATCTAGAGCATTACCCTTTCCTGTGTTTTTTTCCAAAAGTACCTTCCTATTATCAAAAGGGTTCATCCTTGTGACGAAAAAATTATTCTGGGAAATTTTCATGAAAATTGAGCCAAAATTGTGGTCTCTAGAGTGTATACGAAGAAATTGTCATTAAGGCCACTTTTCCTGTGTTTTCCAAGAGAACCTTCCCATAATAAATAGGCTTCATCCTCATGACCTAATTATCATTCTGGCCTAGTTTCATGAAGATTTAGCCTAAATTGTGGCCTCTAGACTGTAAACAAAGAAATTGTCATTAAGGCCACTTTTCCTGTGTTTTCCGATAGAACCTTTCCATAATCAATAGGGTTCATGATTATGACCTAACAATTATACTGACCAAGTTTCATGAAGATTAAGCCAAAGTTGTGGCCTCTAGAGTGTAAACAATGGAATTGTCCATAAGGCCCCCTTTTTCCAGTGTTTCCGGAAAGATCCTTCTAATAATCAATAGGGTTCATCTCTATGACCTAATCATTATTATGGCAAAGTTTCAGGAAAAAAGCCATATTTGTGGCCTCTTGATTGTAAACAAAGACATTTTCATTAAGGCCCCTTTTCCTGTGTTTCCAAATTGAACCCTCCCATAAGGGTCATCCTTATGACCTAACAATTATTCCGACCAAGTTTCATGAAGATTGGGTCAAAACTGTTGCCTGTAGAGTGTAAACACTTCAATTGTTGACGACGCACGACGCACGACAGCTCACAAAAGCTCACCATGAGCACTTTGTGCTCAGGTGAGCTAAAAACTTAAAAGAAACAGATGATTGACAGTGAACAAAACGCAGGAGGGTCCGTCAACCTCACTTAAAACCGAATATTGAAATACAATCCAGCCATTGGTTGCATGACAGGCCACATGCTAAATCAAGCCGACGGGACATCATTAACGACGTCATAGAAAATACGAATTGAATTTACATCAACTGATTGTTTGCAAAATGAATACATATGGGTTTTTTACCTTCCTAGCTGTGAAATTTTGAGATTTCGTACTTAACAAAGTTCTATATTATCACAAGTGATTATATCAACTTTCATTCAGAAAATCGGGAATTACTTCATTTCCTAAGGGTCGGTACGTTTATGATTAATATTCATAGGTAAGATTGCCAATTTCACATCTAAAATAAAGAAGGCTTTTGACCATTTCCTGCACTATAAAAATCAGCCGTATTAAGTTTTTAAACAACAGGCGATTTTACAATTTTCTGTTGACAGAAAAGGTATGGGCGAAAAATGCACGTTGACCTTAAATTGAACTCCTTTGGGCTACAAATAAATTCAAAAACAGTAAAATAAGAAGAAATTAGTGTTCAAATCGACAAGAACAAAACACGTTTTTAACATTAATGATTTTTAACAATAATGAACCTGAATGTCTTTGCTATCACTGATTGACTCATTGCATACTTTTCTGTAACGTCCAATATGAAGACAGACTTCGAATACTGGTGAAATTGCAGTTAAAGTGACAGACACTCAAGCCTAACACGCATGAGCTTGTTTTATGCGATCAAGTCAGGAGACTGAGTGATCACAGACTGCCTATCTTATGATTCTGTCCAAGTGTTGAATGGTCGATCGATGTGCGAATTATCCAGGTACCTTTAGATCGACGATAAGATTGCCATCCTTAGATACAGTATTTATTTCGTTCAAATAATTTTCCTGCAAGACACAACAAATCTCTGAGTGTGTTAAAATACGGAGTTTCCCTCAAAAATCCCCGTTAAACACTCGCCAATTAGGAAAAAAATCAAAGATGGCGAACAGAAATTATTGAAAACAAAATTAGTTGGTAATTAGCCGCACGGTCCCAAGGTAGGCGATGGCGATATGAATATTTTTCACAATTGAAAATAAAGCTGTTTCGACTGTAATAAATAGAATAATCAACTAGTCATTTCTTGTATGAAAAATACGATTTTCATCGACATTGTTTTGTATGATGTACGGCCAGGAACTTATATACACAGGTAGTTGTTGGTTGGTGACCTAAACTTTGTTGCTACAACATTAATAAGCCGTAGTTTTACAGCCTAAAATTATCAAAAACAAAAATGTTCGAAAAAAAATATTTGCAATGATTTAATTGGCCTATTGATATCTCATTATTATGATTAACATCAGTACTGTAGTAATCCGTAAACAAGTTAGAGAAAAAAAAAAAAAAAACCTTCCCTTCAAACTGTATATAAATTAAATGTACAGAAAAGGGCCTTTTCGTTGATGTGTTAAAAGTTAGGAAAAATATGTTTTCTCTGAAATAACGAGAGCATTGATTTTTACCGTTTTCAATTATTTCCTCGATCTTTTTTCATAAACAAAGATCAATTTGATTCTATTGACCTTATAGAACCTTCCGCCATATCTGCCTATGTTGTAGATAAAAGCCTGTGCGTGAAAGTTGTGATTCCAGTAATAACTCGAATTCGACAGTATATCATCATTACTGTGCAGTCATTTCATACCTACTGACTCGAAGTTTCTTTGACTCGTCAGCGAATATTCTAAGTACATCGAGTAGCTGTCATTGTTGTTTAGTGTCAGGGCTTAAATTATATAGATAACGACGTTTGTTTTATTTCTCAACCAGGAGGTCATAAAATCATTAGATAAAAATATTGATATAATACAATATGGCGAATATAAATACTTGAAAAAAAAATAAACAAAGTGTACAAGGATTTGTTTGATTTAACTAACGCCAAAAGTTACCTGTCAATTGATAATACACTGCCTCGCTAGGAACGAAAAGAAGACAGACCTATGGTTTTAATTCTCAATAGGAATCTTCTTATATGGTGACCTTGTACTTTTGAATGACTGAAATTTATTTTTCTGTTTTTGTGCTGTTGTAGTGCTCACGGGGACAAAAATCCTTTGTGTAAAATTGACATTTAGCGTGTACAATTTTACATTTTTTCAAAAAAAAATCAATGTTCACCGTATTTGTCACACGACAGAATAAACCGAAACTATGAATTTGCAGAAGATTTTTTGACCTCCGTGTACTGCTGAACAATCCACGATGATAGCGAATAAGAAAACAGTATTAGTTGATTTTACATACAAATTTTAAGAATTTTTATTCAGATTTGGATGAAAATGATTTCAGTAGTAGGTTTATACTAATTTATTTAAGTCGATTGCGTCGAAAGACTGGCTTATAGAGTCGTTCTCGAACACACAAGCCAGATGTTTTCACGTCCCTGAAAGAGAGGCAGTGGCTTAACCCCAGTACTACCCTCTTCTATGGCATGGTTGACTGGGGCTGGCTATTGAGTGTCTTGCCCAAGAACTCACCCTGGTGACGGTGGAGCTCATACCCGTAACCTTCATATCACGAGTCAAGCACCTTTACCATTCGGCTATCGAGGCCGTAATCGTAGTTATTAATGCATGTACACATACATGCATATACACTGCACCTATTTACATACACGTTCACATAAATACACAGCATCTACATACATTTTCACAAAATATACATTTACATGCGCGCGCATAGATACATATACACACATATAAAATAAAATCAGATTGATCAGCCAACCCTGAACAGCAGTCATCTCGAATTCCCCGTGAAATTTCAACAACAGTGAGCCACTCTCAACGGTGATGGTTTTATTTTTTTATGACACCTGTATAACAATTATGTTATTTAGTTTAGACCGGTTTTCACACCTAACAATCAATTTGATGTAAAGTTTTCAAACATTCATTATACTGTCATTTAGATAGATATACTTACTTTTTTATGCTCCTCATTTAAGAGTTTCTTCGAATCTAGATTTCAGTTATCAATTTTTTATGATTCGTTTCAAATCATTTGCTGAGCTTTAGTCTTCTTTTAGAAAGTACCGAAACTTTTTAACATGTAATAGGAAAAAACAATTAATATAAATTATTTGATTGAAAATTACCTGAGAAAAACAAGCCTTTCTCTTAATCTTACTTTCTGTATTTATAAGAATGTACATTTTGTTTCAAAAACATTTTTTTTTATTATTACTATTATTTAAATTCATCTAAACTTGTTAATTATAGTCTGTAATGTTTGATTAACTTTTTACAAAAAATCCTATAAATATATATTTAAAGATGTAAGAAAACACAATCCAACATTATTGTACTAAGTATATCGAAACAGATAACTCACACCTTGTAACATTAGATATGAACAGAATAACAACATATTTGAGATTGACAAACAGTAAATAACAGCCAATCTGTGTACAGCAGCCAGTTTTATCACTTCCGTTCAGTGGCTGCTGTTCACAAATTGCATATACACATACATCTACACATGGAAACATATTAACACGATCATACTCATGCATATATGTTACATATACATAAAACATCTAAGGCCGACAGGAATCTATATTTTCTTTATTATTTCAAGTTTTCTCAAACGGCATTCGGTTTTTGGTTGAAAACTATAGTACTTATGACTATGTACATGCAATACATAAACAAAAATAGCCATTTATACGTTCGTTCAAGTAGACATGGAAACCTTAGCATGCCAATAGACAAGTTACATATAGTCATTGGTAGCATTTGAAAAAGAGATCTAGACTTGTATGCAAACGAGGATCACAGAACAAAGTTACAAGGCGTACAGTTCGTAATGATACACAAAAAAATATTATTAGAGTCACATAGATTTTTTTTAATTAAAGTCACAGAGAATTTGAAAAGGACTCTAGACCATCGGAATTACAATATGAAAGTTCTGTTCAAGACGTCACGCAAAATATCATATAATTGGCTTTCTATGCGTGGTATATGGTGGCAAATAAGTCTTTAATTTCTTATCTAAAATACAGGAACGTTATTGTGCAGAGCCCTACTGCCTGCTGTTTTCACTAGTAATGTAGGCGATGTGGCGGGAAAATGGGACCAATTGTCATTTTTCGGTATTTATGCTTTACTTTCATTATCATTCGTGTCACCTGTGTGTATTGGTTTAAATAGGGTTCAGCACCGCTTTAACAGTTTTTCAGTCATATCGTAGAGGCTTGACTAAAAATGGATCACTGGTTTGTCTTGCACTAGTACCACCATTACATCCTTTCCTAGCCTCCAGCTGCTTCCCAACTTGGTTTACAGTAATAAGTCCATTTGAAACGTGTCGCTGCCGGGAGGGTATTAAAGGGCTACAAGAGGAAATGTACGAATACAATACGAAACGAGTAACCTATTGCTCAATATGAAACGCAGTGGATTGGATACTTAACATGTAAAAAAATTAAAAGAGAATAATAACCTAAATTAGACAAATTGAAAGACAAAAGGGTAAATTTCATGTTCAACCAATTGCTTCTTTTTAATACTTTTGAAGGACAATATCAAGGCTGAAATCGTGTTTATACAGGACGGAAAAATATGTAGCGTAACATGTTAGTAGGTGAATTTTGAGTCTCAATCGGTTGATCATTGATTGAATGATTGAATGGGGTTTAGCGC